>CM061548.1:3761576-4381576 GCA_030864215.1 Capsicum pubescens | reverse complement strand
GGGGAAAATGGTGGAAAAATTGAGTCTTTAGTGTGTTTGGATGAAAAGATTGGTGGTGGCGGTAGAGAGAGTTGTTCAAGTTCTGTTTTTTTGGTGTCTGTGAATGAAGAACTTAGTGGTTCTGAGGATTCTTGTTCTCCATCTTCAATTGCTTGGCATATTCAAGAGGATGAGGTGCAGCATTGTGCAGATTCTGTTGTTTCTGAAGAGGTAGAGAAAGCTTATTCAGATAAAAGGAAGTTGGAGAAACAAGGGTCTTGTTTGTCTGGTAAGATGTTAGTATATATTTAGAGAAGGGGAGCCTTGGAGTAACTGGTAAAGTTGCTGACGTGTGACCAGGAGATCACGGGTTCAAGCCTTGGAAACAGCCTCTGGCTGCGTACAATACACCCTCTTGTGGTGGGGCCCTTCCCCGGACACCGCGCATATGCTCGGTAGCTTTAGTGCACCGGGCTGCCCTTTTTTTTTTTTTTTATGTTATATGTTTAGAAAGTTGAGTGTTGTATGGCTTATTCTTTAATTACTCATGTCGTTCCTTGGAGTATTACCTTATTGTGATTGTTGTTCAAGATGATTTGTCATGGCTTCTTCACTTACCGTTATTATTTTTCTGTACTGCTTTGAACTGTTTTTTTTTTCCCTTGAGCTGAGGGTATATCGGAAACAGCCTCTTAACCTCCAAAGTAGGGTATACCCTCCCCAGACCCAATGTATGGGATTACGCTAGTATGTTGTTGTTGTTGTAGTATAAAGTCTGGCCGTTAAGAATCTGTATTGTGATTGACCTTTGTGGGGATTTTGTAGAGATTGAAATGATGAAGGAGAGATTCTCAAAATTGCTGCTGGGAGAAGATATGTCTGGTTGTGGAAATGGGGTATGCACAGCACTCGCAATTTCTAATGCTATCACCAATCTATGTGGTAAGTTTCTTGTTGTGTATTGGATATTCTGTTACATTGTATGGATTAAGTTTGTAGTGAATTTTGATCTTTCAGTTTACTAAGTGTACGTCCTTTTCCTTCATTTCCCCCTTGTTATTTCCGTTAGCTACTCTTTTTGGGCAAATTTGGAGATTAGAACCTTTACCTCCGGAGAAAAAGTTAATGTGGCGGAGAGAAATGGAATGGCTTCTCTGTGTTAGTGATCACATCGTAGAACTCATACCCTCTTGGCAGACATTTCCCGATGGCAGCAAGCTTGAGGTAAATGTGGTTTATTTGAAGTCGTTCCTATAGAAACTTCTGCTCCTTTTATCATGTTTAAAACTCAGACAAACAACAGGACTAGAGAAAACAAAGATTTGGAAACAATCGATCAGCTTAGTGAGGTAGAGGAAAAGCATATTGAATGCTATGTATGTGTTTAACTTATTCGTTCTTCTGTTTTAGGTCATGACTTCTAGGCCACGGTCAGATCTTTACATCAACCTCCCAGCACTCCGTAAGCTGGACAATATGCTCCTTGTAAGATAGTCATTCCTTGTTCATTGGGCATTCAGTCTTTATCATTCAATGCATATACTAAAGTGTTTTCCTCTTTCACAGGAGATATTAGACAGTTTTCGAAGCACAGAGTTCTGGTATGTTGACAAAGGGATTTTAGCCCCAGAATCCGATGGATCATCATCCTCTTTCAGAAATCCCCTCCCTCGCCAAGAGGAGAAATGGTGGCTTCCAGTTCCTAGAGTTCCCCTTGGTGGCCTCAGTGAAAATGCAAGAAGGGAGTTGCAGCACAGACGTGATTGCACAAACCAAATCCTGAAAGCTGCAATGGCTATTAACAGCAACAGTTTAGCTGAAATGGAGGTGCCTGAATCATATTTGGAAGGCCTTCCTAAGGTACAGACATCGCCTCGAGATGCTAACACGTGTTCTTTATATTAAAATGGACCTGGAGGTTACTCATGTTGTAGGTGTTTTTATCTTTAATCTTGCAGAACGGGAAAGCTAGTTTAGGTGATCTCATCCACCGATATATCACTTCGGATCAATTTTCACCTGAATGTTTGCTTGACTGCCTTGATTTGTCTTCTGAGCATCAAGCATTTGAGATCGCAAACAGGGTGGAGGCTTCAATTTATGTGTGGCGCAGAAGAGCTCACTCGAAACCTTTTGCTAGTACGCATAGGTCCAATTCAAAATCCTCATGGGAAATGGTTAAGGATTTGATGGTCGATGGTGATAAAAGGGAGGTACTTGCTGATAGAGCTGAAAGCCTTTTGATTTGCTTAAAGCGACGGTTTCCTGGTCTTCCACAGACAACCTTAGACATGAGCAAAATTCAATATAACAAGGTTTGATATGAAATCCCACTAATCAATTTTACGTTTTCTCTCTTGGTCAATCTTGATTTCTTTCTTGACGACTTAGTACTACCGAAATATATGGCTATAGTTTGTTAGAATTGAAAATTTTATGCTTCTTGCTGTTCCTAGGATGTTGGCAAATCTATTTTGGAGAGCTACTCGAGAGTTCTTGAAAGCTTGGCATTCAATATTATTGCACGCGTTGATGACCTTCTTTATGCGGATGATTTGAATAAGCATTCGGATCAATTTGTGCCAATCTCCAAAGTCGGTATTGTTGCTCATAAGAGCATGGGGACTCCTCTTTCAGTACCTGTCAATGGCACTCCGTATAAAACAGCTTTTACGACACCAAGCTTTTCTCCTTCCCAACATATTACTCCAGCAAAGGGAGAAAGATCAAAAAACATTGAAGGCAGCAAGCTTTCTAATCGAGGCTTTGGTGTGAAAAAAGTTTTAACTGATTATTTGAGCATCGATTCAAAACGAAAAGATGATTTCAGACGATCAGATTCATTTTCAAGCACATCTCAAGATGTTTCAGCAACTGCATCGACGCGCTCTTCAGAATGTTCCAGAGAAATTGTCTGCCCATCGACACATGACTCGCCTGCAAAGGAATAAGATCAAGTACGTAACTGGATCACGCTATGTAGAACCGTGTATTTGAGTGTGAAATAGGTGTTTTAGCATATACTACTTCATTCATCAAGTATCTTTATGGTCATAAACTTGACATCCTTTGTTCCTTTAGCCATGTCTGATGGTAATGTTACATTTTCTTTTTTTGGTTTCCCATCCGGATCGCGCGTTGTAGGTCCCAACAGAGTTTTCTCCCTACCCAGGATCGAACCCTCGACCTCTGATTAAGGGTGGAGCAGCCCCATCCCCATCCACACTGTGGTAATGTTACATTGGATTGTACAGAAGAATGTTGTATGGTACTACTCTACCATGTATAATTATCAGCCAGTTTTTGATTTTCCAAAGTAACAATACTAAGTATTAAAGATTGTATATATACCAACAGTTGATCAGATCTGCAATTTGTTGTTGGAAGAATTTACAATTCAAATCCAAATCAAATAAGTTGGGGCAGTTTGGTTTGAATATTACAGATTTTCCGTTTTGACTTTTGAGTCTTTTAAGGTAATACATACTCACCCATTGTCCTGCATGCTGAGTCCCGAATATAATCCCGGCAGTGAGAGTAGGGCGTTGAAAGGCCCCATCAATATAGGAGGGAGGGGGGGGGGGGGGGGGGTTCCAAACAATAGGAGAGGAGACGCAGAAGCCAGTTAAATAAATTCGGAAGAGGAGAGGGGAGGGGGTCGCCCATTTTGCGATTGTAATGAACCAATGTCCCCACATTGGAAAATAAGTATAAGTCAAATGGGTTCTCCCACCCACCTATTAGACTAGAGTCCGTTTGGTTTGGTATTAGACTAGTCAAATATTCCATAATGCAACAGGATAAAATTGCTGCTGCCAAGAGATTGTAGTGTTGTGGAGAGCGGGATATTGAGGTGTTATTATTTATTACTCCATATCGGAGAGCCAATGAGTTGAGGGTATTAATGATATTGGTCATATTTAAGCCCATATTCAATTTATAATCCAAATTAGCTAAATAATTAGAATTTCTAATTCATTCAAACTATGCTCACACCTCTTAAGAAACCAATTCATGTAATATCGCAGAAAATTATTTTTAACTCATGAAATCCACAATATACCAAACATTATGCATATAATAGAATGTGACTGTCCAATAACGAACATTGCTCTTCCATTTGAAAACTTATACTAATAAAATACACTAGATGTCGGGGCCCGTGCAATTAACTACCTATGCTGTATAATTAAATAGAGTAACTTAAATTTAAATACAAAAAAATATTCTATTAATTATTCTCATTTACAATATTTTATGTTAGTTTATTCATTTTAACAGATAAAAAAGTTTTATTATTTCCTTCTTATACTATTTCAATTTAAGTGAATTATTATAACTAATTAGAAGTGATATAACAAAATTAATATAAAAAAAACACTTTTGTAAAAAATTAAGTGGATCTCGTATAAGACGTCAAGTTAATTAATTAAGGGTGATATAGTAAAATTACGGCGAACCAACTGAAGCAGGCATGTCAAAAATGTTTGTTTTATTTTTTTATTAAATATTATTAATTTTTAATACGTAAATGACTTATAATAATTAATTAGAGGTGATACATTAAAATTACAATTGAATCAGCTGGAAAAAAATTCTCGAATATTAATAAGTGGAACTTTGAGGAACTTAGTAGTCATTTTGAAAATTACCCTTTTATTAAATATTATTAATATTATAATATTTAAATTAAATAATTTATAATAATTAATTAAGGGTAATATAGTAAAATCACGCTTGAAGCAGGCAGCTGAAGCAGCCAGGACGACCCTAAACTGCTCAACATTGCCGCTTCTATTATAGAAGAGCAGAAGCAGGTGAAGGAAACAGGGAGGACAACGGTGTCCAGCCTGCTTGATGGCACTTATATAAATAATATTAATTTTTTAATATACAAATAATTTTTAATAACTAATTAGGGGTAATGTAGTAAAATCACATATTGAAGAGCTGAAACAGGTGAGGGAAGCAGGGAGGGCAATGGTGTCCTGCTTGCTTATTGGTATATATATAGAGAGAGAAAATACATAATTACCCTACTGATGTTGGTCGAGATTTTCAAAAAGAAACCTAAACTTTGAATTCGACCTATTACCTCACGATTCTTACTTAATCCGTTGCAAACACACCATTTTTCGCTGAATCTCAGTCACAACAAAGAGAGTGAACACACGCACCAATCAAGTGCTGCCACGTGTCAAATACGTTTAATTTATATATATATATATATATTTTTTTTATTTTTTTTTAATAAAATTTTACTTTTTTTTTAATTTAACACCACACCACACCCCATCCAGCATCCCTTCCCCCGACGTCCAGCAACTCCCCTCCACCCCACCGCCATTCAACACTGTCACCCTGTCAGCATCTCCCCCTAACCCTCTCACTCCGTCAAAATCTCTTTCCGTCCATTTTTTTTTTTTTGTTCAAATCAATTGAAAAAATTATTTTATGATTGAATTGAGTTTTAAAGATAGTTAAATGAGTTTTAATGGAGCTTTAGTGGAGGAACTTTGATGGAGTTTTAAAGATTTTTTTTTTTTTAAAAAGCTTCAATGGAGCTTTAATGGAGGAGTTTTAATGGTGTTAAAGAAGATATTGTGTTGAAGAAGACATTGTGTTGAGCTTTAATGGAGCTTTAATGATATTTTTTTTTAAAAAAGCTTCAATGAAGTTTTAATGGTGTTGAAGGTGTTGAAGAAGAAAGGGTGGGTTGGGGGGAGGGTGATTTAAATAAATAAATACATACTAAATTTTTTAGTTTTAAAAAAAATATAAATTATATATTAATTATTTACATGTGGCACCTTTTTATTGGTCAAAAAAATCAAATTTGAGCCCTTTCACGTGTTTATGGAGCGTGTACGCAGGGGGTCAAAATGGTGTGTTTGCAACGAAATAAAAAAGAATCGTAGGGTAATAGGTCGAAGTTAAAGTTTAGGTGTCTTTTTACAAATCTCGGACAAGATCAAGGGAATAATTATGTATTTTCTCATATATATATATATATATATATATAATGTATATTTTTCTCTCAGGGCCATATTGCAAAAACAAATGTTATTAATTATTTTGGTAGGTTTTGACTTTCGCCCTAATGATGTGTGCAGTTTTATTTCTTAATCAATAATGTCATCAACAAATATTATGCCATGTTAATCATTGTAAAATGTTATACGTAATTGAATTATTGATAACCACTCATATATAGTTGATGAAATCCTTTTAATCGCATTTTAAATGATTTTTTTACCTAAACTTTTTATGATAATAATACTTGTTAGCCTTATTTATTTACTATTTATTTTATATATATATAGTACAAATAAATTAATATTATATTTGTATTAACGAACCAAGAGTTTTGTGACACTTGTTTGGACAAAAATATTTAATCTTTAATTATATGTGCATGACTTCATATAAAAATAATTAAGGCAAAGACGATTCAAATTACCCTAATTATATTTCAGTCACATGTATCAAAGCTTCAGCTATATAAAATTTCAATTATTTTATTTAATGTTAAGCGGTTGTTAAATCTAACTTCAAATACAGCACATCTGAAATTATTTCGATATATACGTATTACTTTTGGTTTTCATAATGTAATTTTTTCACTTCACTTTTTTTATATAATTTAATTTCGTCACCTCACCTTTTCTTTCTTCTTTGTTTATTTTTTAAAAATTTCCCAAAGGTTTAGAAAGCTCTATTAGTGAAAATGCAATATAACACCTGTACCATCACCTTAGATCACTCAAATCATATTCAAAATAAATTGTTTTACCTAAAGGCAGCAACAATTATAATATTATATAAGGGTATATATCCTTATTTAATTAAATTTATATATTATGACTATATTAATATTTTAGTATTTAATGAACCAAGAGTTTTATGAAACTTGTTTGTATTCAATAGACTTGCGATTCAATTAAAACATATCCACGCTAGTAAAAAAGAAAATACAAAAGTAAAGAAATTGTTTCCGATAGACTTATGACTCGAGTAAAAAAGAAAATACAAAAGTAAAGAAATTGTTTCCGATAGACTTATGACTCGAGTAAAACATATTCAAAACGGTAAAAATGGACGTGTGAAGATAGAGAAATTATTTTCGACAAACTTGCAACTCAAATAAACACACATCGAAATCGGTAAGAAAAGGAAATGTGAATGTAGAGAAAATATTTTCGATAGATTTGTGACTCAAGTCAAACATATCCAATTCAATAAGAAAAGAAAATACAGTAACAAAGAAACATATAGAAAATATAATGGATAAATAATATTAGCCACAATTAATAATACAATATTTGAAGCAGAGAAAATAACAAATAAAATAAATAACACTATTATTAATTAAAAAACTCGACAATACTCAACTACCTACCGCTAAAATCAACGAATAATCTCATTTGTGTAACAACTATTACAATATAACCTAATTATTACATACAATAATTTCTCTTACTCTTTTGCACTCTATTGATTTTCTTGATCGATTTAAAATTTAATCTTTCTTTCTTTTCAGTCATATATCTGAAACATCCGCTATCGATGACCTACATTCTCCTCATCAAACTCGATGTCTAATGTTGATTTCTAGGGATGATAAGTAAAATAAAAATAATAAAATAAGTGAAAACTTTTTTTTTTCCTCTTACCTACTCTCTAGAATCAATTAGCAAGGCGGAGTCAATTAAGATCAAGGATTTATTTAAATCGTCTTTGATGAAAATTTATATTATATATTTTAATTATTATTATTTTTATATATGTATATAGAGAGAGACAAAATAGATGTTGAACTTTTTTTTTTTTTTTATGTTTTACATTTATATATTTTAAACTCGTTAATGAAAATCTGACTGAGTCACTATATTAACAGTGATGATTAATGAATTATTGCTTAAAATATTAGACCACGTTTTATAGCATGTGGACACCATTTTACATATGATATTGATAATATTTAATCATTTTATAATATGGTCAAATGATCATATAGTAATTTCTTTTCTGAAGGTAGCAGTTACATGCATGGGTCATGGAATGGACTTTGAGTTTATTTCTTTTCATTCGGTGTCCGGTATCCGCATTGGAGCCCGATTAATTTGGATTCGCACCAGGTAAGGCTCCATTAGAGGATAACGCTCACAACAGAGTTTTATTCATGCTCGAGATCGAACCCTCAACCTCTGGCTAAGGGTGGAGCAGACTCATTCGCTGGCACCACAACCCATGTTGGTGGACTTTGAATTCATGAATGAGGGTATGAATCTACATGCCTAATAAGTAGTTTAAATTTGATTGTAAGTTTGAGCATGAAATTTTTAAATTTTTCTCAAATAAAATTTATATATTTGAAAATTACGTAAAAAGAACTATAAGTCATGTGCAATTATTGATAATTCAAAATATTTAAAGATCATATAAAAAATTACAATAAAAAAATTAAACTTGTTTGAATCTCAAAATTTAAAAATTGACGCGTAAATTGAAACGGAGAGAGTAACTTTTTCTTCTAGTTTTAAATAAGAACTTCTTGTTTTCACATTGTTCAAGTATGGATCACAGCTACTTCCTTAATCAGAGGTCTCGAGTTCTGGGTATGAAAGAATTCTTGATAGGGAGCGCTATCCTTGAATGGACCCTATCCGACGTGAATTTGAATTAATCGGCTCTAATGTGGGTACCGAACACCGAATGAAAAAAAAAGTATCGACCACAGGTACTAGTATATAGGTACATTATCCTTAAATTAATTTCTTCAATGAAATGATTTTTGAAAGAATTGAATAGGAACTTTAATCTAATATATGGACATAATTAATGTCACATGCATATATATATATATATCCACCTCAAATTTCACAATAAGGTTATATAGTTGAATTAAATATTATTTTATGAAATAGTTTGTAATATTTTTATTTGAAATAAAGGTCTATTATAAATAATATCTCTAATATTTTCCAAGTAATTAACGATGAAGATTTGCTTACATACTATTTTTTTCAATTTTTGTAATGTATATGAATGTAAATCCTCTTTCGTCTTTCTACTGAATCAATCTTTTCATCTGCGATCGACATGTTTTGGAGCCCGTACTGATCTCATCGAGGGACAGACCCGCAACGAAGTACGAAAATGAACAGAATCTCAAAAGAAATTTCTATACACCTAGAACTAATTCCATCGATGAATTATTGAGAATTCGTGTGGTCGATGATGTGGGAGTACCTATTGATGGAAGGGGCTTAGGGGAGCTCTAAGCGATTATGAACGAAGACGTGTAGAAGTGAAAGTCCGTGAAATTATTGAACGTAATTCAGTGTACTAACTATTAAAAGTCTGCTTTTATTTCAACTATAGTATTAGTGAATGAATAAATAAAGTAGATATATGAAATCAAGAACTGCGCGAATTCTCAAACATATATGAAATGGAATAAAAATAAACTAAACTACTTATGAATATGACTATATATATATATATATATATATATATATATATAGTTGTAGTATTTTGTGTTGGAAAAATAATCTTGTATTAATTTTTTTTGGTTATTTTCTAATATTGTTAGTTTTCGGCTTTTATAACATGCCATTAATAAGGCTGCCTTATTCATTAGCCATTATTTTAGACAACTGTAACATTTATTATGGTCCTTATATTCATTGACAATTTTATTTTTTTTTATAGTAGATTTTTTGTAATACTCCCCCATCCTAAATTATTCGTCCCAAATTTTCTAATTTAATTTTTTATTTTACTTGTCTTTTTTCATTAATCAAGAAGAGATACAAAAAAAAAATCCATGTTTTACCCTTGCATTAATTACTTTTTCTTCAAATTAAAATGTAAACATCATTTAATAGAGACACTATGATAAACTATTCATGTTATTAATTATTTTTCTTAATTAATGCGTCATCTCAATTTGGGACGGAGCAAGTATTTCTCTATTAAGTAAAAGGTTTGACCAAATTACTCGTTTAGTAGAATGCATTAAAAAAAAAAAATGCATTAGCTTTGTGTATTATTAATATCTTGTTTGGTATACTTTTTCAATTTATGTATAATTAATATCTTGTTATACACTCTTTTGTGTATTATAGCTATGCGTGCAATGCAATGAACTCTAATGCATGCATTCAGTGGCGGAGCCAACATCTAAACTAAGGAGGTTCAAAATCGAAAAATGTGAACAAAAAAATTAGTCGAAGGGGGTTCAACGTCTGCTATATATATATGAAAAATAATTTTAAGCTTGTGTAAATGGTATAATTTTCTTTCGAAGGGGATAACCCCCTCACTATTAGCTAGCTCCGCCACTGATGCATGCATTAGCATGAGTAAAGACACAATAGCCCCTCAAAATCTTTTCCACGTCATTTTAATTATATTTATGGAGTGCATTTTTACAAATAATTTTTTTTAACACACTAAATCAAATACTGCCTAAAAATAATCTCACTAATGAAGATGATTTTTTTCTTTCTCTTTTCAATAATTTTAGTGCTGGATTTTTCCTTTTAATCTTTTTCAGATTCTAGCTCCTAATTTATATTAGAGGAGCTTGCTGAATTATGGGAATACTCTAATATCGGATAAAATATTCTTAAGAACAGTATTTGACACGCCTCAAATTATAAAGAATTTTCAATAAATATTAATGATGAAATATTTTTCTTAAGATTTGAGAATATGATTGACATGAAATAGATTTTTGGAATATGTGAGCAGATTTTGCATATTTCAAATTGGTTGGACAGATTTTAGAGAAATAATTCCATCTAGTACAGTTTATCATCAACATCATGTTAAGTTTGTCTGTTTTTTTTTCGAGTTAATACATGAAAATGACCTTAAACTTGACATCAAATTATAACTTTGACCTTAAACTTTGATAGTGCACAAATAGGACCTTTAACTATTCAAAACCTGAACAAATATGACCTCCGATTTTGCAATCCCATGCGTGAGTCTCACTCGTGCCTACGTGGAAAGGTAATTCAATCACATGGTGTCACGTCGCTAAAAGGGCTGACTTGGAGAGAGGTCATATTTGTGCAGTTTTGAATAGTTAAAGGTCATATTTGTGCACTATCAAAGTTTTGCTTTTTGCGTTAAAACAACGTCGCTTTTATTATTATTATTATAATAATAATTTTTTTATTTATTTCTATAGTAGCAACACCTAACTTTTTTTAAATTTTAAAAAATTATTATTATTATTTTATTTATTTCTATAGCAACAACACCTAACTTTTTTTTAATTAAAAAAAAAAATTACTAGCAGGGATCGAACCCGCAAAGTTGGCTGAAGGAAGCGCCCAAGAAGAGCAAATAACACCACTGGGCTATCTAAGTGTCTTGTTTCATGTAGTTCAACATTAATATACGTACATAAATCTACATTTTCTATCTTATATACAACGTAAATTTTTTTACCGAGGGGGGTCGGGTGAACCCCATGACAACCACGTAGGTCCGCCCCTCGTTAATTTAATAACATTTTAATTACGTTAATTTGATAACGTTAATTTAATATACTACTACTACTATAGTTAATAACATTAATTTAATAACGTTTTATTAAAACTATATTTTTTTATTATTAGTATAGTTTCATCTTTAATTTAATATTTAAATATATTATATAACTTAAATTCGTCCTCTGCTTTATAATATATATACATACCCGCTCGATTTTTTCATATGAGGCTGACCCGCCTAATTAATAAATCTTCAATATTGCTCTTTTTTCACAATGACAAAAGAAATTAGATGTCATTTTCATCTTTGAGCCAATAATAATGAAAAAATAATTGTGAAGAGTCATTTAAAGGTCATATTTGTGCATTTTTGAACAGTTAAAGGTCATATTTGTGCACTGTCAAAGTTTAAGGTCATATTTATGTATTATGCCCTTAGATTTTAAGCTGGACGCGTCCAGTTTTGCGTGTTGAACACGCGTTTTGCCACGTAGGATCGGAGGTCATATTTGTGCAGTTTTGAATAGTTAAAGGTTATATTTGTGCACTGTCAAAGTTATAATTTGACGTAAGTTTAGGATCATTTTTATGTATTAACTCTTTTTTGTCTGAAACTGTCAATTTTTAGAGTTAAATGACTAACTTTTTTTTTTTTTTATGAAGAAATGGCTGACTTCTAGAATTGTTGCACACTCCAATAATGTCTAATTTAATACCCCTTCGTTCAATAATATTTATCCAATATTAATTTGATATACAGATTAAAAAAATAAATAATAATATGAGTAATTTAGTTTCGATTGAGATCTTGGATCATTAGGTTCGTCGATTGCGGACCAAAGATGTGGCCTCGGTAAAGGTTCTTTGGAGGAACCACAAGATGAAAGAGGTACTTGAGAAGCGGAAGAGGACATGAAGTCCAACTATCCGTCCTTGTTTTCTGCTCAATGCAGGGACCTGTTCCCAGATACACTCACACGACAAGAACTGCTATTTTTTCGTTCGATTTGCCCATCTCTACTTATTTTACCCTTTGCTATTACTATTCATTACTCCATAATATTAATAATCAAAGAAATATTAATAATCAAAGAGTGATTAGTATTTCCTCTTTCGCTTTTACTAGTCATTAATTTTCTAATTGAATTTTTGACATATCAAGAAAAAGATATAATTTTTTTTATCTATTTTACCTTTAACATAATTTTTTTTTTTCAAATTAATTTCAAGATATAATGTAAACATCATTTAATAGTGCTACTATGGTAAAATAGTCATGTTATTAATTATTTTTCTTAATAAACATGCCAACTCAAAATGTGACAAGTAAAATCGAACGAAAAGAGTGATAAGTATTATTGGATCTTTATTAATTTTTCTGATTGAATAAGTATTATTGAATATTTATTTTTGGTAGTGTGCACAAATATTATTGAACAGAGAAAATACTAGTATTAAAAAATATTAAGATGCAATAAAATGAATAAGATCTACCCTTTTATTTCTAATTGAAAGTTTCAGGTTTGAATCTCGAGAATTAATAAAGGTAGGAATTTGAATTAGGTTATACAATGACAATTTGAATTTAGTAATCAAGATTAGTGAATCGATGACAAATAATCCTTAAAAAATAATATATTTTCCCCTTAATTATTGATTTTTTTCTATCTTTTATCCTAATGTTTTAATTACTTGCTGATATTGTTTAAACAATGGATTGATTTTTTAATTAATTTATTCCTTAATTGGAACAAAAGAAATCTGCTTCTTATTCATAAGTAGATTTTATATATCATACATATTACAAAATTCAAAACATAAGACTATTACAGAAAACTCATCAATTAGTGGCTTTATTCATGCATTATTGGAATATTAATAATAGTTTTATATTTTTTCACATGTAAAACACTTCATGAAAATTAATTGCTCTTTTTCACCTACCTTTTTTTTTTTTTTAATAAATAAATATATACGTTTTCACCTACCTACTTCACTTGCTTTTATTTTAATAAAACAATATTGACCTTAACTAATTACGATGCATACACTGTATAAGAATTCTTCTTTTGTTAATGGTAATAGTTATAAATATTCATCGACTTTTAGAATAGGGTAGAAAAATAAAAAGGCGGAACCAAGTGAAAGCAAGGAGGTTTATCCGAACTCCTTTTGACGAAAAATTTACATTATATATTTTTAAAAGTTAAATTTATATATTTTTGTATATATATATAATAGATATTGAATATCTTTAACTTTTTCATATTTTAAACCTTAATGATAATTTTGGTTTCACCACCACGTAAAGAATGAAAAGTTATTATGAGACAAACAATGCATTACAGATGTAAGGTCATTACATTATTATTATTATTATTATTATTATTATTATTATTATTATTATTATTATTATTATTATTTATATGGCAATAAAAAGAATTAAAAGATATCGTTTTGAATATTACTATGACATTTAACAATTAAAGTAAAAGCTTAAATTAATTTTTTTTAATCAAATTTAGTTGGGGGACTAGAATCGTTTTCTGTCACTTCAAGAGATCTTTTATTCTTCAACTTTAAATGGTTTGCTATTTTGGTCAAAATAAATACTCATTTTCTTTCAATTGATGTATCATCCTTTCTTTTTAATTTGTTTTTAAAAATATTATTTTATTATAAATAATAATAATTTAATTTATCTTTTTGATATTTAATGAAATAATTTACAATCACAAAAATGTCTAAAGATTTTACCGCTCGTAAGATCTCAATCTCTACTAGCTTATTAGCTAAATAACAATAGACACATACAATACGCTCAATCACTCTTCATAGATTTTCATAATCTTATTGTGTAAAAATAAAATATGTATTTGAAATAAATATTCGAGTTAAGATTATAAATTTTATTTTTCAAATAAAATATCAAGTCAAATAATATCACGTAAAGCAAGACCAACGAAGTAGTAGGACAAAAAAATCTAACAAAATTTAGATAGAGATTTATTTGTCATGCAAATCTATCCAAATATTTTATAGTAAACGTATTCAATATAGATTTGAATTCCTTAATGGAATTCAAAGATTAAAAAAAAAAAAAAAAAGGGAATTCAAAGATACATCCAAATCAGAAATTGCCACGAAATTACTCTTTTTTTTTTTTTTTTTAATTATTATTATTATTATTATCTTTTCCAGTTTTGTAATTTATCTTTGCAATAACAGCCACTGTTTCAATATGTGGTCACAAGTTGCAAAAAGTACATCCAATTATTGACTGGTCAGCATTGAATTTAACAAGATTATTAGGCTGCCACATAGGAGTATATACTTTCGGTTCGTTTGATACTAGGGATAAAAAGAAATAAAAAAAAATAAAATAATTAAATTTATATTTAAATTATTTTAAAATTATAGCATTATTTTAATTCGATCTTAAAAATAAGATATCCAATCTCGTGATAAATTGTTTCCGACAAGAGTCCTTTGGTTGACGGAATATTTGGAAATGAGTTTATATTTTGTTTGACTTATAATATAAATTTGTTATGCTTTTAATCAAATATAATATAAGTTTAATCTTAAATATTTCATCTTATTCTGTAGATAAATTATTATAATAATTATAATTATGAAATAACTTAGTTCGTGAATAAAATTTCTAACTACTTTAATAGTAAAATTATAAATCTATTAAACTTGAGGCTATCCTATTCCTCGTCTTACATAAGATAATTAATTTAATGATTATAGTTTAAGAATTTAGTAAAGTTCTTTTATTCAAAAAACAATCAATTCTTTTTTCTTTTCAAGAATCAAAATAATTGTTATGAGACAAAATATTTGTGCATTACATGGGGTCCATGCGATATAATCTCTTCACGCTTAATTTTAAAAAATTTATATTCAAATATTAATAATAAAAAAAAAATAGTAGTAAAAACATTTTCTTTGCCAATGAGCTTTGTTCGGTGTAAATTTGTATTATTAATAATATCAAATAAAAAATCGAATAGTGTCATATAACATATACTTATCAATTCAAATGAGTTTAAGGGGCCGTATATGCGTTTGGTCTTTCAGCAGTAAACAAACGACTCGATATTGACTTCTTATTATAAGTGTCTTATATTTATTTGGCCTTATTGAAACTTAAAGTTGAATTTCAGCCGGTATTTTACTTGTAAAAAGTTTAAATATAAGTAAAATGAAAATTTCTCCCAATAATCTACAACTCAAAAAATATTAAAATTTGATTCAAAATCTATGATCAAATAAGTATTTATCTTTATAGAAAAAAAGAAGTATTTAAAGCTAATTATTTAAAATTCAAATTAATTTCAATCCAAAATTTATGACCAAATGCTCATGTTATTACATGTGCCTTCATTCATTCATGCCCCCACTCTTGCCAATTTTTTATTATTTTTTTTAAAAAATCACCACCTACCAATTTATTATTTTTATTTTTTTCCGTTAAAAAAAAAGATTCTTTCTATTTTATTTTTTTATAATAGTAACGTCCCTATATAAATTTGTACATGGCGCCCTATCTTATAGGCTTATTTACATACAAAAATTTTAGCAAATTTCCTAGGAGAAAATTCAGAGGAATTTTTATTAGTTTGCATTTTGTGTTATGGCTACAAAGGGGTTTGTTATTTATTTGTTAGCAGGTTTTTCTGTGGCAATTTTATCAGTTTTCTTTGTGGAAAATTTGAAAAATGGTGATTTTAAGCCAAGATTTTATCAAAGTTCTAATGTTTTGGAAAGGGTTGTTGGATCTGAAGACAAAGTTTGGCCGGTAATTAATGTTTTTTGATTGTTTTAATGCTGTTATATTAATGTTTTTGATTGTTATAATGTTGTTAAGGTTGTAATTTGTGTTGTGTTTTTGTTCTGTTTTTTTGGTTTTTGTTTGGTTTTATGTGGTGTATATATGTGGAGCAAAAAAGGGTCTTTGAGTTATCCTTTTAATGTTGTTAAGGTTGTAATTTGTCTTGTTTTTTGTTGTTCCTTTTTTTTTTTTTTTTTTCGGTTTTATGTGTTGACATGTTGTGTATAGGTGGAGTGAAAAAGGGTGTTTGAGTTTACCTTGTAATGTTTTTTTTTTTTGGATAACTGTGGTGTCAGGCCAACTTTCGCGCATCTTGACTAAATCCATGGGATAACTGCCTACCTTTTAGTGTTTTTTGTTGTAATGTTGTTAAAGTTTCAATCTTTATTGTTTTTTCATTGTCCTGTTTTTTGGTTTTTGTTTGGTTTTATGTGTTGTATATTTGTGAGCAAGAAAGGGTCTTTGGGTTTAGCTTGTAATGTTTTTTGAATAACTGTGATGTTGAGTCGGCTTTCACGCATCTTGACTAAATCCATGGGATAGCTGCCTACCTTTTTAATGTCTCTTGTTGTAATGTTGTCAAAGTTTCAATCTTTATTGTTTTTCATTTTCCTGTTGTTTGTTTTTTGGTTTGTTTTATGTGGAGCAAAAAAAGGGTCTTGAGTTTACCTTTTAATGTTTTTTTGATAACTGCGGTGTCGGCCCAGCTTTCGCGCACCTCGACCAGTACCTTTTAATGTTTCTTGTCATAATGTTATCAAAGTTTCAATCTTTATCGTGTTTCATTGTCCTTTTTTTTGGTTTTGATTTGTTATTTGTGCTGTATATATGTGTAGCAAAAAATGTCCTTTGAGTTTACCTTTTAATGTTTCTAGTTATATTGTTCTAAAAGTTCCAATCTTTGATTTTTGTTTTTTTTTTGGTTCTATGTGTTTTATACACGTGGAGCAAAACAGGGGCTTGAGTTTACCTCAAGTGGTGTTTGGTTTTGTGGTTTTTCTTTTTCATGTTGTAATGTTGTTAAATTAGCAATCTTTCTTGTTTTTCATTGTCCTGTGTTTTTGGGTTTTGTTTGGTTTTGTGTGCTGTATATATGTGGAGCAAAAAAGGGTCGTTGAGTTTACCTTAAATGGTGTTTGGTTTTTTGCCTTTGTGTTTTTTTTTTCCTTTGTAATGTGCTGTATACATATCAGATACAGAGCAAAAAAGGGTCTTGAGTTTACCTCAAATGGTGTTTGATTTTGTGGTGTTTATTTTTTTCTTGTTATAATGTTGTCAAAGTTTCAATCTTTATTGTTTTTTGGTTTGTTTTATGTGGAGCAAAAAAGGGTCTTGAGTTTACGTCAAGTGGTGTTTGTTTTTTTGGTTCTTTCCCTGTATTTCTTTGTGCATTTGTTCTCATGTGCCATATAGATATGGAACAAAAAAGGGTCATGAGTTTGCCTCAAATAGTGTTGGTCTTTTTTTTGGCTTGAATTTACCTTAGATGGAAGGGGAGCCTTGGAGTAACTGGTAAAGTTGTTGCCATGTGACCAGGAGGTCGCGGGTCAAGCCTTGGAAATAGCCCCTTGCAGAAATGTAAGGTGAGGCTTCATACAATAGATCCTTGTGATCGGGCCCTTTCCCGGACCCTGCGCATAGCGGGAGCTTAGTGCACTGGGCTGCCTTTTCTTTAGTTTACCATAGATGGTGTTTGGTGTTTTTCTTGTTTCTATAACGACCTTTGTTGATGATGGTGTGTTGCAGGAATTGGAGTTTAATTGGAGGGTTGTTCTGGCAACAGTGATAGGATTTTTGGGGTCAGCTTGTGGTACCGTGGGAGGTGTTGGTGGAGGTGGCATTTTCGTTCCTATGCTTACTTTGCTTCTTGGATTCGATACAAAGTCCGCTGCTGCTATTTCCAAATGTAAGCATTCTTTCTCTTTGCATTTCATATATACCAGAACTCGCAAATGAAGAGTTATCCGGTACCTGTGCCGGTGAAATATAACACTATTCAATAGAATAGTTGAGAATTATGCAACCTTTAGAAAGAAAATGAACCTGTAAATAAAGTGACTTGGTAGGCGAGTTGAGCGATACTTGTGCTGGTGGGAACTAATAGATACCACATGAACTTAGTTGAGGTAGATTCAAATTGCCCCTGATGCCACCAAAAGAAAAGAATCCCGTGCATGGGTCATGGGAAGGGTCGGAACAAGGGTCTTGTACCCAGCCGCTGTTTTCACAACTCGAACTCGTGGTCATGTTACTCCATGGCTCCCCTTCCCCTGATACCACTATCTTTTCTTATGTTGGAAACTTGATTTGCTTTTTGACAGGTATGATAATGGGGGCATCAGCGTCATCAGTCTGGTACAATTTGAGGGTACCACATCCATGCAGAGAAGCACCTATACTCGATTATGATTTGGCACTGTTGTTTCAGCCCATGCTCATGTTAGGCATCACCCTCGGTGTTTCTCTCAGTGTCGTTTTCCCCTACTGGCTCATCACTGTGCTCATCATCATCCTCTTCATGGGTAAATAAACAATCATATCTAACTATTTTTTTCGCTATCCAGGATTAATTTTCTTTATTATTGGTCATTTAACCATGATTCAGCGGTGTCTCACTTGCTCTTCCATAATAGTTCTCGTAGTCTTTCTCCTATAGTTTCTTGCCGTCGATTTATGTTACTCTCTACCATCTCTTGTACTTCGTTTATCCTGAGTGTCTATCAGAAACAACCTTTTTACCTTCCCAAGGTAGGGGTAATGTCTACGTACACTCGAGATTTCTTTCTAATGCGAATTTTGGATTTGTAGTTGTTAATCTATTGGTTTTTGTTAGTCTGATATCACTGCTTAAAGCAACTCTAAGTATGGTATTATTGTTTGGTAATAGGGACTTCATCAAGATCCTTTTTTAAAGCCATCGAGATGTGGAAAGAAGAAACCATGCTCAAGGTTAGCTCGACTAATCCTATTATTTACAAAGGACTTTTGCTTTCAGATGTACTTGAAACGTATTTTTGATGGTAAACTAAATTCTTTTTATCTTTGTCATTTTTTTGCGAACTTGCAGAAATCGATGAAAGAAGTTCCAGTTAATTCACGCGGTGAACGTATGTCATCCAAGAACTAAATACTTCTCTAATCATTCATTTGATCCTCGTTTAAATTGAGCTAATGTTTATTAGTTTTACTTGCTTGCTTTCAGTTATTATTGATACAGTTTATGAGCCGCTGGTCCCTAAGAAGGAGAAAACAGCATTTGTAAGTTGATTTACTTCATCAAATGGAGCAAAATCTCGCGTTTTCTTTTCTTGGCTCCGCTTTGTCTAATTCTGATTTTCTCACAGGAAATTTTTAAGTTCAACTTGAATTTGAAGAGAATTCTGGTGCTCTTTATAGTATGGTTCGTGTTCCTGCTTCTTCAAGTTTTCAAGGCAAGTGAATTCTCGAATATACTTGTTTCTTTTTTTTAGCGTGTTAAAAATAACTTCTTCAGTAAATGTCCCTTGAGTTTGCACCTAAGCTAACTATTTTTGACATGTTTACAGAATGATCTAACGGCTTGTACTCCATTGTACTGGGTGCTCAATTTATTACAGGTACACGAATGAATACATTGCATATTGAACGTTACTTTCTGTAAACTACTATCATGGCAACAATGCCACTTTGAAACTTTCAATACCTTGTCGTGCATGTAAGTCATATCGACAATATTGTTGTTATATGACGAGGTTGAGTCTTATTGAATGCCTTTGTGTTTTCAGTTCCCCGTCGCACTGGCAGTGTTTGGGTATGAATGTGTGAAATTGTACAAGGAAAGCAAGAAAAGGAGATTAGAAGGGAACCCAGAGTCGATATGTGAGGCTGATATTCAATGGACTGCCACAAACCTTATATTTTGCGCTCTTTGTGGCATATTGGGAGGCACTGTTGGAGGATTGCTCGGATCTGGTGGTGGATTCATTCTTGGCCCTCTTCTTCTTGAGATCGGAGTTATCCCTCAGGTATAGCCATTTCCGTTACTTCATTTATTCATTTCTTGATTAGGATATCCTGTTTTGGACGATGAAGATTCATATAACCGACCTCAGCTTACTTGGGATTGAGGCGTCTTAGTAGTTGTATTAGGATATTCATCGAGTGTCAGAGCTTGTGAGAAATCAACACATGAATAAACTTTGTTAATTAGTGCACATGGTGTATGCGAATAACAGAAGATCCGAAAAGAATATGTACATCCTCTCGTCTCACTTTTTAAGTACATCTTGATTGAAAGTTTTTATTGTCACCTTGGGGTGCGGCCCTTCCTCCTACCCTATTAACGCCGGATGTTTTGTGCATTGGACTGTCCTTTTTAGACGTTTCTTCTAAACTTGGCCGCGATTTAAGTCCATTATGTGTGGCGGGGGACAATTGAGTAGTAAATACGAGTGGGGGTTGGTAGGGGGCCTTCTAACTTCCAACGACTCTAGTAATGATAGAGAGCTCCTTTTCAAAATAACAAATACTTCGCTGTCGTGCTATTGTGGTTTTATTACAGAGAAACATCGCTGTTTCAAATTTGACAAAACAGGACATGTTTTTACTTCTACAGGTAGCTAGCGCGACAGCGACATTTGTGATGATGTTCTCGTCATCTTTATCAGTTGTGGAGTTTTATCTCCTCAAGAGATTCCCAATGCCTTACGGTATATTCTTAGTCTCAAATTTCCGACATAAATCTTCTGCGTTATTTGCAACATCATCGACAGTCCCTAACTAAACTCGTATTGCAGCTCTATACCTCATGAGTGTATCTATTCTCGCTGGCTTTTGGGGACAATGCTTCATTAGAAGACTTATCGCGGTTTTAAAGAGAGCATCAATCATTGTATTCATACTCTCTGGTGTCATTTTCGCTAGTGCTCTCACGATGGGTAGGTCGATAAACCATTATACAGAAGTCTATACAGCCATAAAATCTTGAAAAAACAAAGAACACGACAGAATATTTTCGTAAATTTTTCTAATGTGGCAATGGTTACAGGGGTGATCGGGATAGAGAAGAGCATCCGTATGATCCACAATCACGAGTTCATGGGGTTCTTGGATTTCTGCAGCAGTCAATAATCGTGCATTTCGACTAGCAAACTATCGGTGAGCGAGAATATACACATGTATAGAGCAGCAGCGGCAGCAGCAGCAGTGCAAAAGATGTTATATTTATAAGACAAAAAGTACAGTATGCAATCGAAAAAATGGGGTAAGTTGTCTGTGTGTTAGCTAGCGCTAACACCAGCATCGACAACCATTTTTCTCGCATTTGCTTTCATAGTCGTCATACATAGTAGATGTTTGTGTCAGTGTGGGTACTGTGTGGCTACTGTCTGTGAGTTAGCTAGCGCTAACGCCAGACAGCACCACGTCTGTTCTTCTATTTGTTTGCTGTAAACTTTCGTGCTCGGTCTCTATGGTTGTGACTGCGTGTTAGCTAGCGCTAACACCAGTACATTATTTTGATTCTCTTAGGTTCGCGTCATTGAATTGGTTCTGTCTGAGGGTTAGCTAGCGCTAACGCCAGCAGAGTCCACCACCACCACCATTTGTATTTACCGTGTTATAGTTGTCAGTTGATGTGAAATGAAGTTTATGATTCTTCGTATATTTACCTTACGATAGACCTACTGTGGTCCGATCCTTCTCAAGACTTCGTGTGTAACGAGAATATGAACAATGATAATTCATAATAGGTATTTTTGTTGTATTCAAATATGTCATCACAATGTAATTTAAAAATGAAAGGAATCTAATATTGGTATCTTATGTTAAGGTTTTTGAGATTTGATCAAATTATAAGATCTTATAAATAGAATATAATCTTAAAAGTTTAGTCAATATCCCAAAGATTAAACAAAATGTAAAATTATTATTAAAAAAAGTCTTTTGCTATATGGTTTTTCATTCTCCCAAAAAGACCACAATTATTACTATAATGTATTTATGTGATCCCTTGAGAATGACATAAAAGGTAATACATGCTTGTTTGACTTTCTCAAGTAATGTTGATACTCGTTTTGAAGTTCGGCTAATTAGATTATACTGAAAAAATCTGACTTAAAAAGATAAAGATAATTTCATACTCAAAAATCGAACTCACGACTTCTAATGAAGGATAGATACATCTTAATCTTTACCATCCTGTCGCAACTTTCGATAGTATAATAAAAATTTTTACGGTGTTTGGGACCCACTTTTGGAGGGATAATCGTTCCCTAAAAGTGACTCGTCTTTTAATTAAGAATGAATGAGTACTTAATAACCCATCTTGAAGCTGAGAGTCAATCGAAAATAACATTTTTACCTGCTCGAGATGAAAAAAGATATGTGTCTATTCGACCCATCGCATATCTCTATCTGTTGGATTACCCTAGATGTGTTGTTATTATTATTGAATACTTATCACCCAACATACTACAATTTCTAGTGGTACAATAATCGCTTTCTCTCTTTTATCTTTATTCGGCGTTCGATATTTGTTTTGAACTGTGTAATTAATTTATATTAAATTCTAGAAATGTTTATAAAGTATCAATAATTGCCTTTTGTCCTTTGATAACAACTTGTACAACGTGATGCATCACATGTACTGTTGTTCATGTGGGACAACTCATTTGATGTGTTTTATACTAAAACAAAAATAGAAATAAAAATAAAAATATCTAATCGAAAGTAACGTGTGAGTAATCTTCAGTTGTAAACCTATAAGTTACCAGTTCGAGTTATGAAATGAATTCAGTTTAAACCATCGATTTCTTGAAGAAAAAAAAACTAATTCATTTTAATCGAAAATAATGCGTGAGTAATCTTCAGTTTGATCTATAAGTTACGAGTTCGAGCTGTGAAATTCGTTATTGATATTTGTATTACGATAGACTGCTTACATCATACGTTTTTGAAGTGTCATCCTTCTCCGACTCAATATAAATATAAAATACTTTGTGCATCGTAATTTCATTTTTTCTTAGAAATATCTTAATACTTATTTTATTATTATGTGAACCAATTTTATGATCTCCATTTTTTGGCAAGTCCCTTTTTTTTTTTTTTTTTGATAATCAAACCACACAATTATATGGACCATGAGAGTCATTAATTAATGCAACATTGACATATGAATAAAAAAATTCCTCTAGAAAAAAAAAATGTCATTTTCAACTTTGTTGCTTAAAGTGGGTTCCAAGATTAATGTATATATATAATATATTATATATTAATTAACTAATTAAGTACAATTTATTATGTCCCTTGACTTTAAATCATGATGTTGAGTGCTAATTAGTTCTACTTTAATTACAATAGTATTAAAAATCACAATAATTTAAAACTTAAATTATTTTAAAAGACTAATCGACTATCAACGCCACAAAAAATTGTACAATGAGAATAACATTATATTATTTGAAATTTACATAAAAAGTATTATAAATTACAATAGCTAATAACTTAAAATATCTAAAAATATGATTAATTATCTGAATTCTCTTTGTGTCACATAAATTGAGACAAAAAAAATAATATATCTTAGCATGGTCCCCTCGATATCTAGTCTATTAACAATAATGCAATAATAAAAGTATATGTTGTTTTTTCATTAGGTTTGTGTAAACACAAAGTGCATGTTAATTTTCAACCTTTTTTATTTTTCGATCTTTACTATTATTATAGAGTACTAGCATTCTCTAAGGGCTGTTTGGTTGGTGGAATAAGAAAAGATAATTTCGAAATAAAATATAAGATTATTTTATTTCGCATTTGGATATTCAAAAATGTTAGATAAATCACCAAATCACCCAATGAAGTCACTTGACATCCAACATTATTGTTTACTTTGATTCGATCAAGGTGGTTTTGGTAATCGTTTACCAGCACATAGGTGTTCTAAATTCCTATGATCGAGTCTTTCTGGTCCTGGTGCTATTGCACCGGCCGGCTAGAAAGAACAATTGAGCTTTCATTACACCCCCGAGTTGGACGTATAACTTCAAAAATAGCGCAACCAGATAGGTGTATATAAAAAAAAAAAAAAAAGGCAGCCCGGTGCACTAAAGCTACCGCTATGTGCGGTGTCCGAGGAAGGGCCCCACCACAAGGGTGTATTGTACGCAGCCTTACCTTGCATTTCTGCAAGAGGCTGTTTTCAAGGCTTGAACCCGTGACCTCCTGGTCACATGACAGCAACTTTACCAGTTACTTCAAGGCTCCCCTCCTCGCAACCAGATAGGTGTGAACTGCATAAATGGTGCAAGCAAGAAAATGGAACAGCTATGAACAAATGAAACTTTATATTAAAACGCTCGCGATAAGCATCGTATAGATATCAGTATGAATTTCATGTAGGCATAGAGAAGGATTCAAGAAACAAAGTGTACTATAGTTGTCTCTTTACCAGTATAAGTTGTAATGAATTATAAATGTTCAGGACCGCGAAAATCTGCAGTGTCCTTTGCATGCTTGTTCTGGAGCTGCTCGTATACTTGGTCCCCGCGGACACCTTTTCCACTTTCAGAGTTACCTTGTAGTAGCATTGTTGTGAAGCCATGGGATATGTTCAACGAGGAGATGATTGAATAGCAGAACGGCTACTTAGTAGTAGAAACTCGAATAGACACACAAAGAGGGGACGACTCTTGCACATTTACCTTGTAACATCCTCATAGTGAAACCTTGGGATTCGTTCAAACGAGAAGAAGATTGAATAGCAGAAGTGCTACTTAGTAGTAGAAACTCAGAGAGACAGAAAGAGAGGGGACGGACTCTTTTATAGTACCTGATAATTCCTAGGATGAGTAGTAGGTTCGTTGTTTTTGGTAAGAAGAGTTGCACGGTTCCCTATGCTAATGAACGGTAGAGCACGCCGTCAAACATTATCTTGGAGGGGTAATATAGATTGGACATGTATCGAGATGAACTGGTTAAAAACTATGTTTGCTTGGACTCTCCAAAAATGATGCCGCATCTGCGTTGGATCCTACAAAAATGCATTACTTTTGGAGGATCCGACACGCATAGACATTTCTGAAAAGTCCGAACAACATAGGTTGAAACTGCTAAGTATCAGAATCTGACCGAGTAACTTCTGAAACTTTTTGTGTTCCTGTTGATAGATATCTTCTCCATCGCAACCTCCATTGCCTCCCGCTCTTCTTCATTCCGTTTCTTGGTTTGCTCAGAGTTTAGAGTATCAACGGCTTTAGGTTGTGCATCAGGCAAGGACGGTTCCAACAGGCGCGGACCAGAGTTGATCCATGGATGGAGAAGGCACTGAGCTGCAGTAGGCCGTTTCTCAGGGACAAAGTCAAGTATTTGGACCAGAAAATCAGACAAGTCCTTTGCGTCTTGCTCGCTGAATTCATACTTCTCTATCAGGACCTTCTTTAAAGGCCAAAAGCGCAACCGTCTGATGTGCCTCAAGTCACCATGTCTATTGAAGAAATCACGTGAATAACGACCCCCTAAGGCAATCTGAAAACAAAACAGCAAACTTCATAAAATTACCGAAGGACAAAACATAGCTCAAAGTTCGAAGTGCATACAGAAATTTTCTTACTTTTCGTGGCATCATTCCTAGAAGCTCCATCATTAGTGCTAAGTGGTCCTGCAAAGAATAGGTTACGCCTTTAAGTTCTATAACCGTAAAAGATTAGGTTAAAATATGCTCCGCCTACGTTACTTCACAAAGTATGCGTGGCTGGTTCCAGACCTGGATAAAGGAGTGTCCTGATAAATCGACAGCTAGCATACAAACAGTCTAACCATGATGAATACTTTTATATACTGATCCCGTCTAACTTGGAAATGAAGTATAGTTGATTGATCGGTTGAAAAGATTAGGCTAAAAAAGAGCAAAACATAATCCAAACAACAATTGCCACCAACTTTATATGTAGATCTCATATTTCCTGCTCGCCAACTGAAAACGTGAGTTTTCCTCCCAACGCTAGAATAGGGAAGGCAACTACACACTCTGAGTTACATCATCAAGTTTATTAGTGTAAAAATATGTTGCTTCATCTCTGTGTTTCGTAATTTCCAATATGACTTAAGTACAACCATCATCAGTTAGTAGGCCTGCTAATGAAATGGTTGTAGAGATATACGTTAGAGGACCAAAGTCTTTGGAAGGAAGTGTCGGGCAAAGCGTGGAAGCCAAGACCACACGGAGTAGGAGTTTGGAAGTGCATGAGCAGGCTTTGGGATGAATTCTCATTTCTCAAAGAATAGTCATCTGATTGTTGGAAATGTTCAGCAGGTCGAGTTTTGGAAGGACAGATGGCTGGAGAACACCACTCTAAAGGGTGAATTCCCTGCTTCGTTTCTAATAGCGAGGGAGCCAGACAGTGCAACATTATCGAAATGGAAATTTTTGGAATCTAAGCTTCAGAAGGAATTTGCAAGATTAGGAAATAGAGGATTTGGTCAAACTCTTACAAGCTCTCGATGGGTTCATAGGTAACAACATTGCATCAGACCAGTTTAGATAGAGGCATGCTGATGGACGGAAGTTCACAGTGAAGGCAGCCTACAAGATAGCGATGAACCAGAATGCCATCTCCGACAATTGGCCTCGGAAGCTAATCTGGAAGGTCAACTTCCACCCAAAATTGATTGCCTCAGCTGGAGAACAATGCATGAAGCCAGTCTAACACAGGACAACCTTGCAAGGAGGAAAATCCAAATTGTGAATAGGTGCTACAGGAGTAACAGAGAAGCAGAAATGCATAGCCATCTGTTTCTGCAATGCCCTGCTGCAGCAGACTTACGGCACATGTACCTCACCCTTATTGGAATCAGATGGGTAATGCCTAACACTATCAATGAAGTTTTTGAATGCTGGAGCCGCTGGAAAGTTGACAGCACCATCAAAAAGAATTGGAAGATGATACCAGCTGCCATCTTTTGGACTATCTGGAACGAAAGAAATAGAAGATGTTTTGATGGCCTCCCAACTAGACAATCTATGCTCAAAGCTAAATATCTTTTGTATTTTTTATAGATTGGTATTTTTTGTCCCCAATGGACTCCCCTGATAGCTTTTTAGATTTTGTTTGCTCTATGGTTGTATAATAGAGCTAACATACTTGTGCTCACTCTTTTGTAACTATTTTGCATCTTCTGGTTGCCATGAATGGAAACGATCACTTCATTTAAAAAAAGGTCATTTAGACCATTGTTCATCGGCCAAAGAGGATATGAAATTCTACAAGATGTGTCTTTTTTCCTCTCACGATTAAAACTTGAATCCAGCGTTTTACTTCAAATTCATAGAGTTCACTTAGCAGAAAACAAATAAAGGCACTAATAACCATGATGATCGACATTTTGATGAAAAATGGAACCAAAACATCGTAAGAGAAAGACATGTAATGTGGTACGGGGGAAGAATAAAATGATAGCTCGGAAATAATTCTCAGAACAGCATGCACATTTTGCCCTCTAGATTTTAACAGTTAAATGCAGGGAATAGCAAAAACCATGTTTTCACTCTATCTTCCTCTCTTTCGGTCAAAATTAGCCATTTATCACCTAATGTCACATAATTGACAGACTAAAACTAAAGCAACAGATGAGCTGAGAAAAGAAGATCGTCAGATTATCAACGGAAGGCGTGTGATTTGAACTTGACGTGGATCTGTACGGAATGAGTGAAAGAAGCCACAATTTCACTTATGGAATTTTGGAGAGACCAACAAGGAATGGCACAAACTGTCCCTAGGTTAATCCTGTATTTCTAAGATGAATATTAGGCTACAAGTGGAATGATGCCCAGGATGAGTACAAAACTATGCTCTCCCGATATCTGAACTTCGTGTCCTTACGACTCTTCCCCCTACTTTTCACAAATTCAGATCAACAGAAAGAACTATTTGATGATCGGTATTCCAATACCAATAGCCTAATTGTTGGAATCCTTGAATATAACTTCTAATAGTGAAACTTTTGAGGCTGAGCTGGCTTGTAGCACAAAAGTTTGAATTTATTTGACAGTACTGAATCAATCCCACTAAGAAATTAAAGAAATGTGTCATCAAGTAAACTATGTTGCAACTCTATAGTACAGCAATGTGACTTAGTTGCTAGTGATCAGGTAGTGAGTTAGTATATTATTCTGAGCGTTACGATGTCTATGTTGTGGTTGATTGGGATAATCAGCAAGAAAGTGGACCACTTAAACATCTTTTTATTCACTCCATATCAAGTTTTGCATTGGCTCAAATACTGGTCATTGAGGTGGCCAAATCAAGCTAAGGTGTGATCATCTCACACAGAAAGTACGATTAAAGTATCACGTGAAACAGATTGGTTGATAATCGGCCATTAACGCAGTTATGTGCCTAACAAGGGAACCTGAATTCCCACCAGGTGGGGTCTGAGGAGGCTAAAATGTACACAGTCCATACCACTACCTCCGAAGAAGTAGAGAGGCTGTTTCCGATAGACCCCTGAATCATGCCGCAATGAAGAATTCCAATTATGAGTAATCTTGTTTCAAGTCAAATTATCTTATACAATGAAGCAGAATTAAGAAAATAACTAGTACCCCCAAGTATGCGATGGGATGGTCGAGCTGCTTGGAAATCTCCCAGATATTTTATATAACCATGCTTGAGGACAAAATCGGATTAGTTACAAGTTACAAAAGCATCTCCAGACTAGTTGTATCCATACTTATAAGGAAAATAAAATGTACATTGATAAAGTATAGACATGGCCATCATAGACTCAAAAAACCGCAACTTAATGCACTTTACAGAATCTTAAAGAGAAATGACCCTTATCTAAGTCGACACAAAGTTACCTCTCAAAGTATGCAAATGCGCGCGGAAGAATAACATTAAACAAACAAACCAGAATATAAGTAATAATGAAGTAATGAACCTTTACCTCATCTCTGTCAAAGTTATCACCACTGTGAGGATCAAATAGCACGTCGCCAGTTGCAAGCTCAAAACAAATGCAAGCGAAAGACCAAAGATCTGCTGAGGTTGAATATTTTGATCCAAGGATAACTTCAGGACACCTGTATTGTCTTGTTTGAATATCATCTGTGAACTGTTTGTACGTCCAACATGCACTGCCAAAGTCAACGACTTTGCACTTTAGGTCGACCGATTCCAACAACTTTCTCCTTGTAGAACGGCTTCCTTTCTTAGGACCCTCATATTCTTTCCCGCTGCCTGTTGCAGCACCGGCATTTGACATTCTATTAGCACTAACAGAAGAATCAAGCGGACCATTTGATGACTCCGCAGAAGCTGAGGAATGTTGTCCAGCCTTAGTCCCGAGAGAAGCTTCATTTCCCGCAAAACATTGAGCTGCTTGTTTGGCCTTTCTTCTAATCTTCTTATGGTGGTTCTTAATCAAATTTTCATCTGATGTTACATAACTCTTCAGAGGCCCGCCATCCAGCGTGGCTTTATCCTTATGACTAGGAAGTATAAGAGGTTTTCCAGATTTTCTGGGGTCCTTAGATGGATCAATTGTGGAGCAGAGCAGTACATTCTCGGGTTTCAAATCGGTGTGTATGATAGAAAGCTGTCTGTGCAAATAATCCAATCCAACTAGAACATGAAAACACAGCTCTTTGACCATATGAATAGGCAGTCCACGATAATCAGTATACTTAAGAAGTGTCAAGAGATTGTCACCCAAATACTCAAAAACCATACACACATGTTGCCCATTTGGACCCGAGTGTTTAAAATTATCCAGTAACTTCACAACACATTTTTTATCATCCGGATCACACTCTGCAATCTGTTTTAAAATGGTGATCTCATCCATCGCTGCTTCCGTGTAATGCTGCGCACTCTTCTGTACTTTCAGCGCTACGAATCGCTGCATAATTAACCAAAATATACACATCAACTTCTTACTTCCCGGTGAGAGTAACAAACTAAAATTACTACCTACTCAGAATTGCTAATCCAAGTTCTTATTCATCAGGAATTACTAAGGTTTACACACGCATCCATGTTTACGCAGTTGTGCAAAATTAGTTAAACTAGGCCAAAAAACATTTTACACCTACGCCAATTGCCGCACACCACTTGTAGTCCACTAACAACAACAACAACACAGTGTAATCCCACTAGTGGGGTCTGGAGACAGTGGGGTGTACGCAAACCTTACCCCGACCTTTTTGCGGATACTGTAGTGAAACTGTTTCGGGTAGATACCACTTGTAGTCCACTATTACTATTATGATGATGATGATGATTATCTTGAAGGTATGTTCTACACTGCATTCCGATTAGTTGTCATGTTTTCTTCACTATCAATTTTTCCTTTTCATTACTCCTTTGTTTTGCTTCACTTGAGCCGAGGGTCTTTTGAAAACAGCCTCTCTGCCTCTACGAGGTAGGGGAATAAGGTCTGCGTACCCTATACCCTTCCCAGGCCACACTTTCTGGGATTTCACAGGGTGTGTTGTTGTTGTTTGTTATGATTATCTTCAAGAGATATAACATTTAAACTCAATTAAAAGCAACTACAACAACAACAACAGCATACACAGTGTATTCATACAAAGTGGGGTCTGAGGAGGGTAAAGTGTACACAGTCCATACCACTACCTTAGACGAGGTAGAGAGGTTGTTTCCGATAAGACCCCCGGCTCAGGATAAATAGCAATAATAGAAAATATAGAAACAAGCAACCTAAAGATTCAATGTTTTTCATCATATATCACAAATTAACAACAAAATCACAATATACGCCTCAATTCCAAACTATTTGCAGTCTGCTATATAAATCCTCAACTTTCTTCAGCCCCATTTGATAGGATGCTAAGCTCACATAAAGAGTCATAAACACCAAAATAAGGGTAGAAACTCCAAACAACAGAGTTAAGAGCCACGGGAAAATAGCAAAATGCAATTACTGATCATCCACAATCCTAAAACTAACAGATTATGATAATTCACAAGAAAGGGTCTGCTCTAAACCTAGGCCAAAGATGAATACAAAACAAAACAGTTCATCAGGTTCAATTCGTAGCTACAAAGCCAAAAAAAGACACTAGGTGCCCAGTTAGTTACTGGTGGGAGGTAGCAGGTAACCCGTGGAATTAGTCGAGGTGCATGTAAGCTGGCCCGACAAAACAACAACAACAACATTCCCAGTATAATCCCACAAGTGGATCTGGGGAGGATAAGTGTATGCAGACCTTACCCCTAACTTGGTAGATAGAGAGGTTGTTTCCGATAAGACCCTCAGCTCAAGTAAAAGCAGTTCAAAAAAAAAAAAAAAGAGAGAAGAAACAGAATGCTAAAGAATGCATGACATAACATACTAAAAAAGGAACAATCACTACAACAACATAATACAATAATCGAAGTGATTAGACGTGACATGGAGCAGTTACAGCTGACTGAGGACATGACCCTGGATAGGAAGATACGGATGAAAAACATTAGGATAGAGGGCTAAGGGTGTGGTTGAGTTGTAGTCAGTAGGTAGGGGAATTGTGGTGTCCTTTGTTTGGCAATGTACTTTTTTGTGGATGTCGTATCTATGATATTTTATCATGTTCTATGCTTTTGATGTTTTTGTATACTCCTTTTATAATGCCTTTTATCTTGAGCCGGGGGTCTATCGGAAACAGCCTCTCTACCTCGTTAGAGGTAGTGGTATGGACTGCGTACACTCTACCCTCCCCAGACCCCACTATGTGGGAATATATTGGGTTTGTTGTTGTTGTTATTCTTGTTGAAGTGCAAGACACACTAGCTAGTAACCGAAAAGAAGAAACTCCTAGAGGCTAGAGTAATAATACGACTACTAATATGAAGGAACAATCACTACAACAAAATAGTACGATAATCAAAGTGCAAGAAAGACTAAATAATAACAGAAATGGAAAAACAAGAAACTCCTACAGTAATACTACAACTACTAATACGAATGAAAGATCACTACAACAAAATAATACCATAATCGAAGTGCAAGAAGCACTAAATAGTAACAGAAATAGAATAACAAGAAACACCCAAAGTAATCCTACGGCTACTAATACAAAGGAATAAGCGATACATCTCTAAACTACCTAACTAACCCTCTACTCTAATCCGTGTCCAAGCTCCACAACATCACAGTTAAAACAATATAGTACGATTCAATACAAAACACAATACGATATAATACGATAGATTATGAAACAATACGTAACAACCATCCAAACAACGAGTTATAAAAAGCAAAAGGAATCATCAGAAAACTTACAGACACAAGAGTATCCCAAGCCAACCAAACAGTAGAGAAATGACCCCAACCAAGCTTACTTTGAACCACATATCTACCTCCATTGAAACTATCACCTATTCTAACAGCATGATAACCTCCCCTCCTATAATCATCAGTTCCTTCATCCTCTGAACTACAATCATCACTACTCTCCTCCACCTCCTCCTCCTCTACCACCACCTCCACCGCCTTCAACCGCCGTTCTTGATCACACCCCTCCATTTTTTTCACCCAATCAACACACAGACAAATCAATTTTCTTGAATTCCCTAAAGTGGGGTCTAAAGATTCAATTTTTCACCTCCTCCTCCACCACCATCACCACCATAGAGCTCAGCTGCCATTCTTGATTACACCCCTCCATTTTTTTCTCCAAAACACAGTAGTTTTCTTGAATTCTGTGAAGTGGGGTCACAAAAGATTCAATCTTTCATCTCTTCCACCACCACCATCTCCACCATAGAGCTCAGCCACCGCTCTTGATCACCCCCCTCCATTTTTCCCCAATCAAAAACAGTAAAATCAACAAGAGACTAGTAATTGATTCTTGAATTCTGTAAATTGAGCATACAAAAAAAAACAATTTTTCTCCAAAAACACAGTAAAATCAACAAGGACCAGTAGTTGGTTCTTGAATTCAATAAAGTGGGGTCCACAAAAGAACCAATTTTTCTAAAGGCGTGGCCTCGTGATCAATGAATTGATTGTCAGGTTCGAATCTCGACAAAAAAACTATGTGATTATCAAAAAAAATCACCTTTTCCCCTTTTTCAAGCAAATGGGATTCACAATTTACACTAAAACTTAATAAAATTCACCCTTCTGAGCTATTTTTTGTGCTATATAATTGAACTGATTATTGTACTATCATTAAGTATATAAACTCCTTGGGATTTTCTTATTGGAAAATGGGAATTTTGTGATTGTGAGTGAAAGTGTGGGTAGAAGGGAAAAAGAGGATAGAGATAAAGACACTGAAGCAGGTGAAAGTGTCTACTGTCAACTGGCTACTGGCTACTGGCTAAGTTGTCTCATTGAATTCTTCCAAGTTCCAAAGTGTTTGTATATGGACTTGTTACACATGTATACCACTTAAATTGTTAGTATATATTTTTTTTTCATAGGTTAATATATTAAAAAAAAAATAACATAAACACACACTTTAACTTTATCATTTTTGCACAAATTTCCCTCTTATAAAATACTTCCTCCGTCCCAAATTATCCGTCCTAAATTTTCTAATTTAATTCCTCATTTTACTTGTCATTTTTCATTAATCAAGAAGAGACAAATTTTTTTTCTTCAGTATTTACCCTTTGCATTAATTACGTTTTCTTCGTATTAAAATATAAACATCATTTAATAGGAGCACTATGATAAACTAGTCATGTTATTAATTATTTTTCTTAATCAATGTGACATAGGGGTGTGCAAAAATCGAACCGACCGATAAACCAAACCTATAAAAATGTTATTGATTTATTGTTATTGGGTTAACGGTTTTTTAATGGTTTTATAAATAAAATTATTGGGTTATTGGTTCGGTTTGTTTTTTTCTTATTGGGTAAACCGATAACCCAATTAGAATATATATATATATATATATATTTATTTCACTTTAATTTCTATAAATTAACAAATCTATTATTTCAATTATACAAACTCTTAAATTCTCCTTACAACATTTAGTTCAAACTTGAAGATTCTTGTAAATTAAAACACATCATGTAGGATTTTTCGTTACAACTAAGATTCGATTTTTTTTCATGTTAGTTACTATTATTTCTATTTTATGAGTATTTTCTTATCGGTTAAAACGAAAACCGAACCGATAAGGACTAAAAACCGATAAACCGAAAACCGCTAAAAAATATTTTATTGGTTTGGTTATTGGTTTATCATATTTAAAAATCAAAAATCGATAAATTGAACCGATAATATATAAAATCGAACTGAACCGACCAATGTACACCCCCAATGTGACATCTCAATTTGGGACGGAGGAAGTAATAATAAGAATTTTAATTAATTATGTATCTTTGTTGGATATATCGGGAGATAATTATGTATCTCGACAGACGCAAAATCAAAAAAAGATGTATCAGGAGCTAATTAAGTATCCTTACAAAGAAAAATCTTTATCTTTATTGGATGTATTATGTATCTCGACAGATTTAAGATAAAAAAAAAAATATCAGGAGCTAATTATGTATCTTTACAAAGGAAAGCCTATATCTTTATTGGATGTATTATGTATCTCGACAAATTCAAAATCGAAAAGAATGTATCGGGAGCTAATTATGCATCTTTATAAAGAAAAAATGTATCTTCGTTAGATGTATAAAAAGTTAATTATGTATCTCGACGGATTCAAAATCAAATTTTTCAGTAATTATGCAAAATGTTGGAATTTTTTATAATTAAACTCCAAATTGTCGGGATTTATATTGTTTGCTCTAATATATATTTTTATTCATAGACCTTTATTTAAGCATGATCAATCGAAAACATGATTTCTATGTATATATGAGATAGAAATAAGGTAAGTATATATATCATTTTATTCAGACTTTACCTGTAAAATTACACTCTAATATATTGTTATTATTCTTGTCATCGATGGATACTCCTTTTAGGATTTGATTAATTTGGATTCTCGTCGAAGCCACCTATTGACTATGTTTGAGTAGTGCCTAGACTCGAAGATGGTGGATGAACTCGTAGCAGAGTTTTGAGGGACTTGAACCTTCGAAATTTATTAAATCGATGGATTCTCCTCTTACGATATTTTCATATTGTTAACAGTATTGATATGCAGGACGACTTGAACAAGTAGACACGCGTAACTTATACGACAAATCTCAAATAATTTAACATACAGGACGCGTGCATCTCACGTTGTTTGTCATGTAGAATATGTGTGTCTATTTATTTAACTTTATGATAAGTGTCTACTTGTGCACATTAAAAGTTGAAGGACATAGATATCAGTTAAAATCAAGCTAAAATACACATTGATATATTATGTCAATATATTTTATATTCACTTATGGGAGCGACGCTCTTAACAGAAGAAAATAAAAATAAAAAAAGTAAAATATGCACTTATTTAAAAACTACGTTGGTATGATTTAACATTTGATTTTTACAAGTCATTGTTCTACATTTAGGGTCCGTTTGATCATGGATATTTTTTTCTTTTTTTCGGAGTTGAAAATTATGGTGTTTGGCCATGAAACTTTGACAAACAATTTCGGAATAAAAATTCGAAAATTATTTCTCTCATATTTCACCAACTTGACCAAGTCACGATGACTTACCAACATGGGTTGTGATGCAGTGAATGAGGTTGCTCCACCCTTAACCAGAGGTCGAGGGTTCGACTCTGGGTATGAAGAAAAACTCCGTTGGGAGCGCTGCCACCTTAATGGACCCCACAACGCGCGATCCGAATTAATCGGAGTTTTAATGCGGGCACCGAACACCGAACGAGAAACCAAAAAAAAAAAAAGAGTTCAAGATGACTTTTGTGTCACAACAACATGCTACAATGTATTATATACTACTAGTTGTCAATTTTGTCCTTGTCATAATTTTCTAATGATAACATTGAGTAGTGTTCAATCCATATATGATTTCACATATATATGTTTTTTATGAATAATTTAATTTATACTAAGCATTTCTTATATAAAAACCTAAGTACTAATATACTAATAAAAGAGTTTAAATCAGGGTCGACCATGAAGTTTATTCTCATCGTCATCTAAAATTTAAAGTTTATCTCGATTTGATACTATTCTCGCGACCTACATTGATCCGTAATGCTTACTCTCAAACTCTTCATTCATGTAACAATGTGATGTTTTTTTGTTTCTCTCTTCAGTTAAAACGAGTCGAAGCACATTTTCAACTAGTATTCGATATCCGTTTCGGACACAATTACTTTAAAATGTGGTGTTGGAAAGTTTCAATTTAGAATAAAGTATACTTTATTAGAGATGATTCTATTTTCAGAGTTCGTACACGAGATATTTAATTATTAATGAAAAGTTACTTAACATTCATTACAATATGTAATTATTTTTAAAAAACAAAACTTAGATATTCAAAATCAAAATACTTTAGAAAAATTGATCTTCAAATATTTTTACTTTTACCCACAAAACTTCAGATTTTTTTCAAGTTAAATGCATGTCCAATCACAACGTCAAGTTTCAAAAGTTACATATGATTTAGACTTGATGATAGTCTAATATTTTATTTATAGTATCAAACAATATACACATGATTTAGACTTGATTTAACATTGCCAAAAAATAATAAATTTCCAAACATTATAAAACTTTAATGTAAACAACAACAATAACAACATATCTAGCGTAATCTCACAAGTGAAGCTTGACAAGGATGAGCCGTATGCGAACTTACCACTACTGTGATGTATAGAGACTATTTTCGATAAACGCTCCACTCTAAAACAGAGATTTTACATAAACATACACCTTAACTTACCATATTTACACAAATCATCACCTTTTCAAAGTAAGTACAAAATTTCGGCTAATTATATACCTTCATTGGATATATCAGGAGCTAATTATGTATCAGAAATGACCCAAAAATGAATAAAATATATCGGGAGCTAATTTACAAAGCAAAAAATATATCTTCACTGAATATGTCGGGAGCTAATTATGTATCTCGACAGACCAAACATTGAATTTTTCAATAATCATGTAAAGTATTAAGATTTTCTGTAACTAAACTTCAAACTGTCGGGATTTACTCCATATTTGTACTAACTTTTAAATGATGGCCCAAAAAAATGGATAATTATGTATTTATGTGAGAATTGTTTTACACAAAGCCCATATATAGAGGTCTATTAATTGGGCTTCAAATAATATACCTAATATTCTATTGGGCCTTAAAAAACCTAAAAACAAATCCCAAATATATATGCACATAAAAATCCCACTAGGGTTTTTTTCTCTCTTCATTGGAGCAGCTCGTTAGCAGCAACAACAACAACAAACAACAACAATAAGCCATGGTTCTAAAGTAAATAAATTTTCTCTTTATCTCATGTTGTAATTTTTGCATAATTTTGTCATTTTAGAGAAACCCTAATTGATAATTATATTTCAAGAATGTTTATTTGTACTAATTAGAAGTTTCCTTATGTTAACCCCTTATGTGTTTTGCTAATTTTGAGTTTTTTGCTATGTGGGAAATTGTTAAAAATCAAATCTTTATTGTGTTTGTGCTAATTTGAGCTTTTTTTTAGTATGTGGGAATTGGTTAAAAGTCAAATCTTTTATTGTTTTTGCTATCCTTCTTGTGAGGTTTATGTTATAATTTTTGCATAATTTTATCATTATTGAGAAACCACATTTGATAATTATATTTCAAGAATGTTTATTTAAACTTATTAGAAGTTTCCTTATGTGAACCCCTTATGGGTTTTGCTAATTTTGTGTATTTTTCTATGTGGGAAATTGTTAAATATCAAATCTTTATTGTGTTTGTGCTTATTTGAGCTTTTTTTTAGTATGTGGGAATTGGTTAAAAGTCAAATCTTTTATTGTTTTTGCTATCCTTCTTGTGAGGTTTATGTTGTAATTTTTGCATAATTTTATCATTATTGAGAAACCACATTTGATAATTATATTTCAAGAATGTTTATTTAAACTAATTAGAAGTTTCCTTATGTGAACCCCTTATGGGTTTTGCTATTTTTTTGTATTTTTCTATGTGGGAAATTGTTAAAAATCAAATCTTTATTGTGTTTGTGCTAATTTGAGCTTTTTTTTAGTATGTGGGAATTGGTTAAAAGTCAAATCTTTTATTGTTTTTGCTATCCTTCTTATGAGGTTTATGTTGTAATTTTTGCATAATTTTATCATTATTGAGAAACCACATTTGATAATTGTATTTCAAGAATGTTTATTTAAACTAATTAGAAGTTTCCTTATGTGAACCCCTTATGGTTTTTGCTAATTTTGTGTATTTTTCTATGTGGGAAATTGTTAAATATCAAATCTTTATTGCGTTTGTGCTTATTTGAGCTTCTTTTTAGTATGTGGGAATTGGTTAAAAGTCAAATCTTTGTTATCTTTTGTGCTAATTTGAGCTTTTGCTATGTAGGAAATTGTTAAAAATACTCAAATCTTTATTGATTTTTGCTTTACTTTTTGTGCGATTTATGTTCATGTATAGTGTAGATTGGAGAGAATAGCTGTTCTTGAAATCCCTTTGTTGGTAAAATGTCCCTATGTTGTTTGGACTTTTCAAAAGTGTTGCCGTGTGTGTGTCGGATCCTCCAAAAGTTATGGGTGTTTTTCAATGATCCAACGTGGGTGTGGCAGCATTTTGGAAGGTCCAAGTAATATTGTTGAAACCGTTCTATTGGTAAAATGTAGCTACACTCCTTGGATCTTGTGTTTGGTTATTTGGGTTTTAGTTTTTTCGATTGATTAATGCATGATTAGTATGAGAGAAGAGAAAATGGGGTGATTGTAAAGGTTATGTCCTTGTATATTGATGCAAGAACAGGGAAAATTGTATATATGATAAATGAAACCTATCAAATGGAAGGGAGGAATATGGAGCATTGTTTCTCCCATTGATGTTATGCTAGCTTAAATGGCTGCCCTTTATCTAAAGGGAGCTTAGTGCTTAGACAATTATGTCTTTAAATAGGTCCTTTAAACCTTGCTTAATTTGATTAACCATTGAAGTGATATTACAAAGAGTTGTTACACCTTTCAAGGTCCGCGAGTTCTTGTTTAGGGAGAATTTTGAAAGATAAGTAGCCTCTAGCTTTATTTTAATGAAGAAAATCAATAATGATGTTAAGAGAATGGCATGTTTGTGGTGGATCATGGATTTGTGTTGCATTTGTTATCCGTAGACCGTAGTATTATTCCTGAGAGTTTGCACTGTTTTCATGATTCTGAATGGGTACAACTGATTTCAGTTTAGTACTATCTGGAAAATGTTTACACTACCTATGATATATATTGCTGATTATAAGCATGGATGATTTATGAATTGCCTTTATGGGGGAGGTATTTGTAGGCCGGATTTTTTTATGATTCAACTTGACTGACATTACATCAAATGGTTTTATAATATCAGAATGTCAGTAGAACTATTAGTGGAGTCTCAGTACTTTGTAGCACTTGCTAGTAACGACTTTGGTTTTGTTATTCCATTGCAGGACAGAACTCTGCCGTTTCAGTGGTGCCAAGATATACCCAGGGAGGGGCATCAGATTTATTCGTGCAGATTCTCAGGTAACATTTGATAACAAGTTCCTGGCTGATGGTTGTTCTAGTGATTTGTGTACTGATTGCCGCAGGAGGCGAAGTTATGACTGCTTATCCATGGTCACAAATATTTTCTGGTCCTTGTAGGTGTTCCTGTTTGTCAACTCAAAATGCAAACACTACTTCCACAACCGCCTGAAGCCTTCGAAGCTTACATGGACAGCCATGTACAGGAAGCAGCACAAGAAGGTGAGTCTGGAATAAAGCATTGACAAGCTACATTTTCTGAACTTATTGATCTTCTCTCCAGTTTGAAGTTTGTCACTAACATTCCGACATTAAAGGATTTAACTTTGTGATGTGAAGTTGTACCTGGAATGCACTTTGTTTTCAGAATACGAAGTCTATTGAGAACATTTGTATTAACAGATGACCTGCCTTTACCTTTTGCCATATTAAATTTAGTTTTTTTTATGTGCTTGATAACATTAGGATATTGCGCAAGAAACTGTTAAGAAGAGGAGACGCGCCACAAAGAAGCCTTACTCTAGGTCCATTGTGGGTGCAACCTTGGAGGTAATCCAGAAGAAGAGAGCTGAGAGGCCAGAAGTTCGTGATGCTGCCAGGGAGGCTGCTCTTCGGTGCGTATTACTCAAGCGTATTTTTACCGTCTGTATCTGTGTAAAAGCACACAGCCAAATCTGGCTTTATGCATTCTTTGACATGGGATTCTGGACCATAGTGGTTGTATCTGTTGATGATAGACTGATTCATGTTGTTGCTTTGGTTTGTGCAGTGAAATCAAGGAGCGAATCAAGAAGACTAAAGATGAAAAGAAGGCGAAGAAGGCAGAAGTGATGGCCAAGTCACAGAAAGCTGGAGGTAAGGTTAACCTGCAAAAGGGAGGATCGAAAGGCCCTAAGCTTGGTGGCGGTGGTGGAAAACGTTAAGCTATTGTTCATGTTATTTTTCCAAGTAGTACTTAGAGTGTAGCTATTCTGCTCTACCAGCGTTTAGCGCGCTCTGAAAAAACATTTCTGAATTTTTGTCTTGTTTTAAATATGCAGATTGCTGTACTTTTGTTTCGTTGTGATAATTATAATCTTGTTCTATTATGAGAAGTTTGCCTTCCTTTAAAATGTATTGATGGTAGTATTTGCATATTCCCTCATCTATCGCGTGCTCCTTTCGAGTTGTATAACAATCTATGTTTTGTATTTATGTCCGATACAATTGTAAGAGCGGGGTTCTACCGATACTTGCCCTAGACCTCGTCTGTGAAGTAAATCATCGCACCTCGCATCTAAAATTTAGCGTAAGAACCTCTAATGTTATTCTTTATGCCAAAAAACATTATGTAGTTGAGGACATCTATTGTTCAAGTGTGTCCAAATCACATATTTGGATAAGAATGATGGGAGACTAAATCGCAAGCTATAGAAACCCAAACTATTCTTTTCCGGGGCGTGCCCAAGAAGTTTCTTTGAACGTTCACACCTACCCATTATTTCATAGGCTAACACACGGAAAATCATAAAAAATCTTCAATTTTAGAATTTTGCTCATATGTTTTAAAAAGAAAGCCCCCGTCCGCTCCTTCAAACCAACACGATCCATTTAGTAGGTCATCAAGAGCCTGTCTAAGAAATTTCACCCCAAACCTACTCGGGCACCCACTCCCACTCATCAATCCATAGGCTAACCCAAACGGAAAATTGCGAAAAAATCCTCAATTTTTAGTATTCCGCTCATATGTCAATAAAAAACCCTCCGTCTGCCCCTTAAAACCAAGCGATCTATTTTATAGGTTGTCTGGGGCGCGCCTAAGAAGTTTCACCCAAAACTCATACGCGCCCCCCTCCCCCCAATCAATCCATAGACTGACACACACGAAAAATAACAAAATGATCATTAATTTCTAGTATATCACACATATGTCTTTAAAAACACTCCACCCGCCCCTCTAAATCAACAAGATCTGTTTCGCCCGTTTGACCACCCAAACCGCCCAGTTCTCAAAAAAAGGCCCATACTAGGTCGCTCCCCATCCTGCCTGGGGAAGCACAGTCGATTTTCGGTCAAAATCACGAACGTCCCCTGGGTCCACCTAAAAAATCGTGGGCTATAGCACACCGATTTGGCCTGAAAATGATCCGTTCATGCAGTTTCGCCCGTTTGACCACGCAAATCGCCCCAGTGTCATAAAAGGCCCACACTAGGCCGCTCCCCAGCCTACCTGGGGCAGCCCGATCAATTTTTATCCAAAATTACGCCCAGCCCCCGGGCATCCGGCCAAAATTACGCCCAAATCATTTCGCCCGTTTGACTACCCAAACCGCCCCGTTCTAAAAAAAGGCCCACACTAGGCCGCTCCCCAACCTGCCTAGGGCATCCCGATCGATTTTCGACCAAAATCACACACAACCCCTGGGCCTACCTAAAAAATCGTGGGCAATAACACACTGATTTGGCCCGAAAATGGTCCGTTCGCGTCGTTTCGACCGTTTGACCACCCAAACCGTTGTGTTCTAAAAAAGGCCCACACTAGGCAGCTCCCCAGCCTGCCTGGGGCAGCCCGATCGATTTTCGGCCAAAATCACGCTCGACCCCCGGGCCCACTCTAAAAATCGTGGGCTATAACACATCGATTTGACCTGAAAATGGTCCGTTCGCGCCGTTTCACCCGTTTGACAACCCAAACCGCCCTGTTCTAAAAAAAGGCCCACACTAGGCTCCTCCCCCAGCCTGTCTAGGGCAACCCGATCGATTTTTACCAAAAATCACGCCTGACTCTCGGGCCCACCTCGAAAACCGTGGGCTATAGCACACCGATTTGACCCAAAAATGGCCCGTTCATATCGTTTCTCCCGTTTGATAACCTAAACTGCCCCATTCTAAAAAAAGGCCCACACTAGGCCACTCCCCAGCCTACCTTGGGCAGCCCGATCAATTTTTGGCCAAAATCATGCTCGGCCCCCGGGCCCACTCCAAAAACCGTGGGCTATAGCACATCGATTTGGCCTGAAAATGGTCCATTCGCGCCGTTTGACAACCCAAACCGCCCCGTTCTAAAAAAAGGCCCATACTAGGCTGCTCCCCCAGCCTGTCTAGGGCAGCCCGATCGATTTTCATCCAAAATCACGCCCGACCCTCAGCCCCACCTCAAAAATCCTGCGCTATAGCACATCAATTTGGCCCAAAAATGGCCCGTTCGCATTGTTTCTCCCGTTTGACAACCTAAACTGCGCCATTCTAAAAAAAGGCCACACTAGGCCACTTCCCAGCCTGCCTGGGGCAGCCCTATCGATTTTTGACCAAAATTACGCCCGATTCCTGGGCCCACCCCAAAAACTGTGCGCTATATAGCACACCGATTTAGTAAAAAAATGGCTTGTTTGCGCTGTTTTGCCTGTTTGACCACCCAAACCACCTCGTTCTAAAAAAAGGCCCATACTAGGCCGCTCCCTAGCCTGCCTGGGGAAACCCGATCAATTTTCAGCAAAAATCACGCCCAGTCTTCGGGCCCACCCTAAAAATCGTGGGCTATAGCACACTGTGGCCAGAAAATGGCCCATTCGTGCCGTTTTGCCCCTTAGACCATCCAAACCTTCCCGTTGTAAAAAAAGGCCCACACTAGACCGCTCCCAAGCCTGCCAGGGGCAGCCTAGTCGATTTTAGGTCAAAATCACGCCCGGACCCCTAGCCCACCCCAAAAATCGTGGGCTATAGTACACCGATTTAGCCTGAAAATGGTCTGTTTGCGCCGTTTCACTCGTTTGACCACCCAAACCGCCCCGTTCTAAAAAAAGGCCTACATTAGGCCGCTCACCAGCCGGCCTGGGGAATCCCCAGTCGATTTTCGACTAAAATAACGCCCAGTCTTTGGGCCCACCTAAAAAATCATGGGCTATAGCACTCTAATTTAGCCCCAAAATAGACCATTTGCGCCGTTTCGCTTGTTTGACCACCCAAATCGCCCCGTTCTAAAAAAAGGCCGATACTAGGTCGCTCCCCAGCCTGCCTGGGGCAGCCTTGTCGATTTTCAGCCAAAATCATGCTCGGTCCTCGAGCCTACCTCAGAAACCGTGAGCTATAGCATATCAATTTGGCCCGAAAATGGTTCGTTCGCGCCGTTTCACTCGTTTGACCACTCAAACCGCCCCGTTATAAAAAAAGGCCTACACTAGGCTTCTCCCCCAGCCTGTCTGGGCAGCCCGATCGATTTTTTGGCCAAAATCACGCTCGACCCCACCTCGAAAACTATGGAATATAACACACAAATTTGTCCAAAAAATAGCCTGTATGAACCGTTTCACCCGTTTGCCCACCCAAACTGCCACGTTCTGAAAAAGGCCCACACTAGGTCGCTTCCCAGCCTGCTTGGGGCAGCCCGGTCGATTTTTGGTCAAAATCACGCCTGGCCCCCAGGGCCACCCCAAAAACCGTGGCCTATAGCAAACTGATTTTTCTCGAAAACGGCCCGTTCATGCCAATTTGTCCGTTTGACCACCCAATCCTTCCTGTTCTAAAACAAAGCCCACCTAGGCCACTCCCAAGCCTGCTTGGTGCAGCCCGACCGATTTTTTGCCAAAATCATCCACGACCCCGGGCCCACCCCAAAAGTCCTAGGCTATAACACACTAATTTGGCCCGAAAATGGCCCATTCACGTTGTTTCAACCGATTGACCAGCCAAACCACCCTGTTCTAAAAAAAGACCCATACTAGGCAGCTCCATTGCTTGCTTGGGGTAACCCGGTCAATTTTCGGTCAAAATCATGCCCGGCCCCCAGGCCCACCCCAAAAACCGTGGGCAATAGCACACCGACTTGGCAAAAAAATAGCCCATTCGCACCGTTTCGCTTGTTTGACCGCCAAAACCTCCTCGTTCTCCAAAAAGGCCCACACTAGGCCGCACCCAGCCTGCCTGGGGCAGCTCGACCAATTTTCGGCCAAAATCACGCCTGGACCCCGGGCCCACCCCAAAACCAGTGGAATATAGCACACCGATTTGTCCCGAGAATGGACCGTTCGCGCCGTTTTGCCTGTTTGACCACCCTAATCGCCCTGTTATAAAAAAAGGCGCATATTAGTCCACTCCCCAGCCTGCCTGGGGCAACCCGATTGATTTTTGGCCAAAATCACGCACGACTCCATGGCCTACCCCAAAAATCGTGGGCTATAACACACCGGTTTAGCTCGAAAATACCCCATTCGCGTTGTTTTACCCGTTTGACCACCCAAACCGCCCCGTTCTCAAGAAAAGCCCACACTAGGCCGCTCTCCAGCCTGCCTGGGGTAGCCCGATCTATTTTTGACCAAAATTATGTCTGGCCCCCGGGCCCACCTCAAAAACCATGGGTTATATATAATACACCGATTTGGCCCAAAAATGCCCGTTCGCGTCATTTCGCCCATTTGACCACCCAAACCGCCTCGTTCTCAAGAAAGGCCCACACTAGGCCGCTCTCTATCTTTCCTGGGGCAGCCCTGTCGATTTTTGGCCAAAATTACGGTCGACCTCCGGGCCTATCTTAAAAATCGTGGGCTATAACACACCGATTTGGCCCAAAAATACCCCGTTCGCGCCGTTTCTCCCGTTTGACCACCCAAAATGCCCCAATCACAAGAAAGTCCCACACTATGCTGCTCCGCAGCCTGCCTGAGGCAGTCCGATTGATTTTTGACCAAAATCACAACCTACCCCTGGGCCCACCCCAAAAACCGTGGGCAGCACACCGATTTGGCCCAAAAATACCCCGTTCGCAACGTTTCACCTATTTGACCACCCAAATCGCCCTGTTCTCAAGAAAGGCCCACACTAGGTTGCTCCCCAGCCTGCCTGGGGCAGCCAGATCAATTTTTAGCCTAAATTACGTTCGGCCTCCGGGCCCACCCCAAAAACCGTTGGCTATAGCAAACCGATTTGGCCTGAAAATGCTCCATTCGCGTCGTTTCGCCCGTTTGACCATCCAAACTGCCCTTTTCACAAGAAAGGGCCAAACTAGGCCACTTCTCAGCCTTTCTGAGGCAGCCCAACCGATTATTGGCCAAAATCACGCCCGGCCCCAAGGCTCACCTCAATAACCGTAGGCTATAGCACACCGATTTGGCTCGAAAATGCCCCGTTCACGTCGTTTCGCTCGTTTGACCACCCAAATCGCACCGTTCTCAAGAAAGGCCCACCTAGGCCACTCCCCAGCCTACTTGGGGATGCTCGATTTATTTTTGGCCTAAATCACGCTCTGCCCCTGGGCCCACCCCGAAAACCGTGGGCTAGCACACTGATTTACCCCGAAAATGCCCTGTTCGCGTCGTTTCACATGTTTGACCACCCAAACTGCCCCGTTCTCAAGAGAGGCCCACACTAGGCCGCTCCCCAGCCTGCCTGGGGCAGCCCGATTTATTTTTGGCCAAAATCACGCCCGACCCCCGAGCCCACCCCAAAAACCTTGGGCTATAGCATGCCGATTTGGCCCGAAAATGTCTCATTCGTGCCGTTTCGCCTGTTTGACCACCTAAATCGCCCCGTTCTTAAGAAAGGTCCACACTAGACCGCTCCCCAGTCTGCCTGGGGAAGCCCGACTGATTTTTGACAAAAATAACATCTTGCCACAGGGCCCAACCTAAAATCTATGGGCTATAGCACACCGATTTTGTCCAAAAATGCCTCATTTGCACCGTTTTGCGTGTTTGACCACCCAAACCGCCCCGTTCTCAAGAAAGGCCCATACTAGGCCGCTCCCCAGCCTGCCTGGGGAAGCCCGATTAATGTTTGACCAAAAACCCGTCCAACACCTGGGCCCACCCCGAAAACCATGGGCTATGACATACTGATTTGCCTTGAAAATGCCCTATTTGCGCCATTTCGCCATTTTGACCACCCAAACTGCCCCGTTCTCAAGAAAGTCCGATACTAGGCCGCTCCCCAGCCTGCCTGGGGTAGCCTGATCGATTCTTGGCTAAAATCACGCCCGAACCCACCCCAAAAATTGTGGGCTATAGCACACCGATTTGGCCCAAAAATGGACCGTATGAACCATTTCGCCCGTTTGCCCACTTAAACTGCCCCGTTCTAAAAAAAAGGCCCACACTAGGCCGCTCCCCAGCCTTCGTGGGGCATCCCGGTCAATATTCGGTCAAAATCACGCCTGGCCTCCAGGACCACCCCAAAACCGTGGGCTATAGCAAACTGATTTGGCCCGAAAATGGCCCGTTCTTGCCATTTTGTCCGTTTGACCATCCAAACCTCCCCATTCTCAAAAAAGGCCCACACTAGGCCGCTCCCAAGCCTGCTTGGTGCAGCCCGATCGATTTTTGGCCAAAATTATCTATGACTCCCGGGCCCACCCCAAAAACCCGAGAATGGCCTATTCGTGCCGTTTCGTCCGTTTGACCACCCTAATCGCACACACATTATTTCACTCCCCAGCCTACCTGGGGTAGCCGAGTTAATTTTCGGCCAAAATCACGCTCGGCTCCAGGGCCCACCTTGAAATTTGTGGGCTATATGTAATGCCCCAAATCTGGTACCCGGAATGCTACGTAGTGATCATGACCCCGAAGGACCACAAGCTAACCCATGACTGATATCTGTACCTGTATACTGCATAAAATACTTTATAATGCGGAAACATGAACTGAAAGGCCATAAGGTTCAATAGTGAACATGATCTGAATGATATAACATCTGTGTGGGGTAATAGAATACCCAAAACAAAACTGAACATAATGAAGTCTGAAACATGATAGTCTAGAAAGCCTCTAACTGACTGAACTGTCTGAGTAAGGAGTTGATGGGATATGTCCCCAACTAACTCCAACTAATAAACTGATTAATAAGATAATAAGGAAATAATTATGTCCTCGAAAGATGAGGACTCACTTCTAACTCTGTCTGCGGATATCTAGAATCTACTGTTGCTCTGGAGCTCGTGTCTCTGAACCTATGGTATAAGACACTATAGCACAAATACGTCAGTACTTTGAATGTACTGGTATGCATGTGAGGTAGGCTGAATGCATGGGGTTCATATGCATGGACAATAATAATAACTGACTAACTATCATGAGCGTGAGAATACATGCTTGAGACATAACAACTGACACTAATACTGTGTTAACATGATTACTAAATCTGAATATAACTGCTAACATGAGTGAGTGTATCTGACAGTCTTGAATCTGATGGAACTATCTGCGTTCTGTACTGTATCTAAGTTGACTGTATCTGACAGTCCTGAAATCTGAAGAACTATCTGAGTTCTATTACTGAGACCGATTGACTATATTTAATAGTCCTGATTCTGTAACATGAAACTGTGGGAAGTAGTTATCTAACCGACATTCCCCTGATACGCCATTATGACTGAGTTGGGGTCCAATATGTAACCCCAATTGGAAGGGTGTCAATACCGCGCCACCAGTAAGGACAAGCTGTGGGCGACCCTCATCTGATAGTGTACCCTATACGAGAACGGTGGGGCCCTTAGTTGACAGTGCTTATCCACCTCATCAACCCTCATCGGACAGTGTTGATGTCTCAACCTATGCTGGCTACATATTTCTAGAACGCAAGGATGACTTCTAAGAATCACACCCTCATCTGATAGTGTGTGTTCCCATCCTTGGGTTCACTCGGTGCTAATTCCTACTCCTATCTGAATAGACTCTGAACATGATTTACTGAACTGAACATGGGCTGAGTTACTAAATTCCGTTGAATGACGTTATACTATTGATATCTGATAACTGACTGAGTTCATGAGATCATGGAGATTTCCTGATTCATAAGACTGTCTGAAGTCTAAGGATCATAGCTTGACTGAGAGTATCGTGAAAACATGACATGGCTTTAGGCACACAACTAATGTTTCGAGTACGAGTACCCCCAGGACTCGATGGAAGGAAACTGACCAAGCATAACTTACTTGAACATATAACTAACATCATAATCCATAATACATTTATAGAAGCATTTCATCAAAACATGTGATAGGCATAACTTGTACATACATGGGGATTTCATGGTATCATGCTAGTTAGGCACTTTTCCTTTATCTAGGCATTTAATCAAACATATTGTAGGTATGGTACATGTAAACATCATTGTACAATAATTAAACATCTTGGTTCAATTCTAATTTCATCATTCAAGGGTTTAGTCATAGGTTTGCATGAATCTATATCTATAATAATTTAACCCACATAGAATTTATCACCCAACATGGAGTAGAATTCAATTTCTCATTATCCACATGAACAAGAGCAACCCAATAATGAAATTCATAAGAAAATCCATAAACTTGAATTTAGAAAAAGGATTCTTGGGCTTCATGGATGAAAGGAGTCCATGAATGAACACTATGCATACCTTAGTTCATGATTTCGTGAGGATTGATGGTGAAACCTTCTTGAATTCGAATCCCCAATAGAAACCCTAGCTTGTTCTTGAGAGAAACTTGAGAGAAACTAGTATATTTTGGGTGAAGAATATCTAAATCACGTGTTATTGGGTTTAAATAGGGGTAGGAAATTGACCCTTTTAACCCTTGGATGCGTTTTTTAAAATTGTAATTTTTTTTCGAATTGGACCTTTAGCGCGACGCGGTGTTGTCGCGCCGTGTCACTAGATTTTGACAATTGGAAAATTGAGGGATGGAGCGACGCGGGGCCATCGCGTTGCCACTTCCTTTGTGACCTGGAACTTTGGCGCGACGCGGGGGAAATCGCGCTGAGACACTGGAAAATGAACAATTCTGAATTTGGGCCCTAGCGCGATGTGCCATAATCGCGAACCCCTATTGGAATTTTCCAAATGTCATTTCCTCTTGTGGTGTGGCGCGCCACTGACTAATATGACGCTGTTTTGAGATAGTCGTAACTTTTGACCCGATTATCGGATTTGGGCGAATCTTATATCGATAGAAAATTCCTCGTGGAATAACCATCATTCAATTTAGAAGCTAATACTAGACATTCTTCAGATGAAATTAGCTAGGAAAAAGTATGGGGTATTACACTATAGCACACTGATTTAGCCCGAAAATACCCCGTTTGCACTGTTTCTCCCATTTAACCACCCAAACTGCCCCGTTCTCAAGAAAGGCCCACACTAGGCCGGTCCCAGCCTACCTGGGGAAGCCCGATAAGTTTTGCACATAAATTATGTTCGACCCCCGGGCCCACCCCAAAAATTGTGGGTTATAATACATCGATTTGGCCCAAAAATGCCCGTTCGAGCTGTTTCGCCCGTTTGATCTTCCAAACTGCCCCGTTCTCAAGAAAGGCCCATACTAGGCCGCTCCCTATCCTGTAAGGGGCAGCTCGGTCAATTTTTAGCTAAAATTACGCTCGTCCTCGGGGCCCATCTTGAAAACCGTGGGTTATAACACACTGATTTGGCCCAAAAATGCCCCATTCGCGCCGTTTCGCCCGTTTGACCACCCAAAATGCCCCGTTCTCAAGAAAGGCCCACACTAGGCCGCTTCCCAGCCTACCTGGGGCAGTTCGGTTGATTTTTGACCGAAATCACACCCGAGCGCACCCCAAAAATCGTGGCATACCGATTTGGCCCAAAAATGCCCCATTAGCACCGTTTTACCCGTTTGACCACCCGAATCGCCCCATTCTCAAGAAAGGCCTACATAGGCCGCTCCCCAGCCTGCCTGGGGCAGCCATATCAATTTTTGGCCTAAATTACGTCCGGCCCCCAGGCCCACCCCAAAAACCGTGGGCTATAGCAAACCGATTTGGCCCAAAAATCCCCCGTTCGTGTTATTTCGCCCGTTTGACCACCCAAACTGCCCTTGTCTCAAGAAAGGCTTAAACTAGTCCGCTCCTCAGCCTTCCTGGGGCAGCCCAGTCATTTTTTGGCCAAAATCACGCTCGGCCCCAGGGCCCACCTCAATAACCGTAGGCTATAACGCACCGATTTGGCTCTAAAATGTCCCGTTTGCGTTGTTTCACCCGTTTGACCACCCAAATCGCACCGCTCACAAGAAAGGCCTACACTAGGCTACTCCCCAGCCTGCCTGGGGCTGCTCGGTTGATTTTTGGCCTAAATCACGCCCGGGCCCTGGGCCCAACCCAAAAATCATGGGCTATAGCACACTGATTTGGCCCAAAAATGCCCTGTTTGCACCATTTAACACGTTTGACCACCCAAACTGCCCCATTCTGATGAGAGGTCCACACTAGGCCGCTCCCCAGCCTGCCTGGGATAACCCGATTGATTTTTGACCAAAATAACGCCCGACCCCCGGACCCACAGCAAAAACCGTGGACTATAGCACACCAATTTTGCTCGAAGATGCCCCGTTCGTGCTGTTTTGCCCGTTTGACCACCTAAACCGCCTTGTTCTCAAGAAAGGCCTACAGTAGGCCGCTCTCCAACCTTCCTGGGGAAGCCTGGTTGATTTTTGCCCTGTTCATGTCGTTTTGCCCTTTTGACCATCGAAATTGCACTATTCTAAATAAAGGCCTGCACTAGGTCGCTCTCCAGCCTGCCTGGGGCAGCTCAGTTGATTTTTGGCAAAAATCACGCTCGGTACCCAGGCCCACCCCGAAATCGAGGGCTATAGCAAACCGATTTAGCCCTAAAATGCCCCGTTCACGTCGTTTCGCCCGTTTGACCACCCAAAATGCCTCGTACTCAAGAAAACCCCATACTAGGCCGCTCCCCAGCTTTCCTGGGGTAGCCTAATTAATTTTCGACTAAAATAACGCCCGACCCTCGAGCCTAACCCAAAAACTATGGGTTAGAGCACACCTTTGGCCCGAAAATGCCCCGTTCACCCGTTTGACCACCCAAACCGCCCCGTTCTCAAGAAAGGCCCACACTAGACATTTCGCCAACATGCCTGGGGTAGCCCGATCGATTTTCAGCCAAAATCATGCCTGGACCTCGAGCCCACCCCAAAAACCGTGGCTATAGCACTCCGATTTGGATTGAAAATGTCCCGTTCGCGTTGTTTTGCCTGTTTGACAACCCAAACTGCCCCGTTCTAAAGAAAGGCACAAACTAGGACTCTCCTCAACCTTCTTGGGGAAATCCGGTTGATTTTCGGATAAAATCACGCCCGATCCTCGAGCCCACTTAAAAAACTGTGGGCTATAGCACACCAATTTATCCTGAAAATGCCCCGTTCGCTCTGTTTTGGCCGTTTGTCCACCCAAAACGCCCCATTATAAAGAAAGGCCCACACTAGGCCGCTCCCCAGCCAGTTTGGGGAAACTCGGTTGATTTTTGGAGAAAATCACGCCCGACCCCTAGGCCCACCCCATAAATCATGGGCTATAACACAACGATTTAACCTGTTTGACCACCCAAACCTCCCTGTTCTCAATAAAGGCCCACACTAGGCTGCTCCCCAGCTTGTCTAAGGTAGCGCGATTGATTTTTGGCCTAAAACACTCTCAGCCCTGAAGCCTACCCCAAAATCTGTGGGCTATAGCACACCAATTTGGCCCGAAAATGCCCCGTTCACGCTATTTCGCCTGTCTGACCACCTAAACTTCCCCGTTCTCAAGAAATCTCTCACTTGGCCACTCCCCACCCTGCTTGGGGCAACTCGGTCGATTCTCAACCAAAATCACTCCCGACCCTCTGGCCCACCCCAAAAACCGTGGGCAATGGCACACCTATTTGGACGAAAAATGCTCTATTCGCATTGTTTCGCACGTTTGACCACCTAAACCGCCCCGTTCTTAAGAAAGGCGCATACTAGGCCGCTCCCCAGGACTCCAGGGGTAGTCTAATCTATTTTCACCTAAAATTACGGCCGGCCCTCAGGCCCACCCCAAAAACCGTGGTCTATAGCACACCGATTTGGCCTGAAAATTCTCTGTTTACCTCGTTTCACCCATTTTAACACCCCAAATGCCACGTTCTAAAAAAAGTCCCATACTAGGCCGCTTCCTAGCCTGTCTGGGGAAGCCTGGTAGAATTTCAGACAACATTACACCCGACCCCGGCCCCACCACAAAAATTGTGGGCAATAGCACACCGATTTTGCCTGAAAATGTCCCATTCGTGCCGTTTCGCCTATTTGACCACATAAATTGCCCCATTCTCTAGAAAGGCACACACTAGGCCACTCCCCAGACTGCCTGGGGCAGCCCAATTGATTTTTTGCCAAACTTACGCTTGGCACCCGGGCCCACCCCAAAAACCGTGTGCAACAGTGCACCGATTTGGCTCAAAAATGCCCCATTCACGTCGTTTTCCTCGTTTGACCACCCAAACCACCCTGTTCTCATAAAAGGCCCGCACTAGGCCGCTCCTCAGCCTACCTGGGGCAACTCGATCAATTTTCAGCCAAAATAACATCCGACCTCTAGGCCCATCCCAAAAACTATGGGCTATAGCACACATTTGGCCTGAAAATTCCCCGTTCGCGCCGTTTCGTTCGTTTGACCACCCAAACCGCCCCGTTCTCAAGAAAGGCCCACACTAGTCCGCTCTCCAGCCTGTCTGGGGAAGCCCGGTCGATTTTTGACCTAAATCACTTCTGTTCGCCGGGCTCACCCCAAAACTGTGGGCTATAGCACACCGATTTGGATCGAAAATGCTACGTTCGTACCGTTTCGCCTGTTTGACCACCCAAACTGCCCTATTCTAATAAAATTCCCATACTAGGCCGCTCCCCAACCTGCATGGGGAAGCTCGGTCGATTTTCAGCAAAAATCACGCCCAAACCTTGGGCCCACCCCAAAAATCGTAGGCTATAGCACACCGATATGGCCTAAATATTCCCCGTTCGTGCCGTTTTGCCTGTTTGACCACCCAAATTTTCTTATTCTCAAGAGATACCTATACTAGGTCGTTCCCCAGCCTACCTGGGGAAGCTCGGTCGATTTTCAGCCAAAATCACGCTCGACCCTCGGGCCCACCCCAAAAACCGTAGGCTATAGCACACCAATTTGGCTTGAAAATGCCCTATTTCGCCCGTTTGTCCTCCTAAAATGCCCGATCCTTAAGAAAGTCCCATATTAGGCTGATCCCCAGCCTGCCTAGGGCAGCACGGTCCTCGAGCCCATCCCATAAACCGTGAGCTATAGCACTCCCGACAAAAATACCCCATTCGCGCTCTTTCGTCCGTTTGACCACCCAAACCATCCCGTTCTCAAGAAAGGCCCACACTAGGCCGCTCCCCAACCTGCCTGGGGTAGTCCAGTTGATTTTCGGCCAAAATCACGTCCGTTTCCCGGGCGCAACCCAAAAACTGTGGGTTTAGCACACCGATTTGGCCAGAAAATGCCCCGTTCGCACCGCTTTGCCCGTTTGACCATCTAAACTGCCCTATTCTCATGAAAGGCCCTCACTAGGCCATTATCCAGCCTGCCTGGGTAGCTCGAGCGATTTTTGGCCAAATAAGGCCTGTTCCCTCAGCATACCCCAAAAATCGTGGGCTATAGCACACCGATTTGGCTAAAAAATGCCCCGTTCACGTCGTTTCGCCCATTTGACCACCTAAACCAACCCGTTCTTATAAAAGGTCCACACTAGCCCGCTCCCCAGCCTACCTGGGTCATCCCAGTCGATTTTTGGCATAAATCACGCCCAACCCCTAGGCCCACCCCATTAACCATGGGCTATAGCACACTGATTCGACAAAAAAATACCTCGTTCCCACCGTTTTGCCAGTTTGACCACCTAAACTTCCCCATTCTCAAGAAAAGCCCATACCAGGTCGCTCCCCAGCTTGCCCGGGATAGCCCAGTAGATTTTTGGTGAAATCACGCTCGTCCCCTGGACCCACCCCAAAAACTGTGGGCTATTGTACACCGATTTGGCGCGAAAATGCACCGTTTGCTCCATTTTACCCGTTTGACCACCCAAACTGCCCCATTATCAAGAAAGGCCCACACTTGGCCACTCCCCAGCCTGCCTGGGGCAGCCCGATCAATTTTTGGCCAAAATCATGCCCGACCACAGGCCCACCCCAAAAATCATGGGATATAGCACACCGATTTGGCCCAAAAAGCCCCTTTATGATGTTTTGCCCTTTTGACCACCCAAACCACGTTGTTCTCATGAAAGATCCACACTAGACCGTTCTTCAGCTTGCCTGGGGCAACCCGGTCAATTTTTGACCAAAATCACGCTCGGCCTCTAGGCCCACCCCGAAAACCGTTTGCTATAACCGACCAATTTAGCCTGAAAATTCCCCGTTCACCTTGTTTCTCCTGTTTGACCACCCAAAATGCCTCGTTATCAAGATAGGGCCAACTAGGACGCTCCCCATCCTACCTGGGGTAGCTCGATTAATTTTTAATGAAAATCACGCTCGGCCCATGGGCCCACCCCATAAACTGTAGGCTATGGCACACTAATTTTTCCTAAAAATGCCTCGTTTGCGCCGTTTTGCCCGTTTGACTACCCAAACCGCCCTGTTCTCAAGGAAGGCCCACACTGCACTGCTCCCCAGCCTGCCTGGGGTAGCCTGGTAGATTTTCGAACAATATCACGTTCGGTCCCTGGGCGCACCTCAAAAATTGTGGGCTATAGCATACCGATTTGGCTCGAAAATACCCCGTCCGTGCCGTTTCGCCTGTTTGACCACCTAAATTGCCCCATTTTTAAGGAAAGCCCATAATAGGCCGCTCCCCCGCCTGCCTGGGGCAGCCCTATTGATTTTTGGCAAAAATCACGCTCGAAACCCGAGCCTCCCCAAAAACCGTGGGCTATAGCACATCGATTTGGCAAGAAAATACCATGTTCGCATCGTTCGCCCGTTTGACGACCCAAACTGCCCCGTTCTAAAAAAAGGCCCACATTCCTAACCTATCTAGGGCATCTAGATCAATTTTTGACCAAAATCACGCCCGACTCCTGGGCCCACCCCCAAAACCACAGGCTATAGCACATATTTGGCCCAAAAATGCCCCATTCGCGCCGTTTTGCCCGTTTGACCATCCAAGCCGCCCCGTTCGCAAGAAAGGCCTACACTAGACCATTCTCCAGCCTTCATGGGGTTTTTCGGTCAATTTTTGACCAAAATCACGCCCAAACTCTGGGCCCACCCCATAAACCGTGGGCTATAGCACATCGATTTGGCTCGAAAAGCCATGTTCACGTCGTTTTGCCTGTTTGACCACCCAAACTGCCTCATTCTCAAGAAAGGCCCATACTAGGCTGCTCCACAGCCTACCTGAGGCATCCTGGTTGATTTTCGGCCAAAATCACGCCCGTTCCCCAAAAAACGCGGGCTATTGCACACTGGTTTGACCCGAAAATGCCTCGTTCGCGCCGTTTCGCCCGTTTAATCACCCAAAATGCCCTGTTCTCATAAAAGGCCCATACTAGACCGCTTCCCAGCCTGCTAGGGGAATTTTGATCAATTTTCAATCAAAATCACGACCGACCCTCGGGCCCACCCCAAAACCGTGGCTATAGCACACCAATTTATCCCAAAAATACTTCGTTCGTGCTGTTTCTATCATTTGACCACCCAAACCACCCTTTTCTCAAGAAAGGACCACACTAGGCCGCTCCCCAGCCTGCCTGAGAAAGCTCGGTGTAAGACCCCGCAAATTTCTAAGGTTAGTTTAGTTCGTTAAAGCTTGAAAAGAGGTCCCAGACTTAGAATCTCCTAGCCAAGTATTCAAAGTTAGTGCTATTTTAGCCTTCGATAGCTTGCTTTCTTATTTCTTGATCTTTGCGTCCATAAAATTTTGATATCTTAGCTAATTCATGATCAGGAAGGTCAATAGGTGTTCCCGGACGAGTTTTGGATTTTTCAGAGCTCGTTTAGACCATATTTGGAATTCTAAAACAATGGATGTAGACACATAATTTTTTCCCGTCGAAAATAATTCTTACTCCGTTATCCCGCACTTTGACCCCATCTTATAATTTTCTTCAAGAAAAACAAATGAATAACCACATCATCTTTTACTTATTTATTAATTCCTTTTTGTTTCTACCCAAATAACAAATCCTAACTAATTTTGTCTTATCTTAAAGATTCCAACAACCCACCCAATCAAAAATAGACACCTAACCCTTACCCCTCCGATTAAGAAACAACACCTCCCCCCTCCCCTCTCCTTTTCTTGTCCAAAAGAGATATACTAGAAGGAACCTTCTAGGAAATTTCCCTATGGACACCTCACTCATGGACCCTACTATTTTTTTTTCTCATTGGTTTTCATTTTAATATGGACACTCCACTCACGTGAGGGACCTCACAATATACTAGAATATACCTGACCATATATATAGAATACAGACGAAGGGAGGGATATTTTTTATTTTTTTTGGTTTCAAATTAAAAAGGAAAAGATTTACACTTGGGAGAAGAAAAGGAGGGGCCCACTAATTTCCTTCATGGTCCACATACACTATATATACGTACACCACACACAGCTATAAGGGGGGCCTTCTTCTTCATTTTTGAAAAGAGAGAGAGGTACAAATAGAGAGACATAGAAAAAGCTTCTTTTCTCCATTTTTTTACACAAACAAATCACAAACACACCCACTAGCATCTCATTGGAAAGACACCCACATATACGTATATAGTAAAGAAAAAACGACAAATGGAGGGTTGATCCACGAAGGTTTGGTGAAGAGGTCTGAAAACAGTGAGAAGTTTGACTCCTTGTTGTGTTTCTAGTAGTTCCCACGCAAGAATCATTGTCCGTCGTCAGTTGTGGGTCGAACCAGTCATTTAAGTCACTAAAAATAAAAAAAAATCCTCATTTTTCTTTCGATATTAGGACGAGATCTAGTTGGAATCCGGTCTACTTTAGTTGGCGTTGCCACTATCAGCTCATTTGAGCCCGATTTCAATTGATTTTAGTCTTTTGTTGGAGTTTGATGGTGTTTCAGGTTTTATCTGTTGTGGGATCCGTTCGATATTTCATTTTTGGGGGTTTTTTGCAACTAAATTGTCAATATTCGTGCTTTGGTTTTCACTTTGATGTCTTATTCTTGGTTGAATCTATTTGGTTGGTGCTCAATTCTGAGTTGATTCAGTCATCGTTGAGGTTTTTCGGTTGGGGTTTCGAACCAGGGTTTCTTAACTCATATTATCATCAAAAAATCAATCTCGAAAGGTCCATTTCTTATCCTATTTCTCGATTAATCTTTATCAATTGTTGTTTTTTATGTTGAATTAATGATGTCCATGAGCTTTGTTCCAGTTTGGTTTCAATATGTTTGAATCATCGTAAGTGTTTGTTGATGTTGATTGATTGTTTGAGATGAGCGTTTGTTTGATGAAGAACTGAGTGATTGCTTAATAGATAATAATATGGGGAAAGGGATTGATCTTGATAAAGTGAAATCGGATTAATTTCGATTGGTTGGTTGAATTGATTAGAAATATTTATTAATTCTCTCGAATATGATAGTACCATGTTTTAGGCCGATCGATAGGCATATTTTGGGTTTTGGGGTAGGCAACTTATAGTTTTTTTTTTATCATCAAAGATATAATTATTTGTGTTGATTGATTTTCTTTTATTTTATCGCATTTCATTGATTGTATCATTTGGCCGGGGAATGCCCCGAAGTGCTTGTATTATTTTATTCGGGGAATGCCTCGAAGTATTTTGTACTCGGAGGACGTCCATGATGAAGGCTCGAGGCATCGGGTAAAGCATAAGTGAGTAGTTAGGATTAGTATAGGTTAGATAGGATTTATTTATGCATTTTTTTTCATTTTTGGACTGTATAATTGGACTGAACATTATATTTTTGGGGTTTATTTTGGTTTGTGTTCGTTTGCTTGATTGTCGTTTGTTTATGTGGTTTATACATCTTTAGTTTCAAATTTAGCCGATATGCTCCATCAAGCGACCGTGGTCGAACCACGGGATCGAGGGGTGCCTAACACCTTCCCCTCGGTCAACAGAATTCCTTAGCCGAAATCTCTGTTCGCAAACCAATTTTATAAGAGTCAAAATAGTTTTGAAAAGAATTTTCCAAAGGTGACTTGGCACACCGAATTATGCCAAGTGACGACTCTGAATAAAAAATATAAATAGTCTTTTTTCGAAACAAATTTTATAACTTTTGTCACTTTAATAATGAAAACCCTTTCAAACTTAAAATAAATCTTTTCAGCGTTGAAAAAAGAGTGTGACAGCTCTGGCGACTCTGCTGGGGAATTTTTAGGATTAGAGCTAATCTTTAGAGTTGTATCGGCTTAGTTTGACACTATAGGTGTATAGATATTTTGTTTGTATTGTTTTGTGTTATTGTTTATCATTGTTGAGTGTCTATGTGCTCTTTGTTTACAGTTTTTATCTTATGTGTTACTGCCATTCTTTCTGCAACAAGTCCGTAGTACACGTGTTGTACACGACCTCTAGTTGAGTTACCCATATTTTAGGAGGGGGGAGCCGTCGGTGTTATGGAGTGGGTGAAAAGCTCTCGCAGCCACTATCGATCATACGCTCCCCCGAACAACCTTGTTAGTAAACCACAACGTAGGTTAGCCTTCAGGTCATGTTTATCTGCATCATATTGAGACCTAGTGGGACCCACGTGGCTCTTTGTAGGAGACTCACCTCTAAAGCATCCTACGTGCTAAATGTTGCATATCTGAGGGTAACGTGGTCATTTGATGGATCGATTTGGGGAAAGCATGTGTTAGAAGTAAAGTGTGTAGGTAAGAAAATGTTGAAAAAAAAAGAGAAAAAAAAAGGTGAATCAGAAAGAGTGTTTCGTAGTTTTAGAGTTCTTTATGGCTGTTGATTTTTTTTTTCATAATCCAAAAATACAAAAAAACATTTTTTTTTACCTCTCGCGCTCATGTTCTCAAAAACATCAAAAGATTTTCCTTTTATTCCTTTGCCATGCATTTATAATTCGAAAATATCAAAAAGATTTTTTTTCTTTTACAAATAGGAGCTTCTTTTATAAAAAGAAAATTCAAAAAAAGGATGGTAGAAGTTTTATACATTTCATAAAGCGAAAAAAATTAAAATTCTTTCATGGTTGTTGGTGTCATTTTTATGTGTGTTGTCAAACCGAAAACCCAATTTTTTTTTATTCTCCTTGCTTTGATTGTGTCTCTTAAGTTAGGGTAAGTCTGTTAGTTAATCGTTAATTGTTCAATATGGATGAACTACGCATACCTGATTCCCGTCCCTCGGGGCGGGATACGTAGGTAACCCTCGGTGGGTTCGGTAATCTCTTTATTTTTTGATTTTTGTCTCAATTTTATCCTAGGGTCTTTCTCCGCGTAATCTAGTGTTGTTAACTGGTCCTTGTCAAGTAGGCCGATTTCATTCGGCGGTACTGTTCGATGATTTGGAGTCATAAGTGGTCTGTCCCATCGCCATATGTCTGTGTCAAATTCCCAAGGGTTGGGAATCTTTTGCTCTAATTGAATTGCTTGTTAAGTTACTGTCCTATGTGTTATTTCAGGATAGAGCTAACCACGAGGTCTAGAGTTCGGATGGTTTCCAAGATCCCTAAAAAGTTAGTCAAGTGGTGGGGTACATTCAACTACACTGAGCAGCACGAGCTAAGGATAGTGTTGGGTAATCTTACATCCCTCCTGCGTCTCGCGCCCCGTCCAGATCTGATAGAGGCGGCGTCGACTTTTTGGGATCCTAGTAGTTTGGTGTTTAGGTTTGGAAAATGTGAAATAACGCCTACTCTGGCAGAAATATCTGGTCTGTATCAGTTTTCTTATATCCATCTAAAGATGATCCGAGCCCACAATCATACTAGCTTGAGCTTTCTTCAACGTTGTGGTTTAAAGAGTAAGAATATGCATTTGGGATGCCTTAATCAATCATGGATTTCCCTAGACTACTTGTTCGCTCGATTCGGATCATTAGGAGGTTTTGATTATTTTTGGGATGAGTTTCATATAACTAAGAAGAAATGGGAGAGAAAACATCTTGAAATCTTCGCTCTTGCTTTGTTAGGCACTTTAGTGTTTCCACAAGACGAAAGACGTATTAATACTCGGTTGCAATCTGTAGTGATGGCATTATTTCATAAGGATCAAGGGAGCAAGGTTACTCTAGTGCCTATGCTTTTAGTAGAGATATATATGGCCCTAACCGAAATAAAAGGGGGGATGCGGTTCTTCGAAGGAAGTAATCTAGTGTTGCAACTATGGATGATGGAGCATTTGCATGCTCTATCTTTGATAAAATAAGATGTCATTGATCGTTGCTTGTTTGATTGAGTGAAGGCCATGGAATAAAGAATGCGCTTTGACAAATTCTCATTGCTAGTGGGAGTCAAGGCTTGTATTGAATTCCTCGAATCATGAACAAATGACAATGTTCTGTGGACCTATTTTTGGCTTCACCCAAAAACAATCTTGGTCGGATGTAGCATGCAAATCCTTCTTGTTTTGTTGGGACTTAATTGTACTCGACCATACACCCCTCTGAGAGTAATGCGTCAGTTGGGCAGACTGCAAGATGTTCCACCGGTAATGGACCTCCAAAAGGACGTTGAGTATTTTAGAGACCAAGATAAGGATGAGATTAAATACGAGCAGTTCTGGGATAATGCAACGTGGCAGGGCGTAAATATCCTTAAGGAAGGTTTAGATAATCCAGGATACACTCCAAGATATGGAATCTGGCTATAATCCATTCCTCAGGGTGTCAGTAGGCCATTACCAGCACAACTTAGAGGGAGAATACATGAAGAATGTATAGTCGATGACCGCCAGAATGAAAGTGCGGGGGCCAAAGTGGAAGAATTGAGAGTTCAGTTAGCAGGTTTGCTCGCAACCGTGGAAGGGTATTAGAACAGTCTTTTCAGGTGTACTCCCCATGAGGCCACTACACGTACTAGGAGCTTTCTCCCGAATATCAAGGTATCATTGCAGGGTATGTTGCAAAATTAGACTGGTAAGGTGAGAACTTCACAGACGGGTCCATCTCAGCCAGGGAAATCATAGAGAGCACCAGTTTGAAGGAGAACTTCTTATCTTTATTTAGTTTGAGTCATTTATTTTCTGTCATTGTATTGGCGTGTCTTTGTTAAGTTCATTTCAAGTTTGTTTTAACATTATGGTCTTTATTAGGAATGTCTCACATGTCGTCTTATGGGTTTAGAGTGTTGTTTGGTATTTGGTGATTAGATTTAAGTTGTCTTAATCTGTTTAGTTGTCTCTCTTATGAATATGTCATGATGTTGCATGATCTTTTCATTTTGTTTGCTTATCGTTACAAAAAAAATGGAAAAACAAAATCTTTAATTTCGTGATATTTGTGCATATATTTCCCGAACTACGCAAGATCTGATTCATGTACAACATGATACGTAGGCAACCTACTTTTGGGTTCGATCTAATCATTTTGTTTCGTTATTTTTCCTCTTTTAAATAAAAGCAAAAGCCATAAAGAATGATAAAACGAAGGTAGATAGCGAGAGAAGAAAAGAAAGAATGATGAGAGAAGGAAGGGAATGAACAGAGACAGATACAAAAGAAGAGAGAAATAAAGGCAAAAGAAAAGAGGTATGGATTGGAGGAAAGAAGCAATGAGTGTAGATAGAAATCGGGATGATGTTAAAATGACCTCGCTATCCTCAAAGGCTGGTAGAAATGAACATGAATCCAGGACAATTTTACCAATGTGATTCCCATGCTTGTTGTGTGCCCTAATCCTAACGGGTGTTGTCTTTGATGAGCATGTTCTTTCAGATAACAGTGGTAGGTTTGCAGCACTCTGGCTAGTCACCCGTACTTTACTAGATCAAAAGCAAAGCTCGCCATGGCTAGCAGGGAGATTGAAAATTTGCTTATTGACCCAAATCAGGATCCCCGGGAGGAAAGTTCAAAATGCAATGATGAGGTTCTAAGACTCAGGCAATAATTAATAGATCTGCACCGAGCATGGGCTAGTGTCATGCCTCCTCCTCCGCTCCCTGAAGATCTTGGGAATATCTCTAACTGCCCACCACTTTTTCAGGCTCAATTCTCTGCTCCCATGGAGTCATCGAAACATGCTCCAGGATTTACTCCACGACAATATTATCCTAGCACTTCTAGTGTGCCCTTGGCAGTTCCCCAACTAAGGCCCGCTGCTCAGCCGGCGCCACTGGTAGTGCCTGTTTTTGTGGCTCCGCCACCACCTGAAGCTCCCACCTATGTTGTGCACCCGACAACGGTGCTCCCCCGGTCTGCTAGTGAGCCAGTATTATAGGTTTCAAATAATCAGTATTATGCCCCGGAGCCTACTTTGAGAATGAATGAACCATATGGGTATACTCAGCCACCTGGATTTCTATTTGATCCGAAGAAACCTGTCGCAACAGAGGAACAGGAAGTCATAGCGCAAAAATTGAAAAGTTTGGAATAGTCCATGAGGAATTTGCAGGGAATCAGAGGTTACAAGAGTGTTTCCTATAAAAATCTTTGCATATTCCCAGACGTGAACCTTTTCCTCGGTTTTAAAATGCCCAAGTTCGAGAAGTATGCTGGGAACGGTGATCCCATGGCATACTTGAGACGTTATTGCAACCAATTGAGGGCTGCAGGGGGAAGAGAAGAGTTGCTTATGACTTTTTTTGGCGAGAATCTTTCCGATTTGGCTTCAGAATGGTTTATCGATCAAGATCTGGACAAGTGGAACAACTGGGATGACTTAGCTTCTGAGTTTGTGCAACATTTTCAGTAAAACGTCGACCTGATTCCAGATGAAAAATCCTTGGTCAACATGAAGAAGGAAAGCACTGAAGGTTTTGGGAATACGCGATAAGGTGGCATGAACAGGCCGCTAGGGTAAAGCCTCCAATGAAGGAGAGCAAGCTGGTAGAGGTCTTCATTCAGGCACAGGATGAGACCTATTTTCAATATTTACTTCCAACAATAGGAAAGTTTTTTATTGAAGTCCTCAAAATGGGAGAGATGATAGAGGATGCAATCAAGACCAGCCGAATAATGAGTTTTGCCGCATTAAAAGCCACCACACAAGTGATTCAAGGTGGATCTGGCGCGTTCGGAGGTAAAAAAAAGAAAGAGGATGTGGCGACCGTTGTAGCTGGAACCCATTCCTATCCCAAGAGACCGCCTCGCCCCTATCCCCAATCCCAAGCCCAAGTCTACGCTCAAGCTCCATATATTCCTCCCCACCATTACTACCCTCCACAAAACCCATTATATTCCATTCCACCACCCCCATACCCAGTATATAATGTGCAGACATATGCCCAAACCCCTTCTTACTCGTAATGACGCGCACAAGCTCCAGAAAATCGTCCATTAGCAACACCAAATTACCAAAACCCCTCCAGACCCGGTTTCCAACCCAGGCCCGAGTACAAGAAAGAGAAGGCGGTCAAAAATCAGTTCACACATCTTGGGGAGTCATATTCTAGATTGTTTGATAGGTTGAGAATGATGAAGGTCTTAATCCCAATTCAAGGAAGGCTTTCAAATTCACCTCCGAAGAATCTCAATTATTCTTTAAGGTGTGCATATTGTTCTGACATGCCAGGCCATGATATCGAGAAATGCTGGTATTTAAAGAGAGTTGTCCAAGATTTAATTGACACAAATCAGATGTTGGTCCAGGACCTGGAAGTTCCAAACATTAACCAGAATCCGCTGCCAACCCATGCTGAAACCAATATGTTATAATTGACATATGATGGGAAAGAGTCATCAAGGTGTTATAAGCCTATTGTCAAGATACAGACCAATGAGGAAAAATTAGCGAAAAAAAAGATTTGTTGAAAGCAATGTCATTAAGCCAGGAAGGAATGGGAAAAGCTAAAGTCCAAGAAAGCACAAAGAAACTCGTGATCACGGTGAAAGGAGCCAGAAAAGATGTTGGTCTAATTCAGGACAAACCTTAGTTAACGGTAGTAGGAGCTTCGGGTAAGCCTATTTGAATTGTAAAAGAATCACTTGCGGCGCCTATTATCATCAAACCAGTGGCCCAATCTCCGATAGTTGATACGAAAAAGGTCCCCTGGAACTATAAGCGGACTGTGATGACCTATTAGTGAAATAAAGTAGTGTAATATATAGATGAGGTAGGGGTTTGACTCGGTCAGGAAGATGCTTCGTGCCTGAAAGTTTAAGGAAGTCCAAGCCAATTGTGAGTGGACCTTCATCTTTCAAAAAACCTATCACCGAAGAAGAAGCCAAAGAATTTGAAAAAGATGAGGTTGCCAGAGTATTCAATAATAGATCAGTTGAAGAAAACCCCTGCTTAAATTTCCCTCTTATCTTTGTTGTTGCATTCCAAGGAACATCATGATATTATATTGAAGGTATTAAATAAAACATATGTTCCTAGGGCGTTTACAGTAAATCAGCTTGAGAAAATTGTTGGAAAAATCTTTGAGGTCAATCGGATCAACTTCTCTGACGATGAATTGTCTGTTGAATGTACGGGGCATAACCAGGGTCTTTAAATTACAGTGAAATACGAAGATTTCTACGTCACTCATGTCATGATTGACGGAGGTTCAGGTGCAAATATCTGCCCTATTTCTACTTTACAAAAGTTAAATATTGATGTTGAGAGGATCAGGCCCAACAATGTATGTGTCAGGGATTTCGATGGTGCAAAATCAAACTCCATTGGCAAAATAGAACTATTGTTGATTATAGGGCCTGTTGAGTTTGCCATAGAGTTTCAAGTGTTGAAAATAGACTCCTCTTACAGTCTGTTGTTGGGAAGACCGTGGATCCACAAGGCCAAGGCGGTTGTATCTACATTGCACCAAATGATCAAGTTTGAGCATGACAGGCAAGAAGTGGTTATTCATGGTGAAGGGGATTTGTATGCCTACGAAGATTCTCCCTTGTCCCTTTTTGAAGCAAACAATGTAGAGGAGACATTTGTCTATCAAACTTTTGATACAGTGTCGGTGAATCATATCGTTGAAGAGCAGGTTATTCTAGGGCCACAATTGTCGCCCGTTTCTATCATGATGATAAATGAAATGTTAGATTATGGATTCAATCCAGGAAGGGGTTTGGGAGTGTCTCTGCACGGTATGGTTCATCCTATATGTCCGAATGAGAACATGGACACTTTTGGTTTGGGATTTGAACCTACGATTGAAGATCTGAAGAAGGCCAAGGGAAGGAAAAAGGAAACATGGTCACTCCCTCGCCCAGTGTCCCTACTCAGTAAGTCATTCATCAATGGCAGTGTCGTGGCACCTATAGAGTTTGGAGCTGAATTGGTTGATGACTTCCAGAACCTGTTGATCAAAGTTGACATGGTTGAAGCAGGAGAAGGTACCAGTAAGGCAGACGTGCAATTCATAGGTCCAGATGTCCAGCTCAACAATTGGGAAGTCACTCCTCTCCCCGTCAGAAGGGAGTTTTGGTAGTTTGTTTTGTTTTTCTTTCTGTTTATCCGAGTTATTTTAGGGTTGTAATTTGGATTTTAGTTTGTTTTTGTTATGTTGGCATTTATGTTTAAACCCTCCTATCCTTTCTTTTAATAAAATGCAATGTCCCTTTTGTTTCGTGTCTAATATATTTCGTTTTTGTCTTTTTCTTTATACAATTCTCTTTATGCCGATTCTAATGACATGACATACATGCGGAATTTTCATCCTGATCTTAAAATCCAAGCTAATCAAGATATAATGAAGCAAGAAGGGGAATATGATGAAGACGAGACACTAGAGGAAATAAGCAAAGAGTTGGAACAGTTTGAAGACAATTCGAATCCTAATTTAAATGAAACTGAGCCAATTAATCTAGGGAATCAAGAAGATGTTAGGGAAACTAAAATCAGTGTACATGCTTTGCCACAACTAAAAGATGGAATGATTCAAGCATTAATTGATTATAAAGATGTTTTTGCATGGTCTTATGATAATATGCCTGGTCTAAGCATCGAATTAGTGGCCCATAAATTGCCAACTGATCCTGCATTCCCCCCTATGAAACAGAAGTTGAGGAAGTTTAAAACTGATGTAAGTATCAAAATCAAAGAGGAAATCATAAAACAACTTGAAGCCAAAGTCATTCGAGTGGCTCGTTATCCTACGTGGTTATCCAATGTTGTTCCTGTCCCAAAGAAAGATAGAAAAATTTGAGTATGTGTTGATTACCGGGATTTGAATAGAGCAAGTCCGAAGGATTATTTTTCGTTGCCCAACATCCATATTTTCCTGGATAATTATGCTAAAAACGAGGTTGCCTCTTTTGTGGATTGCTATGCCGGATACCACCAGATCATTATGGATGATGAAGACGTGGAGAAGACATCTTTTATCATACTATGGGGGACTTATTTCTATCGAGTGATGCCGTTTGGTTTGAAGAATGCTGGAGCAACATACATGAGAGCCATGACCATTATGTTTCATGATATGATGCATAAGGAGATTGAGGTCTACGTAGATGATGTGATTATTAAGTCAAAAAGTCAGGATGACCATGTTAAAGATTTAAGAAAGTTCTTTGAAAGGCTTCGCAGGTATAATCTCAAGCTCAACCCGGCAAAATATGTATTTGGAGTTCCATCTGGAAAGTTGTTGGGGTTTGTAGTTAGTCGTCGAAGAATTGAATTGAATCCCTTAAAAATCAAAGCCATTCAGGATTTGCCCCCACCCAAGAATAGGACATAGGTGATGAGTTTTCTTGGTAGACTGAACTACATCAGCAGGTTTATTGCTCAACTCATAACCACATGTGAGCCCATTTTCAAGTTGCTAGAAAAGAGTGTTGCGGTAGAGTGGACTGAAGAATGTCAGGAAACGTTCGACAAAATCAAAAGATATCTATCAAATCTGCCCGTGTTGGTACCACCAGAGCCTGGTAGGACTTTGATATTATATTTATCGGTCGTGGATAATTCTTTCGGTTGTGTCCTGGGTCAACATGATATCACGGGCAAAAAGGAGCAGGTTATTTATTATCTTAGCAAGAAGTTCACAACATATGAGGCCAGGTACACTCTTCTTGAAAGGACGTGTTGTGCCCTAACTTAGGTAGCACAGAAGTTGAAGAATTATCTTTCTTCCTACACTACTTATCTCACCTCCCGCATGGATCCTTTGAAGTATATCTTTCAGAAACCTATGTCAACCGGCCATTTGGCAAAGTGGCAAATACTGCTTACCGAGTTCGATATTGTATATGTGACTCGAACCGCCATAAAATCCCAAGCCTTGGCAGATCATCTTGCTGAGAATCCAATTGATGAAGAGTACGATCCATTAAAGACATATTTTCCTGATGAAAAAGTGTTGTGTGTCGAGGAAGTCGTTATAGATGCTGATCCAGGTTGGAAGTTGTTGTTCGATAGAGATGTCAACATGAAAGGAGTCGGAATAGGTGCAGTTCTTATCTCTGAGGTGGGGCAACATTTTTTGGTAACAGCGCAACTTTGATTTTATTGTACCAATAATATGGCGGAATATGAATCTTGCATTCTAGGTTTGAGGCTAGCTGTTGATATGGGAGTCCAGGAACTATTAGTGTTAGGGGATTCAGATTTGGTCGTCCATCAGATTCAAGGTGATTGGGAGACACGAGATTTAAATCTAATACCGTATCGACAATGCTTGAAGGATCTATGTCAACGGTTTGTGTCTGTAAAGTTTAGGCATATTCCAAGAATTCGCAATGAGATTGCTGATGCTTTGGCCACTTTGTATTCAATGCTCCAACACCCTGATAAGGCCTACATCGATCCAGTGCATATACAGAGTCGTGATCAACACGCTTATTGTAATATAGTTGAAGAAGAGCTCGATGGCGAACCTTGGTTTTTTGATATCAAGCAGTACATACAGTCAGGAGAATACCCAACACATGCCACCAATGATCAAAAGAGGACTATTAGGCGTTTGGCTAGTGGATTTTTCTTAAGTGGGGGAATCTTATACAAGAGAACCCCAACTCTGGGACTTTTGAGGTGTGTTGATGCAAAAGAAGCTTCGGCAATCATGGTTGAAGTTCATTCCGGAGTATAAGGGCCTCATATGAACGGTTATGTCTTGTCTAAGAAGATTCTCAGAGAAGGTTATTATTGTCTTACTATGGAGAGGGATTTCATTCGTTTTGTTCAAAAATGTCATCAATGTCAGGTACACGGTGATCTGATACGTTCTCCTCCAGCTAAATTGCACACAATGTCTGCTCCATGGCCTTTCGTAGCTTGGGGGATGGACGTGATCGGGCCGATTGAGCTGAAAGCGTCAAATGGGCATAGATTCATTTTGGTGGCCATTGATTACTTCACAAAATGGGTAGAAGTAGTAACTTTCAAGTCAGTGACAAAGAAGGCGGTAGTAGATTTTGTTCATGCCAACATCATTTGTAGATTTAGAATTCCTAAGATGATCATTAGAGATAATGCTGCCAATCTCAATAGTCATTTGATGCAAGAAGTGTGTCAACAGTTTAAGATCGCACATCAAAATTCCACTCCATATCGTCCGAAGGCTAATGACGCTGTGGAAGCCACCAATAAGAATATCAAGAAGATACTGTGAAAAATGGTACAAGGGTCTAGAAAATGGCATGAGAAGTTTCCGTTTGCATTGCTAGGTTATCGCACTACTGTTCGCACTTCAACATGGGCAACTTCATATTTATTGGTGTATGGGACAGAAACAGTCATCCCTGCAGAAGTTGAAATTCCCTCTCTTTGAGTCATTGTGGAAGCAGAGATTAATGATGACGAGTGGTCAAAACCCGACTGGAACAATTGAGTTTGATTGAGGAAAAAAGGCTAACGTCGGTATGTCATGGCCAATTGTATCAGAAGAAAATGGCTCGAGCGTATAATAAAAAGGTACGACCCAGGCATTTTGAAGTTGGTCAGTTGGTATTGAAGCGTATCCTTCTTCACCAGGTTGAAGTGAAAGGCAAGTTCTCCACAAACTGGCAAGGTCCTTTCATTGTGAAGAAAGTGTTGCCCAATGGAGCCTTATATTTGACAGATATTGAAGGCAAAATGGCAGAAATGGCTATCAATGCTGATGCGGTCAAAAAATATTGCCCAATGCATTTTTGAAGATTGATATGATGAAGGCATTTTATTCTTCTATCCAAACATTGTGTCATCCTTTGTTTACCCGTTTGACCTTAGTTTTATTTTTCTTTCATATTCCTCTTTTGGAATCAAAATAGAGTCAAAGATAAATGTCAAGAAAATAAGAATAAAAGAAAGAGTTTAAAAATAAAAGAAAAAAAAGAAAAAAAATCAAATCAAAACAAAGAACAAGGTGATGGAACTATGTGCGACCTGATTCTCCTCTCTTAGGAGTGAGATAAGTAGGCTGCCCTATTCAGGGCTCGGTCCAACCAAATAAAGATTTTAGAGTCACCAGTCAACAAAAACTGAGGCATGATTTAATGTGTTGTTTGAGTCGATTCCAAAAGTTGTAAGTCCCAACCCCACTTCAAGTGTCGTTTGAGCCTCTTGCCATCCTTTCCTAACCTTATCCAAAAGCCAAGCTACAACCAAAGAAAGTCCTTCAGATCAATCTTTGATAATGTTAAGGCTAAGCATGCAATGGATATGATGATACATTGTAGGGTACTACTTGTTTTCCTCAGCATAAGAAATCAGGAAAGAAATAAAAACGAGAAGAGTCTTACTGGTGAAAATCCTCACGAGAACCATAAGGAGATGGTGAGTTGAGAGAAATAAAAATGGGTGTCTTACTGGTGAAAACCCTCACGGGCACCATAAGGCGATGGGGAGTTGAGAGAAATAAAGTTGAGAGAGTCTTATTGGTGAAAACCCTGCCTGGTGCAGCCCAGTCAATTTACGGCAAAAATCACACCAGAACCCCTGGGCCCACCCTATAAACCATGGGATATAGCACACCAATTTGGCCAAAAAATGCCCCATTCGCGCCGTTTTGCTCGTTTGACCACCCAAACTGCCCCCCCGTTCTCAAGAAAGGCCCACACTAGGTCACTGCCCAGCTTGTCTAGGGCAGCCTGGTTGATTTTTGGCCAAAATCACATTTGTTCCCCGGGCGCACCCAAAAACCCGTGGGCTATAGCACACCAATTTGGCCCGAAAATGCCCCCTTCATGCCGTTTCGCCCGTTTGACCACCCAAACTGCCCTGTTCTCATGAAAGGCCCACATTAGGCTAATTTCTAGTTTGTTGGGGAAGCTCGGTCGATTTTCAGCCAAATTCACGCCCAACCCTCGGGTCCACCCCAAAAACCATGGGCTATAGCACACCAATTTTTCTCGAATATGCCCTGTTTGCGCTCTTTCACTCGTTTGACCACCCAAACTTCCCCGTTCTCAAGAAAGGCCCATGCTAGGTCTCTCCCCAGCCTGCATAGGGAAGCTCGGTTGATTTTTGGCCAAAATCACGCTCGGCCCTCGGGCCCACCCCAAAAACCATGGGCTATCGCACACTGATTTGGCCTGAAAATGCCCCATTTCACTCGTTTGTCCACCCAAAATGCCCCGTTATCAAGAAATTCCCACATTCAGCAAAAATCATGCCCGTTTCTCGGGAGCACCTTAAAAAACGTGGGCTTTAGCAAAACGATTTGGCCAACAAATGTCCCGTTCGTGCTGTTTTGTCCGTTTGACCATCCAAACTGCCCTGTTCTCATGAAAGGCCCACACTAGGTCATTCTCCAGCCTGCCTGGGGTAGCCCGGTCGATTTTCATCTAAAATCACTTCGATTCCCTGAGCGCATCCCAAAAATCATAGATTTTAGCACACCGATTTAGCCCAAAAATGCCCCGTTCACGCCGTTTTGCCCATTTGACCACCCAAGCAGTCCTGTTCTCATGTAAGGCGCACACTAATACACTCCCCATCCCGCCAGGGGAAGCCCGATCAATTTTTAATCAAAATCATATTCGGCCCTCGGGCCCACCCTAAAAATTGTGTGCAATAGAAAACCGATTTGGTCCGAAAATGCCCCGTTCGTGCCGTTTCTCCCGTTTGACTACCCAAACTGCCCCGTTCTCAAGAAAGGCCCGCACTAGGCCACTACACATCCTGCCTGGGGAAGATCGATTAATTTTGGGCCATAATCACACCCGACCATTGGGCCCACCTCAAACACTGTGGGCTATAGCACACTGATTTGGCCTGAAAATGCCCTGTTCGCCCCATTTTGCCGATTTGTCCACCCAAAATGCCCCGTTCTCAAGAAAGGCCCACACTAGGCCTCTCCCCAACCTACCTGGGACATCCCGATCGATTTATGATGGAAATTACTCCTGACCCCAGGCCCACCTAATAAACCGTGGGCTATAGCTCACCGATTTGGCCCAAAAATGCCCTATTCGCATCGTTTCGCTCATTTGACCACCCAAACCGACCTGTTCTCAAGAAAGGCCCACACTAGGCCGCTCCCCAGCCTGCCTAGGGAAGCTTTATTAATTTTGGTCCAAAATTATGCCCGACCCCCGGGCATACCCCAAAAAGCGTAGGCTAGAGCTCACCTATTTGGCCCAAAAAATGCCCCGTTCGCGCCGTTTTGCTCGTTTGACCATCCAAACCGCCCCGTTCTTATGAAAAGCCCACACTACGCCATTTCCCAACCTAACTGGGGTAGCCTAGTAAATTTACGACAAAAATCACGTCTGGGCCCTGGGCCCACCCCAAAAATCGTGGGCTATAGCGCAACGATTTGACCTGAAAATACCCAGTTACCGCTGTTTCGCCCGTTTGCCACCAAAACCGCCATGTTGTCAAGAAAGACCCACACTAGGTTGCTCCCCAACCTGCCTGGGGCAGCCCAATCAATTTTCGGCAAAAATCACTCCCAAACCCCTGGCCCACCTCATAAACCGTCGGCTATAGCACACCAATTTAGCCAAAAATTGCCTTGTTCACCCCATTTGTCCACCCAAAATGCCCCGTTCTCAAGAAAGGCCGATAATAGGTGGCTCCCCAGCCTGCCTGCGGCAGCCTGGTCGATTTTTGGCTAAAATCACGCCCGGCCCTCGGGTCCACCCTATAAACTGTGGGCTATAGCACACCAATTTGCCCTAAAAATGCCCCGTTCGCGCCGTTTTGCCCTTTTGACCTCCCAAACCGCCCCATTCTCAGGAAAAGCCCATACTAGACCGCTCCTCAGCCTGCCTGGGGCAGGCTGGTCGATATTTGGTAAAAATTACTCCCGAATCCCGGGCCGACCCCAAAAACTATGGGCTATAGCACTCCGATTTGGCACAAAAATGCCCCGTTCGCGCCGTTTGTCCCGTTTGACCTCCCAACCCTACTTGGGGCAGCTCGGTCGATATTTGGCCAAAATTTCTCCCGACCCCCGGTCCCACCCTAAAAACCGTTGGCTATGGCACACCACTTTGGCACAAAAATACTTCATTCGCATCGTTTTACTCGTTTAACCACGTAAACCGCCTTGTTCTCAAGAAAGGGCTACACTAGGCCGTTCTTCATCCCGCCTGTGGTAGTTCGATCAATTTTCAAAAAAAATCACGTCCGGCCCTCGGGCCCACCCCTAAAACCGTGATCAATAGCACACCGATTTGGCCTGAAAATGCCTCGTTCGCCTCGTTTCGTCCATTTGATCACCCAAAATTCCCCATTCTCTAGGAAGGCCCATACTAGGCCGCTTCCCAGCTTGTCTGGGGCATCCCAGTCGATTTTCAGCAAATATCACGCCTTCCCCTAAGCCCACCCCATAATCGTGGGCTACATGATTTAGCCTGAAAATGCCATTCGCATTGTTTTACCAGTTTGACCACCCAAACCGCCCCGTTCTCAAAAAAGGCCTACACTAGACTGCTCACCAGCCTGCTTGGGGCAGCCCGATAGATTTTGGGACAATATCACGCCCTACCCCCGTGCCCACCCCAAAAACTGTGGGCTATAGCACATCAATTTGGCACGAAAATGCCTCGTTCGTGCCATTTCGCCCGTTTGACCACCAAAACCGACTCGTTCTCAAGAAAGGCCCACACTAGGCCGATCCTCAGGTTGCCTGGGGTAGCTCTATCAATTTTCATCCAAAATCATGCCCGACCCCCGGGCCCACCCCAAAAAGTATGGGCTAGAGCTTACCGATTTGGCCCTAAAATGCCCTATTTGTGCCATTTTGCCCGCTTGACCATCCAAACCACCCCGTTCTCAAGAAAGGTCCACACTACGCCGTTCCCCAGCCTGGCTGGGGTAGCACGATCAATTTTTGACCAAAATCACATTCGGGCCCATCTCGAAAACCGTGGGCTATAGCACACCGATTTGGCCTGAAAATGCCCCGTTCGCGCCGTTTTGACCGTTTGGCCACCCAAACCGCCAAGTTCTAAAGAAAGGCCCACACTAGGCCGCTCCCCAGCCTGCCTAGGGAAGCTTTATTAATTTTGGTCCAAAATTATGCCCGACCCCCGGGCATACCCCAAAAAGCGTAGGCTAGAGCTCACCTATTTGGCCCAAAAAATGCCCCGTTCACGCCGTTTTGCTCGTTTGACCATCCAAACCGCCCCGTTCTTATGAAAAGCCCACACTACGCCATTTCCCAACCTAACTGGGGTAGCCTAGTAAATTTACGACAAAAATCACGTCTGGGCCCTGGGCCCACCCCAAAAATCGTGGGCTATAGCGCAACGATTTGACCTGAAAATACCCAGTTACCGCTGTTTCGCCCGTTTGCCACCAAAACCGCCATGTTGTCAAGAAAGACCCACACTAGGTTGCTCCCCAACCTGCCTGGGGCAGCCCAATCAATTTTCGGCAAAAATCACTCCCAAACCCCTGGCCCACCTCATAAACCGTCGGCTATAGCACACCAATTTAGCCAAAAATTGCCTTGTTCACCCCATTTGTCCACCCAAAATGCCCCGTTCTCAAGAAAGGCCGATAATAGGTGGCTCCCCAGCCTGCCTGCGGCAGCCTGGTCGATTTTTGGCTAAAATCACGCCCGGCCCTCGGGTCCACCCTATAAACTGTGGGCTATAGCACACCAATTTGCCCTAAAAATGCCCCGTTCGCGCCGTTTTGCCCTTTTGACCTCCCAAACCGCCCCATTCTCAGGAAAAGCCCATACTAGACCGCTCCTCAGCCTGCCTGGGGCAGGCTGGTCGATATTTGGTAAAAATTACTCCCGAATCCCGGGCCGACCCCAAAAACTATGGGCTATAGCACTCCGATTTGGCACAAAAATGCCCCGTTCGCGCCGTTTGTCCCGTTTGACCTCCCAACCCTACTTGGGGCAGCTCGGTCGATATTTGGCCAAAATTTCTCCCGACCCCCGGTCCCACCCTAAAAACCGTTGGCTATGGCACACCACTTTGGCACAAAAATACTTCATTCGCATCGTTTTACTCGTTTAACCACGTAAACCGCCTTGTTCTCAAGAAAGGGCTACACTAGGCCGTTCTTCATCCCGCCTGTGGTAGTTCGATCAATTTTCAAAAAAAATCACGTCCGGCCCTCGGGCCCACCCCTAAAACCGTGATCAATAGCACACCGATTTGGCCTGAAAATGCCTCGTTCGCCTCGTTTCGTCCATTTGATCACCCAAAATTCCCCATTCTCTAGGAAGGCCCATACTAGGCCGCTTCCCAGCTTGTCTGGGGCATCCCAGTCGATTTTCAGCAAATATCACGCCTTCCCCTAAGCCCACCCCATAATCGTGGGCTACATGATTTAGCCTGAAAATGCCATTCGCATTGTTTTACCAGTTTGACCACCCAAACCGCCCCGTTCTCAAAAAAGGCCTACACTAGACTGCTCACCAGCCTGCTTGGGGCAGCCCGATAGATTTTGGGACAATATCACGCCCTACCCCCGTGCCCACCCCAAAAACTGTGGGCTATAGCACATCAATTTGGCACGAAAATGCCTCGTTCGTGCCATTTCGCCCGTTTGACCACCAAAACCGACTCGTTCTCAAGAAAGGCCCACACTAGGCCGATCCTCAGGTTGCCTGGGGTAGCTCTATCAATTTTCATCCAAAATCATGCCCGACCCCCGGGCCCACCCCAAAAAGTATGGGCTAGAGCTTACCGATTTGGCCCTAAAATGCCCTATTTGTGCCATTTTGCCCGCTTGACCATCCAAACCACCCCGTTCTCAAGAAAGGTCCACACTACGCCGTTCCCCAGCCTGGCTGGGGTAGCACGATCAATTTTTGACCAAAATCACATTCGGGCCCATCTCGAAAACCGTGGGCTATAGCACACCGATTTGGCCTGAAAATGCCCCGTTCGCGCCGTTTTGACCGTTTGGCCACCCAAACCGCCAAGTTCTAAAGAAAGGCCCACACTAGGCTGCTCCCTAGCCTGCCTGGGGCAGTCCGGTCGATTTTCGGCAAAAATCACGCCCAGACCCTGTGCCAACCCCAAAAATCGTAGGCTATAACACACTATTTGGCCATAAAATTCTCCATTCGCGCTGTTTTGCCCGTTTGACCACCTAAACTGCCCCGTTCTCAAGAAAGGCCCACACTAGGCCACTCCCTAGTCTTGCTAGGGCAAACTGATCGATTTTTGATAAAAATTACGCCCGAACCCACCCTAAAAATTATGGGCTATAACACATCAATTTTGCTTTAAAATGCCCCGTTTGTGCCATTTTGCCTGTTTGACCACCCAAATTGCCCCGTTTTTAAGAAAGGCCCACACTAGTCTGCTCTCCATCCAGCCTGGGGCAGCCAATCGATTTTCGACAAAAATTATGCCCGGCCCTTAGGCCCACCCCAAAAACCATGGCCTATAGTACACTGATTTGGCCCGAAAAATCCCCGTTTGCGCCGTTTTGCCCGTTTGACCACCCAAACGCCCAGCCCCCGAGCCCACCCCTAAAACCGTTTGCTATAACAGACCAATTTGGCCTGAAAATGCTCCGTTTACGCCGTTTTTCCGGTTTGGCCATCCAAACCGCCTCGTTCTCAAGAAAAGTCCACACTAGGCCACTCCCCAGCCTGCTTGTGGCAGCCCGATCGATTTTCAACCAAAATCACGCCCGGCCCCTTGGTTCACCCTGAAAACCGTTTTCTATAACATTTCACCCGTTTGACCACCCAAACCACCCCGTTCTCAAGAAAGGCCAACACTAGGCCGCTCCCCGATATGCCTGGGGTAGCTCGATCGATTTTTGGCTAATATCATGCCCGACGCCTGGGTCCACACCAAAAACCATGGGCTATAGCAAACCGATTTTGCCCGAAAATTCCCTGAGCGAGCCGTTTCATCTGTTTAACCACCCAAACCGCCCCATTCTCAAGAAAGGCCCCACCCCAAAGCAGGGCACACCGATTTGGCCTAAAAATACCCCGTTCGTGCCTTTTCACCCGTTTGACCACTTAAATTGCCCCATTTCTAAGAAAGTCCCACACTAGGTCGCTCCCCAGCCTTCCTGGGGCATCTCGGACAATTTTTGGCCAAAATCACATCGGGCCCCCGTGCCCACCCCAAAAACCTTTTGCTATAACAGACCGATTTGGTCCGAAAATGCCCTGCTCATGCCGTTTCATTTGTTTGACCACCCAAACTGTCCCGTTCTCAAGAACGACCCACACTAGGCCGCTCCCCAGCCTGCCTGGGGAAACTCGGTCAATTTTTGGCAAAAATCATGCCCAACCCACCCCAAAAACCGTTGGCTATAACACACAAATTTGGCCTAAAAATGGCCCGTATGCACCGTTTCGCCCGTTTGACAAACCAAACCACCCTATTCTAAAAAAAGGCCCATACTAGGCCGGTCCCCCAAGCACCTCAGCCCGCCCCAAAAATCGTCGGCTATGGCACACCGATTTGGCCCAAAAATTCCCTATTCCCGCCGTTTTTCCCATTTGACTACCCAAATCACCTCGTACCCATGAAAGGACCACACTAGGCTGCTCCCCAGCCTACCTGGGGCAGGTCGGTCGATTTATGGCCAAAATTATGCCTCCCCCGTGCCCACCCAAAAAATCATGGGCTATAGCACACCGATTTGACCCGAAAATGCCTCGTTTGTATTGTTTCGCCTGTTAGACCACCCAAACCACCCTGTTCTCAAGAAATGCCCATAATAAGGCCGTTCCCTAACATATCTTGGGCAACCCAATCGATTTTTGGCCAAATGCACTCCTGGCCCCCTGGCCCACCCCAAAATTAGTGGGTTGTAACACACTGATTTCACACAAAAATGCCCCGTTCACACCTTATTGCCTGTTTGACCATCGAAACTGCCCCCTTCTCAAGAAAGGCCCACACTAGGCTGCTCCCCAACCTGCCTAGGGCAATCCAGACGATTTTTGGCTAAAATCACACGTGGCCCTCGGGCCCATCCCAAATACCGTGGGCTATAGCACACCGATTTACCTCAAAAATGCCCCATTCGCGTTGTTCCACCTGTTTGACCACCCAAACCACCCCTTTCTCAAGAAAGGCCAACACTACACATCTCTCCAGCCTGCCTGAGGTAGCCTGGTCAATTTTTTGCCACAGTCACGCCCGGGCCCGGACCCAAAAAATTGTGGGCTATAGCACACCAATTTAGCCCAAAAATTCCCCATTCTCGTCGTTTTGCCCGTTTGACCACCCAAACCGCTCTGTTCTAAAAAAAGGCCCACACGAGGCCACTCCCCAGTCTTGCTAGGGCAAACCGATCGGTTTTCAGCAAAAATTACGCTTGAACCCACCCTAAAAATCGTGGGCTATAACACATCAATTTTGCTTTAAAATGCCCCGTTTGTGCCATTTTGCCCGTTTGATCACCCAAATCGCCCCGTTCTTAAGAAAGGCCCACACTAGTCTGCTCTCCATCCAGCCTCGGGCAGCCAGTTGATTTTCGACAAAAATTATGCCCGGCCCTCAGGCCCACCCCAAAAACCATGGCCTATAGTACACTGATATGGCCCAAAAATGCCCCGTTTGCGCTGTTTTACCCATTTGACCATCCAAACTGCCCGTTCTAAAGAAAGGCCCACACTAGGCCGCTCCCCAAACTACCTGAGGTAGCCCGATCAATTTTCGGCCAAAATTACGCTCGACCCTCAAGCCCACCTTGAAAATTGTGGGCTATAGCACATCCATTTGGCACAAAAATGCCCCGTTCGCTCCGTTTTGCCCGTTTGACCACCCAAATTGCCCCGTTCTCAAGAAAGGCCCAAACAAGGTCACTCCCCAACCTTCCTAGGGCAGCTCGATCGATTTTAAAAAAAAATCACGTTTGTCCTCCGAGCCTACCCTAAAAATCATGGGCTATAGCACCCCGATTTTCCCCGAAAATGGTTCGTTCGCATCGTTTCGCCCGTTTGACCACCCAAGCAAAACCATTCTCAAGACAGGCCCAGCCTAGGCCGCTCTCCATCCTGCCTAGGGTTGCATGGTCGATTTTCAGCTAAAATCACACCCGACCCCTAGGTCCACCCAAAAAACCGTGGGCTATAGCACACCGATTTGGCCCAAAAATGCCTCGTTCGTGTCGTTTTGCCCTTTTGACCATCCAAACTGCCCCTTTCTCAAGAAATTCCCATACTAAGATACTCTCCAGCCTGCCTGGGGCAGCCTGGTCAATTTTTGCCTAAAATCATTCCCGAATCCCGAGCCCACCCCAAAGATCGTTGGCTATAGCATACCAATTTGGCCCGAAAACGCCTCATTCGCACCGTTTTGCTCGTTTGACCACCTTAAACTCCCCGTTCTCAAGAAAGGCCCACACTAGGCTACTCCCCAGCCTTCCTGGCTAAAATCATGCCCTGTCCCCGGCCCAACCCAAAAACTGTGGGCTATAGCACACCAATTTGGCTCGAAAATGCCTCGTTCGTGTCGTTTCGCCCGTTTGACCACCCAAACCACCTTGTTCTCAAGAAAGGCACACACTAAGTCGCTCTTCATCCTACCTAGGGCAGCTCGATCGATTTTTGGCCAAAATCACGCCCGGCCCTATGGCCCACCCAAAAAACCGTGGGATATAGCACTCCAAAATAGCCCCAAAATGCCTCGTTCGCACCATTTTGCCTGTTTGACCACCCAAACTGCCCCGTTCTCAAGAAAGGCTCCACTAGGCTGCTCATCATCCTGCCAAGGGCAGCCCGATTGATTTTCAACAAAATTCAAGCCCGGCCCCCAGGGCCCACCCTAAAAATCGTGGGATTTAGCAAACCAATTTGGCCCAAAAATGCCCCGTTCATGCCATTTTACCTGTTTGACGACCTAAACCGCCCTGTTCTCAAGAAAGGCCTCCACTAGGCCGCTCCCCAGCCTGCCTGGGGAAGCTCGATTAAATTTTGGCTAAAGTAACGCCCGACCCCCGGCCCAACCTACAAATCGTGGGCTATAGCACACTGATTTGGCTCGAAAATGCCTCGCCCGTTTGACGACCCAAACCGCCTCGTTCTCAAGAAAGGCCCACAGTAGGTCTCTCCCCAGCCTGCCTGGGGTAGCTCGGTCGATTTTTGGCTAAAATCACGCCCGACCCCATGGCCCACCCCAAAAACCATGGGCTATAGCACTCCGATTTTACCCAAAAATGTCTCGTTCGTTTAACGTTTAACCACCCAAACAACCCAAACCACTGCGTTCGTAGATTTGGCCCAAAAATCTATTGTTTCTCCCGTTTAACCACCCAAACCACTGCGTTCTCAAGAAAGTCTCACACTATACCGCTCCTCATCCTGCCTGGGGTAGCCCGGTCGATTTTCAGCCAAAATTACTCCCTGGCCCACCCCTAAAACCGTGGGCTATAGCACATTGATTTAGCCCGAACCCATTTGACCACCCAAACCACCCCGCTCTAAAGAAATGAACTCACTAGGCCGCTCCCAGTTTGCCTGGGGCAGCCCGGTCAATTTTAAAAAAAATCATGCCCGACCCTCGCAGCCACCCCAAAAACTGAAGGCTATAGCTCATTGATTTGGCCCGAAAATGCCCCGTTCATACTGTTACACCTATTTGACCACCCAAACCTCCTCGTTCTCAAAAAGGCCCAAACTAGGCCGCTTCTTAGCTTGCCTGGGGCAGCCAAGTCAATTTTCAACCAATATCACGCCCGACCCCTGGACCTACCCAGAAAACCGTGGGATATAGCTCACCGATTTGGGCCAAAAAATGCAATGTTCGCACCGTTTTGCTCGTTTGACCACCTAAACAGCCTCATTCTCAAGAAAGGCCCACACTAGGCCGCTCCTAAGCCTGCCTGGGGCAGCCCGATCGATTTTTAGCCAAAATCCCGCTCCGCCCCTAGGCCCACCCCAAAAATCATGGGCTTTAGCACACCGATTTGGTCAAAAAATGCCCCATTTCACGTGTTTGTCCACCCAAACAGCCCTGTTCTCAAGAAAGGACCACACTAGGCCGCTCTCCAGGCTGCCTGGGGCAACTAGATCGATTTTTGGCCAAAATCACGCTCGGGCCCACCCCAAAATTCATGGGCTATAGCACACCGATTTGATCCGAAAATGCCCCGTTCGCGTTGTTTCTCCCGTTTGACCACCCAAATCGCCCCGTTCTCAAGAAAGGTCCATCCTAGGCCACTTCCCAACCTGCCTGGGGCAACCCGATCTATTTTTAGCCGAAATCACGCTCGTTCCCTAGGTGCACCCCTAAAACCGTGGGTTATAGCACAACGATTTTACCCTTAAAATGCCCCGTTCGCACCGTTTTGCCCATTTGACCACTCAAACTGCCCCGTTCTCATGAAAGGCCCATACTAGGCCTCTCCCCAGCCTGCCTAGGGAAGCCCTGTCGATTTTCAGGCAAAATTACGCCTGAACCCCAGGCACAACCTAAACACCGTAGGCTATAGCACACTGATTTGTCCCAAAAATGCCCTGTTCGCACCGTTTCCCCTGTTTGACCATCCAAACCACCCCGTTCTCAAGAAAGGCCCACACTAAGCCGCTCTCCATCCTGCCTGGGGCAGCCCAGTTAATTTTCGGCCAAAATCATGCCCGGCCCCCGAGTCCACTTAAAACCCTAGGCTATAGCTAGGGGTGTACAGACTAAACTAAACCGACGAACCAAACCAAACCGAGAAAAAAACCCGACTTATGGTTTGGTTTGATTGGTTTGGCGTTATATAAAAAACGATCATTCTTGGTTTGGTTTGGTTTGGTTTGGTGTTAACAAAAAAAAAGTCAAACCGAACCCGAATCAAACCGGCATAATATGTATACATATATATATATACATATATATATATATACATATATATATATACATATATATATATATACATATATATATATACATATATATATATTCAAACTTCTTTATACATAAAAGAAAAAATACCCAATTACCCCCCTGAACTATATCCAAAAAGGCTATGACACACCTCAACTTAAAGGGGGTCCTATTGCCCCCCCCCCCCCCCGAGCTAATTAAAAGTGTAATTTTGACACCCTTGGTGCCTATGTGGCACACACGTGTGCCTACATGGACACTTCAGTGTGTTGTGCCACGTATGTGCCACATAGGCACTAAGGGTGTCAAAATTATACTTTTAATTTGTTCATGGGAGTAACAGGACCCCCTTTAAGTTGAGGTGTGTCATAGCCTTTTTGCGTATAGTTCAGGGGGGTAATTGAGTATTATCTCTACATAAAATATTAATTATAATCCACTTTTTAAATACTTTTTCAACTAGTTTTAGTAATTTTCAATAATTTGAAAGTACATGTAGATATATATTTAGATTTGGGCCTTTAAGTTGTAATATTTGTCCATTAATTGCTAATTAAATGATCGAAAACCCAATATAAACTTAAAACCTAAACTTTTCACTCTTCATCTCACTTTTTAATTTCAAAAGAGTTTTTCGCTCCTCATTGTTTCATAATTATGGGTTTTCATTAGCACATAAGGGAAAATATATTTGATCTAGTCTTCGATCACAATATAATCATAAAAACTAAAGATTATAAAAAAAAATCCGAAAAAATCAAAAAACCAAAAAATACGACTAAAACCTAAACCGAATAAACCAATTTTATGTTGGTATGATTTGGTTTTTAATTTTAATAAACCGACATGATTGATTTGTTTTTTTTTTAATAAAAATCGAACCAACCCGACCTATGTACACCCCTAGTTACAACACACCAATTTGGCCTGAAAACGCCTCGTTCGCGCCCTTTCGCCCATTTGACTGCCCAAACCGCCCCTTTCCCAAGAAAGACCCACAGTAGGCCGCTCCCCAGCTTGCCTGGGGAAGCCCGGTTGATTTTCAGCCAAAATCACGCCCGGGCCCACCCCAAAAACCGTGGGCTATAGCACACCAATTTGGCCCGAAAATGCCCCATTTGTGTCGTTTCGCCCGTTTGACCACCCAAACCGCCCCATTCTCAAGAAAGGCCCATACTAGGCCGCTCCCCATCCTACCTGGGGCAGCCCGATTGATTTTCGGCCAAAATCACATCCGGACCCTGGATCCACCCCGAAAACCGCAGGCTATAGCACACCGATTTGGCCCAAAAATGTCCCGTTCGCGTCATTTTGCTCGTTTGACAACCCAAACTACCCCGTTCTCAAGAATGGCCCACACTAGGCCGCTCCTCTGTCTGCCTGGGGCAGCCCAGTCGATTTTTGGCTAAAATCACGCCTGACCCCCGGGCCCACCCCAAAAATCGTTGGCTATAGCCCTCATTTTAGAAAATTGACTTTCAGATGTCAAAAACGACATTCACATCCGCCTAGCTGTGCTATTTTGTTCTTCAAAATCACTTAGAAGAATGAACATTGTGTACCAAATTGGGGGGAAATGCCGATTCAATGTTATAAATGCCGAATTTTAGAAAATTGGCTCAACCAAACCACCTTCAGTTCTTGAAAAAATACGCAAATTCAAAAAAAAATTGCCTCAAATGGACATTCGAGCGCAAAGTTATGAAGGTTTAAAGTTTCACCAATTTACAACTACTTTTTTCTATCTCCTTTCACTCCCTATTTTTAGTTGACATTTTTATCTTACTTAATTTTTATTTGTATGGAACGGGCTTCATGATACATCGACTAGAAATTATTAATGACATATGTTTTGGCCGAGCCAATTTTCTAAAAAAATAAAGGCTTTTATCTTATTCAATCAACACTTTCCAGCAATTCAGTTTCCAACATGCAAAATGGCCTCGACAACCCCGTCGAACCACCCATATCCACTCAATAGATAGTCGAAGGTCCTTTGGGAAATTTTCACCCAAAACAGGTCTCGAGCCCCAGCCTCTCCTCTGGACCGTGGGCTAACACTCACCGAAAGTCACAAAAAATGACCCATTCGCGTCGTTTTGCCCGTATAACTTGATAAATGACTCCAACGAATCACACGGATCTACTTAGCAACCCATCGAAAGGCCTCCAAGTGATTTTGGCCCAAAATCAGGCTCGAGCCCTGGGGCCACTGATGATAGGCGAATTTACACGCCTATAGCACTATATTTTGCCCATATTTTAGCCTAGTTTTGAGAACAAATTATATATTTCATGCACTTTTAGTCCATTTTCCTGTAAGTGAGCTAACGAACATGATTAGCAAAGTTTCAGGTATAAATGATGCAGAATTCAGCATTTCATGGATAACTTGACGCCAAATAAAGCTTCACGAAAGGAGAAAAGCCAATCTTGGACGCCAAGGACTAAAGATGACGCATGGAAATTTTGTCCCGGGCTAAAACAACATTTCTGAAGACTTTGGGGACTAGCAGTAACTTATTAGGATTAGGATAATGATACATTAACCTAGTACAATTGGGTTAAGTATTTCATTAGCTTAGTAGGATTTGGTTAAGCATTTCATTAGCTTAGTAGGAATAGGATATGGGTATTATAAATACCCTATCTTGCTAGAGATTTTAGGACATCTTCTTACATTCAATTCTATTCTATTCTACTTCTAAGACACTCTAGTTCTAAACAATCATTCTTCCATTAATTCTATTTTTCTTCTTCTATTCATCTATTCTTAAATTCCACAACAAGAGAAACGTTACTTTGCTAAGGGATTCACGCCTAACGCCTACCACACCATTACAAACGTAAAATCTTTATTGTGGTATAACAACAATGTCAATTGTGATTTTCTTCGCACTCATGGGTAACTAAACTTCTCTGTTGGTGTTATGGAAGACGAATGAGATACTATCTATTGCTGTGAGTTTGAGAGTTCGTGACAAGTATGTTGCTTATATCATTATTCTCTTCATCTTAATCTAAATTCTGTGGTTGCAAACGCAAGAATACGCCAGTATAACATTTAACTTGTTCGAAAGAAAGGTTATCTGTCTGGAAAAGAGATAATGTCAAGGTAGTAGGGTCCCATCCCCTATTAAAAAGTTAGTGCCGTAACTGGATTAACCTCTTGGAGAATTCGTACCGTTAGACACGCTTTAAGCTCGAAAGAGTTAAAGTGAAATAATCCTCGAATAGGTCGAAAGACGCCTGGATTTACCATCGAATACAATTCTCTATAAGCACATGCATGTCTGAATTCAACACACTCATAGTCAATAGAGACGTATAACTCAGAAGGTGGACATAACCCCAACTCCTCAATTCTCATTGTTTCACAACCTACTAAACATTCTTTCTTTTTACTTTGCTATTTTCAGTTTTTGCTTTAATAATTTGGTTACACGTTACAAACCCCCCTTCTTACGAGACTTGCACTAAAAGTCTAGTAATCGTTGCTTACTTGTTGACCAAGCTATTCCCTGTGGGATCGATACCCAACCCAGGTTGGGTTCTATATTTGCTAACGACCGCTTTACACTCCTATGAGAGATGTAGATTGAGCGTTATCAGCCACCCCGAACCATGGGCTAATACCCACCAAAGGTCACAAAAAAGGCCCGTTCATGTCATTTTGCCTGTTTGACTTGCAAAATTGCCCCAATACCCCCACTAAACCACCCAGCTCCACTGAGTAGCCTACCTAGCAATTTTTGCACAAAATCGGGCCCTTTGACCATGCTGAGTGCTGACCCTCCGAACCGTTAGTGGTGTTTTGCCCGTTTGACTTGCAAAATATCCCCAAAGGCCCCCACCAATCCACCTAGATCCACTCAGTAGCTTACCAGGGTGCCGCCGAGCAATTTTTTCTAAAATCGAGCTCGGGCCCTGGGCCACCCCCTGAACCGTGGGCTAACACCCATCGAAAGTTGCAAAAAACATAGAATTCCTGTTGTTTTGCCCATTGGACATGGAAAAAGGCTTCCCCGACACCGACAATGCAACCTAATATATTTAATAAGACGTCAAGGGAGAACCTAAGAAGTCTTGCTCAAATTTTTCCCAAGACCCATATCCCACCCCCCGAACCATGGACTAACACTCATCGAAAATCACAAAAAAATCATAATTCCTGTTGTTTCGCCCGTTTAACACGAAAAATGGCTCCCCCAGCACCGCCAAAGTAACTCAATCCATTTAATAAGCCGTCAGGTGACCGTCCGAGAAGTTTCACCCTAAAATTTTTTTGGAGCTCGACCTACCTCCCGAATCGTGGGCTAACATTCACGAAAAATTGAATAAAAACCCATAATTCCTGCCTTTTGCCCGTTTGATTTAGGAAATGTCTCCCTTGGCCCCGTCAAAGCAACCCGATCCATTTAATAGGCCATTAGGGGACCGCTCGAGAAGTTTAGCCCAAATTTTTACTCGAAACACGAGCCTACCCCAAAACCTTGGGCTAACACCCACCGAAATTTGTAAAAAATCTGCATTTTCTGCCGTTTTGCTTGTTTGACTTGGAAAATGGCTCCCCAAATCTCGTAAAAAAAACTCAACTTTTAGATAGGTCATTAGGAGATCGCCCGAGAAGTTTCACCTAAATATTTTTCAAATCACAGGACCACCCACCGTAGGTCGCGAAAAACCCATAATTTATATTATTTCGCCTATTTGACTTGGACAATGGCCTCCTCAACCCCGTCAAAGCAACCCAATGCATTTAATAAGTCATCGGGGACCGTCCAAGAAGCTTCACCCAAATTATTTCTCAAAGCTCGAGACCACACCCTCTCCTCCGAACTGTGGACTAACAACCACCAAAAGTCGCAAAAACCTGTAATTCCTGTTGTTTCTCTTGCTTGACTTGGAAAATGGCTCCTCCGGCCCAGCCAAAGCAACTTGATCCATTTAATAGGATGTCAAGGGACCAACCGAGAAGGTTCACCCAAAATTTTCTCCAAAGCCCAAGCCCAACTCTCAAACCGTGGGCTAACACCCATCAAAAGTTGCAAAAAAATAGCAATTTTTGTTGTTTCACCCGTTTTACTTGGAAAATGGCTCCTCCAAACCCACCAAGTAACTCAATCCATTTAATAGGCTGTCAGGGGATCGCCCGACAGGTTTCACCCAGAATTTTACCGCAGCCCACGCCCACCACCCGAATTGTGAGGTAACACACACCAAAAGTTGCAAAAAAATCACAATTCCTGCAGTTTCGTCCGTTTGACTTGGAAAATGGCTCTCCCAACCCCGTCAAATAAACTAAATCCATTTAATTTGTTGTCAGGGGACCGCTCAAGAAGTTTTTTCCAAACAATTTCCTCAAAGCCTGAGTCCACCCCCGGAACCGTGGGCTGACACCTATCGAAAGTGGCAAAAAAAAACCATAATTCCTGTTGTTTTGCCTATTTCACTTGGAAAATGGCTTTCTCGACCTTCCTAGAGTAACCCAATTCATTTAGTAGGCCGTCAGGGAACCACCAAAGAAGTTTTTCTCAAAACTTGAGCCCACCTCCCAAATCGTGGGATAACACCCACCGAAACTTGCAAAAAATTAGAAATTCCTGACATTATGCTCGTGACTTAAAAAATAGCTCTCCGCCCCCGCCAAAGCAACCCAATCCATTTAATTGGCCGTCAGGAGAACACCGGGATGATTCGCCCAAAACTTTTTCCCAGAGCCTCAGTCCCGCTCCCGAAGCATGGGCTAATACTCATCTAAACTCGCAAAAAATCTACAATTCCTGTCATTTCGCCAGTTTGACTTGAAAAATAACTTTTCCCGCCCCAAAAAAGTTACCTAATCTATTTAATAGGCCGTCGGGGGACCGCTCGAGAAGTTTTGCCCAAAATATTTCATGAAGCCTGAGTCCACTCTCCAAACCATGGTCTGAACATTGCAAAAACCTATATTTCCCACTGTTTCACTCGTTTGACTTGAAAAATGGCTCCGCTGACCTCTCCAAAGTAACCCAAATCCATTTAATAGGTCGTTAGGGGATCGCTTGAGAAGTTTCGTCCAAAATATTTTTCATAGCCCTCACCCATCCACTAATCCATGGGCTAACACCCAACGAAAGTCGCAAAAAACTCGCAATTCCCGTTGTTTCGCTCGTTTGACTTGGAAAAGGGCTCCCCCAGCCCCTCCAAAGCAACCCAATCCATTTAATAGTCTGTTAGAGGATCGCCCGAGAAATTTTGTACAAATTTTTTCCTGAAGCCCACTCCCACCCACTGATTCGTGGGCTAACACCTATCAAAATTTGCAAAAAAATCCCATAATTCCCATTGTTTCACTCTTTGAACTTGAAAAATGGCTCCCCCGGCCCCTCCAAAGCAACCTGATCCATTAAATAGGCCGTAAGGGGACTGCCCGAGAAGTTTTGCCCAAAATTTTAGCCGAAACCGCGCCCACCTACCAATCCATGGGCTAACAACCACCAAAAATCGCATAAAATCCACAATTCCCGTTGTTTCGCTTGTTTGACTTGGAAGATGGCTCCTCCAGCCCTCCAAAGCAACTTGATCCATTTGATAGGCCGTTAAGGGACCGCCCAAGAAGTTTTGCCCAAATTTTGTTTAGAGCCCACACGCATCCACTATTTTGTGGGCTAACACCTACTGAAAATCACAAAAAAACTTGCAGTTTTCGGTGTTTCGCTCGTGTAGACACCTAATTTTGTACCTCCCGAAGTCTAATTTTATTCATTTTTAGTTCACCTTACCATGTGTCCAACCCCATGTAATTATATCCCACAAAAATACAAAAATAAATAAAAAAATACCTCTAACTAATTTATCTTATCCTAACAACCTACCTAATCAAAAGCTTCCACCTACCCTAACTACCCATGTGATTCCCCCCCTCCTTTTTCTTGTCCACCAAGAAAGAATATATAGGAGACCCACCAAAATTTCCGCATCATAACAAATCCATGCTCATTATAAAAGAAAAATTCTAAGAAGAAAAATGAGGCTCATTCTTTGATCATCATCTTCTCCAAAATAACAAGAATCACCAAATAATCTTCCTCACAAGAACAAGAACAACAAAAAAAAAAAGTAACCGGTGAACAGTAACCGGTGAACAGTGACCGGTCACCGGTGAACAGTGACGGCGAGAAAAGTGACGGTGAACGGGTCATTATTTGTCGAGTTGGATTATTGGTGTTAAGGTTCGGCTCGAGATTTTCGGGTGCGGACTCTCTTTATTCGAATAACATTGAGTTTGAAAGCTTCAAATTTAAGGTCCAATTCTTTCTTCTCTTTTATTTAATTCCTATGTGATTGTGATTGTGATTGCATGTGATTCGATACTGTGGTTTGTTTATTGATGTGAACTGTTGGTGACATTTGGGTGTGTGATGTGCTAAGCATGATTTATGAATTTTCGTTATTCTCGATTGGTGGATTGTGTATTGAAATGGGTTAATCACGTGGTTAAAAATGAATTAAGGTGGGGATTAAAAATGGAGGAAAATGAATATTGATTAATTTTGATGTATTGATAATGTTAAACATGATAGAATTGTGATACGTTGAACTTGGTAGGCAAACGTAGGCTTGGTAGGAAAATTTAGGAATAACGAGTTGTTGGAGTGTTTGAATATGTGCGTGAATGGTACTTTCTACTTTATTGCACGAAAAGTTTAAATTGTACTCATTTAGCCGGAGAATGCCCAGAAGGATTTGTATTAATTTATCCGGGGAATGCCCCAAAGTAGCATGTACGCAAAGGAGGCTCGTGATCAAGGCCCAGAATGTCGGGTGGTGTTTAGTTTAGAATTAGTTTAGAATAGAATAGGTTTTATATTTCAGCACCTCTTTTATTTTGGATTGTATAATTTGGACTGAACATTATTTTGGTTTGTTTTGAATTTTGTATGATTTGTTTTTTTGCTTGTTTTGTGTGTTTATGTGGTTTGTACATTTGTAATGTCAAATTAGCCGATATGCTCCACCAAGCGACCATGGTTGAACCACGGGATCGAGGGGTGCCTAACACCTTCCCCTCGGTCAACAGAATTCCTTAGCCAGAATCTCTGTTCGCAGTTCAGTTTTTAGAGTCAAACCGTTTTGAAAAGGATTTTCCAAAGGTGACTTGGCACACCGGATTATGCCAAGTGGCGACTCTGAATAAGAAAAAAAATAATGTAAATAATCCTTTTTTTTCGAAACAAATTTTTCATTTTTGTCACCTTAATAATAAAACGCTTTCGAACTTAAAATACATATCTTTTTTTAGTCGAAAAAGGGGTGTGACAGCTCTGGTGACTCTGCTGGGGACTATTTCAGAATCCGAGCTTTTTTGGAGTCGTATAGGCTTTGTTTGGCATTACGAGTGTATAAGCATTGTTTGTGATTTTTGTTTGTGTTTTCACTTTTGTGCATTTTCGTGGTCTTTGTTTACAGTATTTATCCTATGTGTTACCGTTTTATATCTGGCATCATTTGCATAACCCAAGTCAATTCTTTCCGCAACAAGTCTCGGAGCGCACGTCGTGCGCACGAACTGTAGTTGAGTCACCTTTATTTTAGGGGGGGAGCCGTTGGATGTATGGAGTAGGTGGAAAGAAAAGCAGCCACTATCGACCATATGCTCCCCCGAACGGCCTTGTTAGTAAACCACAACGTAGGTCAGCCTTTAGGTCATGCTTATGTGCATCATATTGAGACCTAGCGGGGCCCACTTGGTCCTTTGTAGGAGACTCACCTCTAACGCATCCCTACGTGCTAAATATTGCATCTTTGAGGGTAATGGGGTCATTTGACGGACTGATTTGGTGAAAACATGTGTTAGAAGTAAGGTGCGTAGGCAAGACCTGTTGAAAAAAATAGAGAAAAAAAATGAAGTGAGTCGAAAAGAAGAAAAAAAAAGAGTGTCGTAGCTTTTAGTGTTCTTTATGGCTTTTGTTCTTCACAATCCAAAAATTCAAAAAAAAAGATTTTTACCTTTTGCACTCATTTCTCAAAAACGAAAATATCAAAAAGATTTTTCATTTGTCTCCTTTAGCATGCATTCATAATTCGAAATTTTCAAAAGAAAGATTTTTTTTAGCAGTTTCTATTGCAAAAAATGGTAGAAATTTGTACATTTCATGTAATGAAAATACCAAAAAGATTTTTTTTTACCTTCATAATTGTTGGTGTCAGTTTAGTTGAAGTGTCTAATTAAAAGAAGAAAAAAACCTCAAAAAGATTTTATTCGTTTGTCTTTGGTTGTGCCCTTAAGTTAGGGTCAATCTGTTTGTTAATCGTTAATTGTCCAATCTGGACGAACTACGCACCCCTGATTCTCCTCTTTCGGGAGTGAGATACGTAGGCAACCTATTTTAGGTTCGGGGATCTTATTTCAAAAATTCAAAAAAGATTTTCTTCACTCTTCATTTAGAGTAGGTGTCTCATGTACATCTTTAAAAGAAAGCAAAAAAATATATTTTCCTTTAATAGGTTCAAGTTTCATTTTCCTATGAAATTCTAAATCGAAAACCCAAAAAGATTCTTCTTTGGTAATCATAGATTCCATTTTTGTATAGGGAGTTTAAACCTACGAAAATGCAAAAAAAGATTTTCGTCAATTCTTTTGATAATTCGTTATTTTCTTTTCTTTTTAAAGCTTCAAGAAAAAGAAAAAAAAAATTAATTGGCCATTTTGACAAAACTTCACGAACTACGCATACCTGATTCTCCCCTTTCGGGGGTGAGATACGTAGGCGCCCTTCTAGGGTTCGGTGATTTTTCTTCAAGAAAAAAAGAAGAAGAGGTTTTGAAGAAAAAAAAATGTTGAACTCTAACATACTTGTTACCTCTTGTTCAGTTAGTTTAAGGTGGTAGGTTTGTGGTTTCCTGGTTGGTCCTCCATATCACACCAAATCCAAGGAAGGGTTAGTTGTGTCCAACAAGGATATAGAGAGTGGCATCATGGATGAAACAAAGAGTCGGGAAATTGAGAGTTTAAAGGAAGAGAATTTGAGACTGAGACAACAAATGATGGGAATGTACCGAGCTTGGGCCAGTGGGCTGCCTCCACCTCCGTTCCCCACTTTTGACCCTGCAAATACCTTGAGTCTTCCACCAAAATCGCAAAGTCAGTTTCCTACTGTTGTTGATGCACCGCAGCATGCCTCAGAATCCATTCCACGTCAAATGCACGTTAATACTTCCATCACTCTTTCTTTATCTCCTCAGTATAAGTCTACCACATTCACAGCACCACATACTGTCTGTGCTTTTGTTGCTCAACCTTCTACTAAGGCTTCCACTTTGTCTATCAATCTAACTATTGTGTTTTCCCAGTCCACTAGTGACTCCACGTTCAATACTATTGATGATCATTGGTATACTCTTGAGCCTACAGTTAAGTTAAGTGAACCGTCAAAATTTCTTACTAAGAAGCCTAGCATGCCAAAAGAGTCAGAGAAAATGGTTGGGAAAGTGAAGAGTGTAGAAAATGATATGAAAAATTCCCCTAGACTTATGGGCTATGAAGATGTTTCATATAAAAACTGGGGCATGTCTTCAAGTGTTAACCTTCTTCCCAGCTTTGAGACATTAAAATTTGGGGAGCCTGATGGACAGAAGGATTCTGTGAAACATTCGGGACGACATTGCAATCAACCAAGGGAAACTGAAGGAAAGAAGAAGGAAAATGCACCTATTATCATGACAGGGACAAAGAAGAGTTTGAGAGGTTCAACCCACCAATACTGTCAGCCTCAATACCGAGCTTACATATCAGATCCACATAACCACTTGCAACAAGTTTTCTTTCTCCGAAATCCAAGAAATCCCATTCCACTTCCTCGATATCCTGTGAACAATGCACAATTGTATGCTCATCCATCTTCTTATCCACAATGGCATGCCCTTGTCCCTCAACATCGTCCTTGACCCCTACAAATTTACCAAGGGACCTCTAAATCCAAATTTCATCCGAGGCTAGAGTTCGCAAAGAGGAGGAAGGAAAAAGATAATTTCACTCCTATTGGGGAATCCTATGCCAGTTTATTCCAGAGATTGGTACAGCAGGGCATGATCACTCATCTCCTTGGGTATACTCCTGATCCGCATTCAAGAAGCTTAGATCCTAATGTGCGATGTGCATATCATTCTGATGTTCAGGGTCATAGTACTGAATATTGTCGCACTTTGAAAAGAGAAATAGAAAAGATAATTCAAGATAAATTGATTGTGGTGCAAAACATTGGCCCTTCGACCATCCCACAGAGTTCTTCACCAGCGCGCGGTACTGCACAATCTGTGGGAAGCAATGAGTTAAGCATGGGGATCCAGAGCTTATTTGTTGAAGGAAATGTGTCTGACAGTGGTGGAAGCTCCAGTCATGTTGATATGCAAGCCAGTGGCTAAGATGTTAGGCTGAGCAATGGAGAAGTCACCCCTCTCCTTACCAGGAAGGGGTTTAGTAGTTTGTTTTATTTTATTTTCTGTTCTCCAAATTATTTCAGGGTTGTAGTTCGGGATTTATCTTGTTTTGTCCCTTTGTCGTTTATGTTCAAACCCTTTTATCTTTCATTTTTATTAAATGGAGTGTTCCCTTTTTCTTTGTGTTTTAAATATGTGTTGTTTGTTTTTTTGTTTTTTTTTTTACATAGTACATTTTATGTTGACTCTAGTGATATGATATGCTAGTGAAATTTACATCTAGATCTTAACATCCAGTTTAAGAATGAACATTGAATCAGAGGGTTAAAGTTAGAAAAAAAGAGCATCTGAGGAAATAGATAGAGTGCTGGGGCATTTGGTGATCAAGTTGAAACCTTTTTTAAAAATTAAGGCTATTATTTTGAAAATCGTGAGAATAACTTGGTCATCAATTGAAAGACATGTCTTAATTAGGTCAAACAGTGTCTACGTGATCCTATCAAGAGGAACAGGAAGAAAATTAGCCCTACGAAGTCATGAGTCCTTCAGCATGAGGAATGTACAACAAAGTGGAGTTGTATGCTGGGCAAGTGTATAAAAGAGGTGGTACACATGCTCGGGGCAAGTTAGTGTTGTAAACCATTTCATAAGTGATCTTGATCGTGCACTTTCATATTGCATGATATATACTTGCATTTTCAAAGATTGATATGACAAAGACATTTCATTCTGTCATCCAAACATCGTGTCATCCTTTGTTTGCCCCATTTGAGCTTTAGTTTTATTTTCTTTCATACACCTCTTTTGGAATCAATATAGTCATCAAATCTCGAAGAAAAAAATGTCGAGCAAAACAATAGTCAGAAAAGTTCAAAAAAAAAAAAAGAAGAGAGAAAAAATGTGTCAAAAAAAAAAGAAAAAAAGAGTGAAGAAAAATAGAGTCGGAAAAATCCCCCCCCCCCAAAAAAAAGAAAAAAAAATCAGAATCAAGCAAAATAAGTTGCCAGAACTACGCATGACCTGATTCTCCTCTCTCAAGGGTGAGATACGTAGGCTGCCCCACTCAGGGCTCGATCCAACCCAAATAAACAATTTAGTGTCACCCAGTCAAAAGAAACTGGGGCATGAGTTAATCCTCATTGTTTGAGTCGATTCCAAAAGTTGTAAGTCCTACCCTACTTCAAGTGTCGTTTGGGCCCCATGTCATCCTTTCTTTCTAACCTTATCCAAAAGTCAAGTTACAACCAAAGAAAGACCTTCAGATCAATCTTTGAGGATGTTAAGGCGGAGCATACAAGGAATATGATGATGCATTTGGGAACTATTTGTCTTCCTCAGCATAGGGAATCAAGAGAGAAATAAAAATGAGAGAGTCTTATTGGTGAAAACCCTTACGGGCACCATAAGGCGATGGTAAGTTGAGAGAAATAAAAATGAGAGAGTCTTATTGGTGAAAACCCTCACGGGCACCATAAGGCGATAGTGAGCCGAGAGAAAATGAAAGAAGCTTGTTGGATAAAACCCTTCAAGGCGCCACTAGCCGATGGGGTCTTAAATGCAATTGACATAAGAAAGTGACTCAGTTTCAAGGCCATTAACTCAACAAAAATGGGTAGAAAGTTTGGATGAAAGGATCAAGCTGCTTAATCCAAAATGCATGGCATAATCATTAGTGTTGACTGTCATTTTTAGATGAATTTTTCATTTCTTTGTTTTAAAAGGGGACATTCATTGTCTTTTCTTTCTTCTCTTTATTTTAATTTTATCTTTCTTGAGTCAGTTATCAAAACAAAAATTGTCATTCTTTTTTTTTGTTTCTTGTCTTTGAGTCAAGTCCGTGTCAAAACAAGTGAGAAAAAATTTCAAAACTGGCTACCAGCTTCTTTAATTGCACAAAGCAAGACAAAAGCTAGCACATGAAAGAGACATTATTGTGAACCCAAAAAGGGCATGTAGAAAGTTTTGTCAACAGATAAGTAACGGAACTCATGGACATACCAAGGTTCAAAGGGTTTATTTGAGAAACACGACAAAGCAGGAATACTGTGTTTGTTTCAGAGTCACTCTTGATAAGCTGAGTTTGATTCAATGATACAGCAAATCAATGACATATGCTAATGGTTGGAAGCAAATCTAAATGTGACGGGGGCAGGAGCAATTGCCTCAAAAGCCAAAGCCACAAACTAGCCACCATGTTTTTAAACTCACAAGTTTTCTTTGTATGTAATAGGAATACATGTTGCATTCAGATCAAGGATTTCAGAGCCTAAACATCAAAGGACGTAATTTCTCACCTCAACAAATGCAACGGGCAAGGTTGCTGCACAGGTTTGGTAATCAAAACCATAGTAAAACTCATAATTCAAGATCTCTAGGAGACGCACTTCCTTGTTTTGGTAATTCAAGCAGCTTTGGTAAGGATACACACTTCATTGTTTTGATAATTCCAACAAAATTGATAAGGAAACACACTTCCTTGATTGGGTAATTTGAATTTTTCTTCTTAGGTAATGAACTTCCTAACTTAAGTCTTGATTCCTAGAAGACGTACCTTTTAGTCGAGTCATTTCCCTTGATTCCTATAAGACGTACCTTTTAGTCTAGTCATCCCCTTTGATTCCTAGAAGACGTACCTTTTAGTCGAGTCATTTCCCTTGATTCCTATAAGACGTACCTTTTAGTCGAGTCATCCCCTTTGATTCCTATAAGACGTACCTTTTAGTCGAGTCATCCCCTTTGATTCTTATAAGACGTACCTTTTAGTTGAGTCATCCCCTTTGATTCCTCTAAGACGTACCTTTTAGTCGAGTCATTTCCCTTGATTCCTATAAGACGTACCTTTTAATCGAGTCATTTTTCTTGATTCCTATAAGACGTACCTTTTAGTCGAGTCATCCCCTTTGATTCCTATAAGACGTACCTTTTAGTCGAGTCATCCCTTGATTCCTATAAGACGTACCTTTTAGTCGAGTCATCCCCTTTGATTCTTATAAGACGTACCTTTTAGTCGAATCATCCCCTTTGACCCCTAAAAGACGTACCTTTTAGTCGAGTCATCCCCTTTGATTCCTAGAAGACGTACCTTTTAGTCGAGTCATTTCCCTTGATTCCTATAAGACGTACCTTTTAGTCGAGTCATCCCCTTTGATTCCTATAAGACGTACCATTTAGTCGAGTCATCCCCTTTGATTCCTAGAAGACGTACCTTTTAGTCGAGTCATCCCCTTTGATCCCTATAAGACGTACCTTTTAGTCGAGTCATCCCCTTTGATTCCTATAAGACGTACCTTTTAGTCGAGTCATCCCCTTTGATTCCAAGAAGACGTACCTTTTAGTCGAGTCATTTCCCTTGATTCCTATAAGACGGACCTTTTAGTCGAGTCATCCCCTTTGATTCCTATAAGACGTACCTTTTAGTCGAGTCATCCCTTTTGATTCCTATAAGACGTACCTTTTAGTTGAGTCATCCCTTTTGATTCCTATAAGACGTACCTTTTAGTCGAGTCATTTCCCTTGATTCCTATAAGACGTACCTTTTAGTCGAGTCATCCCCTTTGATTCCTATAAGACGTACCTTTTAGTCGAGTCAACCCATTTGATTCCTATAAGACGTACCTTTTAGTCGAGTCATCCCCTTTGATTCTTATAAGATGTACCTTTTAGTCGAGTCATCCTCTTTGATTCCTATAAGACGTACCTTTTAGTCGAGTCATCCCCTTTGATTCCTATAAGACGTACCTTTTAGTCGAGTCATCCCTTGATTCCTATAAGACGTACCTTTTAGTCGAGTCATCCCCTTTGATTCCTATAAGACGTACCTTTTAGTCGAGTCATCCCCTTTGACCCCTAGAAGACGTACCTTTTAGTCGAGTCATCCCCTTTGATTCCTAGAAGACATACCTTTTAGTCGAGTCATTTCCCTTGATTCCTATAAGACGTACCTTTTAGTCGAGTCATCCCCTTTGATTCCTATAAGACGTACCTTTTAGTCGAGTCATCCCCTTTGATTCCTAGAAGACGTACCTTTTAGTCGAGTCATCCCCTTTGATTCCTATAAGACGTACCTTTTAGTCGATTCATCCCCTTTGATTCCTATAAGACGTACCTTTTAGTCGAGTCATCCCCTTTGATTCCTATAAGACGTACCTTTTAGTCGAGTCATCCCCTTTGATTTCTAAAAGATGTACCTTTTAGTCGAGTCATCCCCTTTGATTCCTATAAGACGTACCTTTTAGTCGAGTCATCCCCTTTGACCCCTAGAAAACGTACCTTTTAGTCGAGTCATCCCCTTTGATTCCTAAAAGACGTACCTTTTAGTCAAGTCATCCCCCTTGATTCCTAGAAAACGTACCTTTTAATCGAGTCATTCCCCTTTGACCCCTATAAGACGTACCTTTTATTCAAGTCATCCCCTATGATTCCTATAAGACGTACCTTTTAGTCGAGTCATCCCCTTTGATTCCTATAAGACGTACCTTTTAGTCGAGTCATTTCTCTTGATTCTTAGAAGACGTACCTTTTAGTCGAGTTATTTCCCTTGATTCCTAGAAGACGTACCTTTTAGTCGAGTCATCCCCCTGGATTCCTATAAGACGTACCTTTTAGTCGAGTCATCCCCTATGATTCCTATAAGACGTACCTTTTAGTCGAGTCATCCCCTTTGATTCCTATAAGACGTACCTTTTAGTCGAGTCATTTCTCTTGATTCCTAGAAGACGTACCTTTTAGTCGAGTCATTTCCCTTGATTCCTGAAGACGTACCTTTTAGTCGAGTCATCCCCCTGGATTCCCATAAGACGTACCTTTTAGTCAAGTCATTCCAATTAACTCATAAAAATTGCATTTCTTTATTTGGGATAATTTTATTTTCAGTTTTGATGTGATTTCAGGAGCATGCCCGAAGCACAGGGCGAATAAATGGAAAACCAAGCAACAAGGTGAAGATATTGAAAGTTAAACAGTTGATGAAAGAGCAAGTAAAAAGCCCGCCTGCAGAACCGGGTGAAGAAATTAAAAGCATAGCAACAAGTTGATAAAAATAACAAGTCAGGAGCCCGTCTGCAGAATAGGGTGCAGAAGTTGAAAGCATGGCAAAAAGTTGATGAAATAGCAAGTCAGGAACCCGCCTGGAGAACAGGGTGAAGAAATTGAAAGGCAAGCAACAAGTTAAAGAAATAGCAAGTCAGGAGCCCGCCTGAAGAATAGGGTGATGAAAGTCGAGTCAAGAACCAATAGAAGCTATATAGATAGGATTTTTCTAATTTTATTTATGTTTTAACTTGTAATTTTCATTTTTTTTATATAATGACGAGCCGCGGACCGGAACCTCGATGGAACCTCACTCGACTCTCCAACTCGGTATAGTCCATCTTCCTCCAAAAGTTGAGATACTTGTCACTCGATCCTCTCATAATGTGAGTAGGTGGGATGTCTTAAGTCAAGACCCGGTTGTCCTTCTTCCTTCTGTTTCTTTCTTTGAATAATGGTCGGGTCAAAATTTGGTCTCGCTGTCTACTTCTTTGTCTGAAAACACTTTGTGTTTACATTTAAAGGGGGCATGATGTAGACACCTAATTTTGTACCTCCCGAAGTCTAATTTTATTCATTTTTAGTTCACCTTACCATGTGTCCAACCCCATGTAATTATATCCCACAAAAATACAAAAATAAACAAAAAAAATACCTCTAACTAATTTATCTTATCCTAACAACCTACCCAATCAAAAGCTTCCACCTACCCTAACTACCCATGTGATTCCCCCCTCTTTTTTCTTGTCCACAAAGAAAGAATATATAGGGGACCCACCAAAATTTCCACATCATAACAAATCCATGCTCATTATAAAAGAAAAATTCTAAGAAGAAAAATGAGGCTCATTCTTTGATCATCATCTTCTCCACAATAATAAGAATCACCAAATAATCTTCCTCACAAGAACAACAACGAAAAAAAAAAAAAAGTAACCGGTGAACAGTGACGGCGTGAAAAGTGACGGTGAACGGGTCATTATTTGTCGAGTTGAATTGTTGGTGTTAAGGTTCGGCTCGAGGTTTCCGGGTGCGGACTCTCTTTATTCGAATAACATTGAGTTTGAAAGCTTCAAATCTAAGGTCCAATTCTTTCTTCTCTTTTATTTAATTCTTATGTGATTGTGATTGCGTGTGATTTGATACTGTGGTTTGTTTGTTGATGTGAACTGTTGGTGACATTTGGGTGTGTGATGTGCTAAGCATGATTGATGATTTTTTGTTATTCTCGATTGGTGGATTGTGTATTGAAATGGGTTAATCACGTGGTTAAAAATAAATTATGGTGGAGATTAAAAATGGAGGAAAATGAATATTGATTAATTTTGATGTATTGATAATGTTAAACATGATAGAATTGTGATACGTTGAACTTGGTAGGCAAACGTAGGCTTGGTAGGCAAATTTAGGAATAACGAGTTGTTGGAGTGTTTGAATATGTGCGTGAATGGTACTTTCTACTTTATTGCACGAAAAGTTTAAATTGTACTCATTTAACCGGGGAATGCCCCGAAGGATTTGTATTAATTTATCCGGGGAATGCCCCGAAGTAGCATGTACGCAAAGGAGGCTCGTGATCAAGGCCCGGAACGTCGGGTGGTGTTTAGTTTAGGATTAGTTTAGAATAGAATAGGTTTTATATTTCAGCACCTCTTTTATTTTGGATTGTATAATTTGGACTGAACATTATTTTGGTTTGTTTTGAATTTTGTGTGATTTGTTTGTTTGCTTGTTTTGTGTGTTTATGTGGTTTGTACATTTGTAATGTCAAATTAGCCGATATGCTCCACCAAGCGATCGTGGTTGAACCACGGGATCGAGGGGTGCCTAACACCTTCCCCTCGGTCAACAGAATTCCTTAGCCAGAATCTCTGTTCGCGGATCAGTTTTTGAGTCAAACCGTTTCGAAAAGGATTTTCCAAAGGTGACTTGGCACACCGGATTATGCCAAGTGGCGACTCTGAATAAGAAAAAAAATAATGTAAATAATCCTTTTTTTTTTCGAAACAAATTTTTCATTTTTGTCACCTTAATAATAAAACCCTTTCGAACTTAAAATACATATCTTTTTTTTGGAGTCGAAAAAGGGGTGTGACAGCTCGAATAGGCCGTCAAGGGACTGCTCGAAAAAAATTTCCCTAAATTTTTTCGGAGCCTACACCCACCAACTGAAAGTCGCAAAAAATTCATAATTTCCAATATTTCTCTCGTTTAACTTGGAAAATATCCCCCCCCCCCCCAACCCCTTCAAAGCAACTCAGTCCATTTAATAGGCCATCAGGGAACCGCTCAAAAAGTTTCGCCTAAAGTTATTTTTGGAGCCCGCGCCAACCCACTGATGCATGGGCTAACACCCATCGAAAGTCACAAAAAAATCGCAATTCCTATCGTTTCGCTTGTTAGACTTGAAAAATAGCTCCCCAACCCCTTCAAAAAATTTGATCCATTTAATAGGCCATCAGGGTACCGCCAGGGAAGTTTCGCCTAAAATATTTTTCGAAGCCCACACCCACCCACAGAAAGTCACAAAAAACCCATAATTCCCATCATTTTTCTCGTTTGACTAGGAAACTGATTCCCCCAACTCCTCCAAAACAACCCGATCCATTTAATAGGCTTTTAGGGGATCACCCGGGAAATTTCGTACAACATGTGTTCCAAGGCCCACACCCATCCACTGTTCCATGAACTAACACACACCAAAAGTCTCAAAAGATTTGCAACTCCTTTTGTTTCGCGCGTTTGACTTAGATGCAATGATTAATTTGTACCTCATTGAGGCCTAAGTAGATGCAATGAAAATTCAAAAAATTGTAAAGTATATATTATAACAAATGGCATTAATTAAACATCAACTATCTTATACTATTAAAAACTAATGACATTAATGTCAATAATACAACAATAAGAGTAGTACAACCTTACAATTTAACTAATAAAAACCACTTAGTAGTCCTAATCTTAAATATAACATCAACTTATCAAACGAACTCTAATAGCTAACGACAAGAGGGAGTTGCTATCGTAAACACCTCTCACTTCCAACCCAAAGGTTGCGAGTTCGAGTCACTAACTCACTCTACTAGCTAGCTACTCTATTCCCTATTTTTCTAATTAGTCTATCTTAGTGCATATTAAAGAGAAAGCTAAACTTAACAGATTAATTAGAAGTACAACACAATAAAGTTAATTAATCTTTCTTCATGGATATGTTGGCAAAGAGGCCCAATAAGGTGGCATAACTGGATTAAGCCCATCTACAACATTGAAAACATAGCTACATTCAGCCATATTACTATTGTTGTTATTATTAATGTTAATAATATTATTGTTTTGATGGCTACTTGTAGTAATTGCCCTTGTAATTGTCTTGTTGGAACTTGGCATTGATGTGCTTTCAACTGTTTCTTCACCTGATATTTCAGTATAAACTGTGGAATTTACTTGCTTCTTTGTGGCTTGTTCCTTCAAAATTGCTCTTAATGCCAATACCTATGAGGGGGAAAAAAGAGAGTTTAACTTCTATACGCTGACGTATAAAAGATTGTACAATACAATAACAATAACAATAATAATAATAATAATAATAATAATATATTTAATATAATCTCACAAGTGAGTTCTGCAAAGTAGTATGTACGCAGCCTTAACTCTACTTTTGAAGGTAGAGAGGCTATTTTTGATAGATCCATCGTCTCAGTTAAAACGTATCAAATCAGGTTGAAAAGGAAATGCAATAGTGTCAAAGACATGTTAAAAATAATGAAGAAAAGAACAGTAGCAACAGCAATATTATTGGGACTCTTCAAAATGCGACAATAAACCCAATATGGTCCGGACCTTTCTTGTCAACAATGGAGCCACATATAGGTGCAAGGATGCTCAGTTGTACATCATTCGCCGAAAAACTATACTATCTGTATATATAAAAAGATATACTATATATATATAAAAATTATACATATAGGTCACATGTTCCATTTATTAATATATAGAAATTAAATTTAAACACTCTTAACAAAATTATTGGTTTTACCATTGTTCCTTTAGACTCTACACGTTGCAGAAACTTAATGCACAAAGCTATTCTTTTTTAGTAGGGAAAATGTTCTGTTTTTACCTTGAACTATACACGAAATTGTTGAGAATACACCCAAACTTTAGGAGGTTCCTATTACCCCCTGGGCTAATTAAAATCGTATTTTTGACAACCTTAGAGCCTACGTGACACATTAGTGAATCAACACACTGAAAGTCCACGTAGGCACACGTATAGTTCGAGTGTGTCTCAACAATTTTGTGTATAGTTTAGGGTAGAAACAGTGCATTTTCTCTTTTTAGTAAGGGATAAAATAAGATAAATTATCTGCGACATATTAAAACATCAATATATATATATATATATATAACTGCATGAGAGAAGATAATTTAATTCAAAAGGAAAGGAAAAGAAAAGAAGAGAAAAGGGGGAACAAAGGTGTATGAAGTGTCAATTTCAATTTTTATTTGAAGATATTATTATAAGGAGAAATGAAATTTATTTTAAAGTATAGTATTTATGTGCATTCAATTAAGCCGACCTTGCTTTAAGATGATGTAGACAACTGATGTTAAAGTTTTCTCTATAGTTATTTATGGCTCCAAATATTGTGAGTTGTGGACAATTAAAAAGGTAACGGGTTCATCTGAATTCAGTATTTTTGACGGGAAGTATAATTTTATGTGTAAAAAAATCACAAAATTTACACTAAATAATAGATATGAACTTATAACTTTAAACATATAATGTGTCTCCAATGCTAAAAATCTCTAGAACTAAATTTTATAAAGCAAAAATTCTAAATCCACCGCTGAACAAACAATTATGTCAATTACTCTTTAACTTTCACAAATATAGTTTTTTTATTATTATTATTATTTTCTTAAAATAGACAAGAATATTTGAAGCTGAATGAAATATGTAATGAATCACTTCCAAAATTAGGATTGTTTTTATCATTAAATATAGGTCTTATCAAATCTCAATGATTTGTTTTAAGTTGTTGAGAAGGCTTTCATGTCTTGTATACACTAAAAATCCCAGAGCAATATTTCATGGGGTCAAATCTTTCTCCAATATATTCATCTTTTAAAACAAATTCAACATATTTGATGTTCTAAAGTTACAAATATATATTTTACACTAATTTTATGTAGATAATTTACACTATAGATTAGTTAAAGTTACTTTAAGAATATATAACTATTCATAATAAGTCTAATATGATAACCTCAAAAAATTCCTTAAGGACAACTCGATATACGAAGCATCTCACGCTTATGCACCACTAAAGGAGTTGCATCCTAAGCAACCTATCCTGACGTATGCATCAGTGATTCCACAGTTCGAACCTATAAATTATGTAGGTGTCACAAAAGTTACTAGGTTCGACTGGACTCATAAATGGACTTTCACCTAATAAATTATTTAGGTCTCACAAAAGTCACTAGGTTCGGCCGAACTCATAAATGGACTTTCACCTCCGTCCTTGACCCAAACTGGTAACCTATAGGCTAAGTTGCTCGGAACGCTTCAACAATGTTGCCGCATCACTCGTGTTGGATCCTCCAAAAAAATGCACTACTTTTGAAGGATCCAACACACATCCGATGACATTTTTGAAGAGTTCGAGCAACATAGCCTATAGGTCACATGTAGTTTTGCATGAAGTGCATGCAACAACAACAACAACAACAACAACAACGATATACCCAGTGTATTCTCACATAGTGGGGTCTGAGGAAGGTGAAGTGTACGCAGATCATACCGCTACCTCAGGTGAAGTCGAGAGGTTGTTTGCATGAAGTGCATGGAAGCATGAAATTAAGTAAAGAGAAAATTCTCACCTCATCTTGGAGCTTTTGTTTTTCCCTTGAAACAACATCATAATCTTGTTTAAGTGAATCATAAAGTCTTTCAAGTTGTTTAGCCTTCCATCTAGCCCTTCTATTTTGGAACCAAACAGCAATTTGTCTTGGTTGTAATCCAAGTTCTTTAGCCAATTTCATTTTCCTGTCTGGATCAAGTTTTATTTCTTCTTGAAAACTGTTTTCAAGTGACTCTAATTGATCACTTGACAATCTTTTCTTCTTGTCCAATTGATGTTGATTGAATACAAAGTTGTTGTTGTTGTTGTTGTTGTTGTCCATTGTTGGGAGTTGTACTCCACCATGTTGTGTTTGCATTGCATGCTTCATTTCCATACCTTCAAAAAAAAAAGTCACAAAATTAGTGAAGTAACTTTTTTTTAAAGACGAGTTTAAGTTCTATGCACTGAAAAATTTCGCGCTAAGAAATTCTAGCTACCGAAGGCACAATTCCATATATTCCCATGACTCGAAAATGAAGAGGGACTTACATCCCACCATTTAATAACATTAATCAATGACCTAGAATAGATTATTTAGTAACATGCTATAACATATTAAATTACACTTATAAATTCATTATATTATTATAACTTTTTGAATCTTTGAAACATTATACTAGTATTATCATGCAAACTTATATAGGGTTGTGAGATAAAAATGGTCAAACATGAGGATAAAATTAAAAAAAGTTGGTAATTACTACTAACACTTTTTTTTTTTAACAAGTACCTTTAAAACACTTTTTTGGGGGGCAAAGTTCTATATTAAGAAAACATACTACAACATAAAATGAAAAGCAAAAATATTGTAAATTGACTGAAGTAAGAGGCAAAAATATTCTGAGAAAAACATTCCTATGTAATACCAAGATACACAACGAAATCAAGTTTTCACTTGTGAAACTACACTGAATATGTTGTTGTTGTAAAAGTTGAAATCAAGTAAAAGTAAAACAAAAACATCAATGAAGACTAACATACATGATATATAACTTCTAAGAAAATAATATATAGTCTATGAACAAATAAATAAATAAATAAAAACTTGTTTTTTTTTTCTAATATATTTACCTGGATATTGGTCATAATTGTAGCTATAGAGGAAATTGAGAGAATTGTCAAGAATTGGTCTTGAAACAAAAGGTCTAATATTCCCATTCCAATCCATTTTTTTGTTCTTTCCAAGCAAGGCAAAGTTTAAATAAAACACAACAAATTCTACCCCCCCTCAATATATTGATAAATACTCTATTATTTTTCTAGTAAACAAGACTTTGGACCACCTAAAAAATAAAATTTAAAATAAAGGGGTTTTAGGGTTTTGTCTTATTTATAAAGTTTGAAAACTTTCTTGGCATGTTTTGAAGAAACAAAAGTGAAAAAATGAGAAGAAGATGTTGTAGGGAGAGTTTACTACAATTGTCAATTTGTCAATTTGTCAATTTGTGAGGGTTCTATATATGCTTCACTTTTTGGGAGCAACTCATAAATAGGACTTCCTCTTTAGGTTCTTGGATGTTTTTTTTGGGGACCTTGGGTGGGTGGGGGTACTATAGAGATATTAAATAAAAATTTAAGTTATATATCTGATAAGTATGAAGTCGGAGTCCTCGAGTAACGGATAAAGTTATTTTCATGTTAGCGGGTGGTCGCAGGTTCAATTCGTGGAGACAGCGTCTGGCAGAAATGCAAGACACAACTGTCCCCAAACCCCTCTCATAACAAAAGCAGATAGACCATTGTGGTCCATCCTTTCCCCAAACCCCGTGCATAACAGAAGCGAAGTCGGAGTCCTGGAGTAAAGGGTAAAGTTGTTTTCATGTATTATAGGGAGGTCGCAGGTTCAAGTCGTGGAGACAGCGTCCGGCAGAAATGCAAGATACAACTGCCCCCAAACCCTGCTCATAACAGAAGAAGATAGACCATTGTGGTCCAGCCTTTCCCCAAACCCCGTGCATAACAGAAGCTTCAGTGCACCAGACAATCATTTTTTATATTTTATATTTATTTTTCACCCGGTGTCCGATACCCACATTGGAGCCCCGACTAATCCGGTGGATCGCGCACTTCAAGGCCTATTCTAGGGTGACGCTCCCAACAGGATTTTCTCCATACCAGGACTTGGACCCGAGACCTCTGATTAAGGATGGAATAGTCCCACCACTACACCACAAACTATGTTAGTAACCTTTTTTTATATATATGTTGAAATAATACACATTATCTGCTACAACAGATAAAAATGATATGCTAATGAAAATATTTTTTATATTGACGGTGCATATAATTTAAACACTATTAATGTATACGATATTGTTAGCATAAAGGTTTTTTACACTTTCAGGTCACTTTTGTCAATTATAACAATTAATCTGTTTTATTTTTAAGATTATAAATCTCACAAGTTTTATGAAAGCTTACTTATAAATACTTTCTTCGTTTCAAAACAATTGAATTGTTGGAATATGACACACACGTCTTTAAAAAAAAAGGACAAAGACATAAATTATTCATGTTTTTCCATTTTTGCCCTTTTCAAACTCCAAAATATTAGTAATGATCATTGGAACTCATTCTTGAAAATTTAATTAATGAAGGGTAAAATTGAAAAAAAAATTCCAACATATATCTTGAATAATGAACAATTCAATTATTTTGAACACTAAAAAATATTCCAACAATTCAATTATTTTGAAACGGAAGGGAGTATATGACAATATACATAAGCTAAATTGCTAACTGAATGGGGGATTTTATTAGTATTAAATTTCAAGAGGAGAATTTGAACTCCATTGATGTATATTTAAAGAACCATAAAATATAAGCATTCTTCATTAACTATCTAGGAGCAATTAATTAAAACTTAATTAAATCATATATATTAAGTGCATTTTAATCTAGTGTTATTTATTTTTTTCTGGGACCTTGGGTGGTTGGGATACTATAGTGATATTAATTCATTGGGGTTTGAATTTAGTGTTAAATTTCAAGAAGAATTTATAGAAGTTAGGATATATATATATAATCAAGCTGATTGAGAATTTAAAATTAACCGTTTTTATAATGATTTCGAGTTAATACTATAACAAAATTGAGGCCAGGTTCGTAGATATTTAGTGAATTTTCTAATATATATACAAGGTCGTCTTTGAGAAGAAGTTACTAGGTTTACGTGAATCGTAATCGACCCTCTAAATCATATATGTACATGACAACATTTTGAATTATTCTTACACACATCAGTATAATTTTTGTTATATGACAACTTGTCTATCCTTTTTTCTACATTATTGGTTTTGCTTACTATAGACAAGTACTTGTAGTTATTTTAAGTAAACTGATCATACTGTAAAATCTTTCTTACTTTTGTTTGTATATATAAAAGTTAAACTCAAAAAAAAAAAAAAAATTATTTAATTTTCAATCATTAACGTACCTTAACCAGAGCCTACCTAAAGGGGTAAAAGGGATTTATTTAATTTTTTCATCAAAAAATCACATTATGTATATTTCAAAGTCACCATATAGGGGAGTAAACGTAAATCTTTCTATTTTATCTGGATATATAAAAGTTAAACTCAAAAAAAGAAATTTTATTTTCAACATTAACATACCTTAACTAGAGCCTAGCAAAAGGGGCAAAAGGAATTCATTCGAATCAAATGTTTTCATCGAAAAATCACACTATATATATATATACATACATACAGTGGCGGAGCCAGACTTTTTTTTGAGGGGGTTCAGAAGTAAATATACGGACTAGTCGAAGGGGGTTCAACATCTATAATACATACATACATAAAAAAAAATTGACTATATAAAAATAGTATAATTTTTCGACGAAGGGGGTTATGTGACTCCGCCACTGCGCGCACACACACACACACACACATATATATATATATATATATATATTTCAAAGTCACAATATATATAGGGGGGTATACGTAAATCTTTCTACTTTTTCTGTATATGTAAAAGTTAAACTCGAAGAAATTTTATTTTCGACGTTAATGTACCTTAACTAGAGCCTAGCAAAAGGGGCAAAGGGTTCATTTGAATCGAATTTTTTCTTCGAAAAATCACACTATATGTATATTTCAAAGTCCCCATATAGGGAAAGTATACGTAAATCTTTCTATTTTGTCTGTATATATAAAAGTTAAACTCGAAGAAATTTTATTTTCAACGTTAACATATCTTAACTAGAGCCTAGCTAAGGGGGGGAAAGGGATTCATTCGAATCGAATTTTTTCGTCGAAAAATCACACTATATGTATATTTCAAAGTCATCATATAGGGAAAGTATACGTAAATCTTTCTATTTTGTTTGTATATATAAAAGCTAAACTCGGAGAAATTTTATTTTCAACGTTAACATACATTAACCAGAGCCTAGCTAAGGGGGGGGGGGGCGAAGGAATCGAATTTTTTTCGTTGAAAAATCACACTATATGTGTATTTCAAAGTCACCATATAGGGAAAGTATTCGTAAATCTTTCTACTTTGTCTGTATATATAAAAGTTAAACTCAAAGAAATTTTATTTTCAACATTAACGTACCTTAACCAGAACCTAGCTAAAGGAGCCAAAGGAATTCATTCAAATCGAATTTTTTCGTCGAAAAATCACACTATATGTATATTTCAAAGTCACCATATAGGGGGTATACATAGATCTTTTTACTTTGTCTATAAAAATAAAAGTTAAATTCAAAGAAATTTTATTTTCAACGTTAACGTACCATAACCAGAACCTAGCTAAAGGGGCAAAAGGGATTCATTCGAAACGAACTTTTTTATCGAAAAATCGCACTATATGTATACTTCAAAGTCACCTTATAGGGAGAGTATACATAAATCTTTCTATTCTGTCTGTATATATAAAAGTTAAACTCAAAGAAATTTTATTTTCAACGTTAACGTACCTTAACTAGAGCCTAGCTAAAAGGGAAAAGGGGATTCATTTGACTCGAATTTTTTCATCGAAAAATCACACTATGTATATTTCAAAGTCATCATATAGGGAGAGTGAACGTATATCTTTCTATTTTGCATGTATATATAAAAATTAAACTCAAAAAAAAAATATTTTTAACGTTAACGTACCTTAACTAGAACCTATCTAAATGGGGAAAAGGAATTCATTCAAATCAAAAAAATTTCGTCGAAAAATCACACGATATGTATATTTCAAAGTCCACCATAGGGGGAGTATACGTAAATCATTCTACTTTGTTTGTATACATAAAAGGTAAACTCACAAAAATTTTATTTTCAATATTAACGTACCTTAACCTACCTAAAGGGGCAAAAGAGATTCATTCGAATCAAATTTTTTCGTCGAAAAATTACACTGTATACGTATATCAAAAGTCACCATCTAGAGGGAGTATATGGTCCCCTAAAATGCCAAAATAACAGACAATACCTTGAGCTATTTTCACGCCTATCTTTTTTATTTTTATTTTACTGACAACTTTCTTACCCTCCACCCCACCCACCCCACCCCCCAACCCCACCCTGGGACGGAGCCGCCTTATATTTTGGGTTAATCCGAACTTCTTTCGACGAAAAATTATATTATTTTTATACTATTTTTACATGATTAAAAATATTTTATATATATATATATATTAGATGTTGAACCTACTTCAACTAGTTCATATATTTACTTCTGAACCCCTCAATAAAAATTCTGACTCGTCCACTGTCGCAACCCCCACCCACCCACCACCACATAGTACTACTTCTTCATAGTACTTGTTTTCTTCTATATATGCAACCATTGAGTACTTTTCTGTGTCTAATTGTAAGAAGATCATGATGGCAAAGTATAGAAAAAACTACTACCTCCGTCCGTATCATCATTTCCTTTTTAGTTCGTCTCAAAAAGAATGACATCTTTCCTTATTTGGTAACTATTTAAAGATACAATTTCACTTTTATCTTTATTGGTCCCACTTAATTAAAAAAAAAAAGACACTAACACATTTTTTTATAAAGGACAATTTGATAAACATTATTCAGTCTTCCCTTATTTCTTAAACTCCGTGCCTAATTAAATAGCGACACATAAAATGGAACGGAGGGAGTATTAGGAAGAGACAAATGTGTCCCTAGGGATCGTAGCTAAAGGGACGTAAAGGGTTTCAATTTTAAATTTTCTTTGTTGGAAAAATATTTTTAATGGATAAGGCAAATCAAAAATTTTATTTGATTGTGTATAGATTATGAATAGATCACGAGGATAAGGTGCAAAAAAGAAGTATTAGGAAGATACAAATGTGTGTGGGCATAAAATAGAGAAAATTAAATTATCGAATCGAACTGAAAAATTTGATAATCGGTATTCGATAATTCGGTATTTGATAGGATATTTAGGAGTAAAATTTTAATATTTTAGTATTCAGGATTGGGTTTGGTACTAGATATTAATATCGTTTGGTATTCAGTATTTATCGAATACCGAATTATTTAATATATATGTGTCTGTGTATAATACGATATGTGTAACTAATCTCATAGACAATAGTATTAGTCATCCCAAAGAATCTCTGGAACCTTGATAATATATTCGTGAAAAGCACAAAAAGGAGTACTAAATAGGATTTTTATCGAGTATACTCTTTAAAGTTTAAACGTAGTTTGTACATCTCCAATTTTAATATGGTATTACCAAATATCGTACCAAATCAAAGTTTCATTTACCGATTACCAAATTACCGAACAGATGTTTACAAGTATGATATGTGGTATCTTCTCTCAAAATATCGATTATCAAATTATCGAATTCGAACTTTGAAAATATCGAACCGAATATGGAACACCCACCCCTATATGTGTCCCTAGGGATTGGAGCTAAAGGGATGCAGAGGGGTTTAATTTTGATATTTTTCTCGTCAAAAAAATATATTATGTTGATAAGATTAATTATTATTATAATAAAAATCTTGGTTTCGTCACTGCTCGTAATGGCTCATGGAGATGAAAAATATTGAATAAACTAAAAAGGAGAACAAAGAAGTGTAAATGCATGAGAAATAAGGTAAAAGAATGAGGTAGAAGTGGCTAAATAATAAATAAAAGAGTAATGAATTAAGCTGCTACTTGCTGTTTAATAGCCTATCAATAGTTCTCCTATAATAAATGAACTTGCAGTACAAAGTATATATTGAGTTTTTTTTCTGGTTTTATTTTTTTGTTCGGTGTTCGATATTTATATTGAAATCTAATTAAGGTTAAATTCTTATAAATAAGTGATATATTAAAGGTAAAATGCTCGCTGACAAAGACGATTTCATCTCCTATATTTAATGGACTTGTTGTACAAAGTATATATTGGTTTCAAGCATATATATTGGGGCCTAATTGAATCTGAATTCGCATTGAAGCGTTTTATATTGATGAATTGATATTTTTTTTTTTGTTTTTAAGCTAAATTCGATATTCAAACTAGGGCATGACTAAATCCGAATATATGCGAGGAAAGTCCTAAATTGAAAGTAAAACGTTCTCTAACGAAGACGATTTCATATTCAAGACTCAAACCCAAGACCTCCAAGACCATCACAGAACCCTTATTTACAAAATATCGAGTTTCTTTTTTGATTGTTTCCCGGTCGATATTCGGTCTTCGCATTGAGGTTACGCCGGTGGAGCCAGGTGGAAGCAAGGATGTTCGTCCTAACCCTCTTCAACGAAAATTAAACAATATATATATATATAAGCGTACAATTATTTATATACAGTAGATATTGAATTTTCTAGACTGCTTTATTTTATATTTTGAACCCCCTAATTAATAATCTAGCTCCGCCACTAAATGTGAGGTCCGACTAAATATAAATATTGTGGCTCCGAAAAGTCTCACATTAGTAGTAAAATTAGGGGTGGGCATGGTATGGTATGGTACGATATTTGAAACTTCGGTATGGTAATTTCGATATTCGATTTTTAAAAACATTATACCATTACCATACCATATTAATTCGGTATGGTTCGGTATTTTGATGTTTGGTTTCAGTATTTTACGGTATGGTAATCGATAACCATAGTTTGTTTAACTTTGACAATATATACTCGTATACTAGAGTATTATTACTTCGACTTTTCAAAAGCATGTCTTAATTGTATCATAAATACACATTACACATGTAGAAATATTGAAAAAGAAGTACAAACGATTTCTTTTATTAGTCAATTACACCAAAAAGACATTTCAATCAAGATAGAGTAGCGAAAGTTTCAATGTCTAAACATTTTTATACTAGTACTAAGTATTTTTTTTTGTGTATATATATGTGTGTGTGTGTATGTATGTATATAAAAGTTACTTATGTAACTATATATACTTCGGTATGGTATTTGGTATTTCGGTATGTCGTTTGTAAATACCGAATACCATACCATATACCAAAAAAATTTAAAATGTAAACCATATACCATACCAAATACCATAATACCAAAAATCACGGTATCAAAAATTTCGGTTCGGTATGGTAATTCGGTATATACCATACCATGCCCACCCCTAAGTAAAATACTCATAACGAAAGTGTTTCTATATCTAAAATTCAAATATAAGACCTCTGATTATAAATAACTGAATACTTACCGATCCACCGCAATCAATACTTACATATTGTATTTATAGAAGCTGCAACAGGCTGAAATAAGGTCCAATTTATATGAACCTTCTTTTTCACTTACACACAAAAATTCAACACACAGAGAAACAGTCTTTTTTTTTTTGGCTATTTGTGTAAAAAGATTCAGAAAGTGGACCTGTATCATAAACTACATTCAATTAATATTCAATGTAAATAAATAAATAAATAAATAAATAAATAGTACATAGTATAACAAATATGAAGAAAAAAATTAAATTAAGGTACTGTTAGAATCCCAAAAAAAAAACGTGAGTAGCAGAATGAAAAAAACGAGGGTTCGACTCTGGGTATTGAGAAAACTCTGTTGGAAGCGCTGCCACCTTAATGGGCCCTGCAACGCGCGATCCGGATTAGTCGAAGGTCCAATGCGGACACCGAAGCAGAATGAAAATGGAGCTTGCCAGGTATAGAACCTTTGAATTTTGGATAAACCTTCTTTAATTAATAGGTGGTCTGATACGTGAGATAAGGATAATAATTAAGTATATTACTAATAAAGATAAGATAGAGAAAAGAACTTATTAAATTAAGATATAGCTAGGTGTTTTAATTTGATTTCTATGCGGAACCTTAAGGCTTTGAATATCGATATAGGTGTTCGAATCATTTGAGCATCCACGACCTGTAATCCTGAATCCGCCACCGAATAAAGGTTGTGGTAGAGTGAAAAATATTCGTCATCAAGTCTCAAACTCGAGTCTCCCCTGTGATACGATTCTCACCACTAAGACTCGAATCTAAACACAGAAAAGTAAAGATAGAGGGATAGGATATCAAAGAGAGAAAGATAGACACAAATATGATAACAAAACGGCAATCAAAGGGTGTATCAAACCCAAAAACCTCTCTTAAAGATTACCAAATAGCACCTAACTCTTACGTGACCGCAAAGGGGTTTGAATCTCCTTTCCAACCGACGCTTCTAATAAAAGATCAACATTCGCTTTTTCAATCTCAAAACACTCCCAATGGAGGTAGGGGTGTGCAAAAATCGAACCGACCGATAAACCGAACCGATTAAAAATGTTATTGATTAATTGTTATTGAGTTATTGGATTAACGATTTTTTAATGGTTTTATAAAAAAAAATTATTGGACCATTCGTTGGGTTCAGTTTTTTCTTATTGGATTATTGGGTAAACCGATAACCTAATAAGAATATATATATATGACTTATTATATATTTTTTCTTTAATTTCTACAAATTAACAAACTTATTATTTCAATTATACAAACTCTTAATTTCTCCTAACAACATTTAGTCCAAACTTGAAGATTCTTGTAAATTAAAACACGTCATGCAGGATTATTGGGTTATTGGGTGTATATATATATATGACTTATTATATATTTTTTCTTTAATTTCTACAAATTAACAAACTTATTATTTCAATTATACAAACTCTTAATTTCTCCTAACAACATTTAGTCTAAACTTGAAGATTCTTGTAAATTAAAACACGTCATGTAGGATTTTTGGTTGCAAGTAAAATTCTTTTCTTTTTTTTCATGTTAGTTACTACTATTTCTATTTTATGAGTATTTTCTTATCGATTAAACCGAAAATCGAACCGTTAAGGATTAAAAACCGATAAACCAAAAATCGATAAAAAATATCTTATTGGTTTGGTTATTGGTTTAGCATATTTAAAAATCGAAAATCGATAATATATAAAATCGAACCGAACCGACCGATGCACACCCCAAAATGGAGGTTCATGAATTCATCATTATCAATCAATAAAAACTAACTAAAATAAGCCTAGCTATCAAATATTTAAAGTTTGGCTAAATATTACATAATTAGGGCCCAAAAGTGAGAGAAAATGCCCACAGAAAAAATACATAAAGTAGCATACTTAAGTATTAAATTACAAGAACCAGCAACACTTTTATCAAATTACATTTTGTAGCATATGTATTTGTATGTATTTGTATTTTTGTAGCAATAGTTTGCAAAAATACAAAATAAATATCGATTATAAGGACAGTAAAAATCATATGTATTTGTATTTTTGTAGCAACAGTTTGCAAAAATACAAAATACAACTTGTTATATTATGTAATTATGAAATTGTTGTTGTGAAACTCATAATTAAGGGGATAAGTATGTTATGTCAGAATTTTTCCCGATGCCCACTAGGGGGCTGTTTTGACCCGCTCTTGAAATGCTAGAGCGAGTCAAAAGCGGATCCAAAGCGCCTTGGGCGCATGACCCTTCCAAGGGGCTTTCGAGCCCCGTTTTGCACTCCTTCGACCATGGGCGGAGCTACGTTGTAGCAAGAGTGGTCAGATGAACAACTTTTCGTCGAAATTTTTTTCGAATATATAGATTAAATATAATATTTTTTAAATATATGCAATAACTGAACAATCTTGGCAAAGAAGGAAACAACAGTCCAACAGGTGTCCAGATTCACCCTAGCTGCGTGGGTTTGATCTCCAACTCTAGCAATCTATTTTTTCCACCTCTTAGTTCTAAAAGTATGAACATCCTTGATAGAAAACCTGGCTCCGCCACTGCCTTCGACCTCGTCAAAGTCCTTTTGCCCTTTTTAATGGTAATCTTCATCCGTGTGGCATCTTTTAATAGCACTAAAGAGTCATCAAGCACCTCGAGCATCAAACGTATCTCATCCAAAGGCTCGGAGGCAATTTGGCTTGTATCACTCTAATACAGAGCCGCATCTATTAAGGAGGCTTTACCCCCAATGTGGGACTTCTTGGCGCTAATTCAGATTAGGTCAGGCTTCAATGTGAGTACCGTAAACCAACTGAAAACTAAAAGAAAAATAAAATTTCATAATTATTCTAATTTTAGAATTATTTTATTCCATTATTTATATTAAAATAGCGAAATTACTATTATATATAAAAGGTTGGATAAAATAATCTCACGTGATATATTTTTATTTATTCCATCTTGGATACCATAAGATTCTAAGAGTTTAACTTTTATATATGAATACAGAAACAAAAATAAATTTTACACTATCAGGTCACTCGAATGACAAAGAATCTTAGTTTTATGTATTCTAGGTAAAAATTACAAAATTAGATTACATAAATGATAATGATTCAATGATGGTAAAAAATATATATATACAAGATATTATCAGGTCATGTAAAATACTCTCCATGAAAAAAAAATTATTTTTTTATTTTTTTAAACTAAAAATTGTTAGACACATTATTTGACTTGCCTAGATAGCTAGGAAGCATAATTATATATTTGAACAAATGTGGTGGCAATTAAATGACCATTTATTTCCTCAATTTCAAATGCATTCCCAGAGTTTCCAACTATAATTAATTCATTCTGGTACATTTATTTATTTCATTCTCATACAAATTTGGAAAGAGTTAATTTTACAAAAGAAAAGGAATTTGGTTTTCAAAATTAGAAGAAATAAAAAAAGAGTTGGTGAAAAGAAATAAATGAATAATACTACAAAAGTAGTTGTGACAAACTTTTAGGAAAACATTACTTCAAATGATTAAGGTGGAAAGAAAAGTACATAAATAGTGAAAAAAATATATATTACAAATTATTATTAATTCCATTTTATTACTAATCGTGGTAAACTAATATTTAGTTGTGGTCTAAAAAGAAATAAAAATGAAACCTAAAGTTAGTTGAGATCTTTACCTTGTATAGTTATCCATCAAAATATTCATTATATAAAAATTAATGTATATCGTTTGTATATTGACTAGGATATCTAATTATTTTTTATCGAGCGATCAAATGTGTAAAAAGCTCAAGTAATATTTGAACATCCTTACTACTCCTATATTTATATATATATATATATATAAATTGTTCTTACCATATTCCTATAATTTTATTTTTTTAATGAAAGAGATTATATTCAACCTTTCATTTTCTTTGATTTCCCGTGGTCTGGTCCAACTAATTCTGATTCATATTAAAAAAAATCACACTTTAGGACTAAATTATATATAATTTTCTTAGTGAAAATTATGTCTACACTATTAGTTGAAAATCAAGATTTCTAATTAAAGAATGAATGGCAGTAGTGAATAGTGTTTTGTTCCATTTATTTCAGTGAAATTGAATTTGTGGGCTAAGAAGTTAAGTGTATATATAGGGTATACCATTCTAAGTTTTAGAGTCAACACTAAAAATAGTACTAATTATTTATTGGTACAAAAAGCTACTGCTATAATATCATTTCTAAATGGGGCAGTAATTAATTAATTAATTAGGTAGTAGTTGGATCCCTTAAATAAATTTCTCCCCCACCCCATAATATCAAAAGTAATATTAGGACCTATAATATAAATATAAATATACACTTTAACTTATCATATTTACCTAAATTTTCACCCTTACAAAGTAATTATAAAAAATTCAACTAATTATGTATCTTCGTTGGATGTATCGGGAGCTAATTATGTATCTCGATAGTCCCAAAATCGAAAAAATGTATCGAGAGTCAATTATGTATCCTTAGAAAGAAAAAAATGTATCTTCGTTAGATGTATCGGGAGCTAATTAATTATGTATCTCGACAGATCCAAAATTGAAATTTTCAGTAATTATATATGCGCATTATCAAAAAAATTTATAATTAAACTTCAAATTGTCGGGATTTATATTGTTTCTCCATATTAGTATTCGTAATACCTATTTTGAGTAATTTCATTGGGAGAATTCTTTTAGGTGTTGTTTAGTAGGTGAACAAGTTATATCGGAATTATAGTGATAAAATTATAATATGCGAAATAAATTATGATAGCATTTTCAGCTTGACTTATTTATTATTGTATTTTTGTTATATATTTATATGTTTTACTTGAATTAAGGATCTATCTATTATAGATTTACTTGATACGAAGGAGTTGCTCGAACGGTAAATATCTTTATCTTCAGTCCTAAAATTGTAAGTTCGAGTCATCAAGAATAAAAAAGATAGGAGCTTATTTAACTTCTATGAGAGAATAATTTTAAACGTGACAAATTAAATAATTACTTTACTTATAACATTGTTAATTATATACTATTATATAGGCAATAATAACAATGTTTTAATATATAGTGTAATTAGAAAAAACTTAGATATTTCATAGTCTTTTTTAGGCCTTTTCATTGTGTCTACTCTACCAATGCATTGAACTAAGTACTAAAATAGATTCATATATAGAGTATTATTTTAGATTCTACTAACTATTTAACCTATAAAAAAGACAATGATTGGAATTGTTTTTAAGTTCTATGCACTGACAATATGTAAATAATATTTATATGAGTATATTATTTTTAGGAATAAAAAAGAGTTTCATTAAAATATGATTAAGTTCGATTAAGGATCAGGCTGGTTTAATAAGCTCGATTCAGCTCAGCTCGACTCGACTTAATGCTAGGTCTTAGGAAGCTCGATCTAGGCTCAGGCTGGTTTAATAGGCTCGATTCAACTCAGCTCGACTTAATGCTAGGTCTTAGGAAGCTCGATCAAGGCTCGAGCTGGTTTAATAAGCTCAATTCAACTCAGCTCGACTCAACTTAATGCTAGGTCTTAGGAAGCTCAATCAAGGCTCAGGCTGGATTAATAAGCTCGATTCAACTCAGCTCGACTCAACTTAATGCTAGGTCTCGATCTAGGCTCAGGCTGGTTTAATAAGCTCGATTCAACTCAGCTCGACTCGACCTAATGCTAGGTCTTAGGAAGCTCGATCAAGGCTCAGGCTGGTTTAATAAGCTCGATTCAACTCAGCTCGACTCGACCTAATGCTAGGTCTTAAGAAGCTCGATCTAGGCTCAGGCTGGTTTAATAAGCTCGATTCAACTCAGCTCGACTTAATGTTAGGTCTTAGGAAGCTCGATCTAGGCTCAGGCTGGTTTAATAAGCTCGATTCAACTCAGCTCAACTCAACTTAATGCTAGGTCTTAGGAAGCTCAATCAAGGCTCAGGCTGGATTAATAAGCTCGATTCAACTCAGCTCGACTCAACTTAATGCTAGGTCTCGATCTAGGCTCAGGCTGGTTTAATAAGCTCGATTCAACTCAGCTCGACTCGACCTAATGCTAGGTCTTAGGAAGCTCGATCAAGGCTCAGGCTGGTTTAATAAGCTCGATTCAACTCAGCTCGACTCGACCTAATGCTAGGTCTTAAGAAGCTCGATCTAGGCTCGGGCTGGTTTAATAAGCTCGATTCAACTCAGCTTGACTCGACTTAATGTTAGGTCTTAGGAAGCTCGATCTAGGCTCAGGCTGGTTTAATAAGCTCGATTCAACTCAGCTCAACTCAACTTAATGCTAGGTCTTAGGAAGCTCGATCAAGGCTCAGGCTGGTTTATAAGCTCGATTCAACTCAGCTCGACTCGACCTAATGCTAGGTCTCAGGAATAACGAATGAAAATACTAGGTGCAACATGATTAAGATTTCTCAAGTACGATTTGCAAAAACTTTCTCATTAGGGACGTTTCTCATAACGCAAATGAGGGTTTCAGTTCTCGTTATAGGACTTGACCAAACATCTCATGATACGACCTGTCACATAAATTGAGCCGAAGAGAGCATTACCTTTGAAGAAAAAAAATCTCTTAAATGGGTACAAATTAAGATAAAATATTTGGGAACATATAATTAATCCAAAATTTCAAATCATACAGCTAAGAATCTAAAGAAATTGAGACATTTAATTAATTAACAACTGTGAAAATCTGACATAATTTTAGAGCCTATATTAACAAGAAATGGTCCATGCTAGCTACTTCAAGTGCTAAATTATATCAACCATAAAATTAATCTTTCTATAAAGGTACATTTTTTTAAAAAAAATTAAACGAAAAACAAAAGTACAAATTTTGTTAATTTAATTACTTTTCTGGAATTTCTGCTATTTATTAAAGAAGTTCAAAAGGATCAACTTTTAATTTTGTGTTGTAAATAATATTAATGAGATATTATGACGTGCCTCAAATATGCAGTAGCCTATAATATGACCCTACTTTGTAAAAAAGAAAAAAAGAAATAGGAAAATAAAAATAACATAAAAATACACTTTAATTTATTATATTTACATAAATTTTTACCTTTACAAAGTAATTACAAAAATTTCAACTAATTATATATCTTCGTTGGATGTATCGGGGAGCTAATTATGTATCTCGACAGATTCAAAATCGAAAAAAATGTATCAAAAACTAATCATGTATCTTTAAAAGAAAAAAATGTATCTTCATTGGATGTATTATTATGTATCTCGACAGACTCAAAATCGAAAAAAATGTATCATGAGTTAATTATGTATCTTTATATGAAAAAAATATATCTTCGTTGGATGTATCTGAGAGCTAATTATGTATCTCAAGAGATCCAAAATCGAGAAAAATATATCGGGAGCTAATTATGTATCTTTACTAGAAAAAATGTATCTTCGTTGGATGTATTATGTATCTCGACAGACTTAAAATCAGAAAAAATGTATCATGAGTTAATTATGCGTCTTTACAAGGAAAAAATGTATTTTCGTTGGATGTATCGGGGAGCTAATTATGTATCCCGACAGACTCAAAATAGAAAAAATGTATCGGGAGCTAATTATGTATCTTTACAAAGAAAAAATATAGCTTCATTGAATATATTATGTATATCGACAAACCCCAAATCGAAAAATAAAATAAAAATTATCATGAGCTAATTAATTTTGTATCTTTACAAGGAAAAAATGTATCTTCACTAGACGCATCGAGAGCTAATTATGTATCTCGATAGTCCCAAGATCAAAATTTTCAGTAATTATACAAAATATCAGAATTTTCTGTAATTAAGCTCTAAACTGTCGGAATTTGTGTTATTTTCCTAAAGAAATATTACCCCATCTTATAGTTAACATCATGAGGTTGTAAATCGAGGCAGATTCAGAATTTATATATATTTTTTAAAAGTTTAGCCACTTTAAAATCAACTTCAAATAAACATAACTACATCGCATTCACAGTGCGAATCTGAATTAGGCGGACTTCAATGCGGATACCGGACAGGTAAACCAAAAAAAAATATATATATATATATATATATATATATATATGTATATATGTGTGTGCAAATATTATATGTCTTATTATCTAAGGACAGGCTGCCCCTAATGATGAAATGTTCAAGTACCACATTTAATTTTATATACACTATATATATATAAAAAAAAATGTACTCTTCTACAAGTGCACATTTAATTTTATATACACTATAAAAAAAAATAAAAAAAACTACTCTTCTATGGTATTTCAAGAATATTTATCAAAGTGTAATTAAAAATGTATGAGACTTCTATAGTTTAATGCCCACTAGATGTGAGGCTAAATAACTTAAACATAAACGTGTTTTTTAACTTCGTTTTAGCTGATGTTTATGTCCTCCAATTTTAGATGTACACAAGTACATATTTAAATTTGTATGAAATTGAATAAGTCGATACACGAGTCCTATGTGAATTAAAACACGCAGGACGAGAATTGCCACGTAGAATGTCGAATAAGATGTATGTGTCTACTTATTCAACTTTATACAAGTTTAATTGTGTATAATCAAAGTTGGAGGACATAAATATCAGTTGAGGCCAAGTTAAAGGACGTGTATAATGATAATATTCGGATTAGCTACTTGTACCTAGACTCTATTCAATTAGTGATAATGGCAATGTTTAGAGGCTAAATTTAGGATTTTAAATTTTAGACGTTCAACTTTTAAGGTTCTTAGTATCGAATTTATTAAACCGTATAATTATGATCCATAAAACTATTTGTTGTAATTTTAGTGAATTTCTTGTACCTGAAATTCTGAGTTAATATGAATTCGATATTGACAAATTGCATTCGCCCCGGGTAATGTCTAGGTCAACTTACTCACACATTTTGACTATTTAATTGGTGATAATGGTAATATCTAGGTCAGCTTACTGGTATTTTGATTATTTACTTAATCAGGAATCTGGTTCTTACACCATCATATAGATACCACAGAGTAGCAGCGTCAGAATTCTCATTAAGGATATTCAGATTATAAAGAGTAGACGCAGGAAGAAGCCAACGAGACTACAACGTCTACTACAAATAGTTTTAACCTTGTATATATAATGTAATTTTTCAGTGACTGGAGTTCATCAACATTACATAAGGTTTAAAGACGACAACAACAACAACAATCATAAGTGAAATCTGGAGAAAAGGTAGTGTGTGTGCAAATCTTACCTCTTCCTTAAAAAGAATGAGAGGTTGTTCCCGATAGACTCTCGGCTCCAAACAGACATCACAAGATTTAGAAAGAAATTAGAAACACAGTCACCTAACATCTTTCTTTCTTTTTGTTTTGAGATAAGCATCCAGTAACCCTCCGAACTATCGTCAAAGTTGCTACGACACACTTCAACTTCACTAGGGTCCTATTACCCCAGCTGAACTCAATTTTAGCATATTTTTGTCACCCTTTTGTGCTAACGTGACATCTTTATTACATAAAACGGGACTCATATCAAAGGTGTCACGTCAGCTAAAAAGATGACAAAAATACGCTAAAATTTAGTTCAGGGATAACAGAACCCCCGTGAAGTTGAAGTGTATCGTAGCAACTTTGATCATAGTTCGGAGGTTACTGGATGCTCTACTCATTTTGTTTTTTTTTTGCTAGGGTTTAAACTTAATTCCGCAATTTTCACCTACTTTATTAACCAATGGAACCTAAAATAAAAAGTACTAACCATTAGACTATAGCTTAGATGGTGGAACACATACATACTTTAAAATTAAACAGACACATCAAAAAGACAGCTACTTAACAATCAGTGAAGTACTGTTTAAGGTCACATGCACTATACAATTTTTCTGAAATCTGAATCATAATTCAAAAGGGTTGTTACAGATTCATGATAACAAAAAAAAAAAAAAAAGTTCTAAATTTTTTTTTTTTTTTTTTTTTTTTTTTTTGGTCTAGATGAAAGTATCAATACCTAGTTTCTGTAGACACTGTGAACCTATGTTAAATCTCAAAGTCTTCACATTGTGACAATGGACCTATGTCTGTTTTGTTTCAGTGGACCTATCAACTTTTTTTGTTTTGAATGATCGTATCGGGAAACAAGACTGCCACAGAATAATACGATAATGAATCTATCGAAACACAAAACGACGCGTACGCTCGACCCTCCCAGGATTTACTTTAGTGGGAATACACTGAGTATATCGGTGTTGTTGTGGTGGTGGTGTTCGAGTCGGTTTTTAGAGTATCTTTAATTTCATGGGATACGACCTGTCACCTTCCACTAGTGACGGATGGATTTAAGGAGTGTGGGTGCTTAATACAGGAAAAAAATAAAAAATCACCTCAACCAGGTTTGAACCCGAGTACACCTACCAGCGAAGAGGCTTAAAGATCAACCTAAATGCCAGTGCACCTAGCCAACTTTTTATTTAGTGGGTGTTTTTATATAATTTATACCTATTTTTATATATTTTTATGTAAAAATACCTATTTCGCGTCGAGTTTAGTGGGTGCCAGAGCACCCAAAAATTATGTGTAGGTCCGCCCCTGCGGATATTCGGCAGCTTTGTCCATCAAGACTAGTATAAATGTGAAGAAATCACCTTGTGTCATTTGAACCTACTCACTTCATTGATCACTAAGTCGCGTTTTAATCACTTTGATTCCTCTAGTTATACCGTCCTTTACATGTTATCGGGGGCGGAGCTACTCATTGGTGAGGGAATCGGTGAAAAATTATACTATTTATACATGGTTAAAATTAATTTTTATGTGTATATAGTAGATGTTGAACCCCCTTCGGTTTGTTCGTATGTTATTTTTAAGGATAAATTACATAAAACAACACCTTAAGTATCCTATATTACTTAAAATCACTTCCCACTAAATTAATTACAAAAATCCCCTCTAAATCTCTAAACAATTTTTTTATCTGATACATAACGCACAACTCCTATTTTTAAGCCTTAAATCACGTTGACATTGTTGCAGATAAGAAAATTTTTGTTTTCCTTAGAAAACATGACTATTAAATCATTAAGTAATAAAAGTTAGAAATAAATTCAACAATTATTAACTCTCATTGACAAAATTCCAAAAGTAAGAAAAAAAAAAGTTGTATTTGTGTTATGGCCATTGGCCGCCGGAAAAATTTCACAAGCAACCTCCATTAACGTACTTCATTCATAAGTCTGTTGTTGAAGTGGCAAAGAGAAAATAAAAAGTTGTGAAAAGAGACCCAAAAAAACTCGTAGTATGTGTGTTATGGCCATTGGCCGCCAGAAAAATTTCACAAACAACCTCCATTAACGTACCTCTTCATAAGTCTGTTGTTGATGTTGCAAAGAGAAAAAAAAATTGTGAAAAAAGACCCATTACCAAAGATATGATTTTTATGTATCAGATTGATAAATTTCGTCCATATACATTCTATTTATGTATTATAATGTTCAATGAAACAAACGGAACTGTAAATATTATTTCTGATACATAGATATTTTTTTGACAGAGACATTACATGCATTATGATACATAAAACTATTTCTGACAGAGGTAATCAATGATTTCTGATACATTCAATATATATTTCTTATTCTGATACATAAATATAAAAATTAAGTATTAAATTCGTTTTCTGATACAAATAATTTTTTTTACAAAGATATTACATGCATTCTGATACATAAAATTATTTCTGATACAGGTAATCAATGATTTTTGATACATTCAATATATATTTCTTATTCTGATACATAAATATAAAGAAATTAAGTTTTAAATTCGTTTTCTGATACATAGAAAGATATATATATATATATATGTGATATGAGATTCACTATATACATCATATTCTTATAGTATGTTCAAATTTTTTTTCTGAACGCAGGAAATGAACGATTGTAGAAGAAATTAGTTTCGGAAGATTATGATAAATGATTGATTTGATTATTCAAATTTCAAATAATGAAGTTGTTGAGGATTTTATGTAATTAAATGAATAAAATCTTAAATTGAGTGTGTTAATTCCTCAATTGTAGGCACTTTTAACGTTTTTTCCGTTTTTTATCTCCAACTAATTGGTTTAGTAATGTATCATAAGCTTATGTATGAGAGGTTAAATAATGTATCTTATCCGGGATATCATGTAATCAATATAAAAGTTGGGAGAGAAGGTAATTAGGTAGCAAAGTGTTGGGATTTATGTTGTTTACCCTATTTTTAACCCCCTTAATGAAAATTCTGGCTCCGCCACCGCCTATATTAACAAATTACTTTTATGAATTGCATAACTATAGCCATTACTAAAACATTATAAAGTTGATGATTTCCTTCAAGAATTTAATTATCGCATCGTGCTAATTCCATATAAATCAGTACTGAGAAGCATTAGCATTAAAGCAACTAAACTTTACCTACTATTATTACCCAGTAAGTCATTAGAAATTTTGTGGTTTCCACTTTGCCATCTAGCTATCTATTATTACCAGTTAATTAGTATAAGTAATTAGATGAATATTTTTTAGAAGCCACAAAATTATGTCAAAATGGAAACACCAAAAAAAAAATAAGGGTGAATGATAACACCAATTTTCATTTTTCACATTCTTTCCATTTTGAGAACCCAATGGAATGATAGTTGTGATGAATCCATTTTTCTATTAAAGTCGTTTGGTTCAAAAAAGGCTATCTCGATTATAATTTCAGAATATATAATTTTAGGATTATAATTCCACCTTCGATACGAGTTTGAATATTTTCAAAAGTTTATTATAAATTCAACGCGATTTTAGCTAATACTCCAACCAATCACTTGCATAACCCACCAAATGCCGGAGGTGTGCAAAGGCCGGATAGAGATTGACCCTCGCGTGCAAAGGCATAAGGAAGCTTGATTGCAAGACCTTGAGCCGGATGGAGATCGAGCCTCGAGTACAAAGGCAGAAAGAAGCTTGATTGCAAGACCCACACATCAAGTAGGGACGGAAGTCTGCCTTAATGATCAGCCGGTACCGAGTGGAATAATCTCATTACCTTTCTGAGCAAGATTACATCCTTCATTACGAAGTTTTACACATACTTCTTGAGCTACTCGATTAGCGAGGCCAGAAATATATATATATATATATATACATATACACGCACACACTTTCTTATTTAGAAACAATTAAACTTTTAACTTCTCATTTACCCCTTCTAATGAGATGATTAATACGGTAAAATCCCACAAGTGAGATCTGAGAAGGGTAGAGTGTACGCATATCTTAAACCAACCTCGTGGAGGAAGAGAGGTTGCTTCTGAAGGACCCTTGACGAGATGATTTATAGCCACGGAAAACGCCTGGCTTGTTTTACCCCACAAGTTTCAAAACCCTTTCTTTCTTAAACTCTCTGCTCAATCAAACACCGGCACAAAAGTAGTTTAAATAACACAAGTACAGGGGTGCAAGGGTATACTTTCTACATCTTACACAAATGGGATTCTATGCAACAAAACTGGACCAAAGATGACAGCAACATTTACATGGACACAGGGAAATACATGGCGATGACTATCCTCCTTCCACGAAAACAATGCTTTTATGTAGTATAAGCCGCATAACGGAACCCCAACCAAAACTTTCTGGGAGCAGTAGGAAAAATAGAAAAGAAGACTTACTGATACGTTGAGACCCCTACCCCTTTTCTTTTACGCGCTTTCAGATCACTTGGGGTAATCGATACAGAATCTACACAAAGCCCACCTTTTGAATGTGTGCAATCGATCTGTTTCATTGAAAATCTAACTTCAGTAGCAGGGTCGGAACTACTCACTATAAATTCACCCACCTTGTACTCTATCCAGTTGCCGCCACGCTTTAAATATGCACTAGCATCATCTTGATTGCTATCATGTATGGAGTACTCACTCACTGAATGCTGCCCATCCGATGTAAACAGTTCAAATCGAACTGGCCCTAAATCCCATCCATGAGTGTGCTCAAAATTGCAAACACGTCGACCAAGCCTCTTATGAAATTTACCAAGATGGACCCTGAATGTTAGCGTGTATATATCCGGAGGAAATGGGAACTTCACTGAACCGCTTACTTCAAACCACCATACTTGCTGGCAATACGCCACAACATGGAACCTACGGCAGCAGAAACATTACAAGTCAGTTTCAGACATCCTTCACAATAAAATCTTGGTTACTGCGTTTGAGGAAAAAAAACTGATGAATGCTAGAAGTTTCCTAACAGCAGAATGTATTATACGTGGACACGAAAGAGGTAGTCTAACAAAATGGAAAAAGTGAACTAACAAGGAAAAAGGAGGAAAAGCACAGGTCTTTTAATAGTCAGTATTATCCGATGACTAGAAGAACAAAAGACAGCAGTGGACCACCACGAAACTGGCCCTCTTTTACCTTCGAATAAGCTCTAGATGGTTAACCAACAGAGTAAAGCTTCAAGCCCATGAATTATCAGATATTGCAAGGAAAACGTTTAATCTACCCATTGTCCTTGAGCTCTAGGGAATTAGTGTTTGTTGATAACATTATCTTAAACAGCATGTCAATCATCTTTAAACGTCTCATAAATTATGAAATTAACAGCATCAACCCTTATAGCTTGTTTGGATGGTTGTTACCTATTGGTAAGGCGGTTCGCTTGAGTAGCTCAACTGCCCCTTGGCCGATGCTCATGACGTGCTACAGAACATCCACCGTGCCGGGGGTGGGGGACCAAGCAGGGCATATTGTATTGTGTCGTTAGTTTAAATACATTGTTACTCAAATTTTATTGTAAAGTATCGTTAAAATCCATGTCAGGTAACGACAAAAAGACCCATTTTCTTTAACGACCAATTTGGTGTGGCCGCGTCGTTATCTTTTTCTTTTTTTTCCTCTCCTTTTGTCTTTACTTATTATTCAATAATCCTATCCTACCTTTCTATAGTAGCTCTACCTCGTACCCTAGTTTTCCTAATGGTTTATACTTCAGTTGATGTATGACATTATGTAACCAACGGAAAAGATACTATTTATCAAAATGTTGTATTCATCATAATTTAAAACAATACAATACAATAAAATACAACACAATACGATACCTTATGGAACAACATGTAACAACCATCCAAACAGAGTTGAGTGTTCGTTGACTGATAGGAAGGACTCTAAGTTTTAACATGGAGTGATAAACATGGCATGTAACTTCTCAAATTTTATCAACAGATGTAGAATAGTGACGCCTAAATCTGTTAAATTTATTAGCAAGAGATCCCAAGGAAGCATGTGTTCTTAATTAAACAAACGATATGGTCTTACACACTCTATAGAGTAAGTTTACTGGCCAAGTGGCTGAGTCAGAGAAAGAAGAATCACCTGCAATACTAAATCCATTAACATCATCATAAATAGCCAAGTTGTAACTTTTGCATTGACCAAAAGAGTAAAATTTGAACTTTTAGCCAAAATCCTAATTAAAAATTGACTATATAAAAACTAAGAAATCCTCTAAATATCTTCTTCCTCATTCACAAATAGGAATTTAGAACTTGTACTATCCAGCAAAAGCATATCGACCCAGACAAACCATCCATAATTTATCCAAATCTTATTGCCCCATATTATCAACTGAAAATTTCATGTGCTATAGTAACAAATTCCAAGGCCTCTCCTCTAAGGAGTGAGGAAGAAAAGAATGGTTTTGTTGTCCTCTATTCTGCCCTCAACAACTATGTGTCTTAAGTCACAAACAAGTTGGCTTCGTGTGTGTGTGTGTGTGAGTGTTTGAAATAATAATATTAGAAGTTCTTTAACAAGTTTAAAGCTTATTACATAATGGTGGATATCATCTTTATGGATCTTTTTCATCCATTATGTCCTGTCTTTAGCTACGCCTGTACTACCTTCAGGCTCATAAAATAAGAAAATCAAAGAACAAGAAAACAAAAAAAGAACACTTTCAGATATCCAGGAATACTGCATTGACAGTTTTAGGACAATAACAGCACCTAGCACTTTTTTATTTTGATATCATTCTTAAAAAATGAACTGACATACAAAGAACGAAAAGTTAGGACTCGTTTGTTTGCACTTAATGAAGGTTTGAATCTTAATCATACAGATCTCAATCATAAGTGTGTTTAGGAATCTAATAACTCCTGAATTAGCAGCTAGTGTTTGTTTTATCAGTTATAGCTGATAGGTTTCCATGAAGATGCCTATCATTCATCTCTACTAGTCTTGAATAAGCAACCCTGTAATCGCATGATTCTAAGTTGAAATTCTATCTTTTGTGTGTGCATGTTCTAGTGCTATTGAAAATAAATCTCAAGAATAGCTTCTCACTTTTGACATCCGCAGGATATTTATTGGATTGGTTTCAATAGTTTCGTTCACATTGTAGAGGGAAATAATGAAAAAAGTGGATACTGAGGATTGCTTTGGCTTCAAAATAGTCTTTTTGGGATTGGAATTCCGTGCTACTCCCGTTCTTCTCCATCTTCCCTTCTTCTTAGTTGCTTCTCCATACCATACTGTCTAAGAGCTATACTCAGCCAACATAAGCTTCTCAACCTACATCAAACATGAATCTCTGAAGCCTTTAGCTGTGTCTGTCTGAAGTTCAGTCATATGGCAAGCCAAATTTCAGTCGTGTTTGTCTAAAGTTCAAACTATGTTTGCTTGCACAAGCCATATGCCAAACTTCAAGAAAAAAATTATATCTTCGGAGGCAGATTTTTACAACGTCCGTCAAATGTCTAAAGCTTATTCTGAAGTCGCTAAACTTGCAAAAAATTGTTAACTCAGGCTATACCTTAAATAGTGGACACAAATTCGGCTATCTTTGCACTTAGTCCACCAGATCACACATGGGTTTCAAGCTATCAAAGCTCTTCTTTCAAGCCTTAACACCCAAATCTCATTCCCACTCCAACCCATTGTCACCAAACACCATTATTAGCTGACATTCCATTATGGTACTTTGTTTCTAAATTTGAATGTTCTCATGGTAAAAGTTCCAAATGATTGTTGCAGGTTTGATCTTTTTTTCGTTTTAAAATTTTGTTCAGGAAGATATTAATTCACAAAGAAATATGACAAATGTCCAAGGAAATGTTAGGCTGATCAAACACACAACCCAATATATTCTAAGAATTTACAAAGATTCATAACCTCTATTAATCAACTTTCATTGCAGAACAGATTGTCTGATTATATCAAAAAGAGAACTTTGATTAGAATTTAGCCGGTAAAATATATCTCAGTTAATATGTTGTCAGTGATTCATACCTAGGAAGAACCCAGATTTCTAGATCGGTTTCAAATAATCAAAAATGCTATATCATATCATTCTCTTAATTTAAGGAAATGAGTTATTAGTTGTGTCTGTTCCTTTATGGTGGCTTTGGTTGAACCAGAAAACAAAAACAAAAAAAAAAACTTGCAGGGGAAAAGAATCAACTATGGAATCTTGTTTGTTTGTGTTGTTTTACCCCCAAAAAAAAAAGTTTACTATTTCAAAGCTTGCTTAATTCATTTTCATTTTACCATACAGCATAGATAAGGGAATTGCAATATGAGTATCCATACTATACATTACTCTACTTGTTTCTCACCTGTATTAAATACGGGTGTGTCAGGCATTTATCCATTTTTCTCTAGTCCTTTTTAAACTTGCCCATATCCGGTCCAGCCCACCCATTTGCCAGCACTAGCAATGATTACACTCATGGTAAAGAAACTACAACAACAACAACAATATACCCATTGTATTCCCACAACGTGGGGTCTGGGGAGGGTAAAGCGTACGTAGTCCATACCACTATGGCACTACCTCTGATGAAGTAGAGAGGTTGTTCCCGATAGACCCCCGGCTCAGGATCATGATAACCAAACTAAGGTTACTGATTACAGGCATACCATATACCGACAATGAGATCAGAAAAGTTCCACCCAAAGTCGAAACGACCTGTCTGTGGTTCGCAAGAGAAAAGAGGATGAAATGAAAGCTAATGCCACATTAACAACTACTCTAATCAAGTGATCTTTTTTAAATCAATACTCTAATTTAAGTGATCTTAATAATCAGTTAACACATTTATTGCATATAGTTTGAACATACTAGTCTAACCTTGACTCTTCAGTAGGAAACCAGTTCCAATGTCTTCTGTCTTCACCACTAGTTATCAACATCGCTTTCGTGGAGATAGACATGCAAATCCTTCCACTAATTCTATCCAACCATACTTCCTGCAATTTCTCCCACATCAAAAGAGAAGTGCATATTAGAAAACAAAGCATCCCTTATACTTTATCACCACAATTTTTTACCACAAAGCAACACCAACCCACAAGTGAAATTCAATGGCACAGAAAAGCTCTACAAACTTCTTACTTCCTTTCACCACCAACCAAATGCTTAGGAAGTAATCTTTTTTTTTTCTGTCAGCGATAAAAAAAGGAAGAAGAATCTAATGATACTTCTTTCCCAATGTATTTGATGCTATTACTCTTTGACTATGTTTTGTTCATACACATCTTAAAATGTTTAACTATAGAAACTTGTATTCATAATGCTTCTTATGTAGATTTTAAATATGTAAATTTTAGTTCAAAAAAGAACAGAATTGGATGTCTGAATTCAACGACAATTACGGCTTAGTCCCAAACAAGTTGGAACGGCAACATGAGTTCCCACTTCATTTAAGCTCATTTCATATCAGACTGGATGTCTGAATTCACACAGAAACTGGATAAGTTAACTCATACTCTGAACACTATTCTTTTAGGAATGAAGATACTTAAAACATAAGGAAATTTAGCACTTGAAAAGCCCCTTCTCTACATGAAGCTCCATTTAGTACTGGTTATCACATATAACACACCATAATTACCAATGTCAAACAGCTGAATTAAGATTCCTACTTCGATTCTACTTGAAATGTATACACACTACTTTATCCGAACATTAAAAACATTATCTCAAATATCACCCAAATAAAATCCCCATAATCAATTCTAACCCAATCTTTCCATACTAGTAGTCATAGTATTACGCAGGGAGTTTCTTGTCCTTCGATGTTTGTTGTTTTATTGCACTTCGATTATATCATATTATTTTGTTGTAGTTACTTTTCCTTTTTCAGAATGCTTTGGCATGTTTTGTATAGTATTTTGCCATGACTTCTCCACTCGTGTTTATTTAGCCGAGGATCTATCGAAAACAACCTATGTACCTTCCAAGGTAGGGGGGTAAGGTCATCATACACTCTACCCTCACCTCCGAAACCCCACTTGCAAGTCTACCCTCCCCACCTCCCAAGGTAGGGGTAAGGTCGTCATAAACTCTACCCTCCCCAAAGGGCACTTGTGGATCTATCGGAAATAACCTCTCCATTTCTCAAGATAAGGGTGAGGTGATGAGGTCATCATACACTCTACCTCCCTTCTCAGACCTACTTGTAGATCTATCAAAAACAGTCTCTCTAATTCCTAAAATAAAGGTAAGGTCATCATACACCCTAGCCTACCCTCCCTAGACCCTATTTGTGGGTTTATCTGAAATAGTCTTTCAACCACCTAAAAGGTAGGGGTAAGGTTATCGTACACTCTATCCTCTCCTCCCAGACCCCACTTGTGGATCTATCGGGAACAACACCTCTACCTCCCAAGATAGTGGTAAGGCCAGCATACCCTTTACTCTCCCCTCCTCAAACCCCACTCATGGATCTACAAGAACAACCTCTCTACTTCCCAAGGTAGGTGTAAAGTCATTATACACTCTACTCTCCACTCCCAAATCCCACTTGTGGGTCTATCGCAAAACAGCTCTACCTCCCAAGATAGGGGTAAGGATATCATACACTTTACCCTCCCCTCCCAGACCCACCCGTAGGTCTATTAGAAACAGTCTCTCTACCTCCCAAGGTAGGAGTAAGGTCATCATATGCTCTACCCTCCCCTCCCCCGACCCCACTTGTGTGTCTATAAAAAAAAGCCTCTCTACCTCCCCAACATAGGGATAAGATCATCATATACTCTACCCTTTCCTCCCAAAACCCCATCTGGATCTACTGAAAACAGCCTATCTACGTCCTAAGATAAGGGTAAAGGTCATTATACATTATTCTGCCCTCATCAAACCCCACTTGTGGGTCTATCAAAGACAACTTGTCCTCCCAAGGTAAGAGTAAGGTCACCATACACTCGAACCTCGCTTCCCCAGACCCCTCTTGTGGGTCTATTAGAGACCGTCTCTCAACCTTCCAAAAGGTATGGGTAAGATCACCATACACTCTACCATCCCCTTCCCATACCCCACTTGTGGATCTATAAGAAACAACCTCTCTAACTACTAAGATAGGGATAAGGTCACCCTACACTCTACCCTCCCCTCCCTGGAACCCACCGATAGGTCTATTGGAAAACTCTCTACCTCCCAAAGTAGGTGCAAGGTCATCATACACTCCCCCCCCCCAAATCCAAACCCCACCTATAACTCTATCGAAAACGACCTCTATATCTCCCAAAGTTAGGAGCAATGTCATCATACACTCTACCTCTCCTCTCTAAACTTCACTTGTGTGTCTATTGAAAACAACCTCACTACCTCCCTAGGTAGAGGGGTAAGGTCATCATATACTCTACCCTCCCCTACCCTCCCTAGGTAGAGGGCCTATTGAAAGCAGTCTCTCTATCCCTCAAAATAGGTATAAAATCATCATACATCCTGCCCTCCCCTCCCTAGGTCTTACTTGTAGGTCTATCAAAAGAAAATATCTTTACCTCCTAAGGTAAGGGTAAGTTCATATCATACACCCTCTCTTCCCCTCCCAGACCCCCACTTGTGGGTTTATCGAAAATAGCCTTTTTACCCCCCAAGTTAGTGGTAAGGTCATCACGCACTCTACCCTCCCCTCCCCAGACCCCACTTGTGGGTTTATCGAAAACAACCTCTTTATACCCCAAGTTAGTGGTAATTAGGTCATCATGCACTCTATCATACCCTCCCAAACCCCACTTTTGGGTCTATCAGAAACGACCTCTCTACTTTCCCAATTATGAGTAAGGTCATCATACAGTTTATCCTCCTTCCCAGACCCACCTGTGGGTCTATTGAAAACAGTCTCTCTACTTTCCAAGATAAAAGGTAAGGTCATCATCCACTCGACCCTTCCCTCCCTCCCCAGACCCAACTTGTGCATCTATCTAAAAGAACCTCTTTACCTCTCCAAGATAGGAGTAAGGTCATCACCACACTCTACTATCCACTTGCTTCCCAGACCCTACTTGTGAATCTGTTGGAAACAACCTATTTACCTCCCAGGGTAGGGGTAAGGTCATCGTACACTCTATCTTGCCCTCCTGAACCCAACTTTTGGGATACGTATGTTGTTATTGTTGTAATCAATTTTGACCAATAAGCTCAATTAACCATTTACACTCAAAACCTATGTTGCTTGGATTATTCAAAAATGTTCGGATCCTTAAAAAATAAGGCAGTTTTGGAGGATCAGACACGGGTGCGATAACAGTTTTGAAGAGTCCGAGCAATTTAGCTCAAATCAATCAAAAACAAATAAACCCCAAGAATCTATATTGAGTAAGATCATCCTACATTTTACCCTCACCTCTCCAAACCCCACTTGTAGGTCCATCAGAAACAGACTCTCCCCATCCCAAAGATAGGTGTAAATTCATCATACACTCACTATATACTCTCCTCCCCAAACCCCAGTTGTGGGATTACACTGTATATGTTGTTATTGTTGTAATCAATTCAAGATAGGTGTAACATCATCATACACTCTACCCTCTCTTCCCCAGACCCAACTTATGGAATTACACAGGGTATGATGTTGTAATCAATTCAAGATAAGGGCGTAATGTCATCATTCACCCTACCCTACCCCTCCCTAGACACCTCTCGTGCGATTACACTCTATAAAACGTTCTCGTTGCAATCAATTCGTGACCCATAAGCTCAATTAACCATTTACAATCAAAACAACCAAAACATATCAAACACACTTGTGAAGATACACCGAATACATTGATGTTGTAATCAATCCAAGACCCATAAGCTCAATTGATCATTTACAGTTAAAACATATCAAACACACTTGTGGAACTACACTGAGTATGTTATTGTTGTAATCAATTCTAACCCATAAGCTCAATTAACCATTTACATACCTTACTACCATCATCAAACGCAACAGAAAGAGTCACAAATATATCTTTTTTCCTAACACCCTCGTAATTTTCTTTCTGAGTCAAAACGTCGAGCAGTTGGTGATAATCCTACACTCTACCTTCCCCTCTCCAAACCCCACATGAAGGTTTATCGAAAACAGTCTCTCTACCTTCCAAGTTAGGAGTAACGTCATCATACACTCTACACTCCCCACACTACACCCCACTTGTGGAATTAAACTAGATACATTATTATCGTTGTAATCAACTCATGACCCATGAGCTCAATTAACCATTTACAGTCAAAACATATCAAACACACTTGTGGAATTACACTGAGTATGTTATTGTTGTAATCAATCCAACCCATAAGCTCAATCAAAAATCTATATACATACCTTATTACCATCATCAAACGCAACACCACGAGAAAGAGCGGCAAAAATATCTTTTTTCCTAACACACTCGTAATTTTCTCTCTGAGGCAAAACTTCGAGCAGTTGGTGATAATTCACCGGAAGCTTAGAATCCCAAACGGAATCTGACGATGCAGCACCTCTAAAAGCCCGATTAAGCCTAGCAAGATTACAGATTTCCGGCGGCGTAAGGTACATGAAAACACAAGCAACACAATTTTCCGGTATGTCACCGAGACTTGGTCGTCCACCGTTCGCCGCCGTTGATTCACTTTCCGTTAAGCTGGATAATGATGCGCCCATGCGAAATTACCGTTTTGTCCTTGGGTTTTGAAGGGTGTTTGGGAAGAGATGAAGGGTAATTTGGTCAATTTACCGGTTTTCCGGTGGCCGTTGAATTGTTCTCCGTTAGCCCATGCGAAATTTACGACTTTGCCCTTGGGATTTTAAGGGTAGAGCTGAGGGGTAATTTGGTCAATTCATTGATTTCTTCGCCGGCGCCGATGACTGTAGAGAGGTCGGAGTGTTTTAGGGGAAAGTGAGGAAATTTCTATATTTTGACAATGTGTAAAGTAGTGACTTTTTTGTAATGTATCCTACTACCAATTTTTTTCTAAAGAGAGACAAGAAACTTTCTATTTATAGAATTTATTTTCATTCGATGTTCGGTATTTGCATTCAGTGTAGGGTCACATGAAGCAGGTGTGAAAGTACGTCTTGACATACAAGAGAGAGTTTCTAGTATCGTGACCCTATAATCTAGGAAAATGGAGATATCGACGATGATATATCACATATCGTATTGATGCGACGTGGATAAAGTAAAGGCTTTCTTTCAGAGTCTTGTGTGATTAAAAGATACCGTCAAAATTTAAAGATAAGTTTTATAGAATAGTGGTTACTGGTTAGACTGACGTTGTTATACAGGGAGGAAAGTTGGTCAGTCAAAAATTCTCATGTTTCAATGATGCATGTTGCAGAAATGAGGATGTTGGGGTGGATGAGTGGGCATACTAGTTGCGATAAGATAAGGAATGAGGTTATTCGAAATGAGGTGGGAGTGGCCTCCATGGTGAACAAGACGAGGGGAGGGGAGATTGAGATGGTTTTGACGTGTGATAAGGTGAGGTGCAGACGCTACAATGAAGAGGTGCGAGAGGTTGGATATAATAGGTACGAAGAGAGGTAGAGGAAGATGGAAGAAGTACTGGAGAGAGGTGATGAGACATGACATGACGCAACTTCAGGTTCCGAGGATATGACCTTAGCTAGAAGGATATGGAGAATGTGTATTAGAGTAGGAGAATTGTCTTGTTTTTCGAAGGTTTAGGCTTGTTAGTATTTATCGAGTACTGGTTGTAGTGTGGTACTTTAGAGTTTAGCCATAGATGTTGTGGTGGAGCTGATCCCTACTTGTGATATCTAATAGACCGTTGTTTATTGTGCTTCGACTATCGCACAATTTTATTGATGATATTAGTTTTTTCTTGTAGATTTTTGTTGTTCCGTTATTAATTTATATATTTTCTTGGTTGTTTTCTTCTTCTTTGTATCTGAATTTGCTGTACTTGAGCAAAAGATTTTTCGAAAACAACTTTTCTACCTTTTCGAGGTAGTGGTAAGGTTTATGTACACTCTGCCCTCTCAGACCTTACTTGTGGGATTTCACAAAATATGTTATTGTCGTTGTTCGATATTTGCATTAGACTGATTCATTGAAATTTATGTCGGGTAGAGCTCATTCTAAAATACAGCTTTCTACCAAGAATTCTGTATCCACGACTCAAAATCAAGATCACAGATTAAAAAATAAGCAGTTCCATCACTACACCACATTCCTTGATGATTATGCATGCTTATATTTCATTAATATTATGGATATCTATATCTTCACGAGACAGAAATAAGGTCTGAAACTTACTTATAGATTACACCGGATATATTGGTGTTGTTGTATTAATATTATAGATATAGATTGTTTACTAAGCTTATAAGTTAAAGTTGGCTAAATTAATTGTCTTTTAACATTTTTTCTAATTCTTAAAAATATATTTTTCAAAATAAAATCCCTCACTTTGTTTTTACTCTTTATTTGTTTCCTCTACAATGATATTTTTAGATTTAAATAATTTTTTCTTACAAAAGATTTCATGGTAATTTAGTCATCATAATATAATATTTAGCAAGCACATTAAATACATTTATTAATAATTTTAATTCTTTTATCCAAATATATAATTACATATCTATAAATCAACTTTAATATTAAAAATATTTTTCAACATCTAAAATTTATTAGTCAAATAGGTCATTGCTTACATATGGAGGAACGTAAGGAATTTTTATAGTTGGCTTGCTTTGACCATTATGAGCATTATTAGTATAATACTTTATGATTAAATTGTTTGAAGAATACCTTTAAAATTATGAGCTACATCTTATAATAGTTAATTAAAGAATTAGTGATAGTGATTAAATTTTCGAACAAAATCTATAAGCAGCAATGAGCAGTTTTTTTTTTTTTTTTTTTAAGCAGCTTATAATTTATTTTAGTTGACCATGTAAATTATCTTTATATCCCTAGCAATTATATCTTATTTCAATTCTATCCTTAGCCCTAATTTACCTCTTCTACCAGATTGATGATATTGACAAATTAATGGAAATATCCACAGTGACGTTGCGATTTTTGTCTTTAAGAATATCTAATTGACAAATGTTTAATAAAAAAACAGTCAAATTCAAGATTTCTTTACAACTATATTTCAGTTGATTATCTATTCTAATATCCATAATAACAAAATAATACTTGCAAGAAAACTTAGAAGACATGGATTCTCCTATCTTACGTGAATTCAAAAGGCAGGCTTCCTTCTTCCTCGAAGAAAATATATAATTATATTTTTCAAACACAAATACTCAACACTTTAAACTCTTAAAAAAAAAAAATAGCGCACAAATTAATAGTTATTCATGAAAATATTTTTTTAATATATATATATATATATATATATATATATATATATATATATTAATTTTAATTTGAATCATTTTAGCAATAAAAATTAATAATAATCAACTCTATATATTATTAACAACTATAAGAGTATTTCAGTCATTTTAACAAAATAAAAAGTGCTTAAAAACATTATTTACCAAATACATCAATAATTTTTTTTCCAATTTCAGCACTTTTATCCAAACACTGAACTGCTTATTTTTAAAATAAGTTCAGCAGTTTCAAAAGCACTTTTTTCAGGTGCTTTTTATCTGTCTATCCAAACGGGCTCTTAGTCTTTATTTTTCACAAGTTATTTTCACAAAGATATGTGAAAATTTGTAATGCATCGATAGTTGGCACATCTTTTGTTCTTACTACATATTGTTTGTCTGTGTTTCAAATATAATTTAATTCATGAAAGATAAACTTCAACCAACAAATAAAAATACGAAGAAATAACAATTTTATTGATAAACAAGGTGGGTACAAATCTGTTCCTCCCTTGATTCTTCTCTCGATTTTCTCCGTAATTCGAGGACCGTTAGTGGCGTATCTCTCGATTTTTTCCATAATTAGGGCCGTTAGTGGCGTATTTCTCGAACATACCTTGATTCTTCTCTCGATTTTCTCCATAATTCGAGGGCCGATGATCTCTTTATGAATATTCCATGATTTTGTGTATGAATATTCCATGATTTTGTGGGATATTGGAAATCCCGATCTTTTTACGAATATCCATGATAAATTCAAGATGTCTGTTTCAGAAAATATGTTACCCTTTAAATAGGCAAAATTTAGGGTAAAGTAGTCTATTAGAACTCTAACAAAATTTGAATTCTTCTTAGAGTGACACAAATTTTAGATGTCTACGGTCCGATTTTACTAATATCAAATAATTTTGATGATTTAAATTTTAAAGACTTTATTAAGAATATATATCTAACTAATAAGTAGTAACGTCAAATTTGTTGGATTTGTGAATAAAATTTAAAATGAATAGCGTTATTAGATTATTACATTATATTAAGATTATCTTTGTAATGTCTTGAACTAACATGATTTTGGGCGTCATATATAGTCATGTCATATTAAAAAATTTAATTCTTAATTAAAAAAATTTGCCAGTACATAAAAAATGATAAATTGTGAGAGATTGAAACTGTAATTCACGGAGATTATATATCTCTGTTATTTGCTGACATCAAATAAAATCTCCGCAAATTACAATGTTAATCTCCTCAATTTATCTTTTTTTTTTTATATGGTGTTCGAACTATATAGTACGTCAATTTTATTGGGTGTGCAATAAAATTCTAAATTAGAGAATGACAAAAGAAAAAAGTGACAAGTTATGTAAAAATACTCTTAATGCTGCAAGATTTTTTTTATTTTTTTTTTTTGAAAAAATCATTCTTGACAAAAAAAATAATTAAACGGATAATATTAGACTGTGTTAAAGCGTCGGTGCGAAATTAGCCAATATTTTGGGGCTCCATACTCGTGGCCTATTCGAGAAAAAAATATAAATCATTTTGATTAATTTCTTGATTTTAATTCAATGGTATTGTTTTTTAGTTTTGTAGTGATTGATGCAACGTGTGTGTATATATATATATATATATATTCTCCATCGTTCAATTTATAAATGATTAATAATAACTTCCAAGTTTCAATTTAGTGATTGATTCAACTTTGATGTAAATATTAGATGCGAATCAATTTTTACTAAGAAAAATATGTAAAATTTAACTTTATATAATTAGGGATAGACCTGGTACGATAGATATCGAAAATGAAAGTTTTGATAGCGCGATTTCATAATTTTATATAGTTTCTTGGTGAGAACATCTATTTCAACTCAGAATTGCTAGCTATTTAATTTTGAGGCCCGATTAATATAGATTCATGTCGGGGTTTCATCCTCTTTTGGGAGTCAACGCTGTGATCCCTAGAAAAAATAAAGGAGAAAGGACAAAAATAACACTTAAAACTAAAATAATTCTACAAAACTAACTTCTAAATTCTAAACCCCGGTAAATAGTCACTCGGAAAAACAATTCCAACCGAATGGCCATTTGGCGTGTGTGGGGAGTGGACATCATTAGTAATACTAATTGTAATAGATACTCCCCATTTTATTTGAATAAAAAAGCCGTCACATCACAAACTTATAAGAGGAAATGAAAACAAATTACTTAGTTACTACTTAATAAGGAAAAATTATTGCATTGAGCTAATTAAAACTTTGTCCGCATTAGAAACCAATTGATCAATAGCATTTTTATTCCCTGCTTTACATAATTTGCACATTGGATATTTTTCAACAAAACCAATCATTTGAATGCAATAGAAATTGGTCTCTCTGTATCATTATTCCACATACTTTTAATAAAAATTACATTGTTTCGTTGGTAGTAACTGATGGGAACAATTTCTTGAAGGCTATATAATAATGATACAGTTTCTATACATATTCATATTCTATATAATAATTATATCATTTTTATACATATTCTATACAATTTTTAACTACAATTATTATTTAGATACATATTTTATACGACTCTATATAGTTTCTACATGCATTCTAAAAATGTATCAATCTAGTATAAGAGAGTATCAATTGAGTATATGGACACTGCAAGTGTATCAACGTAGTATAAAAGTGTATTAATGTGGTATAAAAGAGTATCAATTGGGTATAAGGACTGCGCGTGCACTTGCATAGAATTTCCTTTCTCTTTTAAAAAAAGTGTATCAATATAGTATAAAAGTGTATCAATTTGGTATAAAAGTGTATCAATTGGGTATAGAGACTGTATGTTCCCAATTGGGCAAAATGACTAAAAAAGGGAATTAAAAATAGCCGACTGACTACAGTTGTCCATCTTTTCAAATTGTGGCCATTTTTTTAAAAAAGGTCATCCCATATCCTTTTAAAAAAAAAAAAATTATTTAATTTTACAACTCGAAATCAAAATTTGTAATAAAAATGAAGGGATACTTTACCATCTCATAACAACTTGTGTTGGTCATAAGTCATATCTTAGAGACACGTGGATCCCAAACTTTAAGGGGTCGTTTGGTGTGAGATATAAGAGATAAACTCGGAATAAAATACAGGACTGTTTTATCTCATGTTTGATGTCAGGTATTAGTTAGTACCGAAGCTATTCATCCCACCATTTACACCATAGTGGTGAGATAAATTATCGCATATACATGATGGGATAACTAATCTTGAAATTAATTATCTCAAAATAATTCTTTCCCGGCCAAACGATTTGGTCCCTAAGTTCATTGGTTTTGAATTTTAGGATATGATAACGACTGTTAAAAGATAAATTATTTATACACTTAAATGAATTACTTAAACACTCAATAAGAGTACTACTAGCTAGGGGTGTCCAAAAATTGAATGATAAATCGAACCGATAAAAATGTTATTAGGTTATTGGTATTGGGTTATTGGGTTAACGTTTTTTTATTGTTTTTATAAAAAAATTTATTGGGTAAACAGTTCAGTTTTGGTTTTAGCTTATTGGGTTATCGGTTTAACCGATAACCCAATAAGGATACACTAAGTTATTGTTTTACTCCAATCTGTGTTATATATATAAATATTTATATTACTAATATATATATATATATACACACACGCACACACATACACTACTTATTCACAATTTGGAGATTCACAAAGTATTAATTTCTATTCAGGGCAACAAAGGCACAATACAAAGCTCGGGTATTGTCGTATTGGTAAGCTTGAAGCATTTAGTAGCTTCCAACAATTAGGATTCAGTTTTTTTTCGAACTAACATTCAGTTCAAATTTGAAGATTCTTGTAAACTAAAACGGATTGCGTATGATTTTGGCGGCAACTAAAATTTCATTTTATTTTATTTTAGTTGTTACTATTTTTATTTGATGAGTATTTTCTTATTGGCTAAATCGAAAACCAAACCGTTAAGCACCAAAAATCGATAAACCGAAAATCGATAAGAAAATATCTTATTGGTTGGTTATTGATTTTGCATATTTAAAAACCGAACCAATAACACATAAAATCGAACCAACCGATGCACACCCCTACTACTAGCTTTAGCCTTAAAATATTGGTACACAAAAGAATAAAGTCATTTAATTAGCTAGATATTATTCACAATAAGTTAAAATGAAATGAACGGCAAATTGATAATCGTACGATATTATTATTCCCAATCAATATAAGTTTTTTTCATAAAGATATATATGTGAAATTTTGTAATGTGTTGATGTGCAAATAAAATCCTACATTAATAAATATATTTATTATTATGTTTTAAAAAGTTACAGGTATGCACTTAGCACTGCGAAATCTTTTTAGAAAAATCGTATAAGTTTTGAAAGAGAAAAAAAATAAATATTACACTATATTAAGTGTATGAAGTATCTTTGCGATGTCTTAATATTCTGGGCTCCACATATACTCATGTCCCGTTGTCGAGGCAATGATTTTAATACTATATTAAGAAGTTTTCAGCTACTACATTGTCGATGTTATTAGGTGTAAAAAGAAAGTCCTACATTAAAAAATAACTTTTTTGAAAAAAGTTACGAATAATGTACGTGATACTCTTAACTCTAATTGATTTTTTTTTTATTTTGAAAAATCGTGCAAATTCGACAAAAATTCGGTTATAAACATAATGGACAATATCACATGCATTTTATCTTGACGCTTAGTATAACAATGATAAAATACTCAATGTAATTCTACATATAAAACACTTGACGTCTAATTATAAATAAAAAAAATTAAAATTGAGGAGACGTGCATTTTGTTTCCACATGCATGCATAATTGCATACCATGCAATATATAAAATAAAAATAAGTTATATATATGTTATGTACGATTTGATTTGTTGATTTAATTTGTTGCTTCCTCAAGATGAACACTATTGTCATGATTATGTTAAATGATTCAAATTTTAAGAAAAATAATAATAATGTAGTACTAGATATCATATGTATGTTTGTATTATGACATATGGTGTCTTGTCTGAATTTGACATCTAGCGGAGATAAAGACAATGACGGACCCAGAATTTAGGGGTTGTGGGTACATGAAAGGTTCGAACACACGTATTGACGTCTAATGCTTTAAGGTTTCGTTTAAAAACTAAAACACTCAGCTATCTTTTTGGCTTATTGGATGTTTTTCTAAATCTTATAACGGAATTTATATATATTTTTATATAATTATACATAATCTGCGTCGAATTTAATGGATGCCGGAGCACCAAAACTCTGGCTATAGGTTCGCCCCTGGAGAAAGGTCTCTACGAATATAGCAACAACGACGGCACAACCTCGCTAAGATAAAACACTTTCACACAAACAACGACTCAACAAGAATTCGCTAAGATAAAACACTTCCACACAAAATTTGTAAACAATGAAATCGCAGGGCTTCAAAGGAAGGGTAGAGTTGTAATTTTGCATCCCCTTAAACAGCGAAGCGAATATTCGTGCAAAATAAAACACACAACAATACCAGTTAAATGAAGCGATCATACGACTCCCGCGAAATTTTTACCCTAAATTTCTTAGGAAAAAATACATAAAGTAACATACTTAAATATTAAATTACAAAAAATAGCAATACTTTTATCAAATTATATTTTGTAGCATATGTATTTTTATGTATTTGTATTTTTGTAGTAACAGTTTGCAAAAATACAAAATATGTATTGATTATAAAGGCAGTAAAAATCATATGTATTTATATTTTTGTAGCAACAGTTTATAAATATACAACTTGCTTTATTATGTAATTATGAAACTGTTGCTATGAAACTCAAAATTAAGGGTATAAGTATGTTATTTCTGAATTTTGCCCAATTTCTTACCACAATTAAAAAGTTTCACTATTCACAATCAACTTTAGGCCCAATCATCTGTCCAACCAAAGCCCATTAAACTTGGGCCTAATCAAACTTGGGTACCTAAAGTAGGCCCAAGCCCAACCCTCCACCCCACCCCCACCCACCAAAGCCCATCAAACTTTTTACCTAAAGTAGGCCCAAGCCCAAATTCCCCACCCCACCCACAAAAAAATATCTATATATAGTGGGTCCCACAAGTTGATCCATGGAAGACCATAGAAACTTCTTCACATTAAGAAAACCATTTTATACAAAAGTAGTGGGTACTATAAAACCACTTACCTTAGATTTTTGGTACATCCTGCATTACAAGTTGTACATCTCCTTTATATGATAATAAAGTCAAAATCTTCTTTTTCAGATTTCAAACTGCCCAACTAAGACAAATTTACAGTTTTGCCCTCCTTCAATTAGGGGTTGTTTGGTTAGTAAGATAAAGAAAATTCTTCTATTAAAGAAAATAATTTGATACATTTTACAATTTTCTTTGTTTAAGACATAAGATTTAAAAAATTTCTTTACTTTTGTAAATCCTGTTAAATAAAAATTAGACAATCAAATTAAATAAAGAAAATAGTTTATTGATTATTAATTCTTGTATTCTCTTCATTCATCTTTATTTGTCCAGTATATTTAAAATAATTATCAATTTTATTTATTCAACTTAAAAAATCACGAAATAATTTATTTTATATCGATTTTACTCTTATTATTACATATTATTCATTTTTCGAAATCTAAATGACTTATAATTAATAGGCGTGATAGCAAAATTGAACTTTTATTTATTATTTCTTAAAAAAAACACGACAAATCAAACATAAACAAGTAAAGATAGATTAACGGAGCATTATAATTTTTGTGATTCGATCCTTTTTCAAATCGTGTGTATAGCAAAAGTTTTAATAGATTCAGTTGTAATCCTTCCATTGCTTAAAAGTTCATATTCACCTATGATTTGGCACATAACGAGAGCTTCATGTATCGAGTTGTCCTTTTAATCCTTTCACTACTTAAAAGTCACTTAGGATTTCGCGTATAATGGACACTTTAGTGCACCGAACTATTCTTTTAATCCTCCCATTACTTAAAAGTTCATTTAGAATCCGTATATAACTAAAGTTTTAGTACATCAAACCATTCATTTAATCCTTCTATTTAAAGTTCATATTCACTTATGATCTGACGCATAACGAGAGCTTTATGTGCTAAATCATCCTTTTAATTCTTTCATTACTTAAAAGTTCATTTAGGATTCCGCTTGCAACGAGAGTTTTAGTGCACCGAACTGTTCCTTTAATTCTTTCATTACTTAAAAGTTTATTTAAAATCCCGTATATAATTGAAGCTTCAATACATTAAATCGTCCTTTTAATCCTTCCATTAAAAGTTCACCTCCTCTCATTATTCGACACAAAACGAGAACTTTATGTATCGAGTGATCTTTTTAATCCTTTCATTACTTAAAAGTTCACTTAGGATCCTGTGCACAAAGGAAATATCAATGCACCAAACTGTTCTTTTAATCCTTCCATTACTTAATAGTTCATTTAGAATTCCACATATAACTGAAGGTTTACCGTCCTTTTAATCCTTCCATTACTTATATCCACTTATAATCTGATGCATAACGAAAACTTTATGCATCGAGTTATCCTTTTAATTCTTTCATTACTTAAAAGTTCACCTAGGATCCCGCACACAACAAAAATATTAGTGCGCCAAACTGTCCTTTAATCCTTTCATTACTTAAAGTTCACTTAGAATCTCATATATAACTAAAGCTTTAGTACACCGAACCAACCTTTTAATCCTTTCATTACTTAAAAGTTCACTTAGGAGGAGCACATAATGAAATTTTCGTGCATCTAACTATCCTTTTAACCTTTTCATTACACAAAAGTTCATTTGAAATTTCGTATATAATAGGAGCTTTAGTATATCGAATCATCCTTTTAGTCCTTCCATTACTTAAAAGTTCATTTAGAATCCTATATATAACAGAAGTTTCAATACACCGAATCGTCCTTTTAATCCTTTCATTACTTAAAAGTTCACTTAGAATTTCGTATATAACTGAAACTTCAATATATCAAACTGTCTTTTTAATTCTTTCATTACTTAAAAGTTCATTTAGAATTCATATATAACTGATACTTCATCAGTACACCAATCTGTCCTTTTAATTCTTCCATTACTTAAAAATTCATTTAAAATACTTCAGTACACTAATCTATCCTTTTAATCCTTCCATTACTTAAAAGTTCATTTAAAATACTTCAGTACATCGAATCGTCCTTTTAATTCTTCCATTACTTAAAAGTTACTTACCAAACAACCCCTTAAATTCACCCCCACATCCAATGGCTACAAATCAAACACATGGCAAAAGTATTCTATAAAAAAACAAGGTCAAAGAAAACACTTCTATGACCCAAAGACAAAAAAGGTGACAAACAGTTTTGCTAAATCCTGTGGGACTCTCTCACTTTAGTTTTTAAGCTGACACATTTGCTTAAAAGTAAAAAAACCATGGGCAGTTTTTATCTGTATAATCCACAGCTTAAAAAACCAGCTGCCCTTTCTTGTATAAACTTGTATACACTCACTTATTTCTCTTCATTCACAAAAAAATTGCACCAAAAAATATATTTAAATAATCCTTTTTTATTTCTTGAATGAACTGTTTAGCTGCTTTTACTTTCAAAGGTTGAAACTTTAGTAGTCTGGTGATGTTTACTTAACTCTCTCTTTGCTTTAGGCTGTTTTTCTTCTGTGTTTTTTTGGTACCATGTTGTGTCTCATAGGATTAAGAATGTACCTATGAAGTGATAATTTTTGTGCTTATTATAAGATTTTGCTTTGTGGGGTTTTCAAGATTTTGAAATTTTTGTGCTTAACATAACATTTTGCCTTGTGGGGTTTCCAAAATTTTGAATGTAAGGGTTTATCATAAGATTTTGCTTTGTGGGGTTTTCAAGATTTTGAATTTTTCTTGATCAATTTGGTACCATTTTGTGCTTATTGTAAGTTTTTGCTTTGTGGGGTTGTCAAGATTTTGAATTTTTCTTGTGGTTTTGGTACCATTTTGTGCTTTTCATAAGATTTTGCCTTGTGGGGTTTTCAAGATTTTGAATTTTTCTTGATCATTTTGGTACCATTTTGTGATTTTCATAAGATTTAGCCTTGTGGGATTTTCAAGATTTTGAGTTTTTCTTCTAGTTTTGGTACCATTTTGTGCTTATCATAAGATTTGGCCTTGTGGGGTTTTCAAGATTTTGATTATTTTTTTTCTGTTTTTGGAACCATTTTGTGCAAATCATAAGATTTTGCTTTGTGGGGTTGTCAAGATTTTGGATTTTCTTGATCATCTTGATGGATTCTGGTAGTTTATATTCAAACATGGGTGGTCCTGGTATGTTGGGATTAGAAATGTCATTACATCATCAAATCCCTCAACAAAATCCTCACCACCAACACCACATGCACCCTCAACCCCCACCCCACCCTCAACCCCCACCCCACCACCCTACAGTCTCATTTGCACATCATCAAGAAAATGGTGATAACCAACAAGTATTGAGGCAAGGTTTTCCATTTGGTAACAACAACAACAACAAGGGTAAAAACCAAAGCTTGAGTTTTAGTGATGATGAGGAACCTGTTCCTAGTGCTGATAACAATAGTACTGATGATGGAAAGAGGACTAATAGTAACAACAAAACTTGTCCTTGGCAAAGAATGAAGTGGACTGATAGTATGGTGAAGTTGTTGATTATGGTTGTTTATTATATTGGTGATGAAGTTGGTTCTGAAGGGAATAACAACAACAATAATGATCCTAGTGGAAAAAAGAAAGGGGGTAGTGGGGGTGGGGGTGGGGGTGGGGGTGTGGTAGGGGTGTTGCAAAAGAAGGGAAAGTGGAAATCAGTGTCTAGAGCAATGATGGAGAGGGGTTTTTATGTTTCACCACAACAATGTGAAGACAAATTCAATGACTTGAATAAGAGGTACAAGAGGGTTAATGACATTCTTGGTAAAGGTACAGCTTGTAGAGTTGTGGAGAATCAGTGTTTGCTTGAAACAATGGATCATTTGTCACCAAAGATGAAAGAAGAAGTGAAGAAGTTGTTGAATTCTAAGCACTTGTTTTTTAGAGAAATGTGTGCTTATCATAATAGTTGTGGTCATAACAATGCTGCTGGTGCTGGTGGTGCTAGTGTTGTTGCTGAGGCTGCGATTTCGCAAGCTCAGAAGAGGTGTTTGCATTCGTCCGCAAATGCAAATGCAAGAATTGGTGCTTCTAGTTTAGTAAAAGTGGCAAGTGGTGAAAATGATGAGGAGGAGGGGGATGAGGACGATGACGAAGACGAGGAGGATGACGATGATGAGGTATCCGGTGCAAGAGACCACGACCACGACGACCACCACCACCACGAGGAGGACGACGATGACATTGATGAGAGATCAAGAAAGAGGCAAAGAAAGCTAGGAACTTCATCACCAATGGTACAACAATTGAGCACAGAATTAGCTAATGTAGTTCAAGATAGGGAAAGAAGTCCACTTGCAAAGAGACAATGGATGAAAACTAGAATGATGCAATTGGAAGAAGAACATGTTGGCTATATGTACCAAACATTTGAGCTTCAAAAGCAAAGATTGAAATGGGAGAAATTTATAAGCAAAAAGGAAAGAGAAATGGAAAGGGAAAAACTTATGAATGAGAGAAAGAAATTGGAGAATGAAAGAATGGTGCTTTTGTTGAAGCAAAAAGAACTTGAGCTTCTTGATTTTCTTCAGTATCATCCAAATAATAATAACCATAGAAATAGTGACCCTTCTTCTGTGTTACTGGATGATGAAAAATTGTAGTACAACAATACTAGTAGAAGCTAGCAGCAGCAGAAGATCAGTTAACAAAATGTAAATAAATGTATATACATGTTTTTTGCCTTGTTTTTTTTTTTTTCAATTTTGAATCTTGAATCAAGTCTTTTTTAGTTTCTAAAAATGTCGACGACGAATGCGTGTGTCAGATTTTCCAAAAGTAGTTTATGATAGTTTATGTCAATGAGTGCGTGTCAGATTTTTCCAACAGAGTAAAATGTCAATATGAGTGTATGTTAGATACTTTGAAGGTAGTCCATTGCCTTGTTTTTTTTTTCAATCTTGAATCAAGTCTGTTTTAGTTCCTTCGTTGTTAGGACTCTCTAAAAATATCGATGGGTGCGTGTTAGAATTTTCAAAAGTAATTGATGTCGATGATTGCGTGTCAGTTCCAACACGAGTAAAATATCGATGAGTTCATCTTAGATACTTTGAAGGTAGTCCATTTTTTGGATAGTGCATGTTAGATTAGTTCATATTTTTCCATACTCTGATACGGCTTCGACAATATTTTTGAAAAGTTCGATCAAGCCTTGGAAACAGCCTCTGGTAGAAATGCTGCGTACGATACACCCTTGTGGTAGGGCCCTTCCCCGGACACACCGAGCTGCCCTTAAAAAGAGCAATTTGGTATACAAAAACTTATGTCATGCGCATAGTTTGAAGAAGGGTTTCACCACAAGGGTGTATTATAAGCACAACCTTATCTTATATTTTTTTCAGAGGTTGTTTTCAAGGTTTGAAATCGTGACTTCCTGATCGCATGCCAACAACTTTATCAGCTACTCGAAGGCTCCCTTCAAGAGTGTTCTGGATGAATGTAAAATAATTTGACATGTATATTTTATGGATGAATGTAAAATAATTTGACATGTATATTTTATATAATTCATCAGTGGCGGAGCCAAGATATTCACTAAGAGGTTCATAAGTGAACATACGAACTAACCAAAGGGGGTTCAACATCTAATATATCTACATAAAAAATAATTTTAACCATACATATATAGCAAAAAAATTCGTCGAAGGGGGTCGCGACCGAACCCCTCGGCAAAGGGTAGATCCGCCAGCGTAATTCATCATACATAATTTAATTTTTCAACGAAGGATATTTAGTTGGCCACGTGGCTGTTTTTTTCAAAAAAATATAATGAGGAAAAGAAAAATTAAAGCACGCCCAGTGGGACTCGAACCCACAATCGCTTGATTAGAAGTCAAGCGCCTTATCCATTAGGCCATGGGCGCTTCTTGTCATATATAAAGAAGTTGGTTTATAATATACAATAAAAATAGGACACTTCCTTTTTTTCTTTTACCCGATATTCGATATCCGTATTAGTATGAAAATTATTTTTTATTCATGTTGCAAATACCGCAATATGTATTGAAACACTGAGTAATTCGTATTTACAGAGAAACACTCTTAACTGAATTTTTTGTAGATTTCAAATTCGAACTCGAGGCCTCTGGTTAAGGATGAAGAAATCCTATCCATACCACTATAAATAGTCATTTTGACCTACTCAATTCAACGTATCTAAAAGTTTGTCTGGTTTGAGTTAAATATGTCAGCTTAAATTAATCCATAAAAAAAATTAATTATTATTTAATAATCTTATATATTAGGTATTCATAATGAGGAAAAATAACATAATTATAATTTCCCTAATACTAGAAGCTCCACGAGGTATCAATAAAATCTGATTACACTCTAAATTTTTTAGATATCGCTTATGAAATTTCACGGGATACGCTACTGTTACCATATAATTTTATTTTATTTTTGTTTTGAATTTGTTCTTAAAGTAATGATATTTATGTATTTGAAAATAATTCAACTTAAAATATAACAAGTCAAATTTCATAAACTTCAAATCCAAAATTCACGTCTAAAATATGAAATTCATGTTTCTTTACATTTTCTCGAACACATTTCTTTCGAGCCTGATCTACCAGAAACGGTCTCTCCGTCCCCACGAACGGTGGAATAAAATTTTCATAGATCCTACAGTCTCGAGACCCCATTTATGAAATTACATTAGTATGTTGTTGTTGTTTATTAAAACATATTTGGTAATAAACTAATAACAGAACATTATACTTTTTTCCCCATAATTTTCACAATTATTGCAAGTTTTGTCCACAAGAATTGCCACATTATACCCTATGTTGCTCGGACTCTTAAAAAACGTGAACAGATGCGTGTCGGGTTCTCCAAAGCTAGTGTATTTTTGGAGAATCCGACATGGGTGCGGCATTGAAAGTGAAGAGTCCGTGCAACTTAGCGTTATACATACAACTATAGAATAACACATATTGTAGCTACCAAAACTTTAGATATTAGAACTTCATTTGTGATGGCATGAGAACAACTAAAAGCTTAATCTTCAAGTTCAATAATCTTAACCACCGCCGCGTCTCCGACTTTCTGGCACACGACAACTCGGTCGTGGGACTTCACAACTCCCGAGGCCTTCCCGCGATCAAGGGCAACTTTCAGCACAGACTCGTTCGATGGGTTTGTAGACTCAGCCTATGAAAACAAGAAGTTATAATCAAGATTCAGGGGCGGAGCCATAGTACAAGCACGGGTCCACACGAGCACAAAAGCTTTCAAGGGCAGAGCTATAGTACAATCACGGGTCCACACAAGCACAAAAGCTTTAAGGGTCAGAGCCATAGTACAAGCACGGGTTCACACGAGCACAAAAGGTTTCAGGGGTGGAGCTACAGTACAATCACGGGTCCACACGAGCACAAAAGCTTTCAGGGGCGGAGCTATAGTACAAGTATGGGTCCGCACGAGCACAAAAGGTTTCAGGGGCGGAGTTATAGTACAAGAAGGGGTCCACACGAGCACAAAAGCTTTGCTCAGACTCTATATTTGCAAATGAATTGTAAATCCAGTAACTAAAACGGGTTATGAGTTCAGTGGCAAGTTCAGAATCCATAAACTTCAAAAATCCTGACTCCGCCTCTGTCACGATTGTCATGACAGGAGGGAAACATGCAAGTTTCATGTTTCATAATACAAGTAAGAAACATGGGATAATGTAGTAACTCAGTCAACATATACTAAACAAGACGTGGAAATATGAGCAAATATTACCATTGCGAGGGTGATACAACCTAGTAAATACAACGCGCTGATGATACTTACAGGATGTCGAGGATCAGCAAGCATTGGAAAAAGACCCCTCACGATAAGTGACTGCCTTGCCTGAACATGGAGAAGTTAAAAACATACAAAAAACCCGTCAACTTCCATGTCGATGAAACAAAAGTTATACTGAACAACTTCCGCACACTCTTTTTCAGTCTCAACTCAAATATTGCGTGAAATCCTACTAAATAGTTCGGGAGCAATGAGAAAAGCAGGCAGAGGAAAGAAGGTGAAAGGACACGCTAATAGGGCCTATGATATAGCATAGCGAGTCTAAGATCTTCGTTAATCTGACTAAAAAATCACACGTTAAAAAATGTATAGACAATGTAATTACGCGAACAAATTCACCAGCAAGAACCAGGATGCATATGACAGAAAGAGCGACAAGAGTCACAGTGATACACAGGAGCGTAATAGTCCTTCTCAATCAAATGCTTTTAAAAGGTCAGAACAGAACATCGCGAGCTGGATTTGATTCTTGAATAGATGATTTTAGTGGTATACCTCGAATGAGCCGCTCAAACTCCACTTCAATTGATTCGTCTTAAGTCGAGGAATGACAACAGATATTACTGGCATTGTTGGCCTATACTTGGCTATCAATCTGTGCACATATATTTAACAATTTATCGCTCTTAATAGTATAAATTCTAAGAAATCTAGTTAGAACAGAGAGATTACCGTGCTGCTCTTCCAGATGAAGTGAAACAAATAATTACTGACGCTTTCACCTTAATTGCTGCTCGTACCTAAACGAGCGAGTGGATATTCGATTAGTTCTGTAAGCTTGGATCCAAATGAAGAAAGGGAGTCATGTTCGAAGGAATACCGCAGAAGAAGCAATTGATTCGAGGTGTGACATGGGCTCCCCAACAAATTTGACTGTCCTCTTGAAGTATAGATCTTGGTTAAAGACCTTCTCCGCCTGCACGGAAATTAATTGTTAACTCGGGCTACTTCCCTACGAGGGGGCGGGGACTTGAGAGTATCTGATGCAACCCAGGGAGAACCCGGTGCTATATAAGCCCCACATCAGCATCCCGTTAAACTAGTGTGGTGCTGTAAGTCACAAACTTTGCAATAGGATCATAATAAACGACCATGCTCCGCATCTGTCATCTTCGACAGCTGTGGGCCAGAACATTTTTAGCCCGGGGCTAACACTTTAACACCAGCGTCACCATCCAAGGCACGACAAGCACGTAGAGCAGTGAGTCGCTCTAATACCTCAAAAGCTAGCTATTGAGGTGGGAGAGCCCAAAGCTGTATAAGCACTCGAGTCCTACGTTGCAACAGGATCATAACAGTATCTAACGACTACACCATATATCTTGACAAGTGCAGACCTTACCGAGAAATGTCCGTTAATAGATCATAGCATAAGAACCAAATACTGATGCCTTGATGTGGAAAATATTGCCAAAAGAGTAAACCACGAAATCACGCACAGATCCTCTTATTTCACAGAAAGGTTCAGCGAAAAAATGAAAATCACCTCGGCGCAAATTCTTCCAACAGTGGAAATAGTTTCAATTGGGTATAATCCACGTAGAGTCTCGGCACCAAGAAGAATTGCATCAGTGCCTGCACAAATGTTGAAACATCAAAAGCTCCTAGCAGAAACAAACTAACAAGATGTCATATGAAGGATGACGAAAGAAACTCAAATCATCAGAGGCAATAAAGGACGGTATAACCGCTAAGATGGGCAGCAGGATTACCGTCCAAGACAGCATTAGCAACATCCGTTGCTTCAGCACGAGTTGGCCTAAGATTGTCGGTCATACTATCGACAACACGTGTTACTACAGCAGGCTTGCCAGCCATGTTACACTTGTAAACAGCTTCTTTCTGGAACAAGAACACCTGTGTACCACTCGAAAATTAGTTGAATGACCATCCTACTACGAAATACGATTATAGTACCATTCAGAATTTTGCCACAACGATAAGTTTACAGGATGAACAGGCTCACCGCTTATACATGCATGACTTACAAAAGAAGGTGCCTGAATTTTGAAGAAGAAAACTTACCTTCTCAGGTGGAAGATCTATCCCGAGATTTCCACGTGAAAGGATGATGCCATCGGCCTCTTGGAGTATCTCATCAAAATGTGTCAAGCCCTATGTAAATCACCACGGAAATAAGTAAATTGCAAGCCTGACAGTTCAAGACACTCAACAACAATCTCACAAAGAACGATCCAAAAGAAAAAGATCAGACAGAAAATAACACTTTACTAACTAACCTCTTCGCTTTCAATTTTCGCAAAGATCTGTGTTTGGCTTAGATCACCCAGCTTACCTAAGAGTTCGCGTGCCTGAACTTGAGAAAAATACACCAACGAGGTCGATTCAGTATAAATGAAAAACACGATCGCTCAATACAACGCTAACTATAGAAATGCAGCACAGTATGAAAGCCATCGACGTGATATAATGAATCAAGAAAGTAGATAAATGGAAGGAAATAAATAGAAGACAGTGAAATCATTACCTCACGAACATCCTCAGCATGCCTGGTAAATGATAACGAAAGAAAATCAATTTTGTTTTGGACTCCCCATGTGCTAATAACCTGATTCAATTAGCATGCCGAGGGCACCAGAACCATCAAAAAGGATTGCTTTGCCAAGCCATTAACGAGGCAGGCGACAAAGAATATAAGTTAAAACTGTTTCGTGGTGTAATATAAGTTAAAACTTCATATTTCAAGAGAAAGGATGTACTTTTGGCATGAACAAGATAGTCGATGTGGATATCAAATATAGGATGAGGATAAATATTGTTGATGGTGCTTAAAATAAAATCCCATTGCCAAGATGTTGCTACAGAAAGTCGAAAAATGGGAAGACGAGAGTATGAATAGGTTCCACCAGTCCATGCTTATGTAACAACAACAACGACATACCCAGTGTAATCCCACAAGTGGGGTTTGGGGACGTAAACAGGTAGAGGGGCGGTTTTCGGTAGACCATTGGCTCAAAACAGATGAAAAAGATGACGACAACAACAAAACACTCGCTGTAACCCTCGGCTCAATCCATGCTTACATAACTAAACAAAATCACATCCATCGTAAGACTCATTTGATTCATACATCACAAAGCCCAATTAAAATTTCTATCAAATAGATAAGTAAATTTTAACACTACTATTAAGTGCCCGAGGTAGAGAGGCTATTACCGATAGACCCTTAGCTCAAGATATTTAGTCAACCACAAAGTTCTCGCAGAAATTTTTCCATAAACATGTTTGCGCACATAATGAAAAGGTTGATTTTTATCGCTTCTCTAAAGTTTGAGGAACTTACCTCCTTATCTTTATTTGAGAGGGTAGGTAAATCGATATGAATCTGAGCAGCATGCAGAGTGAACAACGATCCAGTTAACGTGGCGGAATTCTTTATCACACAAACTACATCATCCCCTTTCACTTGATCTACCTGCGCAACCACATTTAGAATTCTTAATCAGCGGATTCAAACAACCTTAAACTGCTTTCTTTGAAGCAGTAGAAATGTATTAACCGTCTTCGTCAAGAACTTTCGTAATTGTGCAGTTGCAAACACATTGCAAAATCTACTCTTGTACCTCCAGCCACACAGACGTCGTTTCGCTTCCTGTAAAGAGGTATTGACCGATAAAAAGCGTGTCTCCCTTCTTCACCGCCTGCAAGAAAACTTAACATCATAATTCAGTATCATGAACGATATCCCCTCCTAATCCACAATATTGACGATGTTCTCTCCACTCTTTTCACTTGAACAGTCTTGGTTACGAAACACACTGCAGGGAAAAGGCAAAGTAAAGAAGATGGGAACTAACGGAACCTTGGATAATCCATCGAAATTGATTGGGAACACTTCAGAAGATGCTTCCTCGCCTTTATCAGGTATAATAGTTACAGTTTCATCTGCCTTAAGTGCAATAGGTTTCTCACTTGTGTTAACAACCGTTAGCTCTGGACCGGCAGTATCTAGCATGACCTGAAAATATAGAAACGAAATAGTCGTAATACCTTTTGCCAAGTAAACTGAACAATGCTCAACAGGTGCAATGACAAAAAACAACGATAACATACTCAGTGTAATCCCACAAGTGAGGTCTAAATAGAGTGGTGCATACGCAACCTTAGCTTACCCGTAGCTTGTGAAGGTAGCGAAGTTGTCTCCGATAGACTCACAGCTAGAGTAAGCATATCAAAAATCAAGTATGTGATCTACAAGTATTTGATTACTAGTTAAGTTTTATTATATCGTATCGTTAAATGCATCGTTAGATAGCGACAAAAAGTCTCATTTTGTGTAACGACCAATTTGATGTGATTGCGTCTCACCTTATTTATTCTTCTCTTTTGTCTATACTTGTTATTTAATAAATATATTTTTATCTTTTACACCTACCATCTTATAGTAGCTCTACCTTGTAACCTACTATTGTTGATGTGTGACATTATGTAACAACGGAAAACGACACAATTTAAACATTGTATTCATCAAAACATTACAGTACGATACAATAGAGCATCGAATGACATGGCTTAGTGGTCAATGAAATGGTTGAGAACCACAAAGTCTTAGATTCAAATCCTAGCGGAGACAAAAACACTAGATGATTTCTTCCTGTTTATACTAGCCTTAATGAACAGAGTCACCTGATACCTGTTGCTGGTGGGAGGTGACTAGTATCATGTGAAATTAGTCAAGGTGCCCACAAGTTGGCTCGAACACCACGGTTATAAAAAAAACAATACAGCACAACACATTATGAAAGACGTAACAACCATCCAAACAGAGTGTTAAAGGAACAAAAACCGAAAATGTCATACTTACAGCACAGAGTTTCTTGGTACTCTTAATAGAAGTCTTCAAGTTATCCAATGTCTCTTGATGATACTTATTATCACCCAACGAAAAATCAAATCTTGCGACTGCGATTCCAACAAAACCAACGATTGTTTCGCAACATTTCAGAAAGAAAAAAAATCTGAACTTTCAAGATATTATCACTTACCAGACATTCCAGCTTCAAGACATGCTGAAATAACCTCAACAGATCGCGATTTTGGACCCAATGTTCCAACAATCTTTGTCATTGCAGGAAAAAAACTCTAACAAGATTTATAAAAAATGAAAAGATAAAACAACGCCATTAGTTATTATCACTATTAATACACAAATCATATGAAAATGAAAAACTCAACCAAGATCCATAAAAAAATGAAAACTAAAACAACCCCATTAGTCATTATCACTATTACTACACACACATCATAAATGGCATTACATTCCGGTGCACTAAAACTCCCTCTATGCGCGGGGTTCAGGGAAGGGTTGAACGCGTGTGACCTCTTCATCGCATGATAGTAACTTTACCCGTTATTCCAAGACTCCCTTTCTATTAATACACAAATCATATGGAAAAAACTCTGTCAAGATTTATAAGAAATGAAAAAATAACACATGCAACCCCATTAGTCATTATTAACATTAATACACAAATCATATGGAAAAAAACTCTACCAAGATTTATAAAAAATGGAAAAATAACACAACCCCATTAGTCATTATTGCCATTAATACACAAACCATATGATAAATATAGATCTAAAGTAAGAAAAAAAGAAATGCTTACAGTTCTGGATGGCTCCAAGATTGAAGCCATCCTGATTGGTTCTTCAAGAAGTAAGTGATTTGAGTGCATGGTTTTTTGTTACTATAGAAATATTATTCCTAACAAAAAATTTGAATCAGTTTTGTATGGAAAAAATGAGAAGTTATATTATATAGAGAAAAGAGATCACAGTGAGAGGAGCCAAAAACTGAAAAACAGTTATGTGTACGGTTTGGGTACTTTTTATGTATTATTTATTCTCAAATAATGAAAATTAAAAAACTAAAAAAATTAAAGGGTGTTTCATGCGTTAAAATTTTCGTTATGTGCAGGGTTTGTAAAAGGACTCGACCATATGAGTCTACCGCATGCATGCAGGTTTACCTTGCATTTCTGAAAGATGCTGTCAGTGGCGGAGCCAGAATTTTCACTGAGGGAGTTCAGAAGTAAATATACGCACTAGTCGAAGGTGGTTCAACATCTTACTATATATACATAAAAATATTTTTGATCATGTAAAAATAGTATAATTTTCCGACGAAGGGGGTTCATTCCCTGAATTGTATGTAGATCCGCCACTGAATGCTGTTTGCGCAACCTTGAATCGTGACTTTAATTTATGATCACGTGATGATAACTTTACCGGTTATTTCAGGGATCTCAATCAAGTCGTATAATAATGAAAATAATGACGACAATTTTATAAGTCATTTGAGTATGCACGTCGATTAAGTGATTTTCCTGTTCTCGTGTAATGAAAATAATGTTTTTTTTTAAATTATAATCATGATGTCCAGACAAATTTGTGTGCGCTACAATTAAGTGATTTATTCTTGTATAATGAAAATAATATATTTTATTTGATAGCTATGGTATCGAGGTAAGCTTGTGTATGCCTCGAATAATTTTATGCGGTACCATCACTTATCACCTCTACTATCACCAACACGATCGTCAACCACCACCACCGCCGATCACTATTGTCAACCACTATAAGACTTATCACCTCTATCACTATATATACTTTTATATTAATTGTCATCGTCATAGTCGTCACCTCCATCATAACTATCAACTATTACCATCACCGCGATCAATTCTTACTACTAATTAACCAACTCCACTGTTACAAGTATCGTCATCAAGTATCATCAATACATCGTCAATCATCGCACTTTCTTCGATCATCACCACTACCGTTGTTATTGTCGATGCCACCTCCACCACTATCAGCTACTATCACTAATTCAATCAATTTTTATTATCAACCATCTCTACCATCAAAATCGGAACGCATTTTTTTAGCTACCACACATTTCAACTACTAACATTAAAAAGTAGGTCCCCTTACATTCCTGTCACTCAATTTTTTCATATTGACCAATAATCAAAATGTCAAATTCCATGGGCTATGCCAAAGGGGTAATTTGACGTGAGGTATAACGCATAATAATTTTGGATTAAAATATAAAATTATTTTATTTTATATTTGATTGGAGGTATTAGTTATCGCAAAATTATTTATCCCATTATTTATATTATAGTGATCTATGGGATATGTTTTCTCATACACATGGTAGAATAATTAATTCCGAAATAGCTAATTCTAAAATTAATTATTTCAAAATAACTTGTTCTCGAACAAATGACCCATGTTTCAATGCGTCTTTAAGTAATCCTTGTCTGCGAAGTCTGATGAAGTGTCGGACCACAAAGTCTATTGTACACAACCTCACATTACATTTCTGCGAGGATCAGTTTCCACAGCTTGAAAAAAAACTCTAACGAGATTTATAGAAAATGGAAAAAAATAAAACAACCCCATTTGTCATTATCAGTATTAATACACAAATCATAAAGGACCATAAGAGTCTATTGTAAGCAGCTTCACGTTACATTTCTGGGAGGAAAAAAATTCTATAAAGATTTACGAAAATATCAAAAATAAAACAACCCCATTAGTCATTATCACTATTACTACACAAATCATAAATGGCATTATATATATTTCGGTGCACTAAAACTCCTTCTATACACGGAGTTCGAAAAAGACTTGGACCACAAAGCCTATTATATGCAGTCTCATATTACATTTCTACAAGGAACTGTTTCCACGACATGAACGTGATGTTAGTAACTTTACCCGTTATTCCAAGGCTCCCCTTCTACTAACACAAAAATCATATGGAAAAAACTCTACCAAGATTTATAAAAAATGGAAAGATAACACAACCCCATTAGTCATTATTAAAATTAATACACAAATCATATGGAAAAAACTCTACCAAGATTTACAAAAAATGAAAAAATAACACAACCCCATTAGTCATTATTAACATTAATACACAAATCATATGGAAAAAAACTCTACCAAAATTTATAAAAAATGAAAAAATAACACAACCCCATTAGTCATTATTAACATTAATACACAAATCATATGGAAAAAACTCTACCAAGATTTATAAAAAAGGAAAAATAACACAACCTCATTAGTCATTATTAAAATTAATACACAAATCATATGGAAAAAACTCTACCAAGATTTATAAAAAAGGAAAAATAACACAACCTCATTAGTCATTATTAACATTAATACACAAATCATATGGAAAAAACTCTACCAAGATTTATAAAAAAAGGAAAAATAACACAATCCCATTAGTCATTATTAACATTAATACACAAATCATATGATAAATATAGATCTAAAGTAAGAAAAAAGAAATGCTTACAGTTCTGGATGGCTCCAAGATTGAAGCCATCCTGTTTGGTTCTTCAAGAAGTAAGTGATTTGAATGCATGGCTTTTTGTTACTAACTCTAGCTGCAATAATCTAACTAGATTTTTATCCACCGTACTTTAGTGCACTGGACTGTCTTTTATATAATCACTTTTGTATTAATAGAATTAGTCTAACAAGCTTAATTTTGTTCCACACTGAATATATATATATTATGTTAATATCGATTTATTGTATAATATTTTTTTTCTTTTACTCTTATATTAAACAATTAAAATAAGTAGAAAATAATTTATCCAAAGTTGAATCTCTTTGGTACATTAGTGTTGTCAAAATGGCTACCTCGCACGGAGACAGATATCTCAATATAAATATATAAGGACAAGTTGTCCAATTAAGTGGGAGTCCTTCAAATTTTTTAAATTAGGTGGGAGGGATAAATTTTTTGTGTGATAAGAAGGTGCCGCTCAAGCTTAAAGGCAAATTCTACAGGGTAACAGTCTATCCGGCCATGTTGTATGGAGTGGAGTGTTGGCCAGTTAAGAACTCCCACATTCAAAAAATGAAGGTGACGGAAATGCGGATGTTGCGTTGGATGTGTGGGCTGACTAGGGGGGATACAGTTCGGAATGAGACTATCAGGGAGAAGGTTGGTGTGACTCCAGTGGAAAATAAGATGCGGGAAGTCCGATTGAGATGGTTCGGACACGTGATGAGGAGGGGCATGGATGCCCCAGTTCATAGGTGTGAGAGGCTAGCTTTGGATGGTTTTAGGCGGGGTAGGCCGAAGAAGTACTAGGAAGAGGTGATTAGGCGGGACATGGAACAGTTACAGCTCACTGAGGACATGACCCTAGATAGGAAGATCTGGAGGACGCGAATTAGGGCAGAGGGCTAGGGTCAGTTTGGGTCGCTAGTGTAGGGCATTACTTGGTGGGGGTATTATTTTTGTTATGATACCTTGTTTCATGCTTTATTACAGATCTGTTTACTTTTCTCTGTTTACTATTACTTGTGGGTGTCGTATTTATGTTATGCCATCTTGTTCCATTCTTTACTATGAATTTATTTAGTATTCTGTGTCTCGAGCCGGGGGTCTATCGGAAACAACCTTTCTACTTCTTTAGAGGTAGAGGTATGGAGTGCATATATTTTACCCTCCCCAGACCTCACTATGTGGGAATACACTGGATTTTTTTTTTTCTTTTAAGTTTTTCCGTTCCAACAATTGTAGAACAACTTTGGTAATTGTTTGACAACTTTGCAAAGTTGTTCAACAACTATCAAAGTTGTTCGATAGCTATGTGGGACCCACTCGTTCCCTTGGAAACTTGAAAGGCCTTCTGGCTCTTTTTTCTCCATTATTAGGGCAACACCCTGTTTTCTTTTTCTTTCGGTCACTGTTTTTCATTTGCCGTCTCTCTCTCTCTCTCTCCTCTTCACTCTCTCTTGCCACCGCTGCTCCTACCGCCGCCGCTGCTCCCGCTGCTCCGAAGAAGGTAAGCTCCGCATATTGTTAATCTGTTTTTGATTACCGTGCATATGGTTATGCTGTTGTAGTTTTTGATTTCTGATACCAATTTTTCCTCTCCTAATTGTATTTAGTGTCTATTTATGTCAATGAATTAACCACACTTTGAAATTAGGTGTGGTTCGATAGCATATTTAGTATTGTTGGATGGGAGATTTTGATGAAAGTACTTTTTCTAAGTAATTTATTTCTTACTGTCCATTCCTGATTTTCATTTTGAAGTTCTCAATTTGTTATCTTGTTTTACCATAGTAAGCTAATAGAAAAATGTATATAAGGGGTTGGAAATGGTATACATGATAGTACATGGGAAAAGTGAGGAAGAGAATAGAACAGAGTCTATCATAACAGTATTTTATACAATTCTTCTATAATTAATTAGTTAGTAGTTTGGCTGAATCTGTTGAAGAGTTCTGGTTAATCCAATAAGAACTTCTTAACAAATATCAAATTCAATGCAGAGGAAATAAAGTTCACATTATATATATATATATATATATATATATATATATATATATATATATATATATATATATATATATATATAGCAAACAATATTGCAAGCATTTGCAACGATCAAGTTAATGTGATGGAAGTTTGAAACTCCACGAATAATATGCAGAACTTTTGCTTATAAGCCTAATTAGGGGATTAAAAATGATAATTTGTCAATTTCTTAAGTAGTTACTTGAAAATGTTAACAAGTGACTTAAAAAACGTTTTAAGTGTTTAGTGATTGAAATGTGAACTAGTGACTTAAAAAATGAAAGTGTTTAGTGACGTGAAATTGTAAAGAAGTGACTATGATTTTTCTTTTCTTCTTATTGGACAACACTCTTTAGGATTGAGACATTCGGTGTTGAATTGGAATACCGACTTTTTCTTCTCGTTCTCATCAACTTTATCTACAAAACAAAAAAAGGTAAGTTGATTTTCCTCTAATTTGTTATATTTCACCATGGATTATAAATGTACATTATAGTATTGAAATCGTGTAGATCTCACTTGAGTATTGTCTTGTTTGAATTATATGGTGTGAGAGGGACATACGATGCCTCTGCTTATTTGATTAAATTATTTGATACTAGAAATGAATGATCGCGATACTTGTTTGACTTGTGAATTAGTGAACAATTGAAGTTTTTATTGTGTTTATTTGGTGTGAGAGGGACATGCGACGCCTTCACTTATTTGGTGTGAAGAAGTGACTTTGTATTAACTTGAAATTTGTGAAGTAGTGATTTCAAATTGTGAAGTATTTAGTGAATTAAAATTTTGAACTATTGACTTGGAAGTGTTACCTAATGACTTAAAATCGTGGACTAGTGTCTTAATAAATATGATGTTTTTAGTGAATTAAAATTGTGAACTAGTGACTTGAAAATAGTAACTAGTGAATTAAAATTGTGAACTAGTGACTTAAAAAATGTGAATTATTTAGTGAATTGAGAATATTAAGTAGTGAGTTGAAAGTGTGAAGTGTTTAGTGAATTGAAATTGTGGACTAATGATTGTGGAAAATCTGAAGTTGTGACTTGAAAATGTTAACTAGTGACTTAAAAAATATTAAGTGTTCAATATTGAAATTGTGAATTAGTTACTTAAGAAATGGAAGTGTTTAGTGACTTGAAATGGTGAAGAAGTGTTACTTGAAATGTGAATTAGTTACTTAAAAATGGTAAAGTATAGTGACTTGAAATGTGAATTAGTTATTTGAAAATGGTTAAGTGTAGTGACTTGATATGTGTACTAATGACTTAAAAATGGCTAAGTGTAGTTACTTGAAATTGTGAACTTGTGACTTGAAAATGGTTAAGTGTAGTGACTTGAAATGTGAATTAGTTACTTGAAACTGGTAAGTGTAGTGACTTAAAATGTGAATTAGTGACTTGGAAATAGTTAAGTGTAGCCACTTGAAATGTGTAGTAATGACTTGAAAATGGTTAAGTGTTGTTACTTGAAACAGTGAACTTGTGACTTGAAAATGATTAAGTGTAGTGACTTGTACTATTAACTTGAAAATGGTTAAGTGTAGTTACTTAAAATTATGAACTAATGACTTGAAAATGGTTAAGCGTAATTACTTGACATTGTGAACCTTGTGACTTGAAAATGGTTAAATGTAGTGACTTGAAAATATGTACTAGTGACTTGAAAATGGTTAACTGTAGTCACTTGAAATTATGAACTAATGACTTGAAAATGGTTAAATGTAGTTATTTGAAATGTTGACTTGAAAATGGTTAAATGTAGTGACTTGAAAATATGTACTAGTGACTTGAAAATGGTTAACTGTAGTCACTTGAAATTATGAACTAATGACTTGAAAATGGTTAAATGTAGTTATTTGAAATGGTGAACTTGTTACTAGAAAATAGTTAAGTGTAGTCACTTGAAATGTGAACTTAATGACTTGAAAATGGTTAAATGTAGTTACTTGAAATTGTGAACTTGTGATTTGAAAATGATTAAGTGTAGTGACTTGAAATATGTACTAGTGACTTGAAAATGGTTAAGTGTAGTCACTTGAAATGGTGAACTACTGACTTGAAAATGATTAAGTGTAGTTACTTGAAAATGGTTAACTATAGTGACTTGAAATGTGAATTAATTATTTGAAATTGGTTAAATGTAGTGATTTAAGAACGGTTAAGTGTAGTTACTTGAAATTATGAACTTGTGACTAGAAAATGATTAAGTGTAGCCACTTGAAATGTGAACTAATAACTTGAAAATGGTTTAGTTACTTGAAATTGTGAACTTGTGACTTGAAAATGGTTAAGTATAGCTACTTAAAATTGTGAACATGTGATTAGAAAATGATTAAGTGTAGTCACTTAAAATGTGAACTTATGACTTGAAAATGATAAAGTGTAGTTACTTGAAATTGTGAACTTGTGACTAGAAAATGGTGAAGTGTAGTTACTTGAAATTGTGAACTTGTGACTTGAAAATGATTAATGTAGTGACTTGAAATACGTACTATTGACTTGAAAATCGTTAAGTGTAGTTACTTGAAATTGTGGACTAACGACTTGAAAATGGTTAAGTGTATTGACTTGAAATACGTACTAGTGATTTGAAAATGATTAAGTGCAGTTACTTGAAATTGTGAATTAATGACTTGAAAATGGTTGAGTATTTTGGAAGTTGGATTGATTGTTTAAGTGTTGTTGATTTGAATTGCTTAAATGTTTTGATAATGTAGTGTATTATGTGTTGTATGTTGTTTTAGTAATGTGTGTTGCACGAGACTGTATATATCGAATTGCATTTTCATTTGGCATGTGGGATTCCAAAAATGAAGATTTTTGCATTAAAGAAATATAGAAAAGCGATGGACAGGGTCACTGCTGTCCGCCACTTTCATGAAAAATTTTAAAATAATTTTTTAAAAATGCGACGATCCCCATCGCTTTTCTAAGTTTTTTTTTTTTTTTTCAAAAATCGATAATGTCTGTTGCTTTTTTCTTTATTTTGAAGAACAAAAAGCAACGAGCAACGTCGCTTTTTTTGGAATTTTTTTTTTTTTTTAGAAAGTGACGAACATTGTCGTTTTTTTTGAAATAAATTTAATTTTTTTCTTCAAAAAAAAGAGGATGTTTTTCTGTGATGACTCCATTTTCTTTAATGTGAAATGGTAAATGGTCCTTCGCTATTTTTTTTGGTTTTTCAATTGTTTGATTGCAAAATAAAATACGATTGGATTCGTATAGCTAATAACAACTCAACTCTAAGTCAATTATTTTATTCAGCCCTATTGTGCTGGAATAGTAAGTATTCATGAGAGGTTCCGAATTCGAGTTTAAGTTATGACGTTATGTTCACAATACAGAGTAGTCTTTAATAGAGAACTCTTTACCTTTCAAATTAATCGAGCCTAACCATGGTCAATGTCACGAAATGATGCTTTGATATCCAATGAACATACGATTAAAACTTTTGATATAACTGTAGAAGAATCGCAAGGATGGAAAAGTCCATTCCTTGGGGTTTATGTTTGCTATGGCCATGGATAATATGGATATCAATATTATCCGTGGGTTAACCCATTTTCTATCTGTGTCTGGTTTGGATGATTTATCTTGTTTTTACTTGACTCATTTTTGAATTTTTGATTGGCTTATTTTCCACCCTTATGTCCAGACAGTTTCATAAAAAAAATTAAGGCACTCAACAAATTCTTTTTTTCTGTAATTTGAATAAGAAGACTACTGTACGGCTGGGGAAAACAAAAAGATAAAGAGAAGAAAAACTTTTTCATTTTAGTTTATTCGTCAACCATGTACCAAATTTCATTTCTTTTTCAGCACCAGGTCTAGAATTTACCATAACCACTCAGTCGATAAATCAACAAAATCTCATACGAAGGCTAAGTGGAATCAGCTTTGTGATTCAAATATATTCATTCTGCTCTATTCGTCCCATCAATTAATTCATTTAAAGAGTCAAAGCTCAGTAATGAAGATAATTGATGTAAAACTTCCTAAAAAGGACTAAAAGAAATACCTTGACTCGTTCCCAGGTGTCGGCAAATAGTGAGAGGACTATGCTCTTTTAAGATGTCGAAGATAACCCTCTCTGTAGTCTGTGTTTGCTTAGGTGGAGTATTAAGCTCAATTGGTTTCATCTTTGGCTTTGGTTTCCTTTCTATGTACCTTATCACTGTCCCAAACATCTTTCCTTCAATCAATCTCTCTGAAAAATGTGTGAAGAGAAAACTAGGATTAGAGGAGCTTCATGGAGGTGTTGGGTTTAAATTTGGAAAGCGTAATTTATTAGGGATGGGTACAGGTTAAAAACGCCGCAGGAATAAGAAGGACCGTTCTCTTTCGCGTATTTTCTTTTTCCTTTTCTTCTACTATTTATTTGTGTTTTCTTTTTCTTTCTTATTTTAATGTACTAGTTTAGGTGTACGCATCTTGCGCGTGTACCTCACTTTAATGAGCTCAAACGTTACATAAATAGGATATTTATTTAATAATAAAGAAGAATACAATAATTAGATTTAATATCATTTGAAAATGTAAAGATAAAAGAATTTATTTAATTAAACTTAACATTTAGCCAAAAAAAACTATCTCAAAGTCAATCTAAATTTATCTATAAAAGAGCAGCTCGGTGCACTAAAGTATAAATATAATCACAATACATCAATAGTACCACATTAAGAATTTTAACAACACAATACAATTATTCACATGTATTCAAGACTATTAATATCACACAGGACCCACACGGTCACACATATCACATAATATCTCAATTTCGACAATTATATCACATATAGGCCCCCACACGAGCACAACACATAGATAACCATTTTTTATGATTAGTTTTCACCGTTAACATGCATTTTGTATCATCATTTACTACCCAACCCATTCTGAAAGAATTAAGCCATAATCTACTTGAAAAGCCGAAATCGGTCTGCTACACTTTAAACCCACGACCTTGCTTTTCTCGAACAATCTCAAACTCTACTAAAAACATCAAATATGAAATTTACTCGTCAAAACAAAACTAACGACACCTATATTGACTACTTTTGGTTTGGAGTCAAAACTGAACCCTGAAATGGGTTTTCAAATAAGGGCAAAATTGAAACCTTACTTCAAAAACATGTTTTCCATATTTTTAGGAATCTACAGCTGAAAATTCAAGTCAAATTAAGTCAAAAACAAGGTTCAAATTAAAGAAAAAGTTATTTTTGAGCTTTTTTGGGTAAATTTTTTGAAATCCGAGTTAAAATCAAGAATCGAAGTTATTTTGATGGTTAAATTGATGAAAAATTAGTAATTATAAGATAAAAACATTATTCAAGTGAAAAAGGGTGAAGTTGAAGTTTAAAATCAAGTCTTAAGATTTTTGTGTTAATCAAGAAATTACTAAGAAAATGGATGATTTCTTACCTGAAATTCGTAACAGATCAAGAAATGGGTGTTAATCTAGCTTTCCAAGCTCCCACAAGCTTTACTTTTAAGCCCCTCACTATTTTAGGGTTTAATTCTCAATCGGCAAGATGAAAAATGGGCTCAAAACTGATTTAGTGGTGCAGGAAAAATCTGCACCAATAATTAAAAGAAAAAGCTGCAACAATTTTTTTTAAGTTCATTCCGGACTTCGGTAGGGTGCCTGGGTGACTAGGAGGTCACGAGTTCAAGCCTTGGAAACAACCTTTAACAGAAATGCAAGGTAAGACTGCGTACGATCCACCCTTGTGGTGGGGCCCTTTCCCGGACACCGCACATAGCGGTAGCTTTAGTGCACCGGGTTGCCCCTTTTTAGATAAATTTAGATTGACTTTGAGAATTTTTTTTTGGTTAAATGTTAAGTTTAATTAAATAAATTATTTTATCTTTACATGTTCAAAAGATATTAAATCTAATTACTGTATTCTTCTTTATTATTTAAATAAATATCCTATTTAGTGTAACGTTTGAACTCATTAAAGTGAGGTACACGCGCAAGACGCGTACACCTAAACTAGTACATTAAAATAAGAAAGAAAAAGAAAACACAAATAAATAGTAGAAGAAAAGGAAAAAGAAAAAGGGCGAAAGAGAACGGTCCTCCTTCTTGTTCCTGCGGCGTTTTTAACCTATACCCATCCCTAATAAATTTAGGTTTTCCAAATTTAAACCCAACACCGCCACGAAGCTCTTCTAATCCCAGCTTTCTCTTCACACATTTTTCAGAGAGATTAATTGAAGGAAAGATGTTTGGGACAGTGATAAGGTACATAGGAAGGAAACCAAAGCCAAAGATGAAATCAATTGAGCTTAATACTCCACCTGAGCAAACACAGACTATAACGAGGGTTATCTTCGACATCTTAAAGGAGCATGGTCCTCTCAATATTGCCGACACCTGGGAACGAGTCAAGGTATTTCTTTTTGTCCTTTTTAGGAGGTTTTACATCAATTCTCTTCATTACTGAGCTTTGAATCTTTAAATGAATTAATTGATGGGACGAATAGAGCAGAATAAATATATTTGAATCATATAGCTGATCCCACTTAGCCTTCGTATGGGATTTTGCTGATTTATCGACTGAGTGTTTATGGTAACTTCTGGACCTGGTGTTGAAAAAGAAATGAAATTTGGTACATGGTTGACGAATGAACTAAAAAAAGAAGTTTCTCTTTCTCTTATCTTTTCATTTTTTCCAGCCTTACAGTAGCCTTCTTATTCAAATTGCAGAAAAAAAGAATTTGTCTAGTGCCTTAGTTTTTTTTATGAAACTGTCTGGACATAAAGGTGGAAAATAGGTCGGTCAAAACAAGATAAATCATCCGGATCAGACATAAATAGAAAATGGGTTAACTCACGGATAATATGGATATCCATATTATCCATGGTCATAGCAAACATAAACCCCAAGGAATAGACTTTTCCATCGTTGGGATTCTTCTACAGTTATATCAGAAGCTTTAATCGTATGTTCATTGGATATCAAAGCATCATTCCGTGACATTGATCATGTTTAGGCTCGATTAATTTGAATGGTAAAGAGCTCTCTATTAAAGACTACTACTTTGTATTGGGAACACAACTTCATGACTTAAACTCGAATTCGGTACCTCTCATTAAAGAAGAAGGAATACTTGCTATTCCGGCACAATAGGGCTGAAAAAAATAATTGAGTTGAGTTGTTATTAGCTACACGAGTCCAATCGTATTTTATTTTGCAACCAAACAACTGAAAAACCGGAGGTAAAAAATAGCAAAGGATCATTTACCATTTCACATTAAAGAAAATAGAGTCTCACAGTTAGCGGTGGCAGAATGACTGTCCATCCAACCCAACCCATTTTAAATGGGTTGGATATATGATCCCCTCAAAATGGGTCAACACATATTATCCACTCAAAAATGTGGGCAACTTATTGGATAAAATGGGTAAATAAAACCCGAGAACCCTATTATTCAATTTCCAGTAAAAGAACGCACGACTTACTCACCTAGGGTACGCGAGGTATGCCACTTCCACCAGCAAACATCATCTATGTCTGTATTTCATCAATGCTAGTTGAAACAATCGAGAAAGAACGAAAACCCAGTTGCAAAAATAGGAAAAGAAAGAGAACCCAGTTAGAACAGAAAAAGAGATGGTGGCAAGGGACTCACTGGAGAAGTGTCTGTGACTGGACAGTGTTGGCCAAAGGTAGAGGCATACCTTGCATAGCATGAGCGAGTGACCCGTGCATTCTTTTTCTGAAAATTAGATAACAAGGTTATATGACTTTATTTACCCATTTTATCCAATAAGTTGCCCACATTTCGAGTGGATATTATGGTTGACCCATTTTGAGTGGATCATATATCAAACCCATTTAAAATGGGTTGGATTGGATGGATAACCATTTTTCCACCGTTAGTCGGGACAGCTAATCTAAGGTGATGTTTGGGGCGAGTTTTGGGATATTAACAAAACTACAGCTTTTGCAAAAACTCCAGAAACTCGCCCAGATGCCACAATATAACTGCTTAGGAGTCGTTTAGTAGCTTGTAAAGAAGCAACTTATTCATGTACTATTAATTTCTGTTAAGTTATACAATGTCTGGTAGTTAGTTAGGAAATAAGTTATTCATGTATGAAATTAATACTACATTTGGTTTGCAATTTAAAAGCACGCATTACTAATACCTGCATAATTATTATCATTACCTTTATTTTATTTATTTTAAAAAAAAAAAAAACTGCATAATTCTAACCAGCTACCAAATAACCCCTTAATGTGAAAGAGAACACATGTTGCATTTTTTGTTCAATCACAGAGGAAAGCAGTGGCTTCTGTTAAGTTATACCACCTTGAATTTTTTCATCTGAAATTCGCACACAAAAAGTTATGTTTGAAAGATGCTTCATGTTCTCCTTTTTTGTTTTAAGTTTATAAAGCTGGAAAAGCATATAAATAAAGTTCCCTTCCATGGTGCTTCTATGACTTTAATTCTACACCTCTCTCTAATCTTTGATTGTTTGAGCGATGACTTTGCAGATAATAGGTATAGACTTTACAGACCTTCTTGATCTCTTAAGCAACACCCGATCTTAACAGCTTCACCAATCTCTTAAGAGTCTGCTCTTTGCTAACTAACTGTTTGTCCCTGCAAAACTCCAGGATGTTGGCTTGAGAGGGTTGACAAGCAAGAGACACATGAAGATAGTTTTAAGATGGATGAGGGAAAGGCAGAAGCTTAAGCTTATATGCAATCACGTGGGGCTCCAGAAGCAATTTCTGTATACGACATGGTTCACAAAACCCAAGTAAAATGCATACGAAGCCAGGAACTACTCATACTTGCTGGCCAAATACTAAGCAGATCGATCGATAATGACGGTAAGTGAGATTTCCCGGCCAAATTTCTAACATAAAGCCCTACAAAGTGGTGGTGTGATATGAACCAAAGATTTAATGGGGCTTTCTACTGTCGATTAATAATGGGGCTTTCTTTTTTGTACAAGTTTGGAATTTGCATATTTTATTATAAATATTTGTCAGAAAGGTAATCATATCCTAATGTAGCTGAACATTCCACAGTTCCTTGTGACACCAAAGTCAAGATGGTCGATCCACATATAAGCACAAACTGATACCTGAAATAAAATGATGAAATTTCAACAACAGTGAGTTTAACATTGCCACCAACTGAACTGAACTGAACTGAATGATAGACAGACATTTGTAGTTTCTACCGACTTCAAAGAAGACATAAAATTTCTGTGACTTTCTTCCTTGTACTCATATAAATTTAATATTTTTTTTAATCATTTTCTTGAACATTAATTTTATGATATATGCTTAATGTTATATTTTGTTTTTATGTGTAGGATTAAAATGGTGTGAAGATGAAAAAATTTGGAGCAAAAATAAATGAGAAATGAGAAATTATATAAGAAAATCAAGCAAGCTACTTAGGGGTCGTTTGGTGTAATTTACTAAGGTAAATTATCCTGGGATAAAAAAAATAGTTTCGGGATAAACTTTTTTATACATCGTTTGGTTTGCAATACTCGGGATAACTTATCCCGAAACTAATATTAATTCCGGGATAAGTTATACCACATATTTGGTGGTATAAGTTATCCCAAGTTAATTTATCCTTGGATAAAATTGTAAATGACAAAAATACCCCCAAACCCTTTTCTTTCCACTTTCTCATTAATATATATATATACTAGTTTAGGTGTACGCGTCTCGCGCGTGTACCTCACTATAATGAATTTAAACGCTACACTAAATACGATATTTATTCAAATAGTAAGAGAATTTATTTAATTAGATATATAGTAGTTGTAAATATCAAAGATACAAATAAGGTAGGTGTAAAATATATTGACAACCCCTTAAATTACGGTTGGTGTTTTAGAAAGAAAAAATAATCATAATATTTTATATGACTCAAAATTTTGATCATTAATTGTCTATATCATCATAATCATCATTTATCTTCAAGATACCTACAAAATTGGAAAAAAGAAAACTAGATACCTACAAAATTGGAAAAAAGAAAACTACGAAATCAATGCATCTAAATTGATATCTACATCAATGCATCTAAATTGATATCTACTAAATTGATATACTGAATTATGGACTCAACACACCAGCTGAGATAGGCGATGAGAACCAATGGCCATAGTTACTGATGGGAAAAAGAGAAAAAAATATATATAAATACAAATAATATATTGATGGGAAAAGAGACATGAATTTCTAGCTATGTAAAAGAGACATACGAATTTCTAGTTTGATGGGAAAAAAGAAGAAGAAAAAACATATAAATCTAAACATAAAAATAATTAACTAAAGTGAGGGTTATTTTGTAAACAAACAATATATTTTTACAAATAATGCATCACATATTATCTTTAGTACCACAAATCAAACAACCATTAAAAAATAATATCAACATAACTTATCCCAACACAATTAATTCTAGCATAACTTATTCCAGCATAACTAATTCCGGTATAACTTATCCTGTTATATATTTATATAACAACATATAAATATATCATATGAATTGAGGTGATTAGTTGCACGTGACAAATAAGAACTTGGGCGGCCCGGCCACAGGGGCGGATCCAGGATTTATGGATTGTGGGTATTTAAAATATTAAAAAGCTGAAAAAAAGTAAAAAAATTCTTCGAACCCAGAATGTCCCTTCCAGTGAAGAATCTTAAAATCAATCTAAATGTCAATGAACCTAACCAACTTTTTATTTTAGTGGATGCTTTTATATCTATTTTTGTATATTTTCTATGTACTTATACCTATTCCGTGTCGAGTTTACTAGGGATTGGAGCACCCAAAAAGACGACGCATTATGCAGCACAACAAATACTGCGCGCGACCCATAGGATATAATGAACATAAAGATCAGTACTATTATAGCGAAAACGTCTTGAGAATATAACAACAACAACAACAACAATATACCCAGTACTTCAGAGGTGAGGTGAGGTAGAGAATAAGGGTGGATATATTTTGGTTTAAACCGAAAAAACCAAATAATCAAATCGAAATTTAATTTTGATTTCGGTTTTTCGATTTTTCGGATCGAATACGGTTTGTAATTTTAGAATTTCGATTTTTCGATTCGATTTTCGGTTTTAAAAAAAAAAAATCGGTTTAAACCCAAAAACCAAAATTTTATAAATAAATAAATAATATATATATTTTATTATATATATATAATATATATTTAGTAATTCACATTCACAATTAATATTTAACAGCAAATTCGTATACGCCGCAGACTATTTATGGATTGTTTTATGACTCAAATATTTTATGGACTATTTTGGTGACTTTAGACTGTTTTATGGACTATTTATGCAGAAAGTATGTTGTTTCATGGATTATTTTTACGAGTTTTGTGTTGTTTTGTAGACTATTTATGCAAGGTTATATTCTATGTAATGATTAATGACATTATGTATTATGTTAAACTTATGATTATTTCATTTCGTTTCATCCATGTTGAGTTTATATTTGGGAATGAAAAACAAGTTTGAAAAAAAATAATTTTTCTAAAAAAATTCATCAATTTTAAATGCTCAGTTATGAAAAAGAGAGGCTAACTACTTTAATATTTCAAATCGAAATAAAAATTCGACATAACCGAACCGAATTTGTAAAAATTGAATCAAATCGAATTTATTTCAGTTTGGTTATGGATGTCATTTTTGTCAATTCGAAAATCGATAAACCGAACCGATATTAAATAGTCAGACCGAACCGATCGAACGCCCAGCCCTAGTAGAGAAACTGTTAACGATAGAACCCTTGGCTCGAGATCAAACAACGTAGGAAAAGACATCATGTAAGAACAAGAAAGAAAATGTAGTAACAAAATAATAGACGGCAGCATACATAAAATTATCACCAAATAATACCACTAACAATATTACTCGTGAAACGCTACAACTACTAGCCCCCGTCTTACTAATCTTCTACCCTAATACGCATTCTCCACACCTTCCTATCTAGAGCCATGTCCTCGGTAAGTTGTAACTGCTCATGTGATGTCTAAGCACCTCCCTCCAATATTTCTTCGGTCTATCTCAACTTCGTTGGAATCCATCCATAGCCAACCTATTGCACCTCCGTCCCTCATCATCACATGTCCGAACCATCTCAATCTTGTTTGACGCATCTTGTCTTCTACCAAAGTCACTCTCATTTTAATTTGTCATGTATAACCTACTGACCAACCCTCCGCCTCATACAACATAACCGATCTAATCGTCATCTCTGCTCCATAACAACATAATAGGTCTAACCTTCACTCTATAAAAACGTCCTGAGAATATACGAATCTGTATATATAACCACCCATACAACATAATCGCTCTAATCGTCACTTTATAACGACGTCACGTGAATATAAACTGATCGATACTCCACCTCATACAACATAATCGATCTGATCGTCACTCTATAAAAACGTCCTGAGAATATACGAATCTGTATATATAACCACCCATACAACATAATCGATCTAATTGTCACTTTATAACGACGTCACGTGAATATAAACTGATCGATACTCCACCTCATACAACATAATCGATCTGATCGTCACTCTATAAAGACGTCATGAGAATATACGGAATTTAGTATAACCATCCTTTATTCACACGTGACTCACTTACCTAACGGACGCAACCAAACATCTGTAACGTTTAACAACAAAATGCATTGCATTCCATTTAACGGCAAAACTCACAAACGTTACCTTTCACGTCGTCAATTCTCTCCGTTCCAAACCCTAACGCCGCCGCCGTCATGGCTTCTTGTGACGACGATTTCTCTCTCCTGGATAACGCCGCCGCCGCCAACCCTGCCTACCATCACCAACAACCACCGTTCTCCGCCGTACGATACAAACCTCTGCCGCCGATCTCCGCCGTTAGTCCGAAAAACATCTCCGGCGACGACGACGAAAACGACGACGGTGACGGATCCTATCACATCGGAGTAGATCCATACGAAAACGATTCAAATCCGTTCGAAAACAGCGAAAAACGAACCGATCGAGAAGAAATCAGCGATAACGGAACACCGTATAATAATAACAACAACAGCTACAAGCGATCAAAAATCAGCTCATCCTCCTCCGGCGGCGGCGGGAGCGGAGAGTATCGTAAGGACAGAGAAGAATGGAGTGATACAGGTATTGCATGTTTACTAGAAGCGTATATGGAGAAATTCGTGCAATTGAATCGGGGGAATCTAAGAGGGAGAGATTGGGAAGACGTCGCTGCAATGGTGAGTGAACGATGCGAAAAGCAATCGAAGAGTGTAGAACAATGTAAGAACAAAGTTGATAATTTGAAGAAAAGGTATAAATTGGAGAGACATAGGATGAGTAATGGCGGAATCGCGACGAGTCATTGGCCATGGTTTAAGCAAATGGAGCAAATTGTTGGGAATTTGGTAGCAGTGAAAGGTGGTGGTGGTGTATCTGAGGAGGATAAAGCTATTGTTGTGATGAGCGGTTCGAGCAGTGGGAGGCAATCGAAAAGGTAATGGCTTTAGTATGGTGGAATTCGGGTGGTCATGTAGTCGATTTGAATTTGTTTGGGATTGAGACGTAGTTGTTGTTTGCATTTAAATTATTGAGTAAAATGAATATAGAGGATTCATATAACCGACTCGAACTAGTGGGATTGATTGTTTGATTTGAGACAATTTTAAAGGTAATACCTTTAGTATGATGACGATATCAAATGAGCTTAAATGTGAAATTCGGGGGGTCATGTAGTCGATTTTGAATTTGTTTGGGATTGAGACATAGTTATTGTTGTTTGCATTTAAATTATTGAGTAAAATGAATATAGAGGATTCATATAACCGATTCGAACTAGTGGGATTGATTGTTTGATTTGAGACAATCTTAAAGGTAATACCTTTAGTATGATGACGATATCAAATGAGCTTAAATGTGAAATTCGGGGGGTCATGTAGTCGATTTTGAATTTGTTTGGGATTGAGACATAGTTATTGTTGTTTGCATTTAAATTATTGAGTAAAATGAATATAGAGGATTCATATAACCGACTCTAACTAGTGGGGTTGATTGTTTGATTTGAGGCAATGTTAAAGGTAATACCTTTAGTATGATGACGATATGGAATGAGCTTAAATGTGGAATTCGGGATTGAGACGTAGTTGTTGTTGTTAGGATTTAAATAAAAATCCTTTAATTGTTGAGAAGTACGAATATAGAGGATTCATATAACCAACCGTAGCTGTTGAGTAGGTGTAGTTGATGATATCCCTTCGAAATATTAATGTTACATATATAAAAGGTAGTGGCTATAGTATGATGATGATATGAAATGAGCTTAAATGTGGGAGTCGGGGATTCATATAGCCGATTTCAACTTGTTTGGGACTGAGATGTAGTTGTTGTTATTTGCATTTAAATAAAACCCCTTAAATTATTGAGTAGGATGAATATAGCCGACTCTAACTGATGAGGTTGATTGCTTGATTTGAGGTAATCCAAAAGGTAATAGCTTTAGTATGACGATCATATGAAATGAGCTTAAATGTGGGAGTCGGGATTCATATAGGTGATTTCAACTTGTTTGAGACTGAGACGTAGTTGTTGTTGTTGTTATGTGCAATTAATTAAAATATTTAAATTATTGAGCAGAATGAATATAGAGGATTTATATAACCGACTCTTAACTGTTGGGATTCATTGCTTGATTTGAGGCAAAGGTAATACCTTTAGTACTATGATGATATGAAATGAGCTTAAATGTGGAAGTCGGGAAATCATATAGCCGATTTCAGCTTGTTTGGGACTGAGACGTAGTTGTTGTTGTTTTCATTTTATAAAAATCCTTAAATTGTTGAGCAGAATGAATAAATATTTCATTGATGCATATCGGACTGCTTATTAAAGTTGTAATCTTTCTTGCTTTTAGTGAGCTATAGTCCTTATGTGATTCATATTATTTAGATGTGCGTTTTGTGTTCTAATTGGTCGGAAAATTTGAAATCTTCAATTGTCTTTTAGAACATGTTTATCACTTTTCGAGTTGTCCATTATAGAGAACTAATCAGTTAAATGTGTATTAGTTTTATCAAAGCAAAAATTGGAATTTTCTTTCTTTCTAACCTTGTCGTATTCTAGTGAAAATCTGCATATGAAATACTTTACAGTGTTCTTCGTCCTGTTTGTCGTATCTAACATTGCTGTTCCTCCGTACCTGTTTCAGATATGGAACAGCAGTGGCTGGTCCCAGCGGACAGATTGTAAAGTCAAAATCTTCTATTGGTCCAAGGTGGAGAAGGGTAGTTCTTAAAATTAGTGGTGCTGCACTAGCTGGAACGACACCAAACACTAATGATCCAAACAACATTGATCCAAAGGTTAATTTACTACCAGTGTTTTCTTATGTTTTGAAGCAAGACTCATTTAATCCTGGAAGAAACAAATTCCGCTGATAATTTTTATGGTAGTTTGGAGAGGACACGCTATGTGATTGTATTCATTCTGAGTGTCACGTTCAAGATATTAAATTATGTTGACATTCTTTATGTGCAAGTTTGGATGACAAATCAGTGGATCTACTGATGGAGAAATTCCTATTGCGTAAATGCTGGGTTGACTTATATTTGCCTAACATGTCTTTTAAGTTTGAACTTCAGAATGATTTTAATGATGAGAAAGTTTTTGCTTACACTTCCACTATTAGCTGATGTGGCATTTAACAGTCTGGAGCATGAACCTTTACAACAACTACTACTATACCCCAATCTTAAGCACGTTGGGGTTGTCGGTATAAATCCCACACTGTCCGTGTCGTTCCATTGGAGTCTGTCTCAGTCAAAAATTATAAACATTTAGTTTCTCTAGTGCTAAAACCACTCGAGATTTTCTACTGGCATATAACTCTCTGACAAGACTAAAAGACTCCTATTGAACATTTGGACCTAAAGTAAACGTACTAAGCCTCTGCCGAAGAAATTTTACCAACTAAATTCAAGCTGCTGGGGAAGTAGGTTCCTAAGACAACTAGCAATCTAATCTTTCAAATAGGTCTCTGAATTTTGGGATTACTAAGACCCCTAGATTTCCTCATAGGATGGTCATTACTTTCTTACTCTCTATTTCAATGAAGAATCATGTTATAACTACTTGGGTGACTTTTCCAATTGTACGACCTTCTACGGAAGTGAATATATCACAAACGTATGTCAGTATTACAGTGAAATATATGCATAAAAACTTTTCAGCTTGTGTACGAGAAGCCGATTGGGCAAGCAAGAAGTTGTCATAGTTATTGCTACATCTCAAAATTAAGTGAGATGTCGCCTTCTGTATTTGTAGAAGAGGCAAGTGTGTCTACTTTTTTGGCAGTGCTGATAATAAAGTTTGAATCTTTGAATATATCAGGTGGCCATGCTAGTTGCTCAAGAAGTCTCAATAGCTTGTCGTCTCGGTATAGAGGTATCAGTCGGAAAAGTTTCTGAATCTTCCCCCGAGTAGTAGTACTTTTTATGTAATCTGCTTCCCTCAAACATGCACATTAATTGTTTCTGTAGGTAGCAATAGTTGTTGGTGGGCGCAATTTCTTTTGCGGAGACACATGGGTAACTTCAACTGGATTGGATAGATGTACTGCCTATCAAATTGGGTAATTTCCTCCCGTCTAGTTACATCTTCTGTGCAGTTGTAAGCTAAGTTTTATTGTCCATTTGGTTTGTTTCCACATAAGAATCGGAAAGGTGAACTCACATCTTCGTGGACGGATGATCTTGATAGTCCTATGAATGTTTCTAGCTTCTATGTCCTGTTTGTAGTTTTCGGTTTCTATGCTATTTATATCTATGGCAAGTGGCAACTCTTTATTTTGGTTGGATACTTTCGCGAGCTTTTAATTATTAAGATATATTATGATTGCTTCATTTGTATTGTTGTGCATGTTGTTATTGGAATGAACAAATAGTTGAAATGCATGAGGAAAAAGGAATAAAGGAAAAAAGGATCTATAGAGTAGTTTAAAAGAACTCCTCATTTCTTAGGAAATAAATGAATTAGCTTGAAGAAATTCTTAGCCGGCCAAAATTTCTCAAGAAAACAAGAGGATGCTGATCTTTTTCTTTTTTATCTTTAGAAATTACAGCAATATAAAAGAAAATTTATAACGAAACGTAAAGTAAATGAAGAAAGTATTAATTGGAGGAGGAGGGATCACTAAGTTGAAACCAAAATAAAAGGGAAGTCATAAATGAAGGTATAAGAAAAGGAATGAAGAATTTGTATTGGAGAAAAAGAAGGAAGCATTTTACTTCAAAGCATGTAAAAGATAACTTGAGTTATAAACAATTTGTAGCAGCTAGCGATCGAACCCTCACAAAGATTAAATATGTATACATAATCGGAAGACAAAATCAAAATAAAGCACAAATAGAATAAAGTGACACTGCTCAACACACAGAGCATCACAGCTCATTTGGTGTTAGGCACCTCAACTTTCGGTTAGAGGTCGTGAGTTCGAAACTAGCAGTATCTTCCTTCATTTGTTTTTTTTTTTTAAAATATAAGTCCTCTCACTCTATTTGAATGGGTTTGAACAATAGATCTTTAGAAGTTAACAAAATTGTGATCTAATCAGTCCAAAGGGCCATATTATAAATGTTGCGACAAGATAATATTAAATGCTTAAGGAAGGATGTTGCTGCTTTCCTAGTTAATATTATAAATGTTGCGACACTGTCCAGCTGCATATTATAATTATTAATACTAAAATAAAAAATTTCTTAACAGGGATAACTGATAAGTACTAGTAAGCTATGTTGCCCGAACTCTTCAAAATTGTCATAGGGTGCATGTCGGATCCTTCAAAAGTAGTGCAATTTTGGAGGATCCGACAAGGGTGCGGCAACATTTTTGGAGAGTCGAGCACCCATCAGGCTTATCAACCACTGGGTGCTGATGTTTTAATATGCCTATCTTATAAGAAGTTTCTATATAAAATATACGCAACTTTTGTCGGGGTTAATGAGCTCGAGTATCTGGTAGGTTTTACGTGGGTCAGCCCCTGATGGCTAGTGGAAGAAACAAGGCTACTTTTAACATGGAGAAGATGAAGTTGGACTAGATCTTTGACAATCTCCACCTCTCTTTTCTGCTTCTCCGTGCTCGACCCTTGTACCATGCTTCCCTTCTTTTGCCCCTCAATATTCTCACCAAGTCACCTAGTCGTCTCACCTCAATCCTATACCGATGGCTGGCTAACCCAACGATTGTCTTGGGGAGTGATGGTAAGTTGCACCAGAAGAGGGGAGGGAAATGTGGTTGTATAGTTTGAGGCGAGGTTTAATAGGGGTTTGGGGGAAGGGACGTACATGAAGAATGCAGGAGGAGCCAGAGTTGCGATCAAGTTCTTTATTATTTTAATTTGATTATTAGAAGCATAAGCTAGATTAAAAAAAAATAAGCTAGATTATTTCACACAATTATTTCTTTTGAGAATGTTATTTCACACAATCTTTATCTTTTCATAAAGATAAAATTTTGTTTCACACAATCATGTCTTTTGTGTCGACTGACGGCCTAGTTCACGGTGATATAGTTTGCTCTCACTTCCAGACCTAGTAATGGTATTTCCGGTTCTTATTTAATGAACTAATTGTGCGTATCATTTCCTAATCTTGCAGAATGATGGCTACTGTGATGAATTCCATACTGCTGCAGTCGGCATTAGAGAAGGCAGGCGTGCAAACTCGCGTGCAAAGTGCATTTTCCATGCCCGAGCTTGCTGAGCCATACAGTAGGCAACGAGCTATGCGACATCTTGAAAAAGGTAGAGTTGTGATCTTTGGTGGTATTGGGGCCGGCACTGGGAATCCACTCTTCTCTACGGATACAGCTGCAGCACTCAGAGCTTCTGAAAGTACGAAATGTCACACCTCGAAATGTCTCTTTTTACTATGCCTCGAGTTTTTAGTAATTCAAAGTTTTCCTTTTCAGTTCATGCTGATGCACTACTCAAGGGTATAAACACAGACGGTGTCTATATCTGTGATTCCCGAAACAATAATGTTGCCGCTGAGCATATTTCCTTCAGGGATCTTGTTTCCGGAGGAGATTCCTCCCCATTAGACCTAATGGCTGTTACATTATGCGAAGAGAATGCAATTCCTGGTCCGTATCTTCTGAACATGCTCTTTACAACGCCCGCCACTATCCTATATTTTGTCATGATTTGCTTTACCTGCAGTTGTCGTTTTCAATCTTCACGGCCCTGGGAATATATCAAGAGCATTATGCGGAGAGCAGGTGGGTACACTAATCGATCAAACAGGACGAGTTAGCTAGCATTTTCTTGAATTCCGAGTTCAATTTATCAACGATAAAGATATTCAGAATGAGCAGCATTGAGGCTGCCATCGCCATGGAGTTGAACGTTGAACGCTGAACTCTCCATGATGTATACACAGATTATTTACAGAGATTTAAGATATCATCATCTATATAGTTCATGGAACTGATGAATTGTATGTTGTAGTTTAGTTTTTTTTTTCCTTTTTTTTTATCCTTTTGATGTACTATACGTTGGATTATAAACATGTGTAGTAAGATAAGTTAATGTTCTTGGTAGGGAGCGCTCCCCCGTATGAGCCCTATGCGGCGCGAATCCGGATTGGTCGGGCTCCAATCCCGGGTGCCGGACATTGGATAAAATGTTCTTGGAAAGCAGGAAAAACCATTGTCTTAAATATACAGTTTTTTTTTTTTTAAAAGCAATGATAAAGTTATTACGGGTTTGAGCTGCCGAAACAATCGCTAATGTTTGCATTAGGATAAGTTGTCTGTATGATGTACAGTCTTTTTTCGAATTTGCTGACACGAGATGTTTTGCTTACCAGACTGCCCTTTTCGCCTTCTCTTTCTACTATAAGCAAATACGACAGTATGGGCAAGCGTATTAAATTTATACGTAAAGAACAATAGTCAGTGGCGGAGCCGGAATTTTTATTGAGGGGATTCAGAAGTAAATATACGGATTAGTAAAAGGGGGTTTAACATCTACTACATATACATAAAAATATTTTTGATCATGTAAAAATAATGTAATTTTCCGACGAAAGAGGTTCGGATGAACCCCTGAATTCAATGTGGCTCCGCCACTGACAATAGTATATTACTTGTTACGTTTTGCTTTTTGAGAGTCGAACTTCATGAACTTTGAAAAATATTTTAAGATATATTTTTTCATCATATTAATATGAAAAGGATTGCAACTTGCAGCATTTTGGGTATAGTTTTTAGACATCTAAATTTAAAATTTAAAATTTAAAATATTAAATTAATTTACTTTAGTTAGCTTGAAGTTTAGTAAAATTAATTTTCGTAAAGTAAAGCATGACAAGTGGTATTATATAATTATCTCTCCAATTAAGCTTCTAATTTAGTTGATGCAGGCGTTGAAGGATCAACTTTAATATTATTATTTTTAATCAAAACAATATAAAAAATTAATCAAGGATCAACTTTAATATTATTATTTTTAATCTAAACAATAGAAAAAGTTAATCTTTTTTTTTGGATTCATTGTATTTGACTGAGTGCTTTAAATTAATTGCATTGTCACCATCGCAATAATAAAGGTGAAGTAGGGCATGATCATTGATTTATTGAGAAAGAATTATCTCGAGATAATTAATTCCGAGATTAGTTATCCCATCAGGCCACTTATCGATCACTATGGCGTAAATGATCGGATAAATAATCTCGGTACTAACTAATACCCCACACCAAATATGAGATAAAATAATTATTTTTTTTCGAAATTATTTATTATTTATACCTCACACCAAACGACCCTACAATAATTGAAGAAAAATCTAATCTAAATTCGTCATACCCTACCTCATCTTTTGTAGTACGATGATGACAATGCAATATATTTCAAAATACTCAAATAGGAAAATTCAATCAATTAAAAGAAAAAATATGACTAATATTTTATAGTAATGTTTAAATTGCTTTATTAATTATTCCTCCATCCCAATTTATGTGACGTAATTTGACTTGACGCGAATTTTAAGGTTAAAACAATTATTTTTAAAATTAAATCATTACTAAATATAATATAGAAACGTGTCTATCTTTTTGAAATCGACTAAAAATAAAAAATTTCATTTAAAAATAAATATATTTAACTGTATTATAATTTATAAAGTAACTTTGTTAAGTACAATTATTGAAGTTCTCTATCATGGAAAAACAAGAAAAAGTTGTAGGGTACTCCATTATATGCCAAGAAGGAGAATTAATAAATATTTCTGTCTCCGTCTCATTTTATGTCACATCATTTTCTTTTTAGTTCGTCTAAAAAAAAAAATATCATTTTAACTTTAAATTCGTTTTTTTCACTTAATGAAATAATTTACAGCCACACACTATACATAGCGATTATTTTAAATCACAAATTTAAAAAATCTTCCTCAATTAATATCACATGTAATGAGAATTTGCCACTATATATTACTATGTATATAAAGGATCTCTCTCTCTCATTTGTGTCTTAAGTAGTCTCTTATCTCTAAGATTTTCTTCAATTTAATTTCAAGAATGGCAAGTAATTTGAAGATGAAAAATGTGATGGTTAATTATGATGATAGTGATGATGATGAAGATGAAAAGGTTAGTGGAAAAAAAACAGAATTGTTAGACCTTCCTTTGGAGAAATTGAACCTTGGTCCTAAAAAGAAACTCCTTGTGCTCAATCTCGGTGGGCTACTGGTCGAGAGGGTGCATCGACGCAATGAATCAGCGGTCCGGAGGTTTACCCCGGACCTCGCTCATGGCAATTTTCTCGGTATGTATTTGAGCCACGCCACATGGCTTTTTTTAGTACGCAGAGAGTTTCTTTAAAGTGTAACATGAGCGTAGGTTAACTAATGGATCGGCTCACTTAGCTAGGTATGTGAGCCACGTTACATGGCGTTTTTAGTAAGCAGAGGGTTTCTTTAACTCTTGTCGTTCTCTAGACGATTTAGAGCGTAACATACATGATGATGTTAATATAGATAGTATTAGAGCGTTTAACTAATGGATCGACTCACTTAGCTAGCACAACAATTTTTTGACTTTTTTATTTTTACCCTTGACGAAACAATTTTTAAGTACACAATATCTATGGCATTTTCCCTTTTATTTTCGTGTTATTAATCAAATATAATCACATAAATTAGAACAGAGCGAGGAGTATATTCAAATTGTTGTTAATTATAATTCTTTTTTTTTTTTTTTTTGGGTTCAAAAACAGTGTTCAAGAGACCTTATTGTGATCAATTTATGAAGTTTTGCCTTGAAAGATTTGAAGTTGGATTATGGTCATCAGCCATGGAGTTAGTATTAATTTATTATTTTAATTAGTGTAATTAATTATTGTCACTTTTTTTTTTTAACTTTTTTTTTTTGTTCATATTATTATATAGTCGAAACATGGATCCAATTTTTGACAACATCATGGTTGGTCTTCGAAAAAAATTGGTATTTGTATGGGTAAGTGATTTTTATTAATTTAATTTAGTTTAATTTAAAAATCGAAAGGGAGCTTTGCAGTAACTGATATAGTTGCTGTCGTCTGACGTGGAAGTCCACGGGTTCAATCTTATCAGGGTATAGTTGTGTACAATAAACCCTGGTTCGGTCCTCCCTTGGACCTAGCACGTTGCGAGAATTTTAATATATCGAACTGTCTTTCTTTTTTTTCTTTTTTAATTTAAATTTTATTTTTTTCAGGATCAAGGTAATTGTATTGACAGTGGTTTTTCAACTGTGGAGAAGAAAAACAAGCCAATATTTTTGAAGCAATTGAAGAAAATATGGGAGAATACTTCTTATGGTGGAAGATTTTCAAAATCTAACACACTTTTGATTGATGATGAACCACATGCTGCTTTGCTAAATCCAGTAGGTTTTAATTAATTTATTTAGTGAAAAAAGTTGGAAATATACCTAAACTTTAACGAAAATTACTGTAACACGCCTCAATTTTGCGGGGTCCTATGACTCCCGTAGATCATTTTTTACCGTATTTTTGTGAAATATATTTGCCCAGCTAGACCACTGCGTGAATACACGCGCACTGAGCGCGTGACAGTCGGAAGTGGTCCAGCTATGCAAATATATGCCACAGAAATACGGTAATAAATGGTCTAGGGGACTCATAAGACCCCGCAAAATTGAGACGCGTTACAATAATTTTCGCCAAAGTTCAGATATCTTTCGAACTTTTTTCCCATTTATTAATTAATAAGAGGATTAGTGAGACTAATTGGTAATTCTTGTTTGATTTGCAGCCTAATACAGGTGTTTTTCCTCCTGCTTACAAAGTTAAAAATAAGGGAGACACACTTCTTGGTAATAAACTCTTATTTGATATTTATGTTTGGTTAATTTTCAATTTATTTATTATATATGTTATTTCATTCATTTTAATTTGTGTGTTCGATTTTAATTTGACTCAGTAAATAACATAATAAAGAAAACTTTTGAATCTTGTGGTTTTAAACTAATGATAGGTTGTACGTATCAAAATATCTTTTAATCTTGTGGTCTTAAACTTTTCATGTGAAAAGTTCATATAATGTTTCATTTTTTTGTCTGTTTTTTAGTTTTAACGTTCCACCTGGTATGTTGTCGGTAAGAAGTTCCTTTCCCTTTTCTAAATTGCCCGAGTGGTCTACCCAGCTAACGGACAAAAGTGGACCGCAACTTGGCTCATCTTCTTCTTCTCATTCGGGTTGGGTTGATCGTCTAGAAGTACTGTAAGAAGGAATGAAACCTCCAGTTTTCGTTGTCCAAATGTGAACCGCAGATGACCGACTCTAGAAGCGAAACACAAATCTATTTTTCCTATTTTCGATTCTTATTAAGACGACAATCTTAAAAATATCGTGTGAAAAGCTACTATTATATTGTTGCCAAAGATTAGAAAGAGACATTTTCTTTACATGAGCTGACAAACAAATTGAAACAGACAGAGCTTATATTGTTTGTTGGTAATATTTTTTTTGGTAGGTCCTAAGGGTGAAATGCAAGAGTTTTTGGATGGTCTTGTTGATGCTAATGATGTTCCAACTTATGTTAAGGGACATCCATTTGGACAACCTGCAATAACAAATTCTCATTCTGATTGGAATTATTATGTCAAGATAATTCGCGCAGCGGAAAATCCTGGATTCGGTGTTTATGAATCTGATTCTGATTAAGTGAATGTTTTCTTCTTTTTATTATTATTAGTAGTAGTACTTTGATGTAATAATGATCTATGTTGTTTGGACTTTTCAAAACTAATCTTGTATCTGTATCGGATTTCTTAAATATATGTTGCTTTTGAAGAATCCACATGCATCCATCGTCGTTTTTAAAGAGTCAGAGCAATATAAATAGTGATGTAACTGTCTTTGAGATTTTACATGTCTATGTATGAGCTACAAATGGTATAACTGCTGTTTTTCAGATATAAAATCTGTATTAATTCACAAGAACTTCGGACACAAGTTCAGACAACTTATGAACTGTCAAAATGAAGTTTCAAGAACTTTAAACACAAGTTCAGATAATTTATGAACTTTCAAAATGAAGTTCAAATTATTTTCTGGAAAAAAAAAGAAGAAGTAAAACCAACGTAAAAAAGAGATGAAGACAGAAAGAGTCACGTCCACCGAATTCACGGCGTGTCCTTAAGGAATTTATCCCCCTCAAGTACCCAAAGTTAATGAAATATATCCTCTCCCAGAATAAAATGATTCACTTCAGCAAATAGATGTACCCCAAATTTGCCGAACAACGAACTCACTTAACGATTTGTTATTTTTAGGAAGAAGATGTTGTCTTTCATTTCAAATTTTTTGTTTTCACCTGAAAAAAAATTCAGGTATTTATAGTCAAAAGGTGCTGCTTCAAAAAAGAAGCAATAATTTTCGAAAAGATGCACTGTTTCGAATCGTCACCGACCTGCGAACATCACCTGTACGCGTAGGTGATCCACATGCGGCCGCAGGTCGCTTATTGTACAAAAACAGAAATTACTTCTGACTAACATCAGTGTAATATAGTTATCTTATATATAACGTGTAACATGAATTTAATAACTTTTGTTCAAACTTATACATGTATTGACTAATTTACTAACTATTACTACTATATATTCATTTGAAATCATTATAGAAACTTATAAATTTTAAATTATGATTTCGTCTTTTTATATAGATATCATAATCTAAATAGCAGTACACATTGTCATAATGTCTCCCTCAGTTTTAATTTAAACCACAAACTAAGGCTAATTTTTAACCTATATAATCTATGGTCCAAAAAAACTAACACAAAATATTTATGAAGAATTAATCAAACATATAATTTGTAGGATAATTTAATTATATGTTAATGAAACACGAATTATATTGAAATAAAATAATTATTATTGCTATCTAATTTGAATTTTTAATACAATTCTTTCAGAATATCTTGAGAGATTGAAAGAAGAGAGGATAAATTTCTGTAAAATTCATGGAGAAATTTTTTATCGATCTTAAATCGTATAACGGTTAAGAGGCTCGTACCGTTGCATCTCTTCCTTTCATTTCTTAATTTCAATCGTTTTTGGCTGTTTTCGGAAGGTGTTAGCTCACGATTCGGTGGATGAACCGAAGGCTCGGTGTGGAATCTGGGCGAAAATCGACTGACTGTCCCCCCAACGGACTGTGGGTTGTTCGGCGGGACCACCTAGGTCATTTTGGTGGTCAAATGGACGAAATGACACAAACATGCCTTTTTACGTAACTACCGTCAAATATCAACATACATTAAAAGAATTTATAAATAATTTTGGTCATATAAATACATTAATTTACCTTTTCGTTGTTTCACTTTATTTAACACTATTTTTTCTATAATTCATTAAATCAATTTAAAGCTATATCGCTCAAATTTTATAAAAATATTGTCACACTCATATTAAATTCTCCAAAAATATATTACGTCTAAAAAAATCAGACACATATATATTGCTAGATATTTATAAAAATATTGTCACATTCATATTAAATTTTCCAAAAATATATTACGTCTAAAAAAATTAGACACATATATATTGGTAGATATTTATAAAAATATTATCATATTCATATTAAATTTTTCAAACATATATTACGTCTGATAAATCAGACGCATATCAATATTTATAAAGAATCCGAATAACGTAAACCTAAAGTATGTCTCAAATTTGTCAATTGACTCATCAAGCATCAAAATTGTCAATAGTGAAATAACGTAAATCACGCCAAGTGAAATGGTAAAGTATGAAAAATTAAAATAATATAAAGTTTTTGTCTTTGGCAGGCCATCAATTTGTTTTGCTTTTTCCTATCACTAATGAATACTTGACAGTCCAAAAAGATAATGAAATTCATCATTATTATTTTGGACATATGTCCAAAAATATATATATATAAATACTTTAACTCAGAAAAAATTCTTTCATTTCAATTTTTCACGTAATATATGAAATTATTCATTCTTGATAAAAATTCTCTGGTTTTAGCCCTAAAAATGGAGTCGTTATTGATAGAAAACACTTTACTTTCAAAGTAAATCTGCATTAGTCAGACCAAGATGAGTATTAGAAATCGAGCGAAAAAAGAAAAAGCTAAGTTGATGTTTCATTAAATAACTACTAGTGCCATATTTTGACTGAGTTGCAAATAACACTGCAAGCTAATCCCTCCGTGCACTTTTACTTGTCATGTTTAGGTTCTCGAGAGTCAAATCGTTGACTGAGTTGGAAATAACACTGCAAGTTAATCCGTCCGTGCGCTTCACTTGTCATGTTTTGGTTCTCGAGAGTCAAACTGTTGGCTGAGTTGCTAATAACACTGCAAGTTAATCCGTCCGCGCAATTTTACTTGCCACTCGAGAGTCGAACTGCATGAAGTTAGTAGATTAAAAGCTTTGGCTTGGAACACAAATATTGAAAATGAATTAAATACAAAGAATTAACATTACATTACATTACATTAGAACAACACAAAGCAACCAAATAACTACTAGAGTAAATCATAAGTCCATGACATTTGAACATGCCAATTTTGCAGCAAGATGCTGCAAATTTGAACATAAACTAGGACTATAAACACCACTGACAACGACGATTACCCCTCTGAGGATGCTCGAAAATTAGTAACCGGGGAGTCCATCTTCGGTAGTGGCAACAGAAGGGGAGAGAGAGTTACGCGATTCATCATAATCTTCGCCTAATGGAGATTGTTCAACTCGAATCTCCTCGATCAACTTAACAACCTCTACCATATTAGGTCTTTTTTCGGGTTGTGACACTACGCAAGCCATAGCTACATGCAGCATTGACACCAATTCCTCCTCGATGTTCTTGTACCTCAACAGTTCTTGATCAAACACTTCAGCAGTCCACTCGTCCCTCACTACTGATCGAACCCATTTAGGCAAATCGACCGCTAACTCTTCCTCATCAACGCGAGGTCTAGTCGGTGAAGGGTACTCAGAGGGAGCTTTACCTGTCAACACTTCTAATAACAGTACACCAAAGCTATAAACATCAGACTTCTGAGATAGCCTCTTGATTTCGGCTTGTTCAGGTGCTTTGTATCCTCCTAATCTAGCTATGGCATGAACAGGATTCAAAAGCAATGACAACCCAAAATCAGATATACATGATACTCCATTTTTGTCAAGTAATACATTGGATGATTTCACATTCCCATGTGGGATTCTTGAATCTGTATACTCTTCATGAATGTGAGCTAGTCCTCTGGCTGCACCAAGTACCAAGCTAATTCTTGTTGTCCAATCCAATGGAATTCTCCCTGGTCCTCTGTGTCCTATTACAAATCAAGAAACAGAAAACTCATGATCAATGTTAGTGCACTAACCAATGCCGGGTAGCTCGGACTCTCCAGAAATGTTGCGGAAACCACATCAGATTCTCCAAAAATGCACTATTTTTGGAGGATCCAGCGTGCACACGTCGACGTTTTTGAAGAGTCCAAGCAATGTAGACCTTAACAACCCCCCAAAAAGGAACAATGTTGAATTACAAAACATGTTGCACCCGTGTGGGATTCTCCAAAAATGCACTATTTTTGGAGGATCTGACACAGATCGGTCGACAATTTTGAAGAGTCCAAGCAATATAGACCTTAACAACCCCCCAAAAAAGACAATCTTGAATTACAATACATGTCGCACCCATGTCGGATTCTCCAAAAATGCACCATTTCTGGAGATTTTTTGAGGATCTGACACAGATCCCTCGACATTTGTGAAGAGTTCAAGCAACATAAACCTTAACAACCCCCAAAAAATGACAATCTTGAATTACAAAACATATTGCACCCGTGTGGGATTCTCCAAAAATACACCATTTCTGGAGATTTTTGGAGGATCTGACACAAACCCCTCGACATTTTTGAAGAGTCCAAGCAATATAGACCTTAACAAACCCCCAAAACGACAATCTTAGGATACAAAACATGTCGCATCCTCCAAATATGCACTATTCCCAGAGATTTTTGGAGGATCCGACACGCACCTGTCAACAGTTTTGAAGAGTCCGAGGAACATAGACCTTAACAACCCCCCAAAAAACACAATCTTGAATTACAAAACAACCATTAAATCTTTGACATAAACATTTACCATGAAGAAGTGAATGCAAACTCCCATTAGGCATATAATCATAAACAAGCAATTTTTCTTCTTTAGCATAATAATAAGCTCTAAGTTTCACCATATTTGGATGCTTAATCTTCCCAATAACATCCATATACTGCTCAAACTCCTGTCTTCCACATGGATTTGCATCTTTCAATCTCTTCACAGCAACAACAATCCCATCATCAAGAACAGCTTTATACACAGTACCTAAACACCCTTTACCAAGCATCTCAGCTGATGCTCTTAACAACTCTTCAAGCTCAAATTGCTTCCTCCTATCGAAAAACACGAGTTTACTCTTATCAGTAGCTGTTGTACCATCACTATCACCACCTGCATTGTTAGCGTAAGCGCGCTTTTCGCTTGAATAACTACTCCTCCTCTTCCCAACTTCACTACCTGACATTGAAAAACTACTCTCCCTTGAATACTTGCCGCAGTAATACGCTACCATAAACGAAACTATAACCAACAATGCCACTACGTTTACCATTATTATCGCGACTACCCCTCCTTTACTCAACCCTTTTCGCGCTTTCTTCTCGTGAGGTTCTTCTATTGTTGCAGGAAAAGAAGTTGGATTTGAAGGAACTGTTCTCCCTTCTGCTGATCCCTCACATTGTGGTAAACTCCCAATTCCACATAACCCCTCATTCCCTTCGAAGCTTTTTTCGCTAAAACGATCATATAAACCATTTGGAACAGCCCCATTGAGCTCATTATTCGATACATTCAACTCTTTAAGACTTTCAAGAAAACTCAAAGATTTTGGAATGCTCCCAGTAAGCTCATTGTTCTCTAAACGAAGCGTGATCAACCTCGAAAGATTGGATATCTGTATCGGAATTGGACCAATGAGATTGTTGTTAGAGACATCGAGGCGTAAGAGGCGATGCAGGAAGGAAACTTCCATTGGAATTTCCCCCGAAAAGTCATTACCTGATAGATAAACGAGCTTAAGATTGCTACATTGTGTGATAGGTTTGATACTTCCATTCAACCTGTTGTTACGAAGGTCAAGAAGGCGAAGGAGAGGTAATGAAGAGAGCGCGGTAATAGGTCCTCGGAGATTGAATGAAGGAAGAATTAGAGAAGATACGCGGTTGTTTATGCATTTTACGCCCAGCCATTGCGCTGTGCATGCAGTTGTGGAGTTGGTTGGCACGGTCCAGTTGTGTAGGAGAGTACCGTGGATGTCGGTTTGGGATCGGAAGAGGAGGAGGGCGGCGGTGTCGTTGTTAGCACCGCCGTAGATGGTGGTGGAGATGAGAAGTGTAAGGAGGAGAATGGTGGAGGGAAAATAGTTCATTTTTTCTTGTTTGGAGTTCAAAGCATAGAGGGCGGGAAGTGGGCAATAAAAGGAACACAAAGTAGAAATTTAAACAAGGCAAAACAACATAAATCTCGACAGTTTGAAGCACATCTAGAGAAGATACAATTTTTTTTTCTTTATAAAGATACGTAATTAAAAAAGGACGGTTCGGTGCACTAAAGCTACCGCTATACGCGGTGTCCGGAGAAGGGCCCACCACAAGCTAAGAGTGTATTGCACGCAGCCTTACCTTGCATTTCTGCCAGAGGCTGTTTCCAAGGCTTAAACTCGTGATCTCCTGGTCACATGGCAGCAACATTACCAGTTACTCCAAGGCTCCCCGTCAAAGATACGTAATTAGCTCCCGATATATTTTTTTCGATTTTGAATCTGTTGAAATAGATAATACATCCAACAAAGATATATTTTTCCTTGTAAATATACAAAAGTAGCCCCCGATATTTTTTTTTCGATTTTCGTTCTGTCGAGATGCATAATAAGCGTCTTATACATCCAATGAAAATACAGTCTTTATCTTTGTAAAGATACATAATTAGTTCTCGATATATTTTTTCTAATTTTGGGTCCGTCGAGATACATAATACATTCAATGAAGATACGTTTTTCCTTATAAAGATAGATAAGTAGCTCCCGATATATTTTTTCCGATTTTTGGTCTGTCGAGATATATAATTAGCTCTCTGATACATCAAAAGAATATACATAATTAGTTGGGATTTCTGTAATTACTTTATAACGGTGGATATTTGTGTATATTTACAAAAGAAAGCCGAATATCTGTATTGAGGCTCAACTAAATTTGAATTCACATACTGGAAGACCCATTTTTGAGAGCAGTGCTCCAATATTATTATTTTTTTCGTTCTCACAAGTTTGAACTCGATAACTCTGATTAACAGTGGAGGGTTCTAACTTCTAACCATCTCATCACACTATATTAATTTATATAAAAAAAATTACACTCAATAACCTTGAAAATGGATGATCTTGAGTTTTTGAAAAATTTCTAATCATAGGACAAAACTTGTTAAATTTAAAATTCCTTCAAAATCATTCTTGTAAATCACCAAAATCATAAATTAAGAAGATAATATTTATAGCTATTCATAATTTAGTTGCAAAAGTAATAAATTCATGTATCATATATTTATTAAATTGATATAAATATCAACCACTTATAATTTTTTACATAGTGATAGTGTGAAAGATAAGAAAAACAAAAGAGTACAAAAAGAAAGTTTGAATTTTGTGGACAGTATGTAGATTAGATTTTGTAAATTTTTAGGAAGAAAACAATACAATAAAGTTGAATTTGTGTGTAGCTGTCTTTTTATTTGGTCTTTCCTTTTAATGACAAAAATGACCTCGAGACGGTTCGATGCACAAAATATTTTGCTTTCACGTAGAATTAAAAAAAGGATTACATTCTAAGAATTATGATATAGATAGTCGATGTGTAAGTATTGATGGCTGCTTTCACTGCTCAAACTCGAGTCGTATGGTCTTTCTATTTATAAATATAAGAAATTATAAGAATGGAAAAAAGAAAATGTTGATGATATGGAATTAAATTGGTGTTTTACTTTACATTTTTATTCAAATATATCACTAGATGACATTCATTCATGTAAGCATAATTATTTCTATTTAATTCTTCACTATTGTATATTCATATCGATTTTGATTTGTTAGATTCTAGTTGAATCGAGGATCGATCGAAAACAGTCTATCTACTTTTATAATGTAAGATTAAGACTGCATATATATATACCCTATTTTACTCGAATTTTATTTATGAATTTCACCAGCTATGTTATTGTTGTTGTTGTGGTCATTGTCGTCGACACTGACCGGCAACAGGAGTGGATGGATGTACCACTTATGATGCGAGATCGATAAATTTAAATAATTTTAGCTCAAATTTTTCATTATATCCTCTTCAAACTCCACTTGTTGGAGATATATCTATTCTAAAATTCAATTAATATGTACTACTCTAAAGTGATAAAAAAAAAACTTTAAATTCTGAATTCGTCTGAATGAATGAATGGGTGGGTGGGTGGGTGGGGTAGGGTGGGGTGGGGTGGGAGGTAGGAAAAGAAAAGTTGGGGGAAATGATTAAAGATAGTGCATGATTTTATAAAAATGATGATTGATGTTCTTTTTTCTACACTCTCATAGCAAATGGAATCAAGTAAAGGCAAAAGGGTAAAAGAAAAAAAAGTCTTCTTTTTCTTTTTCTAGTCTTTTCGTTTTAGGTGACTTTTATTTTAGATAAAAGAATATGATTTTCTTTTTAAGATTTTATGGTAGTTTTATTTTTATTATTATTTGTTGTTCTGTTATTATCTGTTATTTTTTTGTTTTTATATTATATATTTTTTTGTTAATTGTTTTGTCTGAATCAGGAATCTATCGGAAATAGTCTCTCTACTTCACATTCGAGATAGTGATAAAAACCGCGTGTAGTCTACCTTACTCAGACGTACGTGAAATTCAAATTAATTCACTATTTGATATTTAATTTTGTTTTTGAATAATAAGAGCGGTACAATTTTATTTTATTTTTTTTGAATTTTCTTTATTATTATAATATATAATTTTATTATATCTTGTAAAGTTTGAATAATTAGTCCTTTTGTCACTTTATATAGTAATATTAAAAGTAACAGCTAAGGTGAAACTGAATTATCAACTGGTCAATTTGTCTTTTTAAAAAGTCATAAGGTACTCATAATTCCCAAAATTTATAATATATCATAATATTTGTATGATAATTTTTTTTTTGAAAAAAAACTGTCATTTAAACATGCCATAAAATTAACTTATCGGGAGGAGTTAAAAAAAAAAATATCAAATACTTATGTCCTTGCCAAAAAATTATTATTATATGTAAGTCAATATCGACTTAAAAGGTAAAAAAAGAAAATAAAAAAGAGAAATAGCTATCTTGAATTTTCAATCACATATTATTTATTGTGAATTCGTTTGATATATATTTTCTTTCACTCGAGGAGGATAATAATTCGTAGTTGATGAAGTATAACACTGAGGTGAGAAGCGCGCTAGCTATATGAAGAAAATTTATGTGATTTTTTTTTTCTCTTTCACGAATTATTTCAAAACATATAACATAATGAATGTGTGTGTGTGTATATATATATATATATATATATTATTTGTTCTTATGACAAATGATACTCTCTTTTTGGAGAGTTGACTTGAAGAAAATCACTATATATAACTACAATATTTGTTTTAATTATTATTTAAATTTTATTATATTATATCATTAAAATTTATTGTCATGTAATAATAAAAATCTCATTTGTTATAACACCTTATTTGACATAATCACATTGTTACCTTTTTTCGTTTGTTGTTTCCATTTTATCTTTACTTGTTATCTAAGTATTTTATTTAATTCTTTATCATACCTTTTATAATAATTTTACGTCTTTATCCGTACCTTATTTTCTTGTAGGTTCATTCTTCACATGACTAATATGTGATATTATGTAATGATAGAAAATAATTTAATTTATTCAAATGTTATATTTACCAAACAATATAATATAATATAATATAATATAATATAATATAATATAATACGAAATAATACGTAACAAATCATAAAAAAAAAGTGTTAAATCATATATTAGAAGGTGAGTCTAATCACAATTAAAAGTTACATAACAACTTTTAACTTTAGAATCTTTAAACCCTACACCATAATTTCACAAGGACAATTTGTGACATTTTAACAGAATGGAACATGATAATGATCAATAATTAGCCAAAAATTTTCAAATTTAATTATGCACCAAATTTGAAATGATTGCAATAATTGTCATCATAATAAAAATAATTTTTTTTTTTCATTATTTCTTTCCTGCAGACCAATAATTTTCTAATTTTCCTCAAAATACCATCCAACAAATAAAAATTCTCAGAGCATTAATACCAAAATTGAAAAATAAATAATTAATTTATTTGAGAAAAAGCTCTATTTCCACCTTGAACTATACGCGAAAAGGCTGGGACACACCCGAACTTTAGGAGGATCCTATTATCCCCTGAACTAATTAAAATCGTATTTTTGACAACCTTAGTGCCTACGTGGCACAACACACTGAAGGGTCCATGTAGGCACACGTGTGTGTCACGTATGTAAATCCGACGTAGAATAGGTGTAATTATATAAAAAATGTATAGTAAATAATTAGGGGCTGATCTAGGTTAAAAAATGTGGTGCTTCGGCGCTCATTATTAAATCCGAACCAGAATAGGTGTAATTATATAAAAACTGTATAAAAATTAGTATAAGATGAAAAAAAAACACCCATGAAATCAAGAAGATAGCTGAGTGCTTTGATTTTCGGGCAGAACCTTAAAGATTTGAATGTTAATACGTGTGTTTGAACCTCCCGAATACCCACAACTCGTAAATCCTGAATCCGCCACTGTGAATAATTGTATACCTTGTTAATATAAGATTCCCACGTGGAAAACACTTTGATGGAAATTAAGCAATGAAATCTTTAAAAGATATGTAGATATGTTTGCTAATTAAATTGGTCGGACAAAGTGAAGAAAAATATATTGTAACTTTAATATTAGAGCTTTCTAGTAAGAGTTTGACTTCTGTAATTTATCAAATTTATAAACTTTTTTCAATTAATTATGAATTTTAATTTTGATCCTTTTGATATCTTACTAAACATATTTAATCTTCGATTAATAAAAAAAAACGATTTTAATTCCTTTACTTGTGAAAATTTTTCGCGAATTTATTATAATTATTAGTCGTTCCATCGCTTGATTATAAGTTAAATTCTTATTAAATTTAATATGATTTGAGCAAAGTGGTCTATCGAAAATATCCTCCCCATTTTCTCAAGATAGGAACAAAGTTGCGTACGCACCATTCTTCTAGTAAATTACATTGGATATCTAGTTGTTGTTGTTATATTAGTTAATCTCACCAAAAATTCAGTTCTAAAAACATAGTCAAAGAAGTACACAATTATATTTAGTTTGCCTTACCCTTTTCTTGTTCTTTCACACCTCGTGTTATTGGTACCTGACTAATCTGAATTCGCGCCTAAGAGTCCCGCTTTGGGCGAGTAATACGCTAGCTATCAAAACTCGACTCCTTTTCAGGACCCAAACTCAAGACGTCTGGATAAGAATGAATTACTTAGGCGGAGCCGGCCTAGTAATAGGGGGTTCGTCCAAACCCCCTTCGACGGAAAATTATACTATCAATACATGATTAAAATGATTTTTATGTATATATTGTAGATATTGAATCCCCTTCGGTGAGTTTTTCGTCAGATTTTGAACCCCCCTCAACAGAAATCCTGGTTCCGCCTCTGCTTACTACCACTTTGTTGGATCAAAGTGCACATGCAGAAGAGTCTTTGTATCATCTAACCACTCTTTACATATTTTAGCCATTCTTTTATCCCAGAAGAGTCTTTGCATCATCTAACCACTCTTTACATATTTTAGCCATTCTTTTTTCCAGTAAATACTATATGTCCACATACTGCTACAGTCCTTAAGTACTAAATGTTCAAATGCAAAATAAACTTTCAATAAGTACATGCAAAAAGGCCAAAAGATGGTACTAATATAAGTTAATATAAATAACTAAAAGGGATCTTTACACAAATAGCCAGGCGAATTCACTGTTTACTTTTTCTAGCCTGTATACATAGATTATACACTATTCTCAATTGCAAGAGATCATAGTGAAGACTTACAATAAATCATACTAATGTAGTATTATCTTGTGGCTAGCGGTGTTAGTTTATTTTGCATATTGTACTAGTTTATATGCATTTATATTTTGTGTTTGTTATACTGTTATCAGTCTTAAGCCGGGAGTCTATTAGAAACAGCCTCTCTACTTCACCTGAGATAGTCGGATGGTCTGCGTACACGCTACTACCCTCCCCAGACCCCACTATGTGGGAATACATTAGGTATGTTGTTGTTGTAATGTATAGACATAGCGTCAGGAATTTTCGCGAGGGGTGTGCAATTTTCTCTTTTTCAGTAGTGTTAAGGATGTGCTAAATGAATCATACACTCATTAGAGACAACATATTTAACCTCCGTACACCACATAATTATCTAGTGAAGGATGTGCACCGGACCACCCTTCGCCTAAGGTGGCTCCGACCATGACATAGAGGCGGATCCAGGACACTCTCTGGGTGCCAAGTAAACTTATCGACAGAGGCGGAGTCACCTTCGATGAAGGGTGGTCAGATGCACACCCTTTGTCGGAAAACTATGTGGTGCATAGAGGTTAAATGTTAATCATAATGACTGTATATTTAATTTTGTACACTCTTAACATAGCTGAGAATAAAATTTGTACATCCTTGATATCGATTAAATTAATTAAATTATTTATTTTTTGATATATAGGACAATTAACCAACCAATTAATTAAAAAAAACAATAATAAAATGACAAAACTTGATCTTTCAATAATATTAGTCAACAATGTTTCACAGCAACGAACTATGGGCAACCAAAGTACCGCTTTACCACTTGTACTAGATAGTGCTTTGGTATTATGGATGGAAAATATAATATTTGACTATATCAGTATTGAAAAAACAAATGCTACAAACTAGGATCGAACACACGACCTATGGGCAACAAAAGTGTCATTTTGCTACTTGCACTAATAATGCTTGGATATTATGAGTGACAGATTTAATATTTGACTATATCGATATATATATATATATATATACCTATTCACATATTATAAACCATGCGGGAGAGCCCAACCATATCGATATATATATATATACCGATTCACATAAAGTTAATAAACCATACGGGAGAGCCCAACCCAAAAGACTAGTCTAATAGGTGGGAGAACCCATGCATTTGACTTATAATCCCCTTAGCATTTCTCTATTTTTCCAATGTGGACAATTGGTTCATAACAATCACCTCCGCTTGAGAACCAACGACTTCGTTGGTCACGGATGGCACCCCTCTTAGGTCCAGGCCACCACTCCAAGTCGTGGCTCCACACATGGATCGATCCTCGTTGGTCACGGCTGACAACCCTCTTGGGTCCAGGCCACCACTACGAGTCACGGCCCAACGCGCGGCTCCCCGCACGTGGATCGATCCTCGTTGGTCGAAGTTTGCAGGTGGCTTGCCACCCCACGGCTAGGAATAGACCCGCCCCTGCCATGACAGCTACATCAGCTATAGCGAAACGTACACATATATGTTTGTTTGAGGAGCTAATGCTAGTGCCAGTCCTTTCATCAACTCCTGCATGGTTCAATGCAGAACAGAAGTCGAGCTTCGTTGTAGCATGTAATGTTCAGACATCCATATTATTAGATAAAGGCCTATTCAACGCGCAAGGGTGGCCGAGTTGGTTGAGCTAGCAGGGACTCAGGTTCGAAAATCCGTACATGCTAGGGCTTGCCTATTGTGGTTTACCTCTGCTGTGTGGTTTGGAGCGACCGTGTATTGCACCAGAAGGGTAAGAGGCAAAGGCCCATTCAATTCAAACATCCAAATATTCCAGTATGAAGTATTAAACAATGGTTTTCTCATTTAGCAATCAGGGACAGCTAAACAACAATTCAGGCTTAATATGCACTTGGCTCGACGATAGAACCTTGTGGTCAGGTCCTTCACGACCATGCGCATAGCGGGAGCTTTAGTCCCCCGGGCTACCCTATTACACTGCACTTGCTTCTACAAAAAATCTAACAATATTTCAGTGTGGTTAATAGTTACAGTTGCTTCCCCATAAATACGTACAAAATCAACATTTTGCTGATTCTTAAGCTGCTATCAGCACATATATCAACAGCAACAACATACGAAGTGTAGTCCCACAAAGTGGGGTTTAATTTGGGGGTAGAGAATACGCAAATCTTACCCCTAGGCGGAACATGTATATATCATTTTCAAGAAAAACATCGTCATTGCAGAATAGTTTGAAGTATGAACATACTAGCTCGTTAAAGGGGAACCTTGGAGTAACTGGTAAAGTTGCTGCCATGTGACCAGGAGGTCATGGGTTCAAGCCTTGGAAACAGCCTCCGGAAGAACTGCAAGGTAAGTCTGCATACGCGAAATAGACCCTTATGGTCGGGCCCTTCCCTGAATCCTGCTCATAGTGGGAGCTTTAGTGCACCGGACTGCTCTTCTTTATGAACATATATACTAGCTCGTCTAAGGAGGCAGGACCACTCATTTTAAACTCTCCCACGGCGATATAATATCTTTTCAAGAAAATGATGCGAGAACGTAACCTGCGGTGCTTTCGATAACGTCAAAACAAAAGCAGGACCACATCTTCAAAATTATTTATATATGCACAAGCCATCATAATAATACATGGAATATGATGAAATCATACGAGGGCAGCCTGGTGCACTAAAGCTTCCGTTCTATGCAGGATCCAAGGAAGGATCGAACCACAAGGGTTTATTTTATGCAACTTGCCTTATTACCCCACGTTTCTGCAAGAGGCTGCTTCCACAACTCGAATCCGTGACCTTCTGGTCGCATGCGCATGACAACATCTTTACCAGTTACTACAAGGCTCCCCTGGCCTTCGGAATGTCAAAATCATATGTTAAAATTTAATTGAACAATCATCACAATCAAATGCATAAAATTTAATCTAAACAAAGCCTTGTTGTATTTTTCAGCAAGTCAAATTTTTTGCATATGATCTATCGTCATAAAATTTTAAAACCTTATTAATGTTGATTTTTCCCTAGGATCCTATGAAGAAAGATATTATTCTTTGAAGATTTCCATAATGAATACAACTTGTATCAGTCCAATGATATATCCTATGTAAACTTCCCCAAATATTAGGACCACCTCTATTTTATATTCCATTTAGTGCATCCCAAAAGATATATATACTCCCTCCGTTTCAATCTGTTTGTCTGATTTTCACTCGGCACGGAGTTTAAGAAAGTAACGAATTCTTTTGAATCTTGTGGTCTTAAACTAAAGAGTTTTATTTATACCGAGTTACAACTTTCGGGTGATCGATATTCACTTGACTCTAAAGCTATGTTGCTCGGACTCTTCAGGAATGTGGACGAGTGCGTGTCAGATTCTCCAAAAATAGTGTATTATTTGAAGGATCCGACACGAGTGCGGCAACATTTTTGGAGAGTCCGAGCAACTTAGCTCTAAAGTACCCTATTTTTAATTTGGTAAAACCCACCATCCAATGTGATCAAAGGCGCACTTAAGCCCTGAAGCGAGGCTCAAAACGTGTTTAGCTCATCGCCTCGCTTAATGTACGGTTCAATATCGTCATCAAGGTTCTAAGACATACTTTTCCTTGTCAACGAGCCTCTTCTGAAGAGGCGACACTGTTGGCTCTGTTATACTTCCTACGTTCACTTTTACTTGTCACATCTGGACTCGATTCGCTGATTCTTCAAGATCAAAATGCAACTCTCTATAAGCACGTACATCATTTTCAAGATATACACCATCTCACATTTTCTATCGGAAACAACCTCTCTACAAATGCAGTAGATCGTAAGGTCTGCGTACGCTCTGCTCTCTCCGAAACCTTACTTTGTGAAACTATATGAATATGTTGTCGTAGTCAAATATGAACATCCCCATCCAAGAAACTAGGACCACTAAGTTCTAAATAATTTCATTTCAACAGTAAGATCCTTTTAGTTTACATCCAAAAAAATCAATGCAGAAAAGCACAAATGTTTATGGGAGCAGGACCATACCTTCAAAACAATTTATATATGATCCATCACAATAATACATGATCTTTAAATTCAATATGATATATAGATAATGATAAAATTATAAATAGTAGTAAACAATCAAGCAATCATCCATGACATGCATATATATACTACAAGGAATAAAATACAACAATATTTAAGCACATGAAGTTGCTGCCATGTGACCAAGAGGTCACGGGTTCAAGCCTTGGAAACAGCCTCTGGAAGAAATGTAAGGTAAGGCTGCGTACGATACACCCTTGTGGTGGAGCCCTTCCCCAAACACCACGCATAGCGGTAGCTTTAGTGCACCGGACTGTCCTTTTTTTATTTAAGCACATGAAGAGACAAATTAAGAAAACTAGTGACACATATTGGTCAAACGACAACTCAATGCACTAAAACTTTCGCTATGCGCGGGCTGTAAAAAGAACGGATCGACCACAAGTATCTGTTGTACGCTAGGATTCTACGACACATAAAGTGATAACCCGATGTACCAAAACTTCCGCTATGCGCGGGTGGTAAAAAGAACGGATCGACCACAAGTATCTGTTGTACGCTAGGATTCTACGACACATAAAGTGATAACCCGATGTACCAAAACTTCCGCTATGCGCGGGTGGTAAAAAGAACGGATCGACCACAAGTATCTATTGTACGCTAGGATTCTACGACACATAAAGCGATAACCCGGTGCACTAAAACTTCCGCTATGCACGGGTGGTAAAAAGGACGGACCACAAGTATCTATTGTAAGCTAGGATTCTATGACACATAAAACGACAACCCGCTGCACTAAAACTTCTGCCATGCGCGGGAGGTACAAAGAACGGACCACAAGTATCTATTGTAAGCTAGGATTCTATGACACATAAAACGACAACCCGCTGCACTAAAACTTTCGCTATGCGCGGGAGGTACAAAGAACGCACCACAAGTATCTATTGTACGCTAGGATTCTACGACACATATTGTTCATTCCATAAGTTGGTCATATTGAGTACAACTTGAATCATTCCAAGGTAGCGTGTACGCTACAATGAAATGTCGTTATACAGGATGATTGTTATAAAGAGATCTGACTGTATTTAAGTTCTGAAAACATATTATTCATTTTTCATAATTTGGTCATAGTGAGTACAACTTGAATACCTGATACGTCTCATATTATTATAATTATAATAATAAGTAAAAAAACAAAACCACAATCATACAGATACATTATGGAAAAATAATTGCCAGGTAAGAAGATCCATAATATTAATAGTTTATTAGCAAAGAATTTTCTTTAGGTGGCTGCCATTATCACATAAATAAATGAGAAAACAACAAACTAAAACAATCCAGTTTGACAAAGACATCTCAACTAATAAGTAAGTATTCTATCTTCGATAGTGCACATCAAGACATCTCAACTGACAGTTACACAGTCCAACTCGTCCCGATCGTGTCTCATGGACACTCAACAATGACGCGACACACAAATTTTGGAGATGTCTGGACGATCATTTTGTAAGTTGGAGTGTTCAGTTAACATAGTGAAGACGAGTAGTAAGCACTTCAAGTTTGATAGTGTGTGTCGAGACAACTCAACTGACTATTAAACACTTCAACTCATTTCCACTCGTCGTGGATATCCGATGTTGACGTGACACGTAAATTTTAGAGGTATAGACACGTAATTCAACTTCATTTAGATACTCATGAAGTAATGACTTGCTATAATTGAGTTATCTGAACACGTGATAAAATATTTATATTAGTCACTTTTGATTTAAATTTTGTGTGTGTTCTTAAACAGTCAATCAGATAGTTAAGTTTAACTACGTAAAATATAATATCACCTTTAATTATAAATTAGAATTAATCTGATATTTTATAGTAATTAAAGGAGGTAGCATATTTTAAATAATTAAGGTATTTATGTATGGACACTTAAGAACACACAAAATACTTTTTGTATAAATTGAACTAAAAGTGTTTAACAGGAAAAACATATTTGTCATGTGTTTAATTGGAACAAATTATAGTTAAAATGTGTCTAAATTAAATTTACTACAAATAGAAGAAGTTATCAATGTATTAACTTTTTTTTTTTTTTTTTTCATATTAACAGATGCAATTTATTGTATGAAAAAAATTGGATCCTCAAATTGATGCTTGAATTTATAACCCAATGGCACAAATTAAAGGCCAAAAAACTACTACAATAATTAGGAGTTGGTTATTGATATGTGAATTTTAGAGTTTTTAATATGGTATTATAGAGTTGATAAAAAAGACAAATTTAATGGAAAATATTGAATATGATTTTTAAACAAATTAAGCTGTCTCATTTGTTGTATAAATATCATAAAATGGAAATATTTTTAGTAAATAATGTCTTTCTAATTAAACTCCAAATGCAACATATTTGTCTCAATCAAATAATGTAAGGCCCTATTGTCAATTGAAACAAATTGCACGCTTTTTTTTTTTTTAAACATTTATCTTAAAAAAATAGTTGGACAAATATTATCTAGATCATAGCAATTCCATAAAAGATAATATTGACAATTTTTCCTTGAGAATATCATATCATATCTGTTCTATCATATGATATACAAATCCAAAGCAAATTTGTTTCATATATACAACAACAATATATCTCGTTTAATTTTATAAACGAGATTTAAACAAGATAAAATGTACGTAAACTTTATCTTTATATCATGGAGTTAATCTAAAAACCCTCGACTCAAATACAACAAATCAAAATAATTATGAAAAAAATACAATAGCGAGGGAAATACATTGATTACAAAAGAAAACAATATATATCATTAAAAATACGATAATAACAACAAAATAATACGATAATTGAAATACAATACACAACAATAATAACAAATATTAAAAGCAAAAAACTACATATATGAAGAGACACTTGTGCTTTTCCAAGCTCCGGCATCACTATTTGCTCTATAATTAAATTTATATTTATTTATTTATTTATTAAAGTGATATTGAACTAAAAGAAACGAAGATGTCATATTGCTTGTCTTCATCAAAAAGGGTACTATTTCATATAGTTAATTGATTATTGGGATTGGACCTTTTCTTTTAGAATTTAAATTTTGTGCCTCGTCGGTATACAACACTTTATATTATCAGATAATTTTAACCTGTTATTATTGCAGGTTATCTAATTTTTTCTTTTTTAATCTTTATGTAAAAAATTGGGTAACTTGCAATAGCAGATTAAGTTTACCTCATAGTATACAATATTTTGTACACTGACAGTGCACAAAACTTAAACTCTTTTTTTTTAAAAAAATGAGAGTGCTTACCATCCGAGCAATTCCCTCTCGTCGAGATTTGCAAGTTATCTATTTGATTAGTCGATCAATATAATTACATTTGTTAATTATATGCATATAAATATATGTTTTGCATATATCATACAATAATATACAAAGAAATATAATGTTTATTGACTATTATTATTATTATTTTATTTATTTATTTAATTAATGGCTATACCTATAGTTTAGTAGTCCACGATTCTCTATAAATAGTTAAATACTCTCATTGGCTAAACATAGAATTAGTAGATCACTCAGGTAGATTCCCACAATCTTTTTACTCAGATTTTTCATTCTTAATTCTTTCTAATTTCTTCATAGATACTTTTTATTTTGAGATAAGTATTCAGTATTTTCGAACTACTGTTAAAGTTCGGTTAAAGTTTAGCGTATTTGTGTCACTTTTTTTATGCTAATGTGGCATCTTGCGTGAAGTTAAACACTCCAGGCGCGTGAAGGATTGTCATGTGCCACGTCAGCTACAAAGATTGACAAAAATACGCTAAAATTTAGTTCAGTACAGTTAAAGTTGGAGTCCTATTACCCCTGAATAGCTGAACTCAATTTTAGCGTATTTGTGTCACTTTTTTACGCTGATGTGGCACCTTGCGTGAAGTTAAACACCTGAGGCGCGTGAAGGATTGCCATGTGCCACGTCAAAAATACACTAAAATTTAGTTCAAGGGTAATAGGACCCATGTGAAGTTGGAGTATGTCGTAACAAATTTGATCATACTAAAGTACTGAATGCTTATCTCTTTAATTTTTATCATCAAACAAATATTATTTTTTTGGGGGAGCTTATATTCATCCTGGAATTTAACAGGTTGGGTCATTTTTTTATTTTTATTTTGGAAGGAAAAAGCTCAAGGTGGTCATTCAAGAAGAGGTATGAAAGTATTGTATCTTCGTCTTGCTATTTTGTTGTTGTTATTATTTTTTATATTCGGTTTTGTTCATATTTTTTAATCGAAAGTCTATTGAAAACAACATATATCTACACAAAGGCGGGGTAAGGTCAACGTACATACATACTACCCTATTTTTCCAAACCAGTACACTTGTAGAATTATATTGGGTACATTTACAATATACATATACATATAATATAGTACAAGTTAAAAATAATAAGATGCATGATATATGGTTAAATTTCTCTGACTTTAAAATATTATTAGTGTTATCCAATTCTTATAGAAAATTATATCAGTGCTATTCTTTGTTATATAGTGAAGGTAAAATCACAATAATTAAACTAACTTTGTTAATATTCCATTTGATTTCAAGAAAATGTGTTTAGTTTCACTTCATGTTTTTTGAGAAATTTTTGGAGAATTTTCATTTCTTCTTTTTCAATGAAAACAAAATTAGAGTCAATTTTTCTTCTTAGATGTGATAATACATTAATGGTTTTTTATTTTTCAAAAAAATAAAATAAAATAATGTGTTGTCATTGTCGGTCTCAAATTTGATAAAAGAGCTGAGTTACAGAGGTTCAATCAAAAATAGCCGCTCTAACCCCATAAAGGTTAGGTTCCATGTGTTCGGTGCCGATTTCTAGTGATTGATGCTATTTGGCTGAGTTAGACGAGCAGATAAGGATCTTATGTCACGAGTGACCGGCATGTTTATCTAATATCTAGTACTACGAGTCTAGAACCAATAGAGTAGAGGCACTAATGGACAGGGCTTCCTCGATTAAAGGTCTCGCTTAGCTAACTGTCATTCAGATCGATATTTACGTATCTACTAATTATGGGATTATACTGAATTTGTTGTTGTATACTGACATTATTTGTCATAATGATATAAATTAATGGTTTTTTATTTTTCAAAAAAATAAAATAAAATAATGTGTTGTCATTGTATAAAAGAGCTGAGTTACAGAGGTTCAATCAGAAATAGCCGCTCTAACCCCATAAAGGTAAGGTTCCATGTGTTCGGTGCCGATTTCTAGTGATTGATGCTATTTGGCTGAGTTAGACGAGCAGATAAGGATCTTATGTCACGAGTGACCGGCATGTTTATCTAATATCTAGTACTACGAGTCTAGAACCAATAGAGTAGAGGCACTAATGGACAGGGCTTCCTCGATTAAAGGTCTCGCTTAGCTAACTGTCATTCAGATCGATATTTACGTGTCTACTAATTATGGGATTATATTGAATTTGTTGTTGTATACTGACATTATTTGTCATAATGATATAAATTAATGGTTTTTTATTTTTCAAAAAAATAAAATAAAATAATGTGTTGTCATTGTCGGTCTCAAATTTGATAAAAGAGCTGAGTTACAGAGGTTCAATCAGAAATAGCCGCTCTAACCCCATAAAGGTAAGGTTCCATGTGTTCGGTGCCGATTTCTAGTGATTGATGCTATTTGGCTGAGTTAGACGAGCAGATAAGGATCTTATGTCACGAGTGACCGGCATGTTTATCTAATATCTAGTACTATGAGTCTAGAACCAATAGAGTAGAGGCACTACTGGACAGGGCTTCCTCGATTAAAGGTCTCGCTTAGCTAACTGTCATTCAGATCGATATTTACGTATCTACTAATTATGGGATTATATTGAATTTGTTGTTGTATACTGACATTATTTGTCATAATGATATAAATTAATGGTACCCCATATTTAATTTCTTATACATATAATTCTTGTTTTGCTATTATTGGAAGCTTTTTAATTTTATCATAAGGGGATAATATTTAAATTACTCAATAAGGTATAAGCTTACGTACATAAAGACCCAATATGTTCTGACTTTAGTTTTTATGTGCATCGAATTGTCCTTTATTAATTATCTTAATGGATGTTGTTAGGTTCAAATGTTTCTAAGTTTTACACTTTTAATTATATTTTGGTTTTATGAATTAATAATATTCCATGAATTTCTTGTATAAGTTTTTCATTTCTTCTTTTCATCATTAATGTTATTATATGTGTTGTTCGTGTAATTATTTAACTAATTTCAGATCAAATATATCAATGATTAATTAGTTAATGTATATTATCCAAGAAGTCAAAAACCTCACGATTTTAAAACCCTAGCTTTCTTAATCAAATTGATCCTCATATATTTAATTATTTACCTCAAAAAAAAAAGTAAAACATCGCTTCCCATATGATATATGTAGTTTTACGAGAACCCAATAACTTTTGTCTAGATTCTGTATATGTATTTGATATTTAACTCATGTGACCCCGGCAATTTATTATTGTATATTAATTTAAAATCGTTCTAGTACACCAGGCTGACCGTTCTAGAAATTCAGAATTATAGATGTGTTGCTGTTACGAATTCACGACATGGTGATCGAAAATCGTGAGTTTAAGATTTTCTTGTTTTTGTTGAAGAATTTTGGAACCATTTAGGCAGTGGCGGATCCAGAATTTAATTAGTGTTTGCGGGTGCACGGAAGGTTTGAAACACATATTGACGTCCTAACCTTTAAGTTTCCTTCTGGAAACTACAACACTCAACTATCTTCTTAGCTTACTGGATGGTTTACTAAATCTTATATATTTATCAGATTATATATATTTTTTATATAATCATACCTAATCTGCATTGAACTTAATAGGGCCCAGAGCACCAAAAGTTTGGCTATAGATCCGCCCTTGTGTTTAGGGGTTGTTTACATGTAATATTGTTGGTGGCAATTTGGATGACCAAGGGTAGCTAGGGCATGTAAAGTTGTCATGATCATACTTCAAATTACGAATCCGTCTCTACCACTAGACACGAAGAATCACAACCCTAATTAATATTATTTCCTTTGATATGCATGCAGGTCGTTCAAATCATAGATTCGCCTGTGTAACAAATTACCAAAAACGAGGAAAGTGGAAAATGGAGTATGAGATTTTAGGTTTGGTGATACTTTTACTTGCATGGGTTGCATGGGCTATGATGACCGAGCGACGGCTCGAAGAAAAGGGGCAGTTGATGCCACCAGGACCAAGGTGGTGGCAACTAGTGACCAGCATTTTTCAATCAGGTTTTGCACCTCATGTATCATTTGGAAAATTGGCTAACAAATATGGTCCTACAATGACACTATGGTTAGGTTCAATGAGCACTGTGGTTATTTCATCCAATGATGTGGCACGTGAAATGTTCAAGAATCATGACATAGTGCTTGCAGGTAGGATTCACTGATCTCACAGCTTGCGCGTACCTCGATTATATGTAGATGTTTTGTTCTTTGTATGTCGTGAAACTTGCATCCTGATCTCCCATTCGACTATACGTGCAAATAACATAGGTATGACCAAAGGAACCAAAATTGTTTTAATAATGGCGATGTCAGCAGTCAGCTTGTGTTCACCGAAAGAACCCCTCCCCTCCTTTCTTCCATTACTTTCATAAAACTTTATATTAATATTGAACCGCTAGGCCACACCCTTTGATGCTGCATGCATGCAGGTAGAAAGATCTACGAAGCTATGAAAGGTGATATAGGAAACGAGGGTTCACTCATCACTAGTCAGTACGGTCCACACTGGCGTATGTTGCGAAGGTTATGCACCATAGAGTTCTTTGTTACAAGTCGACTCGATGCCATGAAAGATGTACGTACAAAATGCATTGATCAAATGGTTAAATTCATGGAAGATGAAGGCAAATCAGGCACAAATTCCATTGATGTTGGCAAGTTCTTCTTCATAATGTCATTTAACCTAATTGGAAATCTTATGATATCCAAAGATTTAGTTGATCCAAAATCAGATAGGGGTGCAAAGTTCTTTTACCATGCAGGGAAAGTCATGGAGTTTGCTGGGAAACCTAACCTTGCGGATTTCTTTCCTATACTGAGAAGCCTTGATCCACAAGGTATTAGGAGGAAAACGCGATATCATATTAAAAAATCATTTGATATCGCGGGTTTGTACCTTAGAGAAAGAATGGAAGATACGCAAAATGGTGAAGAGAGGAAGAAGGATTACTTAGATGTTCTTCTTCAATATCGTGGTGATGGTGTTGAAGGTCCTTCAAGATTTTCAATTCAAACCATGAATGTCATTCTTTTTGTAAGTACTACCTAGTACTCTCTATATGCTCAATATGTTTTGATATCAAAGTGCTAAAAGAAAAAACCCTAATGCATATTCATTATGATACATAAATGTTGCCCATTAACCAGTGGTTTCAGCTTTCATCTGTCTCCTCCGACTTTGGGTGGGCCTAAGCAGATGCTTAAACTTGTATAAAGTTGTTGAACGGGTAGAGACATGCATGATCCTATGCATGTGGCATCCTACGTGGACAATGTGTTTCATACATGGTGTTTTTTTACGTGTATTATGCTACATGGGACGCGTGTGTCTACTTGTTCAACTTTATACCAAGTTGAAGTGTCTGCTTGGGTACATTCGAAGTTGGAGATCATAAATGTGAGTTGAGGTTAAGTTAAAGGGCGTATTTAACTTGGTTTCAACTTTCAGCTTTGCCCTCCAACTTTGGGTGTGCACAAGTAGACGCTTAAACTTGTATAAAGTTGAACAAGTAGACGCATGCATCCTATGTGGCAGCCTACGTGGCCAATGTGTTTCATACATGGCGTCGTACGTGTATTACGCCACATAGAACACGTGTGTCCACTTGTTAAACTTTGTACAAGTTGAAGTGTCTGCTTGTGCACCTTCAAAGTTGGAGGTCATAGACGTGAGTTGAGGTCAAGTTAAAGGGCGCGTTTATGTATTATGCCAATAAACTAATCTCTTTACGTGCTGAATTTAACTTTTATCATGTTATAACAATCAACATATTGATTTTGTGATTTTGTGAAGAATTTTTACACAATCAACATGTTGTAACATACAACATGTTCTATTATTATCAAGGTACTAATCTGACTTTTTGTTAGTTAAATGAGTCCTATAATAATGATTATTATTTAATTATTACCCTACAATTTCAAATTAAATTTTGTGACCAACAACCTAGTTGTACAGAAAATTAATATGACTTTGTTTGGGGTACACTTTATATTATATATGGTGGCTCAATTTAATTAGATTGGAAGTAAAAACAAACTCTAAGTCAATCAAATAAATAAAAATGTGCTTTCTCTAACAAATTGCTTACGCTATCTGTATATATAAGTTAAATTGAAGTATTTGATTTGTCATTTTACCAGGAGATGTTCACAGCCGGGACAGATACAACTACAAGCACATTAGAATGGGCGATGGCAGAGCTCCTCCACAACCCTACCACCCTCCGGGAAGTCCAAACCGAGCTAAGAAGAGTGATCAACCCCTCGAGTAAGCTAGAAGAAGACGTCATAGACAGGCTCCCATACTTAAACGCGGTGATCAAAGAAACCCTAAGGTTACACCCTCCACTTCCATTCTTAGTCCCACATATGGCCATGAACTCTTGCACCATGTTAGGGTTTCACATTCCGAAAGAAACTCAGGTTCTGGTTAATGTATGGGCGATTGGTAGGGACCCCAAGACTTGGAAAGATCCTTTAGCGTTTAAGCCAGAGAGATTCTTGGAACCTAATATGGTTGATTATAAAGGTCATCATTTCGAGTTCATACCTTTTGGTTCTGGTCGAAGAATGTGTCCTGCAATACCCCTTGCTTCACGCGTGTTGCCACTGGCCTTAGGGTCAGTTCTACACAAGTTTGATTGGGTCCTAGCCGCGAGGGTGAAGCCGGTTGATTTGGACATGAGTGAAAGACTAGGGATTACTTTGAAGAAAGCAATTCCATTGAAGGCTATACCAGTTGTATATAAAGGGTATCAACGACAATAATAACCAAAAAGAAAGCACTTTGATATGTATATTCATAAGGCCAGTGCTAAGATATACTAGATTGTGTAAAAGACAAAGAGAGAGAACAAATAGTTGTCCATTAAATTGTAATGTATGTATCCCTTTGAGCACAATGCAATGTAGTGTTTTTTTATTTTATTTTGTTAACAATGCATACAAAATGTGCTTATTCATAGAAAAATATGGAAAAAAAAAAGTAAGTAATTATTTCATTGAAAGTTATATATACATGTTGGATACAAAGGGTAGCAAGGATGGATCAGAAGAATTCAGTAGTTTTTGCGTAGATCGACATGTATTTGTATAAGAAAATCCATTGAGTATATACAAGTACCTAGCTAGTCGATCGCAAACCCGATAAATAAAATGAGCAATGAGTTTGGTGGCTAATTTAGCATATCGAGTATGGTTTCACAATTGAGGCTTGGGAAGGACGAGATATACGCAGACACTATCCTATCTTATTGAGATAGAGAAGTTGTTTCTCATAAATCCTCGACTCGTGGATAATTCACAATCAAGTAGCTTAGCATTCGCTTTTATGTACGTATCGAAGTACTTTCTTTCTACGTATATAGTGAAATTGCAATTTCAATTGTAATGTATCCGTATGAGCATGATACAATATGGTGTTGTTTTGGGCAAAATTTTGAGATGTTATATACAAACATGCTAAAATAACGTAAACACACACATTAAATTATCATATTTACATAAATCCCCACTCTTATAAAGTAATTACAAAAATCTCAGCTAATTATGTATCTACTTTGGATGTATCGAGAGGTAATTATGTATCTCAACAGACCCAAAATTGAAAAAAATATATCGGAAACTAATTATGTATCTTTTATAAGAAAAAAAACGTATCTTCGTTAGATGTATTATGTATCTCGGTGGACCCAAATTAATCAAAAAAGATGTATCGGGAGCTAATCATGTATCTTGACAGATCCAAAGTTAGGATTTCAGTAATTATGCAAAATATCAGGATTTTCTGCAATTAAACTCCAAACTATCGGGATTTATGTTGCTTGCCCCTATATTACATTAGATACACATTGGCCCATTAAAAACATCTTTTAGTTCATTTTGATACTCTCCAATAAAAGCCCAGTGAGCAATAGTTATGGTAATTATTTGCACAATATAACCTTTTAGGCCTAACTTTTTAAATTTTGTCCCAATAATTAAACTATTAGCCCAATGTAGGCACCCCTAAATACAAAGTCATAAAAATGTAATTTGGTGGTTATGTGTTAAAAACTATTTTCCTTTTTGACAGGGGCAGATCTAGCATAGAAGTTATGAATTCATCCGAACTTTAGCTCAAATTCTACGCATATAGTAAAAATTTCACAAAAATAAACATAAATAACATATTTTCAATTCCAGTAAATCAAATAGGTTGTGATAAAATTTCGAAGTTGTTCAATTCAAACTCTATAAGTTCAAACTTTGTCGCGTCTAAAAAGCGGATAGAATGGTTAAAACAAATGGTCTAATATCGATCCAACTCTACCACGCACTGAGTGTTTATATCAGGTCGATAGATCAGATGCATAACATGTGTTTGTACATCGACTTTTTACACTTAACTAGGTTCAATTAACATGCATTTGCACATTATTAAACCATTCGACTACAACAAATATACATAATTTGTATACACAATCATAATTTGTATACAACTAATTTTCAAGCTTTTTTTGGTATCACTTTCAATGGTTGTTTTTTTCTTGCTGTTATTCCCATACTTTCCTCCATGTTAATTGATTTTGGAGATACATTATGAGGAAGTTCCCAATCGAATTCGTGAAGCAACGATCCAAGCGCGAAATGTATCATGCGATGACCTAATGGAAGGCCAACACACATTCTTCTGCCAGCACCAAATGGAATCAACTCGTAGTTTTGTCCCTTAACGTCTACGTTTGAATCAAGAAACCTCTCGGGCTTGAACTCAGAAGGGTCGGCGGCGGCGGCCCAGCATTCAGGATCTCTTCCAATCGCCCAGGTGTTCACGAGCACCTGAGTCCCTTTTGGTACGTCGTACCCCATGAACTCTGTGTCTTGAATTGCTTTTCTTGGAATCAAGAAAGGGAGCGGAGGATGTAAACGTAGCGATTCTTTCAGCACGGCTTGCATGTAAGGCAGACTGTCTATGTCACACTCTTCGAACTTTTTATTTGGACCAATTACTTGTGAAATTTCTGATTTTACTTTGTCCATTGCATGTGGATGGCACAATAGCTCAGTCAATGCCCACTCCACACTGCTACTTGTTGTTTCTGTTCCAGCTAGAAACATTTCCTAGAAAATTTCGCCATGAATTTAAGTTATATACATCGTCTATCTGTATAATAAAATCTTTCTACTATAATTAAGTCACCTAATAAACATGTTAGGATATTCTCTTTATAATCTTGAAAATTAGATAGGTTACACGTTATAATAGGTAAAAATAACATGATATAATGTAAAGATTAATCTTTATATTATCTGTGTGTCTAAGTCAACTTCTTTCGAGATACAAAGTACTATATTATGTGACACCATTATTATTTGAAGAGCCAAATAACTCTTCTTAACCATATATTTTTTTAAGTACTTTGTTAACTATAATTAGGTCACCTAAATAAATATGTATAGGAAATTCTCTTTAAAAGCGAAATTTGTAATCTTGAAAATTAAGCAGGTTACATGTTATAATAGGTAAAAAATCGGTGTGTATAAGTCAACTTCTTTCGGGATACAACGTACTACACCAACCATTTCATGTTATGTGACACTATTATTATTTGAGAGCCAAATAACTCTTCTTAACCATATTTTTTTAAGTAATTTGTTAATATTTGAATTGTTTGTTATTATACCTTAAAAGTACTTTTTATGTGGCGTCTATATATATAAAAAAAAAATTAAAAAAAATACGAAGATTTTATGTTTAAATTCACACGAAAAATTAGTCAAACTGACCTTTGTACACTAAAAGTGTATCACGTAAAGTGAAACAGAAGGAATAAAATTTAGAACCCTAGGAGAAACTCGGGATTAACTATCACGTCATAAAACAACTGATCAATAAAAATATATCCTTCTCTAAAATCGTTTTAGAAATCACGACAGATAATTTGAGACGGAAAGAGTAGAGAGAACTTACCAGTATAGTCACTGTGACTTCATGTTCTGATAATTTAGCTGGTTCATCTTTTCCACTGCCGTTAAAATTAAGCAATACATCCAATAAATCTTTATTTGAGGTATTTCCGTCACCCTTTTTTCTTTCTTCAATAAATTTCTTAATAATTTCTTTAGCTTTTCCCATATCGCGTTCCATTTTTTTCCTTAAACCTTGTAAATCAAATATTTTTAGAAATGGAAAAATATCAGAAATATTCGGAACCCCGGCCCACTCCATAATTCCCATCATTGCGTTAAAAAACTCCGACCCTTGTTCAGATTCTGGATCGGCCACTAAATTCTTAGACAAAAACAACTTACCTAACGTGTTAAATGATGCTAAAAACACGTAACGTGTCACTTCAATCCCTTCTCCACCTCCTAAATTCGCCTTTTTATCGATCCATCCTAGCATTTTATCCATACATTCTCTTCTGACACGTGTTGTCTCGCTGATCCTTTTATCCACGAACATTTCAACGGTCCAAATTCGTCGTAAAAATCGCCAATAATTACCATAGGGAGCTAAAGCCATTGAACCTTGATAAAAATTATGTGCTAAATTAACATCAATTATATTCCTATCACAAAATGTAACATCATGATTTTTGAATAATTCACTTGATGATTTTGCTGTTTGAATTACCATAATGTCCATTGAATAACCAATTTTTAGCCATAAAATAGGGCCAAATTTGTCTTTTAAATTTGCAATTTTTTTGTATGGTTCTGATCCAGCAAGATCAAAAATATTACCAAAAATTGGTAATCCATTTGGTCCTGGAGGTAAATTGTAATTAGAAAAAGATGATGATTTTTTTTGGGAGATTAAGAGGATTATTAAAGCTAATAAAAAGATTATAGTAGAACAAATTATGAAAAAATTCAATTCCAACTCCATTTTTTTTCTTTTTTCTTTTTTTGAAGAAGAAGAAATTGAAGAAGAACAAGAATAAGATTGATGAAAAATTATTGATGGTTGGTATTTGAATTTAACAATTATAATATGGACCCTTTAAATAAGTATATGTAATGAGGAATATGTCACCTACTATTATTCCATTTATTAAAATATTCGAAAAAATGATAAATATACTCTCAAACTATGATAAATAATTAGTAGATATTCTCCGTCATACTTTGGCCACACATATGCCCCTATCGTTAGTGCGAGGGAGATATACGTACCATTTCTTTAACGATAGGAGCATATGTGTACCAAAAGTATGACGGAGGGTATTCATCCTTTTTTCATTAAAATATTGAGTTTAAGTTGTACGCGCTGATAACAAGGGGGAGATGATCTTGGGGGCGTATAGATATCGTATATCGTAGATGTTGAATTCGATCAATTTTCTTATTTGTTTAATTAAAATATAGTAATGAAAATTTTGATTTCATCGCTGACTAACGATTTAAAAAGATGATTTCCACAATCAAATTATGTAAATAATAACTTTATATAACATGTTAAAATATATCGATAGTGCAAAAATTATGCAATATAAATTATGTAAATTATTGACCTATAATAAGTAAATATAACTTAGTACTGTCGGTCGGTGTATATAATTTAAATAATTCTAAATTATATTTTTTGTCAAAATGCAACGATTATTGAATAATTATAAAATCTTCTTATCAGATCCAGCTGTACTTTTTCAATTAAAAAAAATACATTAAATAAATTCCTAATCCTCTGCACATGGTTAATTATTTATATTTCTCAATTAATAAAAAAACAAAGGACACGTCATTTCAAAAGCTGGAAGAATATATATTTGGTATATTTAAGCATTACAATACCTATCATTTAGAAAAATGACTTTTTAAAAAAAGGATATAGTTAATATTATATCTCACTAAAATATACATAGCCACCCACGTCCAATTAATATATTTTTTGCTTCTTTATTTCTTAGATTATATCGACACGAGATAATGATCAAAAACACCTGAATATCATATTTTTTGTGTGTGTTTTTAATACTCAATTATCTGTTATTTTCTTTGTCATCCGAATTATGATCATCTATCTATATAAAACCACATATTGAATCTCTCAAATCCGATTAGGTCATTCGTTTTTCCTGCTTGAACTATCGTCAGCTACTCGACTCGGTGTATTTTTTAGCACATAGACGGTGATAGGTCAAGTATGAAAATAAAACAACGGGTGATAGTTTAGATAGGAAAAAAAAAACGTACAACTGACAGTTAATTATGGTGTGAAATTCACGAAAACATGAAGTGCATGCGTGTTTTTGACCATTATCATTTAGAAAAAATAATAATAATAATAATAATTAATCTTATTTAAAGAGGAAAATAAAATATTTTTCATTTTTAGCACGTTACCAAAAGTCAAAAGTATTTGATGTAGACATACACAAAATTCCATTTGATATCTCTTTTAATAAAACGTCATTTAGATTTTGCCAATTATTTAATGATTTTATGCAAAAATAATTTCAACTTTTTAAGTTTCGATAAGTCAAAAGTTATGAATAATTTTATCATAAATTTTAACGAATCGACCAAAGTTTAATTATTCATAAATTTTATCGAATTGATAATATTTAACTGATTGAAATTTTAATAGGTACTTACTTTTTTATTGCTAAATAATTATAATTATGTTTATGTTATATTTGATATACACGTGCAACACACAAAAACCGAAACTAATAATACATAAACGTACATCAACATCTTTAAAAAAGTTTGTTTTTTAGTAAAAATGTCACTCAACTCATTGTAATATTAGAGCAAACAAATCTTTAGCTTGAATTATACTATAACTAATTACATAAAATACTTTCACGTGGTTAGATTAAAAAACAAATAAATCTTTAAATTACTCATTCAACGATAAATCAACTACTGACACTTATATTAGAAGAATTTATTTATAAGTTATATCATGTTATTATAAAGTTCGATCTTTCTTCGAACCTTACGTAAATAATATAATATTTAATGATTTTAATAAACCATTTAAATTAACTAATTATGACTTTGTGGACAGATCAAGGTCTATATTTTATATAATACCTTAATTAAAAATTGAAAATAATTCAGTTCAAAAACTATATAAAAAACATAGAAGTTTGCATAGGACAATATTATACACCTTTGTTTATTAAAAAAAAATCCAATTATTATAATCAACGAAGATCTCAAAGTTGGCAAATGGCAACAAGTTAAATAGTATTTTCTTCGTTTCAATTTATATGATATTCTTTCACTTACCGCAAAGTTTAAGCAAAAAAAAGAAAAAAATTGTCATCGTAAACTTTTTTGTAATTTTTTTTTTATTAATCCTCCCGACGAACCGCCCATTTTGCTCTCCTAATGACTCGAACTCATAACTTTAACGTTGGATGTGAGGAATGCTTAACATCCGAGCAATTCCCTCTCGACAGATGGAAGGATGCTTATTTTCAACATATATAAAGAATAAAATGGTAAATTTTAATGATATATAGAAATATTAATAGGGATGGGCATCGTATGGTATGATACGGTATTTGAAACTTTGGTACGGTAATTTCGGTATTCGATTTTTAAAAATACTAAAGCATTACCATATTATATTAATTCAAAATGATTTGGTATTTTAATGTTCGATTTTGATATTTTGCGATATGGTAATCGATAACCATAGTTTGTTCAACTTCGACTTTTCAAAAGCACGTCTCAATTGTATCGTAATTACGCAGTACACATGTAGAATTATAAATTCAAAAAGAAGTATAAAGAACTACTTTTGTTGATATATTACACAAAAAAAAGGCATTACAATCACGATAGAGTAGCTGAAGTTCCAATATGTATATACACACACACATACTTCGGTATGGTATTCGGTATTTCGATATGTCATTTATAAATACCGAATACCATACCATATACCAAAAAGATTTAAAATATATACCATATACCATATGAAGGGGAGCCTTGGAGTAACTGGTAAAGTTGTTATCATGTGATCAGGAGTTCACGAGTTCAAGCCTTGGAAACAACCTCTGGCAGAAATGCAAGGTAAGGCTGTGTACAATACACCCTTCTGGTGGGGCCCTTCCCCGAATACCGCGCATAGCGGTAGCTTTAGTGCACCGGGCTGCCCTTTGAAGAGGAGCCTTGGAGTAACCGGTAAAGTTGTTGTCATGTGACCAGGAGTTCACCGGTTCTGGCAGAAATGCAAGGTAAGGCTGCATACAATACACCCTTGTGGTGGAGCCCTTCCCCGAACATCACGCATAGCGGTAGCTTTAGTGCACCGAGCTGTCCTTTTTATTTTAATCAAAAATTTCGATTCGATATGGTAATTCAGTATATACCATATCATGCCCACTCCTATATAGAAACAAGAAGCTAAGCAACACACAAACTAGAAAATTTGAGGAAATGGAGTGGGAATGGAGCTATGTTGTTTGGTCTACAATCATCATAGTACCAACACTAATCATAGTATTCTTCAAAAGAACTTGTTGTTCTTCTTACAAGTTACCACCAGGACCACCTGGTTTGCCAATTTTTGGCAACATGTTTGATCTTGGAACATTGCCATATCAAACAATTGGAGAGTGGAAAAACAAATATGGTCCTATTGTATGTTTCAAAATTGGCTCTATCAAGACACTGTCAATTTTATCAGCCAAAACAGCTGCTGAGTTTTTCAAGAACCACGATTTCGCCTTCGCGGAGCGCAAAATCAGGGAAACCATGTTGGTTCATGACTACAACCTAGGGTCCTTAGCTATAGCACCATACGGCACGTATTGGCGCGTGCTAAGACGGATATGCACCGCTGAAATGTTCGTGCACAAACGGATCAATGAAACAGTGCAGATAAGGCGAAAATGTGTGGACGATATGGTTCATTGGATTGAGAAAGAAGTGAAATCTGTTGAAGTCAAGGGGAATGGGATTGAGGTAACGCGATTCGTGTTCCTCTCAACATTTAATATGCTAGGGAACCTGATGTTTTCGCGTGATTTAGTCCATCCAGGATCGAAGAAGGCGTCAGAGTTCTTCAACGCTATGATGAGGATCATGGAGTGGTCAGGCACTCCGAATATATCAGACATTTTTCCACGTCTTAGGAGGTTCGACTTACAAGGCTTGAAGAAGAAGATGCATCGCGAAATGGGAAAAGCGCTGGAGATCGCCTCGACATTTGTCAAGGAACGGATCAAGGAGGGCGAGGAGGGTGGTGAAAAGAAGAAAGATTTTTTAGATGTGTTGCTTGAATTTGAAGGTACTGGTAAAGATGAACCAGAAAAGTTATCAGAACAGCAGATCAACATATTCATATTGGTAAGTCTTAAGAGCACATCTTTGTTACAACAACTACGCCTCGATCCTAACAAGTCTGCATTGACATCGCATATCGTTCATACTGAAATCAAGAATGTACGTAGTACATATTTGTTACGCTAACTACGCCTCAGTCCAAATAAGTCTGCATTGTTATCACATATTTGTTCATATTGAAATCAAGAACTAATACTAATGTAAGTACCTTTTTGTTACCTGAGATAAATCTTGGTTAGAAATGAAATGCAGGAGATGTTTTTGGCCGGTACAGAGACGACTAGCAGCAGCGTGGAATGGGCGTTGTCAGAGCTCCTACGCCACCCTGAAGCAATGGCAAGAGTAAAAGAAGAGATCGTTAAAGTCATACGACAAAACAAGAAGTTAGAAGAAAGTGACATCGACAATCTTCCCTATATGCAAGCTGTGGTTAAAGAAACACTAAGATTACATCCTCCTCTTCCTTTGTTAGTGCCAAGAAGAGCGATGCACGACACTAACTTCATGGGGTACGACATACCAGAAGACACTCAAGTGTTTGTTAACGTTTGGGCAATTGGAAGAGATCCTGAATTCTGGGACGACCCTTTGGATTTCAAGCCCGAGAGGTTCCTTAACTCGAAGACTGACTTCAAAGGACAATGTTTCGAGCTTTTACCATTCGGTGCTGGCAGAAGAATGTGCGTAGGCCTTCCTTTAGGTAATCGAATGCTGCACTTTGTTTTAGGCTCGTTGCTTCATGAATTCGATTGGCAACTTCCTAGTAATGTCACTCCTAAAACAATGGACATGAAGGAAAGGATGGGAATGACAGTGAGGAAATTCAATCCTTTGACAGCAATACCAAGAAAAACATCCTAGTACAATTGTAATGTTGTAACATGAAGCCACACAGAAACGTAATAAAAAACTGAGTTAATAGTTCTGTTTATCCATTTGAATTATCTGCAAGAGGCTGTTCCCACGGCTCGAACACAAACTACGTATACATATGCGGAAAAAAAAAGTTGAAATATATTTGTGCAATAAGAGACAACTCATACTCCATCTGAAGTCTTTAGATCCTAGATTCGCCTCTGCTTACCAACTAGTCAGGTACTCAAATCTAAGCAAACTATGATAGGGTACCACAAAAGCATACGGAATTATTGTCACGACCTGATTCCACGGTGCAACAGACCTCACGGATTTGTCCCTCGAGCTATCAGGTATGCCATCATCGAGTTCAAAAGCGTGTGTACCATGTGAACTTGAATTGTACCTTATAAAGCTCTTCATTTTCTCATCTCATTCTCACTCAAATGTGGGACTGGTTTAAGGTGCATAAGTTGACCTACGAAAGCTATAACCGTCTTCGACAAGAACATCAACGCACCCAGTGCAGTCCCACGCAGTGGGACGAGTGGGAGCTGGGAAGGGTAGAAGTGTACGCGACCGCCGACCTTACCCCTACCTTACGTAGTGAGCCTGTTTCAGATAACAGTCTTCAACATTACTTGCTATATTCGACTAAAAAGGACTTTATTCTAGGCAAGGAAACCTTACTGATCATGAAAGCAGAAAAAATCGTTGCGATTTGACAATGTAACTTTGACTTCTACAGTTGGACTTCTCCATAACAACATTTCACTATAGTGGCCAAGTTTCTTTGGACCGGCAACTTTCATATTATGTTAAATGCTCTCTGTAACAGCAATCTCACTGTAGCAGGAAAAAAAATATCCGGACAAATGACGATGTTATAGAGAGGTTAGAGGATATAGAAATTATAGCTTCATTAACAACACCAGTTCATACAACAAAGTTAATAGTTTAGGTCAAGTATCATGATGAAACATAAGACAACAATGCTAATTAAATATGATCTAAACTTGAGTATCAATGGTAAAACCTCTATCTGCAGCATAATCTACAAAACTGTAAAGAGGCATGACTTTATCACCGTACTTCTCGAAACCATCTAACTCTCTCTTAGCCTGCGTTCTAAGATCCTCGGCAACTTCCATAGCTTTCTCAACGCCATAAACGCTGACATAGCTTTTGCCTTTCTTTTTCTTCCCCTCGGTTTTGTCGTCGTTCTCCTTTGCTTGCAATATATCGTCAACAACCCGATATAAGACACCAACAGCTCGACCGTATTTTCTCAGGTGTTGGATCTCATCATCTGAAGCACCACCCAAGATGCCTCCACAAACGGCAGAGCACTCGCCCATTTCACCGTACTTCTTTTCTTGAACAAAATCAATAGCATTTGGTCCACCCTCAAGGTCAAGGAACTGACCAGCAGCCATCCCAGTGGACCCCACAGATCGAGCAATCTCGGTAATGACCTGGAGGACTCGATCCTCAGGAACGAGATCAGTTGGAGTGTGGGACACAATATGCTGGAAACCAAGAGGAAACAAGGCATCCCCGGCTAATATTGCCATATCTACACCAAAAACTGTGTGATTTGCAGGCATACCTCGTCGAGTTGGGTCATCATCCATGCAGGGCAAATCATCATGAATCAATGAAGCAGCATGAACCTAATAGAAACAGATCCAGGCCAAATATGGAATATAAGATATATAATATGTCGAACACAGACATCAATAGAACAGCAAATCTCATGCTCAGTCAGAGGATCAACACAAAAAAAGTCCTAGAGTTAGAAATAGCCATAATATCATATACAACTAAAATTCATTCAGTCTTGCAAAACATGATGTATCAGTCTTGCACCAAAAAGTTATACATACATTTGAACTTAATCTAATAGTGTTTCAACCTCTAACAGAGTGGCCAAGCATTCGAAGACGTGAAGTAACAACCTTGGAGACCAAGGTACAAATAGCAACAGAAGTATCACAAGGTGAATTCTTTTCATATGTCTAATCTTTGGTGGGCAGAGTAATCTGATATATGTGCTGGTAAAATTTCCCCGGTACCACAAGGATTAGCTGAGGTGCATGCAAACTTGTTCAGACACCACCATTATTAAAAAACAGAAAGTCCAAAACTGTTTATAGTTCTGCTTTTAGAAACATTTTTTCCTTCAATGGATAAACATATCTAGTACAATGTAAATTGGTCAGAGTGAGAAATCTCAAGCATTATATAGTAAACACTGTTATAACTAACAGTTGCTCGGACTATCCAAAAATGTTGCCGCACCCATGTGGGATCCTTCAAAAATGCACTACTTTTGAAGGATCCAACATACACTCGATGACATTTCAGAAGAGTTCGAGCAACCGTGTCAGATCAGAGCCTTCAAAAATGCACGGATCCGACACACACCCAATGACATTTTAGAAGAGGCCGAGCAACTAGGTAAACCAAGGTAGTAAGGAGAAGGTTTTTCCCAGGCAAAGCAAATAAAAGATGAAAGAAAATGAAAACAAACCATCTCTAAGGCACAGGCAGTGGGATATGCACCGAGGCGATCTCCACCGAAAAGCTCACAAGCTGCAACACACATGATGGGTGGGGACCTTTTGGCACCCTTTGCCAGAACAGAGTAGCGCATGGCCTCGTAAATCTGATTTGGGTACTTAACTGGAACCGCCTCATCAAGCTTCTGGTTGATATCACGAATTAGAGTTGTCCAATAAGTCTTAAGATCAAACTTGACAGACTCCGACGCTGTCGAAACAGAAGAAGAAGAACACCGGATTGTTTTCTGCATAACCATGCGGCTCCTTGGAAGAACACATAAATTAGGTGAACAGCTCATCACCATAGAGAACACCATATTTGATCTCTGTTTTCCTCTCTTTCCTTGATAGCTTCCTGCTAATATTTGCAACCATCTTAGATATTCTGCAGTTAATTATGCATAGTATCTAACGCGACAAGTTTCACTGGCAGAAAATCAACATTTGAGAGCAACATTAAAGTAAATATATCAAAAATGCAAATTTGCACAGCCTAAATTATACTAACATCTTATCACAAGGACCATCGTCAATACCAGCTAGGGCAATCATCGCTTTTAGATTTTTAACATTAATCAAAAGGGAAAGAGGATTTCAGGAACTTGAAAAATAAGCAAAAATGTCAAGAGTGCTACATAACAAAGATTTTACACAAGCTGAAATTACAAAATTGCAGTCAATTCTTCCTCCCAAAAGAACATCCAGCAGACAGCATCAACAACATACCCAGTGTAATCCCATAGATGGGGTCTAGGGAGAGTAGAGCGTACGAAGACTGCACCCCTACCTCGTAGGGAGATTGTTTCTGAAAGACTCTCGGTTCAAGCAACACACATCAAAGCAGTTTGAATAACAAAAATATAGAAGTAAAGAGGACATAAGAACACCAGCAGACAACATACAACACTTAATTACTAACATAATATGAAATAACCCCCATCTTGTGGTCGAGCTTACACAGCGCTACATGGAAGGGAGACATGACACGATTAGTAAACATAACACCCTAAGTCCAACCAACAGCCCAAACAATATACTCCCTCCGTTTCAATTTGTTTGTCTTATTTCCTTTTTAGTCTGTTCCAGAAAGAATGTCTCTTTCCCTTTCTTGGCAGATCTTTGATTATGGCATGTCTAAGACCACAAGATTAAAGGACATTTTGGTACATTCTACATATCTTTAATTTAAGACCACAAGATTTAAAAGTCTTCTTTACTTTCTTAAACTTTGTGTTGCCAAGTCAAACCAAACAAACAAATTGAAACAGAGGGAGCATCTCATTTCATCCTTCTTGCTCACCATCTCAAGTTTAAGGTGTTAATATTCATCAAGGAATCACCTACTCCTCAACCCCAAATTAGTTGTGATTAGCTATATCATCCTTTGTATCCATTCTGTTCTATGTATTCAAAGAACTCATCATAGTTAGACTATCATTAGACTCAGGAGTTCTTAGTTACGAGTTCATCCAAACACATGAAACCAATAACATTGGCTAGGACTCCACATACGTGTTTCACTAAATAAGTACCGAACCCAGTCAATAAAATGAGTTGGGATAGAATTCCAAACTCGAACCCATAAAGCTCAAATCTTGAATACGCCTCCATGTAGACTGGCTCCGACACTGCATACGTGCTCTGAATTCCATTCCACTCTATGTATTCAAACAATTCATCACAGTTAAACTATCATTAGACTTGGGGATTGTTAGTTACAGGTTCCTCCAAACCGATGAACCCAATAACTTTTGCACAGATGCCATATATGTTTTAAATTCACTAAATAAGCACACATAATTGATTCCAAACCCATCTAAGCAAATGAGTTAGGATAGAATCCTAAACTCGACCCCATAAAGCTGAAATCTTGAATACACCTCCATGTAGACTGGCAAGGACACTACATATTCCACTCTATGTAAAAAGGACATCCCGGTGCACTAAAGCACCCGCTATGCGCAGGATCCGGAGAAGGGCCCCACCACAAGGGTGTACTGTAAGCAGCCTTATCTAACTTTTTTGCCAGAGGCTGTTTCCAAGGCTTGAACTCGGTCACATGACAGCAACTTTACCAGTTACTCCAAGATTCCTATTCATATTCCACTCTATGTATTCAAAGAATTCATCATAATTACACTATCATCAAATACAGGAGTTGTTATAAAACAACAACAACAATATACATACCCAGTGTAATCTAACAAAGTAGGGTCTCGGGACGGTCTAACTGTATGCAAATCTTATTCCTGACTTACAGAGAAGCTATTTCCGATAGACTCTCAGCTCAAAAACAAAAGTGGTAGTATAGGAGTATTGAAAATTGCACTATGTGGCACACTTTACATTTTAGTCCGTTTCCCAAATTACTATAATTAGAAATATACCACATAAAGATGAATTCTTTTCGACCACAAGTTTCAAAAAGTTTTTCTTTAGAGTGTCAAATCAAATGGTGTCAGAGTAATTGATTTCAAATCCACTTAGTATCCCCAGCTCGAACCCATAAACTTCAAATCTTGAATACACTACGATAACATCAACAATTTCTAACAAAGAAATTAAACTTGCTGCAAAATTTAACAAGAATTCAAGAAATGTAAAAAAAAAAAAAAAAGAGAAATAATAAATAAACCTTAACAGTAACGGGGAATCTTGAATCTCCGGTGGATTTTCTCGCCGGCGCCGGCGAAATTGGGTAAACTAACTATGAGATTTGAGTAGTTTCTGTATGTATTTTATTTTGGGATCTTTGATTGTGTATGTTAGTTTAGTTAAATAGCATCCCAAATTGGAATAATGTGTCACTTATACTTTTATATATATAAAATAATACTATAAAAAGGAAAAGTTCGGTGTAATAAAATTCTCGTTACGTGTATGATTCAAAAAAGGATTGGGTTATAAAAGTTTATTTTATGTACTTTCTTCGTTCAATTTTATTTTTTGACACATAGTGTTCGCATTAATTAATGTTTAATGTTGTGTTTTGAAATTAGTTTGGAGAATAAGCCGTTAATGCTAAGAGTAAAAATAAAAAAGAGTTATCTTGATATGTTGAAAATTACAAGTGAAAAAAAAAAATTAATTAGAAAATACGTGGCGAGTATATGCGAACGAAGGGAGTACCTTTACTTTGCATTTCTGTTAGATCTCACGAATTAAAATATAAGAAAGGCTTGTCAAGTGTGTTAAACCTCTCATTATGTGTGTGGTTTGGGGAAGGAACGAATCATAACGGTATATTGTATGTAGCTTTACATTGTATTTTTGTCACGTTTTCACTACTTAAAATATAAAAAGAATTTTATTTCATTTGTATTAAAGCTCCTACTATGTGCAGAGTCGGAGAAGAACTGGACTACAAAGGTGTATTTTATGTAACTTTGCATTTCTACGAGAGATTGTTTTCACTACTTAAAATATATATATATATATATATATATATATATATATATATATAAAAAGATAGTTTGGTATACTAAAATTTTCGCTATGTGCGAGGATTCAGAAAAAATTAAATCATAAAAATTTATTGTATGTAATTTTATCTTACGTTTATGTTAGTGTTTGGCAAAAAAGAAAAAATTATTTTGGAATAATATCGAAGCAAAAAATTGGTTTCGCTCTTTTAAGGAGCAGATATATAATTCAAAATATAATTTTGATAAAACTCAATAACTTTAATAAATCATATTATTATTTCAAAAATTACATTAAAATATGTGAATTATTAATTTGAAATTCACCAACTCAATATTATTAAAATTTCAAAAATAAAAAAATTCAAATTTTAAATTTGCCAAAATGTGAAAATAGTAAAATAATTGCCTTCCTTTAGGTACTCACGTTTTACACATTGTTTTTAGGTTCATTGGTCCTTGTTACTTTGTTAGCGCCACTCCAAATAATTGTGGTACCAACATTCTAATAAAGATATGAAAAATAATTTTAAATTCACATACTTCGTATAATCTTTTATACTGTATAACACAATATAATATTTCGACGAAAAATATTCAATTGATCACTCTGCATTACATGTGGCTACGCCATCGATGAATTAGAATTTTCTTATTTTTAATCAGAGGTTTGAATTTCAAACACTTGGAAATGAAAAATCTTGTTAAAGCTAGCGTCATCCTAAAAAATGATTAAATGAATTATCTAATATGTAAAACAAATTTAATCAAATCTTAATATAAATATCGAATATCAGATGAAATATCGAAAAAATAAAAGTGCCAAAAGAAATGAAATATCGAGTGGTTAGGTTTACATGTGATTTTCTGCCTCAATAATTTAAAATATTTGTTTGTTTGTTTTTGGTAAAAATTTAAAATATTTGTTTATTTCAAGTTAATGTGATTTGTTTTTCTTTTTTCATGTATACACTTTGTTGATACAAAATTTCGTCTCTATGAGCTCGTTCACATTATCAATTTTATGTCTTTCGTATTTGAATAAAAGCAGAAGATTGCGACGAATTGACAATTAGGGTTTGTTCGGATTTTTCAGAAAATATTTTTCAGGAAAATAAGTGAATAAAAAAGGATAATTCGGTGTACTAAAGCTTCTGCTATGCGCAGAGTTCGAGGAAGGATCCGACCAAAAAGTTCTATTACACGCAGTCTTATCCATGCATTTTTGCCGGACGTTGTTTTTGAGGCTTGATCCCGCAACGTCCTGATCACATGACAACAACTTTACTGCTTATATATTTATGTTAGTGCATAAGTAAAAAGTATCGTAAAAACATTTATATAACTTTTGGCTTAATTCAATTTTTGAATTTATTTGCTGAAATAATTGAGTCGAGGGGTTTATCAGAAACAATTAATTCTCTACCTTCATAAGCAGGGCCGGCTACAAGGTGAAGCCACCGAAGCAAGCGCTTTAGGCCTCCGATTTTTGGAGGCCTCATTTTTTTAGATTTTTTTCTTTAGAAAATATCAAATATTTCTTAATATTATTTTCTTCACTACATTTTAATTTCTCTTAAGCTCAAATAGAAATATCACTTTAGAAATTCAAGATTAAAGTTGACAATCAACATTAAAAAAAAATCTTTTAATACTCTCAAATCTAAAAAGAACATTTAATAAATAGAGATAACTCAGAAAATCATACCTTCTATTTATTATTTTGATTAATGGGGCGAAAAGAATTAAAGTAACAATTACAGTGGAATCGAAGAAGTTGAAAGGTAAGATATATTTCAATCAGCTATAAAGATTTTATTATTTTACGGATGCATATTTTTCTTGATCCTATATAATTGTCTTAGCTGAAATAAGTTTTTTAAAAATAAAATTTCAAAAATATTACTTAAGCTTTAAAAAAATACTTCAACAGATATCAAATGAATTAAGCATACTATTAATTGAAAAGGAATTTTTTTGGATAAATTAATTACAAAACAGTTTTATTTATAATTTTACACCTCAAAAAGCTATAAATATAGATTTGTAAAAAATAATAATTTAAAGCCTCATTTTAAAATTTCGCTTTAGGCCACCAATTATGTTGAGTCGCCCCTGTTCATAAGGTAGGGACATATAAGGTTGCGTAAATGCTACCCTCCTCAGATTTTACATATGAAATTACACTAGATATGTTGTTAATTTGCGTTGCCATTATAATTGAGGGGTGTCGACCTGACACTCCTTCGTCGAAAAATTACACTATATAGCTAGGTAAAAATATTTATTTATATGTATATATATTACATATTGACACCTCTTGACTTCTACGTGAATTTACTTTTATTATATTCTGACACCCTCTAATCAGTATTTCTTAATCATTATCCATTAAGCTTTATCATTTCCCACTTAACTAAAATTTTCTTCCACTAAAAATGTACTATATTATTATTAAACATCAATGACCCACTATTAACCAAGAACTTTTAAATAAAATAATATAAATAATATTTATCTGTACTTATAAAAAATAATGCTCTAACAGCCTGGAAAAATATTTTGTTGTCTTACTTTGTCCTCCTTTTGCACTTACAATTTTTACTTTGTTTGTCCATATATATAATATTTCAAATAATATTTGCAAATTAGGGTTTGGTTATGAACCCTTCCTCGGACTCTGCGTATAGTGAGAGATTTTAGTGTATCGATCTGCTTTTTTTTTAGGGTTTGATTATGAAATTTAGTCTAAGAATATAGAGGAAAATCTAGAATCTTGAGTCGATAAGTTATGAATAAGGGTGAAATAATTATATGACTTCCATATATATGTATATAAAGTTTGAATCGACTTATTAAGTGGATCGGGTTGCTTTGGTGGAGCCGGTGGAGTCATTTTTCAAGTCAAATAGTAGAAATTACGGGTTTTTTGAAACTTTTGGTGAGTGCCCACGGTTCGGGGTGGGCCCGAGCTCCGAGTAAGATTTTGTGCGAAACTTCTCAGGTTGCTTTGGCGAGGCCGGTGGAGCCATTTTCCAAGTCAAACGAGGGAAATGGCAGGAATTGCAAAAAATTTATAATCTTCGGTGAATTTTAGCCCATGGTTCGGGGAGTGGGCACTAGCTTCAATTAAAAAAAGTTAGTATGTTAGCACATGTACATAGAGAGACTGTTTCCGATAGACCCTCGACTAAAAAAAAAAGTTATTCAAATGCTGACACAATTGCTAAAAACATCCATTACAGCAACAACAACAACAGCATTACCCAGCGTAATCCCACGAGCGAGTAGGGTCTGTGGAGGATAGAGTGTACGCAGACCTTACCCTTACCTTATGTCCTTATTCCTCGGTGCTTTCTGCGTTGGGGTTCGTTAGTCACCTCCAGCACGCACATGAGCACACACCAACCCTGCCCTCGTAGAGATAGAGAGGTTGTTTTTGATATAACTCAACTTAAAATAAAGCTTGTTTAAGCAATTTGAAAAAAAGAGAATACAGTGGCGCAGTCGAAATTTGCATCCGAGATCGTCCTACTGAAGTTTTCACCTTCGCCTGGTGGCCATTTGGGACCAGCGAAGACCTCAAAATAGGGAATTGGCTCTAGAAACCAAACGAACTGCCCGATAACCGAACCATCAGTCCCAGCAAGTCATTTAAGGAGAGCAGTAACAACGATGAAATAATGTGATATGGAGAACTTACAAAGCATCCATTAATCTTTCAAATACTCAACAAAGCTTTGGAGTATATATAAATCAATAGAAGAGCACAAGTTTTATGTCAACATGAGGAATGAACAGCTTTGGTTATCAGACGGAACCTTAAACAGCAGCAGGAAGGAACAAAGAATATACAAAATCTTGAGTGTATTAATCGTGATACATTTGGTACGAGCTCGCGTTATTATCCTTGTGTAGAAAATACTCACTACTAGCTCGACCGCAAGATGACTCCATCAATGGTTTCGCGCTAACTTCTCTACCGAATCTTGAAAGGTAATTCAGACCCATGAGAAGCTCGATGACTGCTGCTTCAGTTCTGGCTTGGTTTGCAAAGTAGAGGGTCTGGACAAGAAGCACGTTAGACCCATAAACCAGTCGTTGTTTCTCAAAGTTGCGTTCAGAATGCCACCTTATCGTGTTATGAGCGAGTGGAGACAGCCATTCTAGTATCCTTCCGAGTGCCAAACTCCATTCCGATGCAAGAGCAGTATCGTAAACAGATGAAGTAAATGATTTCGCGAATACTTTCAACCTCAACCTCAGTGAGTTTCTGATACTAGCAGGCAACATGTTGTATAGATCATCTCTTGCATCGAGACTGATTAAGTGTGGTGCTGAGGCGAGTTTCTCTATAAGTATGATGATGTTAGCGTACTTGAGGGCCAAAGCAGCATGTCCGAGAGTATCTTGAGGAGCGATTAACAGCTTACGCTTGAAATTGAAAAGAGAAGCTTTCGTCAAGATTATGCCGTTGGAAGAGGTAGGAACAGGATTCGGGTCTTCAAACTTGTCGGTAACTTTTTGAAAACTGTCATCCGACTTTGAAATGTCGCTGCTGGAAGGCATGCAACTCTCGAGCACAGGTGAATCGGTACCGCTGTTTATGCATCCTTTAAAAGGTCCAACATTAGCAAACCGCCTGGATCTCGGTTGTGGTGGCTTTCCGCAAAAGACAGATGACTGCCGAGCAAGAGATTTTCTATTAGTTGGTCTATCTTTATTTCCGCTTAGCCCAAGGCTTGAAAATGACCTGCCTAGAGAACCTAAATAAGATTCCGACATGTTATTTTCAGACGGATAAACCAAGGACAGAGTGAGAGCAGAGATGGACCGACTACGATCAAGATAGCCATTATCGATGCCCTCAAAATGGTTGCTTCCTCCAGAAACTTCCGTCTGATTTGTGCCGAATAGGTACTTGATCCTCATGATTATCGTGAAAATAGCTCGAAGCAAAAGACGAACAGTATAGTCATATGTTCTAACCCAAGGAGACATTTCTCTCAGATTCTTCACTTCCTCGCGTTGCCATATAACCTTTTGCCTAAACTCGAGCAATTTCATCTGACCTGAACTAGCACCAGCCTGCATCCGTCTCAACGTTTGCTCAAGCTCCGCGAGCACTTCGAGCTCCTGATACAATTGAGTCGTGGCTGCAACAAATCTCTCCATTTTTTTAACTTTCCGCTCCATTTTCTTAAGCCTATATCTCCATGCACATCCATTGAGTTCAATTTCGACTGGATCTTCAAAAATTAGTTCAAGATTGTGATAAGCTGGATCAGCACACCTCTTACCAAGCGTAGCCAACGATTTCGTCAGACATCCCAAATTGTCGATTATCTCCGCAATAGCAAGATCCATAAGATATTCGTCATCTTCAGCAACAAGCTTCTGAATGCCAAGTGAACTCGAGATTTCTTCTCTTAACTTGTCAATTCGCCTTTCACTTAAACACTGCCACAAGTTAACCACCTTAGACATCAACGTTGCAATTTCAAATGAAAGAATTCCTATCGCATTCTTCCTCTCGGGCTCTGATGCAGAGCTCTTCCGCGAGGTTCTCCATAAATTAAAAAATGACTCCGTCACTGTCTCAACTCCCATCATGCCCCAGTACAAATACGGAATTAGATTACAATCTCATGAACTCCACCTACCTGTTGGAAAACGACGGAAGAACATTAACCACCATGACAACGACCAGAAAATTCCTTTGAAAAGCATTGCTTAAACCACCACAATGTGTATTCGATATGATGATCTGACTAATAAAGCTCATCTTATTACTTTTAAAAGCAAAATATGCACTCCGAATTCTAAGAAAATCTCGTAACTATTAATATCCCTTTCCTTTCTAGTTTCCTACCACTATTAATATCCCTTTTTTTCTTTTGCTCTTTTCGATCTAATAGTTCGAAATCTCAAAAGATGCAACTTTTATGAAGACAAATAACAAAAGTCCAACAAAAACTACTTTCACTAACACATTTTCCACTAGTTGCCAACAAAAACTCGAAAAAAAACACAAGGCTCTCTCTAATTCTAGCTATTACTTCCATTCAGGTGTCAGGATAACTGAAAGAACAAGAAAACAAATCCCAAACAATCTAGTTTTTCCACATCTTTTGCCAGTAGAAAAAAACAAACAATATAGCAATTCGCATATTTCATAAGCTCACAACATCACAACCTCTGATAAACCTTGAACCGAGGGTCTATCAGAAACACAGCCCCTCACCTCAAAGGTAGGGGTAAGGTGCGTGTACACTCCGGGACCCCACGTTGTGGAATTGTATGTTGCGGTACAACCTCAGGAAACAAAGAAAATACAGAACCCTAGAAAATTCCCAAATATATCAACAAGAATATCTTTTGATTGAAAGAGGGGTACTTAGGAAACTGATAATAAGCATAAATTTTAACAAAAAGATTTTCTTTATAAAGAAACAAACATTAAAAACCATCACAAATGCTTTTGGAAAATCAAGATTCAAATTTGGCCCTTCTTCTTCAAACAATAAATAAATACTTGAAAGCATCTACACCATCAAATACAATATGAACAGCAAAACAAACAAATCTTGACAACATACGCTGTGAAATCCCACAAGTAGGGTCTGGGGAGAGTAGAGCGTACGCAGATATTACCAGAGAGGCTGTTTCCAAAAGACAAATCTTTACAACAATAACACCCAGTGAAATCCCACTAGCGGTGTCTGGGGAGGGTAGGTGTATATAGACCTTACCACTACCTCGTATGAAGGTAGAGAGGTTTTTTCGGAAAGACAAAATCTTTACAACAATGCATCAAATAAGTAAACTCTTTGCCACAAACTGAAGACTAACAATAATCCCATCAAATAAAGATTCCATTTTTAGCCCCATTTTTTGCAATTAAATCACCTTCACCATCAAATACAATCAAATGTTTACAACAATAACAACAATAATACCCAGTGAAATCCCACAATAATACCGGTGTCTGGGAGAGTAAAGTGTACGTAGACCTTACCACTACCTCAACTGAAGGTAGAGAGGTTTCCGAAAGACGAAATCTTTACAACAATGCATCGTGTACGTATACCTTACCACTACATCAGCTGAAGGTAGAGAGGTTGTTTCCAAAAGACGAAATCTTTACAACAATGCATTAAATAAGTAAACTCTTTGCCACAAACTGAAGATTAACAACCACCCCAACAAATAAAGATTCCATTTTTAGCCCCTTTTTGTGCACTTAAATCATCTTCACCATCAAATACAATATGAACAGCAAAACAAACTAATCTTTACAACATTTGCAACAACAATAATACCCAGCAAAATCCCACTAGCGGTGTCTGGGGAGGGTAGAGTGTACGTAGACCTTACCACTACCTCACAAAATCTTTACAACAATACAACAACAACAACAACATACCCAGTATATTCCCACAAGGTGGGGTCTGGGGAGGGTAAATGTATGCAGTCCATACCACTACCTCAGATGAGGCTGTTTCCGATAAACCCCCGGCTTAGGACAGAGAACAGTATAACCAACAAACAAACAGAAAACATAAAAGCAAACAACAAAAATGGGATAACATACCGCTAGATGATAATGAAAAGAAGGCACCCACAAGGTAATACTATAAACTATCTATTCGAACTAAATAAACTATCTTTACAACAATGCATCAAATAAATAATTTTTTTGCCACAAACTGAAGATTAACAACCACCCCAACAAATAAAGATTCCATTTTTAGCCCCTTTTTTTGCACTTAAATCATCTTCACCACCAAACATAATATGAACAGCAAAAAACAAACAACCAAAAAAAAAGAACAAATCTTTATAACAAAAAAAAAACACTAGTTCTCAAGTTCAAATCACAGCATAGACAAAAAAAAATAAACAAAGTTACCTCGTATCTGCTCTTACTAGTTATGAAAGTTGGCCCGAACACACGTTTATAAAAAAATGCAGCAAATAAATAAATTCTTTGCCATAAACAAAAAAAAAATCCATTTTTATCCTTTATTTTTCACTTAAATTATCTTCACCAATCAAACATAATATGAACATCACAAAAAACAAAACCAAAAACAAAAAATGCAGCTGAAAAACAACAAAAAAAATTCAAGAAAATGAAATTAAAACTTACCCTTTATTGAGAAAATGAGAAGCAAACTGAAAAATTTGAAGAAACATTTGATTTTTTTTTGAGAAAAAATGAGTTGTAAGTGTGAAGGTTTATAACGTACGCACACGTAGCGTAAATTAGAAAGAAGCAGTAACAGAAAAAGGAAGAGTAGTGCAACTTTACACTTAATTAAAGAGTTATGAGTAGGTTAATAAATAAAAAGGGGATAGGCTAAAGTGCGCCGTAAGAACCAATGTAATATAATTTGGATTTATATGATAAAGTATTTATTTATTCTTTTTTGATATGTTTAGTTTTACCAAAATGCCACTGTAATTTTCTTGTTTTGGCTGTCTATTAGGGGAATTTAGTGGAGTATATCCTTGTGGTTTTTTTTTTTTTTTTTTGTACAAAGGTAATTTTTTGGGCTCGGGTTCGAGTTCTGAGAATGGAATTGTGTTTGTAAAATACGTTTTTATATCGGAAGTGTGATTTTATTGCATGAGTTTAGAGAAGTTAAATGGCAAAACAGGTATCGAATATCGAGTAAATTATCGATTCGAGGTTCGTGTAGTGGTAAGTATTCCTTCATTGTTAATACAGAGGCCTCGGATTTAAACTATGTGAATGTAGTCGATCGTTTTACTCCCAAAGTGGGACTTAACGTGTGAATTTGGATTAGTCAAACTTCAAAACAGACATCAGAAGCTAAATAAGAAGTAAAATAACTAAAGTGAATCGTCATAAATTATTGTGCAGTAGTAAGTACCCCTTCCATCTTTATTTTTAAATACAGCATTCGAATTCGAATCTTGAAAACAGAATCTTTTTTATAACTAACACTCCATCTGTCTTAATTTATGTGGCACTATTTGATTTGACACAATTCTTAAAAGAAAAATAAACTTTTAAAATTTGTGATCTAAAACAGTCCTTAAATATTTGTGTGGTTACATATCATTTCATTAAGAATTAAAAAAAATAAATTAAAATATTTTTAATTATAATGAGGTAATATTTTTTTGCGACGTACTAAAAAAAAGTGTCACATAAAATAATAGGAAGACGTACATTTTACCTCCAAAATAGAATTTCACAAATTAATCGATTCTTAAAACAAATATAAATATAGGATGAGAAAAAACAAAAGAATTAAAATTAAATAAATATATATTGGTTGTTTGACCTTAAATCTTTCATTGTAATTTGAGAGGTACTAGGCATATGATGTGTCTAATTATATTCCTATTTATTCCTTTTATTATATGTATATTCTCATTGTGATGATATACTAGTTGTTTTATGTTCTTATAATGTGTCTTTTCAAGTTCTCATTGAGATTACAATTATGTTTTATAATATAGTTTTGTTATTAAATTTTATCAAACATGTGAAAGATTATGTGTCTATTAGGAAGACATTAAGATATGTCATGTCCTTAATCATTGATTTGTCCATCACAAACTCCTACTAATTTGTTTTAAAGAAAAAATGCATAAATATTCCTCTCAACTTGTCTGTTAAATTTATTTTAACACTTTAATTTTAAAAATAATTATTTACCCCTCTAAACTTATTTGAAATGTAATAACTGTCATTCTTAACACTGACGTGACATAAAAGAAAAAATAATAATTTTGAAACACATTTTTTAAAGAAAAAGGGTGGACACACACGCGCGTATATATATATATATATATATGTGTGTGACATGAAATGTCCATAGTTTATCGAAGATATGACCCAATATGGGATGATATGAAGGTCGAAATTAGGGTAAAAGATTAGTAGATACTTACGCGTTGTTTACTTTTCCTTATAAGTGGTATTATTATTTCTAGCACAACAAATTTCATGGGAGTTCCAAAAGAAGAAGAAGAACTAGAACTTTTTCAAAAAAAAAAAAAGAACTTTAAAATTAAGAACATTTTAGTCAAATCAATAATTTTATATTGGATAAAGCATGTTTAAAAACAAGAAACAAAATAAAATCAAGTATTAAAAGTTACCTCATCACATTATAAAGTGACATCATGCTTCCTTAATTTCTATAATAATCTTTTGGGATCAAGATTCCATTTGAATTAAATAATTAAAATTAGTTAATACCAATTGTACAAAATATTTTTAGAAAAATACTTCGAAGTACTGAAAATAATTCTATAAATTATCAACGTAAGTGGAGCTATATTCAGTAATGTTATGCCAAAACCCATATTTCTATTTTAAAAAAAGGTTCATTTATTGTATTAAGAAATTTTTAAGTGTCCTTTTTCATAATTCAAAACTCATAAATGCAAAAGTTTAATTTCATTTTTAATTATTGACTGAATGTTTCAATGAAAGTGTTGAAATTGATAATAAATTTACCAGTAGCAAATAGGCTAATTATGACAAAGATATAATAATGTGAAGGAGAAAAATAAAATAATATTTTACAAAACTAGCCATATTAGGTCAGCCGTCCTAATCTAAGATTCTGCATATCACACTCCATTTATTTTAGGTGAATGTATTTGGAATGGTGGCCAAATAATGTGGTCCTTGGAATAATTTTTTTTTTATATATATATTATAAAATTTATTTTTCTATTTTTTAATTCGGTGGCCAGTATTTATATCGAAACTCAACTAAATTTGAATTCATATATTGCCGAATCTATTTCTAGGGCAATGTTGCTCGTAATTCCAAAAGTGCTAACATAAAATTTCTGATTAAAGATAGAGAAATTCAGAATTATCGCACCACAACCCAAGTAGGTAGCAAAGTAAGAGAAGTGAGTTATTATTTCTTGAGTCCTTTTTTTTTTTTTTGGGGGGGGGGATAACATAAATATACATTTTAACTTATTATATTTACACAAATTTTCACTTTTACAAAGTAATTAAAAAAATCTCAACTAATTATGTATCTTCTTTGAATGTATCGGGGAATTAATTATGCATTTTGACAGATTCAAAATCGAAAAAAATGTATCTGAAGCTAATTATGTATCCTAACAAAGGAAAAAAATGTATCTCTATTTGAATGTATCAGGAGCTAATTATGCAACTTGACAGATTAAAAATTGAAATTTCCTATAATTAAACTCTAAACTGTCAGAATTTATATTGTTTGCCTTTTTAAAAAAAAAAAAAAAGTGATGAGTTGTTATGGCTAGTAAATCCAATATGAACCAAAAAGATTGAAAGAAATCGAATATAATCGTTAGGGAATATTGAACCTTTGGTCTTAAATTATTGGTAGCTTGTTATTTTGGTTCTTATTATACTTTATTTGGTTAAAAATATTTGATTTTTTATCAAAACTACAATGAATTCACTTTGTATTATTTCATACAAGTAATATTATATGTATACACATATAGCTCAAAAGTCAAAACTTTGGATATCACATCGGTGCGAATATAGTTAACGACTTATAAAATTATTTAGTTCGAAGCTTTTTTAAATATAATGTACAAATAAGTATAAATAATAAAGTCCGAACTCAATAAATCAAAGAGATCTTATTTTCTTGAAATGCAAGTTGCTTCTTTATTATTTCGAAATTAGGTCCACTAAAAAATGAACAACCGATTTATTCGGTGAAAATAGAAAAAATAAGTTTAACGAGTGACATTTCATATTGTTGGTCTCTATGGGACCCTCCAACACCCCCTCACACTCCACGTTCATCGTATTTGCCTATTACATGTATAAATGTTTTTGAGACGATATTTTCTACAAGTTTACTATACATTAGAATCAGATAAGAAAACTATTTATTTTTCAAGAAAATATTTTGCGGCAACACATTTTTCTTTGAACCACACTCACCCAAATTAAATAATCTCTTCGTTTTTTTTTACTTGTCACTAATTTTTCTAATTGGATTTCTAGTTTTACTTGTCGTTTGTGACATATCCGAGAAAACACAACTTCTTTTTTTCTACTTTACCCTTAACATTAATTATTTTTTCTACAAATTAAATTTCAGACACAATGGTAACATCATTTGATAGGGATACTGCGATAATAGTCATGTTACTAATTATTTTTCTAAATAGATGTGTCAAGTCAAAATGTGACAAGTAAAAACGAACGGAGGGAGCATTAAAAGTCACCAACAAGAATTGTGATGGAGTAGTAAGTAGAGAAAATTGAAGAATAGGTGTCTTTTAAGTCTTGAATGAAGGATTGGTGACATTAACCAACAGATAGGGTCAAACATTATTAGGAAACTTGATCAAGTTAATTGTGGACTTGATTAATATTTTCAAAACTTTCTAATCTTTTCAAAAATACAAATCAACTCAACCCACACCCTCTTCAATCCAAATCAACCACTCTCTCCTCTCTCTCGACAGTTTCTCTCAACACTCTCCCAACCAATAGTTCTGCAAAGTTTCTCCCTTCAACCCCCGAAGACAAATAGTTGGGCTTCGAGTTCCCCTCTTCAATTCAATCAACCTGTCTCTCATCCCTCTCTCGACAACTTCTCTCAACTCTCTCCCAACCAACTATTCTGCAAATTTCTTATTTCAATCCTCGGCGATTTCAACATCCGACTACAAATAGTTGGGATTCCAGTTCCGTTTCGATTTCAATCAACGTGACAACCTTGCTCTCCGGCCACAACAACTGTGAATTCTTCATCGGTTTTTTTCTTCTTTCACAGGTAAAAATTTATGGCATTTTTAGTTTTGAAGAAAACGAGGAACTTGAGCCAACTTCTCTTATAGTATTGGTTAACAATTTCAATATTTGTTGCACTAATTTGAAATGCGGTCTGAATAAAACTCTAATTTCTGGTATTTCTTCTCTTCTCTTTTCGAAGTGAATTATGATATTTTGTTGTTTGTTGTATTTTTTTGAAGTTTGATTTTTATTGTTTGTGTTTATAAAAACAAAAGGACAATTTGGTTTGATTTGTTTTGTTCTTGTTCTTGGTAAAAATGGTGAAATTGTTTTTTTTTGTTTAACAAAATCGTGCTATTGTTTCCTCCGACAGATTACCTATCTGGTGCAACATATTAACACATATTAACCATTTGATGCAACAGATTCATCATATGATGCAACAGATCAACCATCTGATGCACCAGAGGAACCATCAGATTACAATTCTGATGCAACAGATTAATAATCTGATGCAACAGTTTTACCATATGTTGCAACAGATTAAGCTTCGGATAAAAAATCTGATGTAACTAATTAACCATCTGGTGCAATGGAAGAACCATCAGATTGATGATCTGATGCAATAGATGAACCTCCTGTTGGATAAAATCCTACCAACTCTTCCTACAGGAAAAGTCCAAGACTTGATTTTTCCAACTGATTATTCATCTGCGCGATAGATGACCCTATGTTGGAAGAAATCTAAACAATATTGACCGTTGATAACTGTTCCAACAGATCACTCATATATTGCAACAGATGTGTGACCTGTTGCACAGACCATTCATCTTTCTCAACAGATGAGTGATATATTTTGTATTGTCGCAACAGATTACTTAGCCGTTGCTACGGATTATTTAACTGTTCCAACAGATCACTCATATGTTGCAACAGATGATGTCACAACAGTTGTGTGATCTGTTGAACAGACCATTCATCTGTCTTAAAAGATGAGTGGTATGTTTTGTATTGTTGCAACAGATTACTCATCCGCTGCAACAGTTTGGTTATATGTTGCAACAGATATACTACCTGGTGCAACGGATCGGTGATCTGTTGCAACTGTTATTTTACTGTTTTGCTCGTTTGATTTACTGTTATCTTTTTTTAACGATGCATTAATCAACAATAATATATTATTTTATATTTCTGTTAATTTTAGATAATATGATTCCCAAAAGAACAGAAACCGAATCAAGTCCAAGTAAAGGAACAAGTGAAGCAGCTAGGCTACATCCACCACTCTATGAGCTTGCTTTACAAGCGTTATCTCAATCGGGAGCAGAATATGATAAACACGGGGAGGAGGAATGTTTCAAAAGAGATGATGCAGATGCTAATAGCCCTTCCACCGAAGAGCTGGTCAAAGCCTTCAGCATTGATCGTTGTCCTGTGAGAATGCAGTGCGATGGTGCCGCAGATTTAACGAGTGATTTCGTGGTTAAGTCATCCATGGGAAAATCTTTCGACGCCTTCAGAAAAATTCTTCGAGAACAAAAATTGGATGTTTCTTTCAGGGACAGCTGCTTTGGGAAATATCTTGATTTGCCGGAGGACAACAATGCTCGTTTCCAAATGAAAATGGTATATGAACTTCTCAAGCGTAGGTTTATGTATGAAAACAAAGATAAGATGGATGAGGTGTGTAGACATATAATTTTTTACCCTCCCGAATTTAATATATATATTTTTCGGTATTGAAATTTGGTCCGATATTATTTTGACTCTTATTTCAATTTAATAAGCTTAGGTTGAAAATAAATAAATAGTTAAAGTTACATTTTGAGTTTTTTTTTTTTTTAATTATTATTATTATTATTATTATTTGTGTTTAAAATAATATAGAAAATTCAAAAAATATATTTCTCTTTTAATTTTAATAAATAGGCTAGTAATTTTGATATTATCTTAATTATATTTATTTTAGAATATTTGTAAACTTTATTATATTTTTCTTAAAAATAAAAATTAGTTAACTAATATTTTATTTATTTATTTATTTTAAATTGTATTATTATTTATTTTATATTAAGAAAATTAAAAGAAAAAAAGAAAAGGAAAAAGGAAGTCTTATCCTGTCCAACTCCCTCCATTCCTATCTATGACACTCTAACTGCTTCCCTACATCTCCTTACAAAAAGGAACTTCTCAACCTACGTAGGGACTGGAAAAAAGAAACCAAAAAAAAAAAAAAAACAGACACTACAAGCATCAGAAAACAGAAAAAATAGAAAAAAAAAATCAGTCAGAGAAAATCATCAGTCAAAAGAGAGAAAAGGGTATAGATGAATTCAGGTTCCGTTTAAAGTTTTCGGTGAAGGTTTCTTGCTGCATTATTCAATTTAATTCCTTACAGGTTCTTCTTCAATCCTGTACTATTTTCGTTAGAAATTTTACTGTGGAAAAACATGTATAAAAATGTCCAAGTGGTTTCCTACATTATTTAATATGTGAAGTGAATTAATTATGTGAATTTTCTATTGTTACATGTTATACGATTAAGTTACCGAATTGTTTATATTTATACGTAGATATGGAGTTAGGATCATAGATGTGTTCGTATTTTTCTTAAGTTGGTATATAATTGTCAAATTATTTCCAAAAAAGTGGGATTAAGTAAATACTACTGCTTCATCTTGATATTGTTTGAGCATATTTTCGTAAATGTGTATGTTAGGAGTTTTTTTAGAGAAAAAAAAAATGTAACAGTTGTTGAAATCTACTTTGTTTTCTACTTTCTATGGCATCACCCATTTTGGTCTTTGCATTTTGGTTCCTGTTTACTTAATATCATTGTATGACTTAAGCTTTGGAGAATTTTGACAATTTGCTAGTTAAACAATTAAGAGATTGACATTTTTAAAATTCAAGGATGCAATAATGCACCTTGGCAAATATTTTTCTAAAATAAACTTTTCACCGATTTATTTAATATAAGAGGTGTAGGCAAACATTTTCGATATAATTAAAAATGAGCGAACCAAGGCCTACTAACATAATCTGTCAAAATAGTTTAAGTTAAGATAAGTCAATAAAAGCGATCGTTCTAGAACCACGGGACTCGACGGGTGCCTCATACCTTTCCTTCGGTCAACAGAATTCCTTACCCGGTCTTTTATTTTCGTAGATCAATAAAGAGTCATTTTCTTTTGATTAGGGATTCAAAAAGGTGACCTGGAACACCATAACTCAATTCCAAGTGGCGACTCTAAAAATGATAAAAATTAATCTCTATTCAATACTGTTAATTTAATTGAAAAAACCCTTCGACCTCGATCCTCTAACGAAAAAAAAGGGTGTGACATCTCTAGCGACTCTACTGGGGATTAACTAGAATTCGAGCTTTGGGTATTGGCTTTTACTTGCTTTAATTATTTTGATATTGTGTTTGTTGGCCTTAAGTGCTACTTGTTGCTCATTTACTGCTTTGATATTATCTGAACTGTATTATATATTGTCTTCTCTCGCGTACCCCTTCTGAGTCTCTGAAATAAGATAGAGGGAATGCAACATATGCATCTCACCTTCTTTTTGAGATAGCCGGAGTGTCAAGGCACCTGGTGAATGATATAGTCACACATGTTAGGCGGGGTTCGGATCGGCAACGAAGGCGGTGTTGCCCTGCTACCGACCAAGTTGTCCCTCCCCGGCTCAAGTGTCCGCTCGAGTAAGTCAGTCTAGACACCTATCCCTATTAGGTTTTAACTTAGAAAAACTGAAAACTCAGAATCTGGTTATCCCTATTAGGTACCGCTTTATTTGCATCATATGCATTTGACTTAGCGGGACTCGGCACAGGGGCCGGGTCTGTCTAGGACAGGTGACCTACTTTATAAAGACCAATATGTGCATCCTACGCGCTCTTTGATATTTATTTGGAAGGCTTATTTTATTGTTGACCGGCTTTTAGGCAACTTTAAAACGCAAAAGATTATATTATCCTCAAAATTATTGAATTATTTTTCAAAGGAAAATTTTAAATATAGAATAATATACTTTTAAGTTTTTTATGAACTACGAAGGGTCTTATTCTCACTCTTTAGTGGGATACGTAGGAATTCCTTCCCAGGATACGACCCTATCTTTTAAAAAAATATTCATAGATTTATAGAGGAATAATTTGAAAATATGATTATTTTCATAATTATTTTTCTAATCCTCAAAGTCCAATTTTTATATATCTTAATAGCCCTAAATCTTTAGAGATCATGAGGCTAAGTTTTTACAAACTAAAAAATATATAAATCTTAACAGTCCTGAATCTTTAGGGATCATGAGGCTAAGTTTTTACAAATATATATATATATATATATATATATATGTAACACCCTGTAAAAGTCGTGCATGGATTAGCCTTTAATAGAGTGCCCTTAGACTTAAAAACTTGAAAAATTTTCTAAGTGTAATGAGGACTTAGAGTCATTTTAGCTGGCAATCTTCGGGATACAACTTTTCAACCTTCCCGACAACCGCTTTTATATTTTAAAGTTGCGTTATGATCGGGAAATCTCATAGTACATCTCGGATAAGTTTCGGAATTTTTTGGAACGCATAAGGCTGCGTTTGGATTTAAAAACAGTAGCAAAACGCATAGACTATTGCCCAGTTTTCAGCATTTCAGGGTCAATTTCAAACGATCATAACTCCCTGTATATAATGAAATGTGTGATCTATAATATATCAAACAAAAGCTCTTCGAGCCCTCTTTCAATTGCAGTTGGTTTCATACAATTTGAGTATATGAGTAAAAAGTTATAATCGATTTACTCCAGTCTACCAAACTGTCAACTGAGGGACGGATTTGACCTTAATTGTTCCTTAGGGGTATTTTGGTTATCCTCCACCCCTATATATACCACCAACACGGGATTTATTCCCTCAAACACCATAATACACATACTTTTCCTAAAATTGCTCAAGAACTCTCCCTAGGGTTTCAACATTAAAACTCAAGCAACTCAAGATTCAACCGCGGGTTCGTGAAACAAATTACAGATTTGGAATCCTCTCGACGTAGGCTTCGATAGACACCCAAAATTCGTGGAGAACAAGGTACGCGGGGTTTTCCTAAATTATCATGGGCATAGAAAAATCATGTTTTAGAATGAGGTTTTAAATTATGTATATATATTTATGTATAAGATGTTTTAACATCATTGTTTTGGTCTTTTGACCATCTCCAAAGCGATTTGACAGTTTATATACATATATGAATGAATGTGTTTCAATTTTGAATACATGAACTTGCTAAAGACATTTGACCACCAGGTGTTTGATGAAATTTCTGCATGAATTGAACTTTAAGTTTCGGAATATGAAATCCTTTACATCAGTTACATGTTTTGGTGGTCTAAACTATGTTTTGAATGAAAGCTCTTGCTTAATACATTATGGCTCAGAAAAATCATGACTTGCAAGTCTTGGTATGATGATACCAACTCAGACTAATGCCATATCAGACTCAGACTAACAGACATTTCAGACTTTCATGATTTTAGACATTCAGAATGTTGCATGTACAGAAAAGGTTAAAAATGGGCATACAGAGATGTTAGGTGGTTCCCGAAGAGGGCTTGAGTTCAAGCGACTCATTGCCTAAAACCGTGGTTTGCCGACCCGGGTATACTATTATGCGCTGACTTAAATGTCCTGTGGCGTATCAGACTCAGACACTCCAACCCTTGCGGCACACTTGGGTTGGGGGCTTCCCCGCCGAGTCAATGGCAGATTCCATACAGCCCGTGGAATATCAGACTTGTAGGGGAATACCACCTAACTCAGAAGTAAAACACAGATCATGATTTGAAATGAACAGATAGGTTACATGTTTTCAGAAAGTGCCCATGTATTTTTCAGAAACAGTTTTATACATGATGTCTTGATGAAAAATTGTTTTCACTTAATATGTATATATATATATATATATATATATATATGTTCCATTATACTATTTTTTTGGATTGCTTCGCGTGCCAGTACTTTTGTGCTGACCCTCCCTCCTTCCAGGTTCTGAGGCACAGTCTAGGGGTCCAGCTACTCAGTAGACATTCTCGGATTTGCAGACTTGATCTCACAGTGGTGAGCCTTCTATTATTCGGAAGGCCTAATTATGTCAGACATTATCTTATTTATTATGTTTTTGGTTTACTGGGGGCCTTGTCCCAGTTTCTTTTCAGACAGATGTTTATGTTCTTAGTAGAGATTTCGCAGACTGATGTCAGATAGTGTTATTCAGAAATGTTGCAGAACTTGACCATGTTTTCCGTACTCAGTTTCAATTCCGCATTTTATTATGATTATGAATGTTGTGCATGATAACTAGATAGAGAATGGGTGTTCCGGGCCTTCATGGTTAGGGATGCTCGTCACGGCTAGGGCCTAGGCTCGGGTCGTGACAATATATATATATATATATATATATATATATATATATATATATATATATATATATATATATATATATATAAATCTTAATAGCCCTGAACCTTTAGGGGTCTTGAGGCTGAATTTTGTACGACATAATTTTCAAGAACTATGCACACCTGATTCTCATCTTAATGAGATACGTAGGCAATCCTTCATGGATTTGGTGGTCTTAAAAAGAAAATTTTTGAACTCTGACACATTAATTTTCTCCAAAAACAAAATAGTGTTAAGGTGGTTGGTTTATGGCTAAGTTGACATCTCACCAATACAACACCATGTTCAAAGAACAAGTAAGACGACCCACAAAAAATGATATAGGGTCTGAGATGAGTTGGTGTAGATTGTTAGAAATAAGGAATAATAAGAAATGATCTGAAAAGTGAGAAATTTGGAGCAACATATGACAAACATGCAAATACTGAGAGAGAAAAAAAGAGTTCTCACAAGGATTTTTACATGTTTCAATGTTCACTTGCCTCTAAACTCCATAACACCAAAGTTGGACGTGTACGAGGGTCATGGTGATCCTTTGACTCATATGAAAAAGTTTTATAATCAATGAAGAAGAGTAGGGGGGAAGAGAAATTGTTGATGGCTTACTTTGGAAAGAATTTGAGGTGATAAATTCAAAATGATCGAGTTCAAAAAGAAAAAAAAAAGATGATGTAGCAATGATTGTGGAAACTCCATTAAGGCCGACGTGCAATTCAATGGCAAAAATATTTAGTTCAGCAATTTAGAAGCCAATTTGCTCCCCACGAGGAAGGATTTTTGGTAGTTTTTTTTTTCTTTCTACTATCCGAATTATTTTAGGGTTGGAATTTGAGATGTATCTTATCTTATTTTATTATAATTTTCATTCAAATTCTTCTATTTTTTGGTCAACAAATGTCTGTCCTTTTTATTTTTATTTTTTATTATATATTGTTTTGTTGTCTCTTTTTTTCTTCTTCTTTAGAGAGCTCTTTCTATGATGATTCTAGAGATGTGATATGCATGCTGAATTCACAGACTGATCTTTAATTCCAATCTAATCCTGAAATATTTGACAAGAAGATAGAGTTGAAAGAAAAAAGCATATAAGAAAATAAGTAAAGTATTTAGGTATTTGGGGAGATAGTTACAACCTCTTTTGAATGTATTGAGGCAATCACTTTGTGAATCAGGAAATAACTTGATCATCGATTAGAAAATTCAATTCGAGAATTTTAAATGAGGTCAATTGGAGGATATATAGCATCCACTATAAGGAAAAGCAAAATGAAGTTAGCTCCAAAAGGGCATGAGTCACTCATCGAGAAAAAAGTACAATATAAGTGGACATGTATACAATATAAGTGGACATGTATATTTTACTAACTTAAAAGAAGTGACGCAAGTGAATGAGCTTAGTCACGATCAATGTTGAAAAAGATGTGTATGATCTTCATGTTCTACTCTCAGATTACATGTTATGTACTTGTGTTTTTAAGGATTGATATGACGAAGGCATTTCATTTTACTACCCAAATATTGTGTCATCCTTTGTTACCCCTTTTGAGCTTTAGTATTATTTTCTTTCGTACCCCTCTTTTGGAATCAAAATAGAATTTGAAAAAGTTGAAAAAAAAGTATCAAGAAAAATGGAGTAAAAAGAGAAAAAAATCAATCAAAAATCCAAATTCAAGAAAAAAAAATATCCTGAACTACGTTTGACATGATTCTTGCTATGACAAGATACGTAGGCAGCCCTACTCTGGGGTTCGGTCCAATAAAAAGAAAATTTAAGTTACCCAGAATGAAATAAAACTGGGGCAAAAGTTTAATTCCTTAAAAGAGTCGATTCCAAAAGTTGTATATTTTACCCAATGTTGTGTAAATTTTGAGCCCCATGCCGACCTTTCTTTCTATCCCATTCCAAAAGACAAGTTACAACCAAATAAAGACCTTTAGATCAATCTTTGAGAATGTCAAGGCTAAACATGTTATGGGTGCATGATATTTCATATTTTGAGTGTTATTTTTTTTTTTTTAAAAAAATGAGAGAGTCTTATTGGTGAAAACCCTTTTGGGAATCATAAGGCCACCGTGAGTTGTGAGATCAATAAAAATGAGAGTCTTATTGGTAAAAGTCTTCATGGGCACCATAAGATGACAATGAGTTGAAAAAGAAAAGAAAATGGGAGCGGCTTGTTGGCGAAAATCCATCGAGGTGTCACTAGCCTAAGGAGGATTATAATCCAGAGGGAACAAGTTCAAGAATGACTCCCTTTCAAATTCAATGAGTGGGCAAAAAGTGATAATGGTTAGTTGGGATAGATCAGGTTGTTTAATTCAAAATGCATGTCATAATCACTAGAATCAGCTGTCACACCCAGATAAAATTTTCTTTTTGACATTTTTTTTAAAGAAGAGATGTTTATTGTCCTTTCCTATTCTTTTTGTTATTTTTCTTTCTATTTCTATTTTTATTTTTTATTTTTGTGTCTTTGTGGTCAAAAGAAAATCACTATCGTCATCTTTCCTATATTTTTTAGTCGAAATTTTGTCAAAATAAGTGAGGAAGAACTTCAAAACTTGCTACCAACTCCTTTAGTTGTGCAAAGCAAGATAAAAGACCAACACACAAAGATAACATGTTTCAAAAATAAAGTAAAGTATTCGAGAATGCTTGTCATCCGATAATTTTTGGACTCATAAAATTATAAAAGGTATATTTGAAGCTGAATCCCGAGGCATCATGCAAGAGAAATATGATTTGAGTCAAAATGTTTTAGTAGTCAGAATTTGAGGTGAATACTACAACAAGTCAACAATACCTATCGATGATTTGCAATGGAACTGGGCATGACAAGTGCAAGAGATCGTCTCAATAGCCAAATGCCACAAATCAACCACCATATTTTTAAATTAAAAAGTTTTCTTTATATGAAATAAAAACATGTGTTACCTTCATATCAAAGGTTTCAAAGCTTAACTATTAAAAGCTGCAATTTCTCACTTCTGTAAATGCAAGAGGCAGTACTGTTACACAGTTTTGGTAATCAATAATGGTAAAAACTCATCATTTTAACCCCTAGGAGACGGACTTCCTAGTTCGGATAATTCAAGTTTCATTTGTTAGGTGATGCACTTCCTAAGTTGGACCATCACTCCTAGAAGACGCACTTTCTAGTTGAGACATTTCATTCAACCCTTAGGAGACGCACTTCCTAGTCTGGATAATTCAAGTTTCATTTGTTAGGTGATGCACTTCCTAACTTAAACCATCACTCCTAGAAGCTGCACTTTCTAGTTGAGTCATTTCATTCAACTCCTAGGAGATGCACTTCCTACTCTGGATAATTCAAGTTTCATTTGTTAGGTGATGCACTTCCTAACTTGAACCATCACTCCTAGAAGACACACTTTTTAGTTGAGTCATTTCATTCAACCCCTAGGAGATGCACTTCCTAGTCTGGATAATTCAAGTTTCATTTGTTAGGTGATGCACTTCCTAACTTGAACCATCACTCCTAGAAGATGCACTTTCTAGTTGATTCATTTCATTCAACTCCTAGGAGACGCAATTCCTAGTCTGGAAAATTCAAGTTTCATTTGTTAGGTGATGCACTTCCTAACTTGAACCATCACTCCTAGAAGACGCACTTTCTAGTTGAGTCATTTCATTCAATCCCTAGGAGGCGCACTTCCTAGTCTGGATAATTCAAGTTTCATTTGTTAGATGATGCACTTCCTAACTTAAACCATCACTCCTAGAATATGCACTTTCTAGTTGAGTCATTTCATTCAATCCCTAGGAGACGCACTTCCTAGTCTGGGTTAATTCAAGTTTCATTTGTTAGGTGATTCACTTCCTAACTTGAACCATCACTCCTACAAGACGCACTTTCTAGTCGAGTCATTTCATTTAACCCCTACGAGATGCACTTTCTAGTCTGAATAAGTCAGTTTTTATTTGTTAGGTAAAGCATTTCCTAACTTGAAAATTTACTCCTAGAAGACGCACTTTCTAGTCGAGTCATTTCATTTAACCCTTAGGAGACGCACTTCCTAGTCTGAATAAGTTAGTTTTCATTTGTTAGGTGAAACACTTCCTAACTTGAACCTTCACTCCTAGAAGACGCACTTTCTAGTCGAGTCATTTCATTTAACCCTTAGGAGACGCACTTCCTAGTCTGGATAAGTCAGTTTTCATTTGTTAGGTGAAGCACTTCCTAACTTGAATCTTCACTCCTAGAAGACACACTTTCTAGTCGAGTCATTTCATTTAACCCCTAGAAGACGCACTTCCAAGTCTGAATAAGTCAGTTTTTATTTGTTAGGTGAAGCACTTCCTAACTTGAACATTCACTCTTAGAAGATGCACTTTCTCGTCGAGTCCTTCAATTTAACTCTTAGGAGACACACTTCCTAATTTTGTTCATCAGTTTTACTCCGATGAGACACATTTCTTTAGCAGGGCTTTGATTCACTCTTTACTATACTTTTCAAAAGTTGTGATCTGATGACACTCGCAAAATTTAGTAGGGCAAACTGGGGCAAAATTTTGTTCGTGTTTACGGGAATTTATTTTTCCGGTTCCTCCTGAAGAATGGGACAGGACCCTCCTGAAGAATGAGAATTTATTTTTTCCTCAGGATCCTCCTGAAGAATGGGACAGGACCCTCCTGAAGAATGGGAATTTAATTTTTGCTCAGAACCCTCCTGAAGAATGGGACAGGACCCTCCTGAAGAATGAGAATTTATCTTTTGCTCAGGACTCTCCTGAAGAATGAGAATTTAATTTTTGCTCAGGACCCTCCTGAAGAATGGGACAGGACCCTCCTAAAGAATAGGAATTTAATTTTTTCCCAAGACCCTACTGAAAAATGGGAATTTATTTTTTGCTCAGAACCCTCCTGAAGAATGGGACAGGACCCTCTTGAAGAATGAGAATTTAGTTTTTTCTCAGGACCCTCCTGAAGAATGGGACAGAACCCTCCTGAAGAAGGGGAATTTATTTTTTGCTTAGGACCCTCCTGAAGAATGGGACAGGACCCTCCTGAAGAATGGAAATTTAATTTTTGCTCAAGACCCTCCTGAAGGATGGGACAGGACCCTCCTGAAGAATGGGAATTTATTTTTTGCTCAGGACCTTCCTGAAGAATGAGAATTTATTTTTTGCTCAAGACCCTCCTAAAGAATGGGAATTTATTTTTTTCAGGACCCTCCTGAAGAATGGGATGTTATTTTTCTGTTTCACCTTTAATTTTACGTTCAAGAATATATTTGAAAAAACAAAAAAGAAAGTCCAGGAGCCCGCCTGAAGAACAGGGTGAAGAAATTATAAGTCCAGGAGCCCGCCTGAAGAACAGGGTGAAGAAAGAGAAAGTACAGGAGCCCGTCTGAAGAACAGGGTGAAGAAAAAGTAAGTCCAGGAGACCGCCTGAATAACAGGGTGAAGAAGCAACAAATCAGGAGCGCGCCTGAAGAACGGAGTGAAAAAAGTAGCAAGTCAGGAGCCTTCCTGAAGAATAGGGTGAACATTATCAGTTGCAAATCAGGTGCCCACCTAAAGAATAGGGTGAAGATTTTCAAGTCCAAGCCAGAAGAAAATCTGAAGAATAAACCAATTGTCAAGTTCCCCTCTAATGCCAAAAGCCAATGAGGAGGAACATTTCGTGTATCAAGTTCAACTCAGAATAATGACTATCTCACCATTTGAAAAGTCATGAAGATTCAAGTCAAGATTTAAAAAAAAAAAAAAAACAGCATAGATAGGATATCTCACTTGTATCTTCATTTTATTTTTTGTTATTTATTTCAATGTAAAAGCAGAATGTCGTGAACCGGAGACTCGACGGAACCTGACTCGACCTATAACTCGTTCTCTCACCATTTTACCTTTGAACTACATGTGACCTGATTTCCTTATAACCCGGGATATGTAGGCGGTTCAAAACCTTGATTCGGTCACATCTTTTATTTTATTTTATTTTATTTTATTTTACTCACTTTTCGAATAATTGGAGGATCAAAAATCATCTCTTTGTCTACTTCTTTGTATGAAAACTCTTCGAGATTTCACACAAAGAGGGGCAAAATGTAGGCATGTAATATTTGGTTCGATATTATTTTGACTCCTATTTCATTTTAATAAGCTTAGGTTGAAAATAAATAAATAGTTAAAGTTACATTTTGAGATATATTTTTTTATTATTATTATTTTAATTATTTTTTGTGTTTAAAATAATATAGAAAATTCAAAAAATATATTTCTCTTTTAATTTTAATAAATAGGCTAATAATTTTGATATTATCTTAATTATATTTATTTTAGACAATTTGTATACTTTATTATATTTTTCTTAAAAAAAATAATTAATTAACTAATATTTTATTTATTTATTTATTTATTTTAAATTGTATTATTATTTATTTTATATTAAAAAAATTAAAAGAAAAAAAGAAAAGGAAAATGGAAGTCTTATCCTATCCAACTCCCTCCATTCCTATCTATGTGACACTCTAACTGCTTCCCTACATCTCCTTACATAAAGGAACTTCTCAACCTACGTAGGGACTGGAAAAAAGAAACCAAAAAAAAAAAAACAGACACTACAAGCATCAGAAAACAGAAAAAATAGAAAAAAAAAAATTATTCAGAGAAAATCATTAGTCAAAAGAAAGAAAAGGGTATAGATAAATTCGGATTCCGTTTAAAGTTTTCAGTGAAGGTTTGTTGCTGCATTATTCAATTTAATTCCTTACAGGTTCTTCTTCAATCCTGTACTATTTTCGTTATAAATTTTACTGTGGAAAAACATGTATAAAAATGTTCAAGTGGTTTCCTACATTATTTAATAGGTGAAGTGAATTAATTATGTGAATTTTCTATTGTTACATGTTATACGATTAAGTTACTGAATTGTTTATATTTATACATAGATATGGAGTTAGGATCATAGATGTGTTCATATTTTTCTTAAGTTGGTATATAATTATCAAATTATTTCCAAAAAAGTGGGATTAAGTAAATACTACTGCTTCATCTTGATATTGTTTGAGTATATTTTCGTAAATGTGTATGTTTAGAGTTTTTTTAGAGAAAAAAAAAATATAACAGTTGTTGAAATCTACTTTGTTTTCTATTTTCTATGGCATCACCCATTTTGGTCTTTGCATTTTGGTTCCTGTTTACTTAATATCATTGTATGACTTAAGCTTTGGATTAGGGATTCGAAAAGGTGACTTGAAACACCATAACTCAATTCCAAGTGGCGACTCTAAAAATGATAAAAATTAATCCCTATTCAATACCGTCACTTTAATTAGAAAAACCCTTCGACCTCGATCCTCGAACGAAAAAAGGGGTGTGACATCTCTGGCGACTCATATGAAAATTTTTATAATCAATGAAGAGGAGTAGGGGGAAAGAGAAATTGTTGATGGCTTACTTTGGAAAGAATTTGAGGTGATAAATTCAAAATGATCGAGTTCAAAAAGAAGAAAAAAAGATGATGTAGCAATGATTATGGAAACTCCATTAAGGCTGACGTGCAATTCAATGGCTAAAATATTAAGTTCGGCAATTTAGAAGCCAATCTGCTCCCCACGAGGAAGGATTTTTGGTAGTTTTTTTTTGTTGTTGTTTTCTTTCTACTATCCGAATTATTTTAGGGTTGGAATTTGAGATATATCTTATCTTATTTTATTATAATTTTCATTCAAATCCTTCTATTTTTTGGTCAACAAATGTCTGTCCTTTTTATTTTTATTTTATTTTTTATTATATATTATTTTGTTGACTCTTTTTTTTTCTTCTTCTTTAGAGAGCTCTTTCTATGGTGATTCTAGATATGTGATATGCATGCTGAATTCACAGACTGATCTTTAAATCCAATCTAATCCTGAAATATTTGGCAAGAAGATAGAGTTGAAAGAAAAAAACATATAAGAAAATAAGTAAAGTATTCAGGTATTTGGGGAGATAGTTACAACCTCTTTTGAATGTATTGAGGCAATCACTTTGTGAATCAAGAAATAACTTGATCATCGATTAGAAAATTCAATTCGAGAATTTTGAATGAGGTCTATTGGAGGATATATAACATCCACTATAAGGAAAAGCAAAAGGAAGTTAGCTCCAAAAGGGTATGAGTCACTCATCGAGAAAAGAGTACAATATAAGTGGACATGTATATTTTACATGCTTAAAAGAAGTGATGCAAGTGCATGAGCTTAGTCACGATCAATGTTGAAAAAGATATGTATGATCTTCATGTTCTACTCTCAGATTACATGTTATGTACTTATATTTTTAAGGATTGATATGACGAAGTCATTTCATTCTACTACCCAAATATTGTGTCATCCTTTGTTACCCCCTTTGAGATTTAGTGTTATTTTCTTTCATACCCCTCTTTTGGAATAAAAATAGAATTTGAAAAAGTTGAAAAAAAAGTATCAAGAAAAATGGAGTAAAAGAAAAAAAAATAAAAAAAGAGAAAAAATCAATCAAAAATCCAAATTCAAGCAAAAGAAATGTCCTGAACTACATTTGACCTGATTCTTGCTATGACAAGATACGTAGGCAGCCCTACTCTGAGATTTGGTCCAACAAAAAGAAAATTCAAGTTACCTAGAATGAAATAAAACTGGGGCAAAAGTTTATTTTCTTAAAAGAGTCGATTCCAAAAGTGGTATATTTTACCCAATGTTGTGTAAATTTTGAACCCCATGCCGACCTTTCTTCCTATCCCATTCCAAAAGCCAAGTTACAACCCAATAAAGACCGTCAGATCAATCTTTGAGAATGTCAAGACTAAACATGTTATGGGTGCATGATATTTTCATAGTTTGAGTGTTATTTTTTATTTTATTTTTTTAAAGTCTTATTGGTGAAAACCCTTTTGGGCATCATAAGGAGACCGTGAGTTGTGAGATCAATAAAAATGAGAGTCTTATTGGTAAAAGTTTTCATGGGCACCATAAGACGACAATTAGTTGAAAAAGAAAAGAAAATGGGAGCGGCTTCTTGGCGAAAATCCATCAAGGTGTCACTAGCCTAAGGAGGATTATAATCCAGAGGGAACAAGTTCAAGAATGGCCCTCTTTCAAATTCAATGAGTGGGCAAAAAGTGTTAATGATTAGTTGGGATAGATCAGGTTGTTTAATTCAAAATGTATGTCATAATCACTAGAATCAGCTGCCACACCCAGATAAAATTTTCTTTTTGACATTTTTTTTAAAGAAGAGATGTTTATTTTCCTTTCCTATTCTTTAGTTATTTTTATTTTTATTTTTTATTTTTGATTTTTGTGTCTTTGTGGTCAAAAGAAAATCACTATCGTCATCTTTCATATATTTTTTAGTCAAAATTTTGTCAAGATAAGTGAGGGGGGACTTCAAAACTTGCTACCAACTCCTTTAGTTGTGCAAAGAAAGACAAAAGACCAACACAGAAAGATAACATGTTTCAAAAAGAAAGTAAAGTACTCGAGAATGCTTGTCATCCGATAATTTTTTGACTCATAAAAGTATAAAAGGTGTATTTGAAGCTGAATCCCGAGGCATCATGCAAGAGAAATATGATTTGAGTCAAAATGTTTTAGTAGTCAGAATTTGAGATCAATACTACAACAAGTCAACAATACCTATCAATGATTTGCAATGAAACTGGGCATGGCAAGTGCAAGAGATCGTCTCAATAGCCAAATGCCACAAATCAACCACCATATTTTTAAATTAAAAAGTTGTTTTTATATGAAATAAAAACATGTGTTGCCTTCATATCAAAGGTTTCAAAGCTTAACTATTAAAAGCTGCAATTTCTGACTTCTGCAAATGCAAGAGGCAGTACTGTTACACAGATTTGGTAATCAATAATGGTAAAAACTCATCATTTAACCCCTAGGAGACGCACTTCCTAGTCCGGATAATTCAAGTTTCATTTTTTAGGTGATGCACTTCCTAACTTGAACCATCACTCCTAGAAGACGCACTTTCTAGTTGAGTCATTTCATTCAACCCCTAGGAGACGCACTTCCTAGTCTGTATAATTCAAGTTTCATTTGTTAGGTGATGCACTTCCTAACTTGAACCATCACTTCTAGAAGACGCACTTTCTAGTTGAGTCATTTCATTCAATCCCTAGGAGACGCACTTTCTAGTTCGGATAATTCAAGTTTCTTTTGTTAGGTGATGCACTTCCTACCTTGAACCATCATTCCTAGAAGACACACTTTCTAGTCGAGTCATTTCATTTAACCCCTAGGAGACGCACTTCCTAGTCTGAATAAGTCAGTTTTCATTTGATAGGTGAAGCACTTCCTAACTTGAACATTCGCTCCTAGAAAACGCACTTTCTAGACGAGTCATTTCATTTAACCCTTAGGAGACGCACTTCCTAGTCTGAATAAGTTAGTTGTCATTTGTTAGGTGAAACACTTTCTAAATTGAACCTTCACTCCTAGAAGACGCACTTTCTAGTCGAGTCATTTCATTTAACCCTTAGGAGACGCACTTCCTAGTCTGAATAAGTCAGTTTTCATTTGTTAGGTGAAGCACTTCCTAACTTGAACCTTTACTCCTAGAAGACGCACTTTCTAGTCGAGTCATTTCATTTAACCCCTAGAAGATGCACTTCCTAGTTTGAATAAGTCAGTTTTTATTTGTTAGGTGAAACACTTCCTAACTTGAACATTCACTCTTAGAAGATGCACTTTCTAGTCGAGTCCTTAAATTTAACTCTTAGGAGACACACTTCCTAATTTTTGTCATCAGTATTACTCTGATGAGACGCATTTCTTTAGCAGGGCTTTGATTCACTCTTTACTATACTTTTAGAAAAGTTGTGATCTGAAGACACTCGCAAAATTTAGTAGGGCAAACTGTGGCAAAATTTTGTTCGTGTTTACGGGAATTTATTTTTTAGGACCCTCCTGAAGAATGGGACAGGACCGTCCTGAAGAATGAGAATTTATTTTTTGCTCAGGATCCTCCTGAAGAATGGGACAAGACCCTCCTGAAGAATGAGAACTTAATTTTTACTCAGGACCCTCCTGAAGAATGGGACAGGACCCTCCTGAAGAATGGGAATTTATTTTTTGCTCAGAACCCTCCAGAAGAATGGAACAGGACCCTCCTAAAGAATGAAAATTTATTTTTTGTCCAGGACCCTCCTGAAGAATGAGAATTTAATTTTTGCTCAGGACCCTCCTGAAAAATAGAAATTTATGTTTTGCTCAGAACCCTCCTGAAGAATGGGACAGGACCCTCCTAAAGAATGGAAATTTATTTTTTGCTCAGAACCCTCCTGAAGAATGGAACAGGACCATCCTGATGAATGTGAATTTAATTTTTTTCTCAGGATCCTCCTGAAGAATGAGAATTTATTTTTTGCTCAGGACCCTCCTGAAGAATAGGACAGGACCCTCCTGAAGAATGAGAATTTATTTTTTGCTCAGGACCCTCTTGAAAAATGGGACAGGACCCTCCTGAAGAATGAAAAATTATTTTTTTCATGACCCTCCTGAAGAATGGGATGTTATTTTTCTGTTTCACCTTTTATTTTAAGTTCAGGAACATATTTGAAAAATCAGAAAAGAAAGTCCAGGAGCCCGCCTGAAGAGTATGGTGAAGAAAGATAAAGTCCAGGAGCTCGCCTGAAGAACAGGGTGAAGAAATTATAAGTCCAAGAGCCCGCCTGAAGAACAGGGTGAAGAAAGTGAAAGTATAGGAGCCCATCTGAAGAACAGGGTGAAGAAAAAGTAAGTCCAGGAGCCCGCCTGAAGAACAGGGTGAAGAAGCAACAAATCAGGAGCCCGCCAGAAGAACGGAGTGAAAAAGTAGCAAGCCGGAGTCCGCCTGAAGAATAGGGTGAACATTATCAGTTGCAAGTCAGGAGTCCACCTGAAGAATAGGGTGAAGATTTTCAAGTCCAGGCTAGAAGAAAATCTGAAGAATAAACCAATTGTCAAGCTCCCCTCTAATGCCAAAAGCCAACGAGGAGGAACATTTCGTGTATCAAGTTCAACTCAGAATAATGACTATCTCACCATTTGAGAAGTCATGAAGATTCAAGTCAAGATTTAAAAAAAAAAAAAAAAAAACATAGATAAGATATCTCACTTGTATCTTCATTTTATTTTTTGTTATTCATTTCAATGTAAAAGCAGAATGTCATGAACCGGAGACTCGACGGAACCTGACTCGACCTCTAACTCATTCTCTCACCATTTAACCTTTGAACTACATGTGACCTGATTCCCTTATAACCCGGGATATGTAGGCGGTTCAAAACCAGGACTCGGTCACATCTTTTATTTTATTTTACTCACTTTTTGAATAATTGGAGGATCAAAAATCACCTCTTTGTCTACTTCTTTGTATGAAAACTCTTCGAGATTTCACACAAAAAGGGGCAAAATGTAGACATGTAATTTTTGACCCTCCCGAATTTAATATATATATTTTTCGGTATTGAATATTTATATTTGGTCCGATATTATTTTGACTCCTATTTCAATTTAATAAACTTAGGTTGAAAATAAATAAATAGTTAAAGTTACATTTTGAGATATTTTTATTTTTATTTTATTTTTTATTTTATTTTTTGTGTTTAATATAATATAGAAAATTCAAAAAATATATTTCTCTTTTAATTTTAATAAATAGGCTAGTAATTTTGATATTATCTTAATTATATTTATTCTAGACTATTTGTAAATTTTATTATATTTTTATTAAAAATAAAAATTATTTAACTAATATTTTATTTATCTGTTTATTTTAATTGTATTATTATTTATTTTATATTAAAAAAATTAAAAGAAAAAAAGAAAAGGAAAAAAGAACTCTTATCCTATCCAACTCCCTCCATTCCTATCTATGTGACACTCTAACTGCTTTCCTACATCTCCTTACATAAAGGAGCTTCTCAACCTACGTAGGGACTGGAAAAAAGAAACCAAAAAAAAAAAAAAATCAGACACTACAAGCATCAGAAAACAGAAAAAATAGAAAAAAAAAATTTAGTCAGAGAAAATCATTAGTCAAAAGAGAGAAAAGGGTATAGATAAATTCGGATTCCGTTTAAAGTTTTCAGTGAAGATTTCTTGTTGCATTATTCAATTTAATTCCTTACAGGTTCTTTTTCAATCCTGTACTATTTTCGTTAGAAATTTTACTGTGGAAAAACATGTATAAAAATGTTCAAGTGGTTTCCTACATTATTTAATATGTGAAGTGAATTAATTATGTGAATTTTCTATTGTTACATGTTATACGATTAAGTTACTGAATTGTTTATATTTATACGTAGATATGGAGTTAGGATCATAGATGTGTTCGTATTTTTCTTAAGTTGGTATATAATTATCAAATTATTTCCAAAAAAGTGGGATTAAGTAAATACTACTGCTTCATCTTGATATTGTTTGAGCATATTTTCGTAAATGTGTATGTTTAGAGTTTTTTTAGAGAAAAAAAAAATGTAACAGTTGTTGAAATCTACTTTGTTTTCTATTTTCTATGGCATCACCCATTTTGGTCTTTGCATTTTGGTTCCTGTTTACTTAATATCATTGTATGACTTAAGCTTTAGAAGATTTTGACAATTTGCTAGTTAAACAATTAAGAGATTGTTAATTAAGAAATCACTATCGTAGCTATATTAAATCAAAAGTGGTCACTCAAACATTTTATCAAAATATAAAATAAAATATTATTTTATATGTATATAGGTAAAAAAAATAATTATTTTTTAGAGATATACATCACGTAATACGAGTTTTTTTTTTTTTTTTTTTTTAATTTTGTGTTCGAGTTAAATTAAAAGGAAATTCGTGACTTTCTTCTTTAAATATTTTCTTATCATTTTTCTTTAGTATGCAAAAACAGAAAAACTATTTGTGTTATGATACTATCTTTTATTTAGAATTTTTTTTTTCTTTATTTCTACGTACACATTAACTTGGTTTATTTTATTAACCGTGTTTTGATTTTTAAAAAGTTTGTCTTCCTGTTAATTTGATAATCACGATTGGACTTAAAAATATTTACTTTTTATTAGCGTAATAAAAATATAAATTGTTGTTTTATGTATATAGGACAATACATTTTTTATTATGTTATGGTTTTAAAATAGCTGTCTCAATTAAGAATACGGCGTACACATCTTTTTAGACATTTTTAAAATTCAAGGATGCAATAATGCACCTTGGCGAATATTTTTCTAAAATAAATTTTTCACCGATTTATTTAATATAAGAGGTGTAGGCAAACATTTTCGATATAATTTAAAATGAGCGAACTAAGGCCTACTAACACAATCTGTCAAACTAATTTAAGTTAAGATAAGTCAATAAAAGCGATCGTTCTAGAACCACGGGACTCGACGGGTGCCTCATACCTTTCCTTCGGTCAACAGAATTCCTTACCCGATCTTTTATTTTCGTAAATCAATAAAGAGTCATTTTCTTTTGATTAGGGATTAAAAAAAGTGACCTGGAACACCATAACTCAATTCCAAGTGGCGATTCTAAAAATGATAAAAATTAATCTCTATTCAATACCGTCACTTTAATTGAAAAAATCCTTCGACCTCGATCCTCGAACGATAAAAAGGGTGTGACATCTCTGGCGACTCTACTGGGGATTAACTAGAATTCGAGCTTTGGGTATTGGCTTTTACTTGCTTTAATTATTTTGATATTGTGTTTGTTGGCCTTAAGTGCTACTTGTTGCTCATTTACTGCTTTGATATTATCTGAACTGTATTATATATTGTCTTCTCTCGCGTACCCCTTCTGAGTCTCTGAAATAGGGTAGAGGGAATGCAGCATATGCATCTCACCTTCTTTTTGAGATAGTCGGAGTATCAAGGCACCTGGTGAAGGATATAGTCACACATGTTAGGCGGGGTTCGGATCGGCAACGAAGGCGGTGTTGCCCTGCTACCGACCAAGTTGTCCCTCCCCGGCTCGAGTGTCCGCTCGAGTAAGTCAGTCTAGACACCTATCCCTATTAGGTTTTAACTTAGAAGAACTGAAAACTCAGAATTTGGTTATCCCTAGTAGGTACCGCTTTATTTGCATCATATGCATTTGACTTAGCGGGACTCGGCACAGGGGGCGGGTCTGTCTAGGACAGGTGACCTACTTTATAAAGACCAACATGTGCATCCTACGTGCTCTTTGATATTTATTTGGAAGGTTTATTTTATTGTTGACCGGCTTTTAGGCAACTTTAAAATGCAAAAGATTATATTATCCTCAAAATTATTGAATTATTTTTCAAAGGAAATTTTTAAATATAGAATAATATACTTTTAAGGTTTTTATGAACTACGAGGATCTGATTCTCACTCTTTAGCGGGATACGTAGGAAGTCCTTCCCAGGATACGACCCTATCTTTTAAAAAATTATTCATAGATTTATTGAGGAATAATTTGAAAATATGATTATTTTCATAATTATTTTTCTAATACTCAAAGTCCAATTTTTATATATCTTAATAGCCCTGAATCTTTAGGGATCATGAGGCTAAGTTTTTACAAACTAAAAAATATATAAATCTTAACAGTCCTGAATCTTTAGAGATCATGAGGATAAGTTTTTACAAATATATATATATATATATATATATATATATAAATATATATATATATATATATAAATATATATATATATATATAAATATATATATATATATATATATATATATATATATATATATATATATATATATATATATATATATATATATATAAATCTTAATAGCCCTGAACCTTTAGGGGTCTTGAGGCTGAATTTTGTACGACATAATTTTCAAGAACTATGCACACCTGATTCTCATCTTAATGAGATACGTAGGCAGTCCTTCATGGATTTTGTGGTCTTAAAAAGAAAATTTTTGAACTCTGATACATTATTTTTCTCAAAAATCAAAATAGTGTTAAGGTGGTTGGTTTATGGCTAAGTTAGCGTCTCACCAATACAACACCATGTTCAAAGAACAAGTAAGACAACCCACAAAAAATGATATAGGGTCTGAGATGAGTTGGTGTAGATTGTTAGAAATAAGGAATAATAAGAAATGATCTGAAAAGTGAGAAATTTGGAGCAAAATATGACAAACATGCAAATACTGAGAGAGAAAAAGAGAGTTCTCACAAGGATTTTTACATGTTTCAATGTTCACTTGCCTCAAAACTCCATAACACCGAAGTTGGACGTGTACGAGGGTCATGGTGATCCTTTGACTCATATGAAAAAGTTTTATAATCAATGAAGAAGAGTAGGGGGGGAGAGAAATTGTTGATGGCTTACTTTGGAAAGAATTTGAGGTGATAAATTCAAAATAATCGAGTTCAAAAAGAAAAAAAAAAGAAAGATGATGTAGCAATGATTGTGGAAACTCCATTAAGGCTGACGTGCAATTCAATGGCTAAAATATTAAGTTCGGCAATTTAGAAGCCAATCTGCGCCTCACGAGGAAGGATTTTTGGTAGTTTTTTTTTGTTGTTGTTTTCTTTCTACTATCCAAATTATTTTAGGGTTGGAATTTGAGATATATCTTATCTTATTTTATTATAATTTTCATTCAAATCCTTCTATTTTTTGGTCAACAAATGTCTGTCCTTTTTATTTTTATTTTATTTTTTATTATTTATTATTTTGTTGTCTCTCTTTTTTCTTCTTCTTTAGAGAGCTCTTTCTATGGTGATTCTAGAAATGTGATATGCATGCTGAATTCACAGATTGATCTTTAAATCTAATCTAATCCTGAAATATTTGACAAGAAGATAGAGTTGAAAGAAAAAAACATATAAGAAAATAAGTAAAGTATTCAGGTATTTGGGGAGATAGTTACAACCTCTTTTGAATGTATTGAGGCAATCACTTTGTAAATCAGGAAATAACTTGATCAAAGATTAGAAAATTCAATTCGAGAATTTTGAATGAGGTCGATTGGAGGATATATAGCATCCACTATAAGGAAAAGCAAAAGGAAGTGAGCTCCAAAAAGGCATGAGTCACTCATCGAGAAAAAAGTACAATATAAGTGGACATGTATATTTTACATGCTTAAAAGAAGTGAAGCAAGTGCATGAGCTTAGTCACGATCAATGTTGAAAAAGATGTGTATGATCTTCATGTTCTACTCTCAGATTACATGTTATGTACTTGTATTTTTAAGGATTGATATGACGAAGGAATTTCATTCTACTATCCAAATATTGTGTCATCCTTTGTTACCCCCTTTGAGATTTAGTGTTATTTTCTTTCATACCCTTTTTTTGGAATCAAAATAGAATTTGAAAAAGTTGAAAAAAAAGTATCAAGAAAAATGGAGTAAAAGAAAAAAAAAAGTTGAAAAAAAAGAGAAAAAATCAATCAAAAATCCAAATTCAAGCAAAAGAAATGTCCTGAACTACGTTTGACCTGATTCTTTCTATGACAAGATACGTAGGCAGCCCTACTCTGAGGTTTGGTCCAACAAAAAGAAAATTCAAGTTACCCAGAATGAAATAAAACTGGGGTAAAAGTTTATTTCCTTAAAAGAGTCGATTCCAAAAGTTGTATATTTTTCTCAATGTTGTGTAAATTTTGAACCCCATGTCGACCTTTCTTTCTTTCCCATTCCAAAAGCCAAGTTGCAGCCAAATAAAGACCTTCAGATCAATCTTTGAGAATGTCAAGACTAAACATGTTATGGGTGCATGATATTTCATATTTTGAGTGTTATTTTTTTTTTCTAAAAAAAAAAGAGTCTTATTGGTGAAAATCCTTTTGGGCATCATAAGGCGACCGTGAGTTGTGAGATCAATAAAAATGAGAGTCTTATTGGTAAAAGTCTTCATGGGCACCATAAGACGGTATCATAATCCAGAGGGAACAAGTTCAAGAATGGCTCCCTTTCAAATTCAAATGAGTGGGCAAAAAGTGATAATGATTAGTTGGGATAGATCAGGTTGTTTAATTCAAAATTAATGTCATAATCACTAGAATCAGCTGTCACACCCAGATAAAATTTTCTTTTTGACATTTTTTTTTAAAGAAGAGATGTTTATTGTCCTTTCCTATTCTTTTTGTTATTTTTATTTTTTATTTTTTATTTTTGTGTCTTTGTGGTCAAAAGAAAATCACCATCGTCATCTTTCATATATTTTTTAGTCAAAATTTTGTCAAGATAAGTGTGGAGGGACTTCAAAACTTGCTACCAACTCCTTTAGTTGTGCAAAGAAAGACAAAAGACCAACACAGAAAGATAACATGTTTCAAAAAGAAAGTAAAGTACTCGAGAATGCTTGTCATCCGATAATTTTTTGACTCATAAAAGTATAAAAGGTGTATTTGAAGCTGAATCCCGAGGCATCATGCAAGATGAAATATGATTTGAGTCAAAATATTTTAGTAGTCAGAATTTGAGGTCAATACTACAACAAGTCAACAATACCTATCAATGATTTGCAATGAAACTAGGCATGACAAGTGCAAGAGATCATCTCAATAGCCAAATGCCACAAATCAACCACCATATTTTTAAATTAAAAAGTTTTCTTTATATGAAAAAAAAACATGTGTTACCTTCATATCAAAGGTTTCAAAGCTTAACTATTGAAAGCTGCAATTTCTCACTTCTGCAAATGCAAGAGGCAGTACTGTTACACAGATTTGGTAATCAATAATGGTAAAAACTCATCATTTAACCCCTAGGAGACGCACTTCCTAGTCCGGATAATTCAAGTTTCAGTTTTTTGGTGATGCACTTCCTAACTTGAACCATCACTCCTAGAAGACGCACTTTCTAGTTGAGTCATTTCATTCAACCCCTAGGAGACGCACTTCCTAGTCTGTATAATTCAAGTTTCATTTGTTAGGTGATGCACTTCCTAACTTGAACCATCACTCCTAGAAGACGCACTTTCTAGTTGAGTCATTTCATTCAATCCCTAGGAGACGCACTTTCTAGTCTGGGATAATTCAAGTTTCATTTGTTAGGTGATGCACTTTCTACCTTGAACCATCATTCCTAGAAGACGCACTTTCTAGTCGAGTCATTTCATTTAACCCCTAGGAGACGCACTTCCTAGTCTGAATAAGTCAGTTTTCATTTGTTAGGTGAAACACTTCCTAACTTGAACATTCACTCCTAGAAGACGCACTTTCTAGTCGAGTCATTTTATTTAATCCTTAGGAGACGCACTTCCTAGTCTGAATAAGTTAGTTTTCATTTGTTAGGTGAAACACTTCCTAAATTGAACATTTACTCCTAGAAGACGCACTTTCTAGTCGAGTCATTTCATTTAACCCTTAGGAGACGCACTTCCTAGTCTGAATAAGTCAGTTTTCATTTGTTAGGTGAAGCACTTCCTAACTTGAACCTTCACTCCTAGAAGACGCACTTCCTAGTCTGAATAAGTCAGTTTTATTTGTTAGGTGAAGCACTTCCTAACTTGAACATTCACTCTTAGAAGATGCACTTTCTAGTCGAGTCCTACAATTTAACTCTTAGGAGACACACTTCCTAATTTTGGTCATCAGTTTTACTCTGATAAGATGCATTTATTTAGCAGGGCTTTGATTCACTCTTTACTATACTTTTCAAAAGTTGTGATCTGATGACACTCGCAAAATTTAGTAGGGCAAACTGGGGCAAAATTTTGTTCGTGTTTACGGGAATTTATTTTTCAAGACCCTCCTGAAGAATGGGACAGGACCCTCCTGAAGAATGAGAATTTATTTTTTGCTCAGGATCCTCCTGAAGAATGCGACAGGACCCTCCTGAAGAATGAGAACTTAATTTTTGCTCAGGACCCTCCTGAAGAATGGAAATTTATTTTTTGCTCAGAACCCTCCAGAAGAATGGGACAGGACCCTCCTGAAGAATGGAAATTTATTTTTTGCTCAAGACCCTCCTGAAGAATAAGAATTTAATTTTTGCTCAGGACCCTCCTGGAGAATGGGACAGGACCCTTCTGAAGAATGGGAATTTAACTTTTGCTTAGGACCCTCCTGAAAAATAGAAATTTATTTTTGGCTCATAACCCTCCTGAAGAATGAAAAATTATTTTTTGCTCAGGACCCTCCTGAAGAATGGAACAGGACCATCCTGAAGAATGAGAATTTAATTTTTTTCTTAGGACCCTCCTGAAGGATGGGACAGGACCCTCCTGAAGAATGAGAATTTATTTTTTGCTCAGGACCCTCCTGAAGAATGGGACAGGACCCTCCTGAAAAATGAAAATTTATTTTTTGCTCAGTACCCTCCTGAAGAATGGGACAGGACCCTCCTGAAGAATGGAAATTTATTTTTTTCAGGACCCTCCTGAAGAATGGGATGTTATTTTTTTGTTTCACCTTTTATTTAAAGTTCAGGAACTTATTTGAAAAATCAGAAAAGAAAGTCCAGGAGCCCGCATGAAGAGTATGGTGAAGAAAGATAAAGTCCAGGAGCATGCCTGAAGAACAGGATGAAGAAATTATAAGTCCAGGAGCCCGCCTGAAGAACGGGGTGAAGAAAGAGAAAGTACAGGAGCACGTCTGAAGAAAAGGGTGGAGAAAAAGTAAGTGCAGGAGCCCGTCTGAAGAACAGGGTGGAGAAACAACAATTCAAGAGACAGCCTGAAGAACGGGGTGAAAAAGTAGCAAGTTGGAGCCCGCCTGAAGAATAGGGTGAACATTATCAGTTTCAAGTCAGGAGCCCACCTGAAGAATAGGGTGAAGATTTTCAAGTCCAAGCTAGAAGAAAATCTGAAAAATAAACCAATTGTCAAGTTCTCCTCTAATGCCAAAAACCAACGAGGAGGAACATTTCGTGTATCAAGTTCAACTCAGAATAATGACTATCTCACCATTTGAGAAGTCATGAAGATTCAAGTCAAGATTCCAAAAAAAAAAAAAAAAGACAACATAGATAGGATATCTCACTTGTATCTTCATTTTATTTTTTGTTGTTCATTTCAATGTAAAAGCAGAATGTCGTGAACCGGAGACTCGACGGAACCTGACTCGACCTCTAACTCGTTCTCTCACCATTTAACCTTTGAACTACATGTGACCTGATTCCCTTATAACCCGGGATATGTGGGCGGTTCAAAACCAGGACTCGGTCACATCTTTTATTTTATTTTACTCACTTTTTGAATAAATGGAGGATCAAAAATCACCTCTTTGTCTATTTCTTTGTATGAAAACTCTTCGAGATTTCACACAAAGAGGGGCAAAATGTAGACATGTAATTTTTGACCCTCCCGAATTTAATATATATATTTTTCGGTATTGAATATTTATATTTGGTCCGATATTATTTTGACTCCTATTTCATTTTAATAAGCTTAGGTTGAAAATAAATAAATAGTTAAAGTTACATTTTGAGATATTTTTTTTATTATTATTATTTTAATTATTTTTTGTGTTTAAAATAATATAGAAAATTTAAAAAATATATTTCTCTTTTAATTTTAATAAATAGGCTAGTAATTTTGATATTATCTTAATTATATTTATTTTAGACAATTTGTAAACTTTATTATATTTTTCTTAAAAATAAAAATTAAGTAACTAATATTTTATTTATTTATTTATTTTAAATTGTATTATTATTTATTTTATATTAAAAAAATTAAAAGAAAGAAAGAAAAGGAAAAAGGAAGTCTTATCCTATCCAACTCCCTCCATTCCTATCTATCAGACACTTTAACTGCTTCCCTACATCTCCTTACAAAAAGGAACTTCTCAACCTACGTAGGGACTGGAAAAAAAAAACCAAAAAAAAAAAAAATCAGACACTACAAGCATCAGAAAACAGAAAAAATAGACAAAAAAAATTTAGTTAGAGAAAATCATCAGTCAAAAGAGAGAAAAGGGTATAGATGAATTCGGGTTCCGTTTAAAGTTTCCCGTGAAGATTTCTTGTTGCATTATTCAATTTAATTCCTTACAGGTTCTTCTTCAATTCTGTACTATTTTCGTTAGAAATTTTACTGTGGAAAAACATTTATAAAAATGTTCAAGTGGTTTCCTACATTATTTAATATGTGAAGTGAATTAATTATGTGAATTTTCTATTGTTACATGTTATACGATTAAGTTACCGAATTGTTTATATTTATACGTAGATATGGAGTTAGGATCATAGATGTGTTCGTATTTTTCTTAAGTTGGTATATAATTATCAAATTATTTCCAAAAAAGTGGGATTAAGTAAATACTACTGCTTCATCCTGATATTGTTTGAGCATATTTTCGTAAATGTGTATGTTTAGAGTTTTTTTAGAGAAAAAAAAAATGTAACAGTTGTTGAAATCTACTTTGTTTTCTATTTTCTATGGCATCACCCATTTTGGTCTTTGCATTTTGGTTCCTGTTTACTTAATATCATTGTATGACTTAAGCTTTAGAAGATTTTGACAATTTGCTAGTTAAACAATTAAGAGATTGTTAATTAAGAAATCACTATCGTAGCTATATTAAATCAAAAGTGGTCACTCAAACATTTTATCAAAATATAAAATAAAATATTATTTATATGTATATAGGTAAAAAAAAAAAAAAAAAATTTAGAGATATACATCACGCAATACGAGTTGTTTTTTTTTTATTTTTTTTATTTTGTGTTCGAGTTAAATTAAAAGGAAATTCGTGACTTTCTTCTTTAAATATTTTCTTATCATTTTTCTTTAGTATGCAAAAACAGAAAAACTATTTGTGTTATGATACTATCTTTTATTTAGAATTTTTTTTTTCTTTATTTCTACGTACACATTAACTCGGTTTATTTTATTAACCGTGTTTTGATTTTTAAAAAGTTTGTCTTCCTGTTAATTTGATAATCACGATTGGACTTAAGAATATTTACTTTTTATTAGCGTAATAAAAATATAAATTGTTGTTTTATGTATATAGACAATACATTTTTTATTATGTTATGGTTTTAAAATAGTTGTCTCAATTAAGAGTGAGGCGTACGCATCTTTTTAGACATTTTTAAAATTCAAGGATGCAATAATGGACCTTGGCAAATATTTTTCTAAAATAAATCTTTCACCGATTTATTTAATATAAGATGTGTAGGCAAACATTTTCGATATAATTAAAAATGAGCGAACTAAGGCCTACTAACATAATTTGTCAAAATAGTTTAAGTTAAGATAAGTCAATAAAAGCGATCGTGCTAGAACCACGGGACTCGAGGGGTGCCTCATACCTTCCCTTCGGTCAACAGAATTCCTTACCCGGTCTTTTATTTTCGTAGATCAATAAAGAGTCATTTCCTTTTGATTAGGGATTCAAAAAGGTGACTTGGAACACCATAACTCAATTCCAAGTGGCGAATCTAAAAATGATAAAAATTAATCCCTATTCAATACCATCACTTTAATTGGAAAAAACCTTCGACATCGATCCTCGAGCGAAAAAAGAGGTGTGACAAGGTGTGGATAAATTACTGTGGCATGCCTGTTTGTTTTGGTTGGAAGGAGTTTGTCATAGTTACTGGACTAAAATGTTATCCTCCTTCTCAAGTTATACCTATTCTAACCCAAAAAAAAGCACCCCACACACCCAAAAAAGGCAAAGGCAAGTCATGTGATCGTGATGACCTGGTGTCCATTGTTGGTCCAAGCTTCAAAAACAAAAAATTGATAGAAGCGTTAAAAGGTAAAGGACTTTCAAAGAAGCACAAGCAGTCATTGTGCTTGGTTTGGTTTGTACATAATATTCTTTGGGCGAGAAACGTTAACAACAACATAAGCCTCGGTTTAATAAAGCTCTCTGAGGATCTTAAGGCGTTCAACAGCTATCCATGGTGGTATGAAAGCTTCAAAATGACTGTCAAATATTTGTTGACTCCGTTAGCGCCAAAGATAGTCAACTTATATGGCTTCCCATGAGCTTTCATGGTAAATATTTCTTTCTTCTATTATGATATCGTTCATTTTTTTCGCTCAATAATGGTTTTGATTTATTGACGTTATTTTATAGGATTGGGCGTTTGAAGCCATTCCTTATTTGAGACAACAAGTGAACTACCAGGAAGGAGTTTCCTATCTAAGAATCTTGAGATGGCTGTCGGCCAAAACTCATAAAAATGCAAAATTTCTTGATCTCTTCACCCCCCCCCCCCCCGAAGGATGCAGTAAGTATAATTATAATTAATTTTTTCTTTTAATTAATATTTTTTTAAAATAATCTGATCATCATTCTAATATATGTAATAATTTATGTTAGAATGTGCATCTGTCGCTAGTTCCGACCAATCGAGAGTTGAAGATGCCATTTTTTCTTACTTTAAGGTCTATGCAAACTTTATCGGACCCTAAGGTCATCGACATAATAAAAATGGAATTGTTTGGAGCAACAACCATTACAAGAAAAATAATTTTGGAGAGTGGGCTTGTTGTTGTTGATGGAGCTGTTGGTGGTGGTAGTGGTACTGTTGTTGGTGCTAATGATGCTCCCCTTACAGTATTTAAAGCAAACCATTATGAGTATGATCATACTGGTTATATAGATTTTGCCTCTCCTAGCAAATGTTCTGCATGCAAATATCAAGACTGTAGGGCGAAACATGATGTAGTGATTAATGCTATTAATGCATTAACTGCTTCTGTAAAGGAATTGACATCTAAGAGGGGTCTCATTTCATCAAAGAGGATTTTATTTCCATCACCTCCATTAGAGATTAGGGCTAAGAGGAGAAGGAGAGTGATTTCCAGGGCATTATCAGGCATCCAAAAAAGCAAAATTGTAACTCTTCTGTCTGCGTGTTGCACTGAGCAACGTATAATGTCCAAAGGAGAGCAGCACGAGTTGAAGAAGGTGAATATATTATATGTCTTCCAACTGACAAAACAAATAGACACATATCTGTTTCAACAGATGACACATCTGCTGAAAATTATCAAACAGATATATACATCTGTTGCAACAACTGACTAACCTGTTGCACCAGATACTTTATCTGGTGCAACATATGTCTCATCTATTTTAGCAAATCAAACAAATCTTTGTACAACTTTTATTTGTACCAACAGACGACCTATATGCTGCAACAGATGATTCATATGTTGCAACGGATGGTTCATCCGTTGGAAATTATCACACAGGGTCTTCCTCAAGTAGAAATTTGTCCCAAAGTTGATTCATTGTTGTAACAGAAATATAATATGTTTAGGACAATTTAAAACAGTAGGAAGACCTATTTGATTTGCTAGAAGAGATGAGTTATCCTTTTCCATTTTGTTGTATCTCCGTGATTAGCATTGACATATTCTGGCTTTTCAGATGATGTAGAAAAAGCTACTGCTGAACAACATTGATAATATGCTACTCTTTTTATGGAAATACGGAGAACAGAAAGCGCAGAAACCGTACGCAAGCGATAATGAAGATCCACGACGAGCAAAGCCGAATTCCATAGCACCGGATGAAGAACAACTTGTCCATACTGAGTAGATCTTTATAGCTTGAGCCTGTCAAAGTAATCCTTGGCAGTATACTTAAATTGTTGTTGATGTATTTGTTGAGATCTGTACACATAATATTTTTTTTACATTTCATTTATTCGTTGACTTATTTTAGCTAATTTATGAAGGCTTCGATTTATTTTATTTTGAACCTATTAATTGAAAAGGAATACTAGATTCAAATATTGCAACAGATAATGTATCTGTTGCAACAGACGACATATCTATTGGAAAATTCGAACAGATTTAGACATATGTTGCAACAGATAGGTGATCTGTTGGAATTTATCAAACAGGTTTTCCCACTGTTGGAACAGATGGACTTTAGATAAAAATATTAAGATAATGCAACAGATGACACATCTATTGGAAAAAAAAAAGAACAGATTTAGACATATGTTGCAACAGATGGACTTTATCTGTTGCAACAGACGACACATCTATTGGAATAATCGAACAGATTTATACATATGTTGCAACAGGTAGGTTATCTAATGGAATTTATCAAACATGTCTTCCCACTGTTGCAACAGATGGACTTTAGATAAAAACATCGAGATAATGCAACAGATGACCAACCTATTGCAACAGATAAACTATATGTCAGAACAGGTAGGATAACTGTTACAACGGATGGAGAATCTGTTGCATTATAAAAAATCAACTTTTGTTGGACATAAAAAATTGTCACTACGTTTTAAAAGGTTAAAGTGAATTGAAATAAAAAAGGCGCAACCCATCGACGGTATTTAGTTCAAACACCTAAAATAAAATAGGCATCAAGTAGACATGTTCATTTTAAAGACATAAAATAAAATAGGCATCAAATGTGTTAGTGTCAGTCCCGGTACATCTGGCTGACTTGCCGTCACTTGGCCCCCAACGGTCGTTTTTTCCCCCTCATTGTCTTATATATTCATCTTCCTCCTAAAATTTAACCTTAAATTCTCAAATCTTCTTCTCCATCATCATCTTCTTTTATCTATCCAAATTCTTCAAATTATTACTTTCATTTTTTCCAACTGACTTTGACAATGCGAGCGCATCTTCCACCATTTTTTGTGATAAAGATTTTCGATATTGTAACTGCGGTCATGAAGCTCTATTAAAGACTTCTTGGACTCAACAAAATCTGGGTCGTAGGTTTTTTACTTGTAAGATTTCAAAGGTAATATTTTTTTTATTTAATTAATTGATTAATTATTGACTTGTAATTATTTTGTAATTGTGTTTTTTTTTTATAGAAATTAGGTGGATGCGATTACTTTGATTGGTATGAAGAACAACACCCTTCACAAGCAAATCGTGTAATCTGGGGTTTGTTGAACAAAGTCAAGGCTTCTGAAGTGAAATAAAATCGGGCAAGAAGATACTACATTGTTGTCGTTATTGCTACTGGGCACATGGATATTGAAGCCTAATTGCTGAAATTTTTATGGTGGTGTGTGTATTTGCTACTGGTTTGTTATCGACGAGCACATGGATATTTAAGCGTAACTGTTGGAAAATATCAAAAAGATTTAGGCATATGTTGTAAAATTTAGGTCATCTGTGGAAATTATCAAACAGGTCTTTCCACTGTTGCAGCAGATTAGACTTAGATTATTAGATTATTCATAAAAATTATCAAATAGGTCTTCCCACTGTTGCAATAGATTAGACTTAGATTATTAGATTATTCAAAAAGGTCTTTCCACTGTTGCAACAGATTGACAATCTAATCTATTGCATTATAAAAAACTCAACTTCCATCAGAAAAAAATTATTGCCACTACATGTACATGTAATAAAGTGAAGGGTGACTTGAAATTAAAAAATTCTATTTCACAGGCTCTTCTATATACACAGGCTTCAAGTGTCCAGTTAGTACCCCATAAGCCCAGACCTCTTGCAGGTTTGCCACAGTATTGCCGCATAGAAAAGTCGTTGGCTCGGCCATTTCTGTGTCGGTCAGCAAACATTCGATGTGTGCAAGAGCATGCGAGCCACTCTCTTTAGCGGCATCATCTTTTGGAAGGATCATTCCCCTGTTTTGACCTTTAAAATCCCATGATTTCTTCATTAACACTTCCTTTGGCAAATGATTCATCAGTTTACTCTCCCTCAACAAGATGGGCAACAACACCATCAGTGGCTCCACGAGGAGAAAAAGATCGAAATCATCGATGAGAGGTACGTTGAAGTCATAAACATTGATCTTTCCCTCCTCGAGTAGTATCTCAACAACCCGATAATGCATGCCGTTCACGCCAATGACTGCAAGAATCCTTTTTTCCTCGGTCCAGCTCTTGCCGTGTGGATTTGGCCTGTCCCCTCTAACATATCTTAGCGTTTCTTCTTCATCCAAGACCAACGTAGGAACTAGGAAATCAAGTCCCACGCCAAGGGCTGACGCCTCTCCATTGAGTTGATCATACCTATCCTTGAGCTTCTTGCAGAAGTCGAGGTCCATTATCCTATCGGCAGCGACATAAGCTTCCCGGTACGTTAATTGCCTTTTCCTCATGAGGTAGAGAATTATGTCAACATGCTATGAGATAAGAAGTCAATTTTTAAATAGGTTAGTAATTGTAAAGATGCAACGGATGGTCCATCTGTTACATAGGGTTCTCTGAATCAATAATCCAACGCAACTTATGCAACAGATGGATAATAAGTTGTAACAGAACCACAACCAGTTGCACCAGTATACCCAACTGTTGCAACAGATATGAAATCTGTTGCGTAGCTTCTTATTCATGGGGTAGATTAGAAGGGACAGGTTAGGAAAAGTAATCTTGTCTTGTCCTCGTACGACATACGCATATCAATCATAGTCTGGAAGTCTTGGGGGGGAAGGGAGGCTTGGGGTAATCTGGTCCGCCTGTCTTGGCATTCTTAGCCTGTCGCAGATCCCTCTTCTCTTCGACGCCAAGTTTTGCGTATATATCCACCTTCTTGACTGGCCCCTGAACTTCAAAAGCTTTTGGAGAGGGAGGAATTACAGTTTCTTTTGATTTCCGAGCGGAGAGTATGTCTCTAATTGCTCTTTTCTTTCTCCTAACCAACATTGTAGGAGTGTGTGGCTCCCTCACCTTCTTAGATGGTATGACACACTTATTGGATTTGAATTCCTCGATAGCTTTAGAGATAGCCTCTACTTTTTCAAGGAGTTTATCCTGTCTGTCTTTGCACTCATCGCATTCGCAACGAGAACACGAGAGTGAAGAGGGATGAGAGGGACCTATGTAAGGGCAAAAAGGGGTATTTTCAAACATATTTATTCTTTTGTAGCAGCATCAGCATGCCTTCCACCAACAACTCCACCAGAAGAAGCACCCGGATCTGCCTTAGTAAAAGGTTGGTCATGAAGAGCCTCAACATTAGGCTGACCTTGCCTAACTGCTCTTCTTATGGCTGTTGCTCCAGCCAATTCCTTCTTTATTAACTCCACCGTTGGGTCTGCAATAGTATCAACATGACCAAGAGTAATATAAGAAGTCATCACTGACTCCTCCTCAGTAGGCACGATCCATGGATGCACAACCTATAAAAAAGAAAAAAAAGACAAATACATTTAAATCATATAATATAATAATTTTCACAGTTGGGCTACATTTAAAAAAAAGACCCATCTGTTGCATAGTTTGCAGTATATGGTTAAAATCCATTTGAGTCTGGTTCAGAGAAACAGAGCAACACATGGATAATCTGATGCAAAATATCAATCATCTGTTGCAACAGATGCACAAGACGAGTAATCTGTTATGCAACAGATGATCTGTACATCGCAATAAATAAATAAGATGTTATCAGATTAAACATCTGTTGCATAATTTGCAGTAGATGGTTAATCTTTTAGGAGTCGGGTTCAAAGAACCAAAGCCACAGATGGGTAATCTGATGCAAGATATACCTCATCGCAATAGATGTACCATCTGGTGCATCAGATATAACATCTCATGCACCAGATATAACATCTGTTCAATATCTTACTTATCTTTGAGTAGAATTATTTTACTTGAAGAAGACGTACTGCATCATCCGGAGGGTTAAGGAGATCAGCCTCCTTAATATTGGTGTTGCTCTTTGCAGCTAACCACCTAAACATCCTTGGATGAGAAACCTCATCCGGGTAATCCATTAACTATTTTTGGAGGGGAGGAATGGCTTCAAATGCCCAAGCCTAAAAAGTGTAAACAGGAAGCAAGCAAAAAAAATCATAATAACTATATTCAATATAAATTAATGGATGAGTAAAATTAGTGATTAATTTTACCATGAAAGCCCAAGGAAAGCCGTATAATGTGGTCCTTTTTCTCTTTCTAACTCTCCAATTCCTCCTCATTCTCACTTTCATTTTCTTCATCACCATTGACGGACCCTTGTCCACCTCCCTCAACGTTGTTTTCATATCTCTCCTCAGCTTTACTTTTCCCTGACTGAGATTATTCAGGAAGCTCCTCCGAATCCCTCTGTACTGTAGCCTTTTTTTAGTGGTCAGACGTTGATCCACTTTCACTTTCTTTTCTTTTGGGAGACATGTTTTACCTACAGACAAAGAAAAACAAAAATTACATTACAGTTGATGTATGCATAGATTTTAAAAAATACATTACAAACACCACGAATACCGACACACCAACAGCCACCACCACAAACATCACCAACCAATGCCAACAAACGAACAAACACCGCGAATACCGACACCACCGCAAACACCACCAACCAATGCCACCACCGGTGCCACCACGACAACCACAAACACCACCACCACCAACAACAACAACAACAACACCATCCAACTATACCACGACAGTCAACAGAACACTGCGACAAAAACTAGGGATTTCTCGATTCCTCCTACGATTTTACCATCAAAACTCAAAATTGTAAACTCATTCTCAAAGATAATACAACTAAAAGTTTTATTTTTCATTATTAACATAAAAGCCCTTATTTTTTAGGAAAAAAAAAATAGAGAGCTCTTCTCGAACTCTGTTGCCTACGAAGACAAAGAAAACGACTGATACAAGCAAGAATGATGTCGAAAATAATACCTATGTGGTCGGAAATGAGAAGAAAAGCGATCTGTTATGGAGGGTTGAGCAAATTTGTTGAGTAGTTGTTGTATGTACTGTATTGTTGAGTGAGAATGAGAGAGAAAGAGCCAGACCTCAAAATTTGAAATGATGAAACGTTTTGTATGGGTTGATTTGTAATTTGGAAAAGAATGACAAGTAGTTTTGAAAATGTTAATTTGGTCCGAAATGATCTTAATTATTTTTAAAATCATAAAATATATGCATAATTTTTAAAATCATATAAAAACAATTGAAGTTGTAGTTGACCGAGTACTCTAGGAGGTGACCCTGTGAAAACTCACCCCTGGTCCTAGATTAATCAATTTAGGAGTCTAACATATGAACTCAATTGAAATTGTAAAAAACAAATGTTCAATATGTTGCATCAGATTTCTCATCTTTTGTAAATTATCAATCAGATTAGGTAACAACAGATTACAAATCTGATGTAAATTATCAAACATATTAAGTTATCTATTGTGACAGATTACCCATCTGTTGTAAATTATCAAATGGATTATCATATGTCGCAACAGATTACCCATATGTTGTAAATTATCAAATAGGCGATACCATCTGTTGTGGCTGACCCTATGAGAACTCACCCCTAGTCCTAGATTAATCGATAGTTTACCCTATGAGAACTCACCCCTAGTCCCAGATTATTCAATCAAGGTATTAGTACCCTAGTCCTAGATTAATCAATTAAGGTATTAGTCTAACATATGAGGTAGTAAGAATCAGTTCGGCTCAGAGTGATCGATCGCCGACTCTGATCGAGAGGAACGCAGTACCGTTTCATCATGCAATTGACAAAAGACTCAATTAAAGTTGTAGTTGACCTTATGAGAACTCACATTCAATTAAGGTATTAGTCTAACATATGAACTCAATTGAATTATATATAAACAAATGCTCAACCTGTTGCAACAGATGTCTTTTTTGTTGGGTCAAATCAAACAGATTATGTAATCTGTTGCAACATATTACACATCTGTTGTAAACTATCAAACAGATTAAGTCATCTGTTGCAACAGATTACCCATCTGTTGTAAATTATCAAATGGATTGAGTCATATGTTGTAATAGATTACCCATCTGTTGTAAATTATCAAATAGGCGATGTCATCTATTGTAGTTGATATTATGAGAACTCACCCCTACTCATAGATTAATCAATTAAGGTATTAGTTGGACATATGAGGTAGTAAGAATCGGTTCAGCTCAGAGTGATCGATCGACGACTCTTGTCGGGAGGAATGCAGTCCCGTCTCATCATGCATTTGCCAAAAGACTCAATTAAAGTTGTAGTTGACACTATGAGAACTCACCCCTAGTCCCAGATTATTCAATTAAGGTATTAGTTGAACATACGAGGTAGTAAGAATCGGTTCGTCTCAGAGTGATCGATCGATGACTCTTGTCGGGAGAAATGCAGTACCGTCTCATCATGCAATTGCCAAAAAACTCAATTGAAGTTGTAGTTGACCCTTTGTGCTCATTCATTATAACACCCCGTATTTAAGTACATGTATTGGCGTATTCAAGTACGTAATTGGTCTTATTTATATGGAATTAATTTTTTATTTTATTTATACCGGAATTTGCCCGTCGATGGTTCCATACGAAGGTTATTGAATAAGCTTTCCAACGATATAAAGATTTCCAAAAATGGATAAGTTTCGGATATAATCGAGCACGTTAGAAACTATAAAACGGTGGCCGGGATATGGTGAATAGTAAATGTGCAGGAAAATTTTCTGCACACAAACTACTGAGGCCTGCCAGTTTTTTGGGTCGACTTTGAACGATCATAACTCCCTTAATATAAAGAACTGGGAGAGCTACCACATATCAAAAGAAATATCTTTGAGTCTTATTTCCAATTCAATTGGTTTCATCCAAATCCAATGTCTGAGTAAGGAGTTATACTCGTTTTACTTCAGCCTCTCAAAACAGTTTTTTAGGGTCAACTTCAAACGTTCATAACTCCTTTTACAGGACGAACTGGGTGGACTACTTTATATTAAATGAAAGTTCTTTGAATTATCTATCCAACGATATCAATTTCACCCAAATCCAATATTGGAGCAAAGAGTTATGGCCGATTTACTTTAGCCTGTCAAAACAGTCCACCATGGACAGATTCGGATTTACTTAAATTTTTAAGGGCAATATGGTCATTTTCCATCACCTCATGGACGAAAATTGGTCATTATATACATATAATTAGTCTCATATCCATCAATTATCATCAAATTATTGAAAATAAGAAACCCTAGCCTAATTTCAACTCCAATTATCTTGTGATTCAACCGTAGAAAATCCAAATTAATTCCGTAGTTGTGTTCACCGTCTCGAGGGCTTCGAGAAGCACCCCTTATTTGTGCCAACAGGACTTCGAAATCAAAAGGGCTATTTTATGGTAAGGATGTAAATTATGTTGGTGTTATTTATATGGATATGTATATATATATATATATATGCATGTGAGCATAAGAAGTATGTTATTTGATTGTTGTTGAAAGATGATTGGGAAATGATGTTGGATTATTCTTGTGCATGGTTGGATTATGTTGAATTGTGAAGGGATTTGGTATTAATGATGTGGTATTGAAATGATGATTATATATATATATATATATATACACACATAAACCTATTGTTCAAGTTGGTTTTTGGAATGTTTTGCAAATATTGGTTGTATGGAATTATGGAAGAGAATTGTGGTGTTGGGTTGCTAATACTAGATGCCAAACATTTCATTGTAGATAAGTGATTTGTAAAGGCGGGAAGTTGTGTTGAATTGGTATCCGAATCTACAACGAGGTATGTAAAGCATACTCTAACAATGTTCTTTGGCATGAAAACACCAATGTTCCATCAAGTAAGATTCCGAGGTTGTCCAAAAACATGTATTGTTCTACGTTACCAACGAAGTTGTTTCCATCCTATAAAGTGTCAAAATGTTTCATTGATATACCAAAAGGCTCCTATTTCATTGTTGTGATATTGATGATTCTGAAACACATTGTTGATGTACCAATGAGTCTTTATTACATCGTTATTGTATAGAAGGTCTATTACTTGGTTCCTATTGATGTATCATTGTTTCAAAGTATCAAAAATGCGGTGGCGACCGAAATAACAATCTCAAAGATTAATTGAACTAAGTGATGGAAGTTCTCTCTTATCGGGTGGTATCCCAGGGGCATAAGCCTAGCATGGGTCGAACCCTATTTACGTGTTTATGGGTGGTATCCCAGGGGCATAAGCCTAGCATGGGTCGACCCCAGTTGATATGTACTGGGGACAGCCTAATGGTCACAGTACAGTACAATAATGATTACAAAGATGTTAAGAACGAAGGTAAAGTGATTGAATAAATTCAATGTACAGGTTGTCACAAGTTCTAGTAAGTGTGGTCCACTCCTATTACGATTTATTCACTTGTTTCGGATTTCTATTGAGCTCGTATATCATATGTGATTATCTACAGCTTTACATACTCAGTACATATTTCGTACTGACGTCCCCCACGGGGACCTGCATTTCATGCTGCAAGCACAGGTACCTCAGCTCATACACCGCACAAGTAGGAGCCAGGTCATACAACTATTGTTGGTGAGCTCCAGTTTGCTTCGGAGCTTTCCGAGTCGGTTCCTTATGTTTTGTTATTGTACAGGAGTCATGTGTGGGCGGGGGTTTGTCCCGACCCTAGTTATGTCATGTATATCCTAGAGGCTTTGTAGACATAAGGAAGGGTAAAGTCATGGAAGTTTATATAGTCATGTTATATTTGTATATGTGGTGGCCCCGACGGCCAAGTGTTATATATATATATATATATATATATATATATATATATTTGTGTGTGTTGTGCTGATACAGGTAATTAGATTCTTCTATATGCAACGAAGTGTTGTCCAAATTTTTGGTGACATGTAAGTGAAAGTACAGGTATTTGAACGGGTTCTCCCGGGCCTTCTCGGCTTCGGGTGCCAGTCCGGCCCGATGGAATTTTGGGGCGTGACATTCATCCATCCCTAATTCCACCTAGATCAATGTAGGCACTATAATTAATCTTAACATTAAGTTAATGAGAACACATTTCAACTCAGAGTGATCGATCGACGACTTGGGTCGGGATGAACGCAATACTAACACCATGCAAATACAACAACTCAATTGGATTTGTAATTGATCATGTGAGCTCATTCATTCATCCCTCGTTCCACCTAGATCGATGTAGGTACTATTATTAATCTTAACATTAAGTTAATGAGAAGCTCATTCTTTCATCCCTAGTTCATCCTAAATCAATTGCAATGAAATTCGTTGCAACAAATAACTGAGCTATTGGAGAATTTCAAACAGATAACAATATCTGTTGCAACAGATGATATTTCTTATTTAATTATCAAATAGACATTTGCATCTGTTATGACGAATGACTGAGGTGTTGAAAATTTTCAAATAGCTATTGATATATGTTGTAACAGATGACGTTTCTGATTTAATTATCAAATGACATTTCCATCTGTTGTCACAGATGACTGAGCTGTTGGGATTTCTCAAACAGATATCTAAATCTGTTGCAACAGACGACATATCTGTTTGAAAATCTTTTTGTTTTCTTTTAATTTTAAAGCAAGCTACTGTCCTAGTAGATAAAGTAGTAGTACTACTAAAGGCGGTAAAAAATATTTCTTGGATAACTTAAAAATCTCATTGAGTAGTCTTGTCCTGTCTTTTCAATGTCACCCATTTGTTTCTTCGTGCCCCTCAAATTATTAGTGAATATTAATTAATGAATATTGAAACCCCTAATACTTCTTCCTTTTCATATTGACTTGGCACTCCCATCAAGAAAATATTAATTAGGGGTTTATTTTACTACCAAATTAGTCTTATTAATTATTCTTTGTAAATATAAATTTGAATAAATACACTTTGTTTAGTCATTTAATATTAAGGGTAGTACATCTAAAAATTAGAATTATCTCATCTCTCCCCTCCTCTCCTTCAGCCCTAAATCTCTCATCTTTTTTCTTTCTATCCTCTTTAGGGTTATCACAGCCTTTTTTTTCTCTCCTCTTTCTCAAAAAATTCCGTTCGGATCTAAACCGATCGATATCCATATCTTATATTCCTCGACTGAAATTGTTGTTTTGACCCCCTTTTGATATTGTATGATATGATTCAATATTGCTCTTTCATTCTCGTCTTCTTCTTGCAACTTTATTTACATCTTTTTGTTTATTTAATTACCATTTTCCCATATCATATTTATTTAAAAAAATTGAAGGAACTTTTAATCGTTGAATAAACATACCGAGAATTTTTATTATAAGATGCGAAAAAAAGTCATCTGTTGGGAGAAGTTTAAAAGCCTTGTTGCCAGTATCATTTTTTTTATGTATTTTGTTTGTTTCTTTGTTGCTGATGCTGTTATTGATGTTGTTTGTGGGGCTGGTGATAACGCTCAATCTACAGCTCTCGTTTGAGTGTAAAGCGGTCGTTAGCAAATATAGAACCCAACCTGGGTTGGGTGTCGATCCCACAGGGAATAGCTTGGCCAACAAGTAAGCAAGATTACTAAACTTTTGGTGCAAGTCTCGTAAAAAGGGGGGATTGTAATGTGTCACCAAAACAATTAAATAAAAGCTGAAAATAGCAAAGTAAAAGAGAAAGATTGTTACGTAAGTTGTAAACAATGAGAATTGAGGCGTTGGGGTTATGTCCACCTTCTGAGGTATACGTCTCTATTGGCTATGAGTGTGTAGAATTCTGTCATGCAATTGCTTATAGAGAATTGTAGTCGATGGTAAATCCAAGCGTCTCTCGACCTAAACAAGGACTATTTCACTTTAACTCTCTCGAGCTTAAAGCGTATCTAACGGTACGAATTCTCCAAGAGGTTAGTCCAGTTACGGCACTAGCTTTTTAATAGGAAAGGGTGTCCTACTACCTTGACATTATCTCTTTTCCAGATAAATAACTTTTCTCTCGAACAAGTTAAATGTTAGACTGGCGTATTCTTGCGTTTGCAACCGCAAAGAATGTAGATTAAGATGAAGAGAATAATGATATAAGCAATATACGTGCCTCGAACTCACAAACTCACAACAATAGATAGTAACTCATTCGGCTTCCATAACCCCAACAGAGAAGTTTAGTTACCCATGAATGCGAAGGAAATCACGATTGACATTGTTATTATATCACGATATTGAGTAATGGCGTGTAGATCAAGTGATAGGCGTGAGGCGTGAATTCCTTAGCAAGGTAACGATTCTCTTGTTGCGGAAATTAAGAATAGATGAATAGAAGAAGAAAACTAGAATTAATGGAAAGATTAGAAGAGTTGTAGAATTGTTTGTAGTGTAGAATAAGAGAGGAGTAGAAGATGTAAAAAGATGATAGAAGATGTAAGAAGATTTGAGGGATGGAAGGAAGTATTGTGTTCTCCCTCCTTCCTCCCTCCTTATTCCCTAAAATCTCTAGCATGATAGGGTATTTATAATACCCATATCTTAATCCTACTAAGCTAATGAAATAAATAACCAAATCCTACTAGACTAATGAAATCCTTAACCCAAATGTACTAGGTTAAGGTAACATTATCATAATCCACATAAAATAATGAAATACATAACCTAATTGTACTAGGTTAATGTATCATTGTCAAAATCCAGCTTTGTGTCTGTAAGTTCCCAAAGTCTTCAGAAATGCTGTTTTAGCCCGGGACAGATTTTTCATGCAGCAGTTTTGGTCCCCCAAAGTCTTCAGAAATGCTGTTTTAGCCCGGGACAGATTTTCCATGCAGCAGTTTTGGTCCTTAGGCGTGTAAACTCCCTTCCCTTCCTTCGTGAGCTTTCTTTAGCGTCAAGTAAGCCATAAAATGCTGAATTATGCATCATTTATACCTGAAACTTTACTAATCATGTTCGTTAGCTCATTTACAGGAAAAAGGACTAAAAGTGCATGAAATATATAATTTGTTCTCAAAACTAGGCTAAAATATGGGCAAAATATATTGATATAGGCGCGTAAATTCGCCTATCATCAACACCCCACACTTAGAGCTTTGTTCGTCCTCGAACAAACTATCATGTCCCTCTAAACGTCAACTTAGGGTTTTACAGCAACAACACAAAATGTTCGTCAAGACAAGCACAACAATTATCAACAAAGAGTAGCTTTTCGATTATAGGTAGAAACAATTTAACCTCTAGCATAGACTCGTGATGGTGATCAACTCGCATGCAAACGTTAAGGTACAAGGAATCATATATAACTACCCAAACCTCATCAACCATGTGTGTCTCACAATATAGTACCCATCATCACTCACAAATATAGCATATTTTTCTAACATGGGTATCAAAATGTCCTTGCTCTCACTCTCACAAAGAATTCATATGTAGCAACTGATGACCATAGGCTTGCCCTTAATGTAATACTCTACTAAATGTCAGAATGCTAAGCTTAGGATCAAGTAGGTCTTTTGATGGTTGTAATGTAGGCTAAGGGACGGGTAGGACTATTTTGGCCAGGAATAGTGACTAAGTTCCTAAGCGCTTTAATACATCACTTTGTATCATTGACACTTTTTTTTTTCAACCTTTCTTCTTTCTTTTTTTTCTACCACCCTTGTTCTCCTCTTTTTTCAATTTTAAGCACAACTCACTTTTCAGCTTTCTTTTCCTTTTTCTTTTCACAACATACCTCTTATGATAGCATTTTTTTTTTCTTTTTCATAACACATTCAAGAACCATTCCAATTTATAGCATTATACTCACCCAATTTCCTTTTATGTTGTCACATGACTTTTTCACTTTAAAGCACTTAGGGATTTTGGGATCAAATTACGGTCTTGAAAGAAATGGATTAGTCTTACATACAAGGTTGTCAAAGAAATAGGCTAAAGGCTCAAAAGGGTTAACTAGGATGATGTCCATGGGTAGGTAAAACTGAAGGTAAACATGTATAGGTTGCCAAAGAAATGCCTAAATCATATCCTAAACTTACACTCCTTATTTTCGCTTTGCATACATACCAGGCAAGTTCTAGCATCAGCCACATACATAGAATATACTATTATCTCACACACACAAGGCACATGGTCGACTTGATTGGAAGTAATATAGACTTTCGACCCAACAAGTGAAGTAATTGAATCACACAATATCACATATTGAGTCACAACTAGAGCCTAAACGTCTCAATAGTCACAATTGTAGCACATACTCTTGTTATAATCTCATGCTGCCTATCAAAATAATTTCATGCGAAGCTAGAAAAAATTTACTACTAAAAAAAACGAAACAAAAATGAAACAAAAACAAACAAACATAGATGCGAATAGAGAAGTATAGCATGCAATACCACCACCCCACACTTAGTCGGGACACTGTCCTCAGTGGAAAATAAATACGAGGAACCTGGTTGGTTGGACTTATCCTCTATGTCTGGGGTCATACCCCTTGCATTGGAATCATCATCAGAGTCGTCATCCTCAGAAGTTCCTCATAAGTATCCCACTTAATTCCAAGCGTGAGTCGAGGTATTTGCAGTGAGGAGGGTTCTCCTTGCTCCTTGCGGCCTCTTTTCTTGCTCTTTTGGGAAGTGGTAGCTTTTTCTTTGCCTTGTCTTGCTTTGGGTGCCATTGTACCTGAGACTTGAAATAGTGTTAATGGTAGCACAATCCCAATGGATACAATCTATGCACAAGCAGTAGGGGTACCACCCCACACTTAGTTTTGTTGACACAAATCAGTGAAGTGAAAGTGGTCGATTACTTAGACTTCATCGACATGCGTTTTAGGAGCTATATTCCAACGAGAAAATCAGAGATATATCACTTCTTGCAACCTTTGCAATACTTTCATGTTAGGTATAACAAGACTACTACATAGGGATTACATCATGGTATCGTTTCTATCAATAAACTTAACCTCCTATGTCGGTAGGCAGTTATAAGTCTTATTCCGATGAACGGGATATTCTAACATGTAAGTATTCAAGTGATAAGATTATGCAATGTTCATTACTATAGCAATTCTGCAAGTAGTATAACAATGCATCAAAATCAAATTCAAGTCGGACATAAGTTAAGAGCATCCTAACGTACATGTTCACTCACTTGGTTTTGTATCAACAATTCAAACACATTAACATCACCAATATTTCTTCAAGATGTAGCAATTCATAATAGACATAGCAACGTAGCACTTACGAAAAATAGATGAAGAACAAGAGAGTACTTACGTGATTGAAGCCTTTGGAGATGTTCTTGTGAAGTGGGAGAGCAAAAAGAAAAGTTTTGAGATGATTTGGAGAGTATATGCGGCGCCTAGGTCAAGTTTTCAATGTGTTTGTGTTTCAAGACTAAGTCTCCTTTATATAGGAAGAGAATGGGTCGGGTTTTGACCCATTTACAATCGGTTTTGGAGACAAAAATGCTACATATGCGGCGCATAATGCTTGGCATAGTGGGACATATGCGGCGCATTGTCTATGGCATAATGGGACATATGCGCCGCATAGTCTATGGCATTTGTAGACATATGCGCCGCATAGTCTATGGCATATGAGATACTGAGACCAAATGCCATAGCATAGGCGGCGCATAGTCAAAAGCATACCTAGGAATAGGCGGCGCATAGTGTATAGCACACTAGATTCCGAGACCTTAGGCTATAGGATAGGTTGTGCATCGTTCGTGGCCTAGATTTACCAAGGCCTAGCCTTCCTCGAAGCCTATTTTGGCGTGAGAAAGGCTCAATCCATAGCCTTATGCATCACCCTTCCTAACTTACCAACTTTCCCATACAATGCGTCCAAATCGTCAATTGAAATCAATCTCCTCGTTGACTACTTCTTGCACCTATATTCGCTCAAACAAATGAAAACGATTAGTACGATGGGTTGCCTCCCACCAAGCGCCTTAGTTTTGGTCGTGGCACGACTCTTATTTTTGGATTTTTCATTTATCAAAATCAAAACAAGTACTAGAATAAAATGAAAAATGAAAAACGATAAACGATGGGTTGCCTCCCATCTAGCGCCTTATTTATTGTCGTGGCTCGACATAGTTACCTCGAGTACTTAGACTTCGTCGAGATAGATGGTTGGTCGTTTTCTGAATGGATTTAGACGATAATGAGGCTTACCTGTGGGCATGCGATCTTCTTCGAGATGGCTCATACATTTCCCCGGAGAGTCACCAATTATATCATCAATAGTCCAACCCATAGCTCTCTTGTATCTCTTCCGAGCAGCGATGAGAGCTTCTACGTGCTGTTCACTTAAATCATCTGCACTCTCCGGAAGTATATTTCTACTTTCCAAGAACACATACCTTAAATAATCGGGGAGCTCTTGCGATTCTAGTGTTGGTGTCTCGTCAATGGGAGTCTTCGCTGTTGGTTGCTTCTTGAGATCACAATCCGGTTGCTGGGAATAGGACTCTATTTCTGTTAGAATACCCATAAGTTCTTCATATTCTTTAGCATCCTCATGCTCAACATTCAGCAGCGCAGCAGACAATGGCTCAACAGTAGGCTGTTTCTCTATAGATAATGCTTTCATATCCTCATGATGAACATCAGCTACAGATAGCTCATTCATATCGCTGGGCTGCTTCATGGCTTTGCATATATCAAAGCGAATCACTTCATCATTCATTCGAAATAAAAGCTCATTATTTCTCATGTCAATAAGCACACTTCCAGTTGCGAGGAAGGGGCGTCCCAAGATTATGGGAACGTCAGAATCCACCTCACAATCCAGAATAACGAAGTCTGCAGGAAAGATAAATGAAGATACCTTCACCAACACATCATTCAAGATACCCACAGGTCGTTTTACCGACCTATCAGCCATCACGAGCCTCATATTGGTTGGTGTCAAATCGCCTAACCCCAGCTTCTTGTAGACGGATAGTGGCATCAAATTGATGCTAGCACCCAGATCGCACAATGCCTTAGCAAAATTCATAGATCCAACCGTGCAAGGAATAGTGAAAGCACCAGGGTCTGCCTTCTTCTGTACTAAGGACCTTGTGGCAATTGCACTGCAATGATGAATATTATCTACCGACTCATAGCTTACTGCCCGCTTCTTTGTCAACAGGTCCTTCATGAATTTAGCGTACCCAGGCATCTTTTCTAGCGCCTCTACCAACGGAACATTAATGGTCAGCTGCTTCAACATGGTCATGAATTTGCTGAACTTTGTATCATCCGCCACCTTCTTCAATCTTTGAGGAAAAGGTGGTGGTGGGTATGGAATTGTTCTCTCCATGGCTTTCTTCTCCTCTTGCTTCCGTTTTTCAGCTTTTCCAGGCTGCACGTTGTGAGGAGTGATGTTAAGGACGTTAGGATCGGCTGCTGTGGCATCTTCCCCTTTCGCCTTATCATCAATTTCCACTTCTTCGTCAACCACTTGCTTGCCTTTTTCTGAAGTTTCCAGCACCTTACCACTTCGGGTAGTGATGGCCATGCATGACCCATCATTCCTTGGGTTTTGCACAGTATTGCTAGGTAAAGTGCCAGCCTTTCTTTGATTGAGTGCTGCTGAAAGTTGGCTCAGTTGCTGCTCTATTTGCTTGATTGAAGTGGAATGAGAATCAACTAGTTGTTTCATGGAGGACAAATCATTAATTACCTTAGTAACTCCCGCGCTCGTTGCTTCCACTCCTTTCAATAACTTAGCCATCATGTCTTCCATACTTCCAGAATTAGATGTGGTGGTATCACGTCTACCAGGGGGAACATATACACCACTCTTTTCATTGTTTTTTCTCCAACTACCTTGGTCCTTGTTTCCAGAATTATCATAATAGTTCCGACCTTGGTTTCCTTGGGTATTCCCACGGAAACCCCCCTGATTGTTCAAGTAATTGGCTTCCTCTTCCGAATCAGATTCGTCTCTTCCTTTTGATGCAATAGCTTTCACTTTTTCGGTCTTCCCTGATAATAAATGCTTTGTAAGAAGATCCACTTGTGTTTTCATGTGCGTCATATCTTGATCACGTTCTTCTTGTCTTCTTCTTTGGTCTGCAGTCATGCCTATAGATAAAGTGGGGCTTGCTACCTCGGAATCCCTGGTATGCCAAGCTCTACTTTGTTTCGTCATGCGATCTAGCATATTGCTTGCTTGACCAAAGGTGAGGTCCATAAAAGATCCTCCAGCTGCGTTATCCACCACTGGCTTAGTTATTGAATTCAAGGCTCTATACAATATCTCCATGAGGTGAACATTAGTCATGTGATGGTTTGGGCATCTCGCTAGCTTTGTCTTGAACCTCTCCCATGTTTCATGAAGAGCTTCAGTGGGAAGCTGACGAAAGTTGCTGATTTCATCTCTCAATTGTGCCCTTTTGGATGGCGGAAAGAATCTTTCGAGGAAAGCGTCTCTCAATTGCCTCTAATTTGTAATTGAATCAGGAGTCAGCCCATTCAACCATAGTGTTGCCTCCCCAGACAGAGACAATGGGAATAGACGTAATCGAATTGCATTCTGACCAACACCAGGATTGTCAAAAGACTTGCATGTAGAAATAAAGTTGATGAGATGCATATTCGGATCATCGCCTGCTAGTCCACCAAATAATCCCTTGAGTTGCAATAACTGAATCATGGTGCTTGTGATGTTGAACTTGGCTCCGGGCGCTAATAGTGGAAGAATAATGGCTCCTGTGGCTCCGGCTCCATCAAGATCATCATCATCATCATCGAACGGTATCTCACGTTGTGCATCCATTGATGCACTGAACAAAAACCTGCAGTAAACAAAAACAAAAACTAAAAGTAAAAGTACGAGAGTCTTCGACCAAAGGGTCTAGTAATTATTACGAACTTAATTGACACTTGTATTCCCCGGCAACGACGCCAATTTTTGATAACGCTCAATCTACAACTCTCGTTTGAGTGTAAAGCGGTCGTTAGCAAATATAGAACCCAACCTGGGTTGGGTGTCGATCCCACAGGGAATAGCTTGGCCAACAAGTAAGCAAGATTACTAAACTTTTGGTGCAAGTCTCGTAAAAAGGGGGGATTGTAATGTGTCACCAAAACAATTAAATAAAAGCTGAAAATAGCAAAGTAAAAGAGAAAGATTGTTACGTAAGTTGTAAACAATGAGAATTGAGGCGTTGGGGTTATGTCCACCTTCTGAGGTATACGTCTCTATTGGCTATGAGTGTGTAGAATTCTGTCATGCAATTGCTTATAGAGAATTGTAGTCGATGGTAAATCCAAGCGTCTCTCGACCTAAACAAGGACTATTTCACTTTAACTCTCTCGAGCTTAAAGCGTATCTAACGGTACGAATTCTCCAAGAGGTTAGTCCAGTTACGGCACTAGCTTTTTAATAGGAAAGGGTGTCCTACTACCTTGACATTATCTCTTTTCCAGATAAATAACTTTTCTCTCGAACAAGTTAAATGTTAGACTGGCGTATTCTTGCGTTTGCAACCGCAAAGAATGTAGATTAAGATGAAGAGAATAATGATATAAGCAATATACGTGCCTCGAACTCACAAACTCACAACAATAGATAGTAACTCATTCGGCTTCCATAACCCCAACAGAGAAGTTTAGTTACCCATGAATGCGAAGGAAATCACGATTGACATTGTTATTATATCACGATATTGAGTAATGGCGTGTAGATCAAGTGATAGGCGTGAGGCGTGAATTCCTTAGCAAGGTAACGATTCTCTTGTTGCGAAAATTAAGAATAGATGAATAGAAGAAGAAAACTAGAATTAATGGAAAGATTAGAAGAGTTGTAGAATTGTTTGTAGTGTAGAATAAGAGAGGAGTAGAAGATGTAAAAAGATGATAGAAGATGTAAGAAGATTTGAGGGATGGAAGGAAGTATTGTGTTCTCCCTCCTTCCTCCCTCCTTATTCCCTAAAATCTCTAGCATGATAGGGTATTTATAATACCCATATCTTAATCCTACTAAGCTAATGAAATAAATAACCAAATCCTACTAGACTAATGAAATCCTTAACCCAAATGTACTAGGTTAAGGTAACATTATCATAATCCACATAAAATAATGAAATACATAACCTAATTGTACTAGGTTAATGTATCATTGTCAAAATCCAGCTTTGTGTCTGTAAGTTCCCAAAGTCTTCAGAAATGTTGTTTTAGCCCGGGACAGATTTTTCATGCAGCAGTTTTGGTCCCCCAAAGTCTTCAGAAATGCTGTTTTAGCCCGGGACAGATTTTTCATGCAGCAGTTTTGGTCCTTAGGCGTGTAAACTCCCTTCCCTTCCTTCGTGAGCTTTCTTTAGCGTCAAGTAAGCCATAAAATGCTGAATTATGCATCATTTATACCTGAAACTTTACTAATCATGTTCGTTAGCTCATTTACAGGAAAAAGGACTAAAAGTGCATGAAATATATAATTTGTTCTCAAAACTAGGCTAAAATATGGGCAAAATATATTGATATAGGCGCGTAAATTCGCCTATCATCAGCTGGCATTGTTGGAGCTTGTGGTGTGGTGTTTTTGGTGGGTTTGGCATTGTTTGAACTCGTGGTGTGGTGTGGTTTAGACGGTGGGTGCTTCTTAGCTTAAAAATAGTGGAGTCCGAACAATCAACACAAGGAGTAAGGGAGAAAAAAATAAAAATTTTAAAGTGAATAAGAAGAGAAGAGTTGGTTACTAAAATTTAAAAAATATGTGCTGAGTGGGAATTGAACTCAAGACCAAAAGAAATAAATAGCCTTAAGCACCCATAAACAACAACTAGGCTAACCAAACAACTCTTACTATGGGTGCTCACTGATTAGATTATATTTTTTTTTTTATTTCCACATACATATATAAAGTTCGATACGAGTTCAGTCTGTGCTCGCGCTCTCGAAGGACTCCATGTGGGTCTGTCCCTTGTTGTTGATGGTGTTGGAACGTAGGATGTATGCTTCTTTGTAGTTGATGATGTTGGTGGAACAAATATTGTTGTTTTCTTTGTTGTTGATGTTTTTTATTTGTTGTTTGTAGTTTATGTTGTTGTTGATGTTGCAACAGACGGAGCAACTGATGGAACAAATCAAACCACCGGCAAGGCTGCTATGTATTCCAACAGACTCCATATCTGTTGCATCAGACTCCATATCTGACGCAACAGACTCCACATCTGACGCAACTATTCGGAATTTATGTGTTGTGTGTGTTACTTAAATAAAACTGGTGACTTTATTAATATATAAATTAAAAAAAAAATAGATCTAAGTACAACATTTTATCTTTTTGTTGTATTTTCGAAAGAAACAGATTGGTAATCTGTTGCAAAATATATTCCACCTGTCAGATAACTTACAACATATGGACAATCTGTTGCAATAGATGTATATATCAGTTTGCTTTTCCATCAGTTGTGGCGTCTGTTGCAACTTGCTAATCATCTGTTTATTCAATTTCATCGAGAGCAATAGATTTTTCTAAACACTTCTTGGACAAACTCAATTTTTGCTCTTGGACTGCTTTTTTTTTTTTTTGTATCCTTCAAGCTGGCCTCTAAATTCAATTTTTGCCCTCAATCCAATAGCAAAAATTTAGTTTGATTGAAGGATGGAAAGAAAAAAAGAGAAGCAATCCAAGAGCAAAAATTGAATTTGGCCAAGAAGTGTTTAGAAAAATCGATTGCTCTCAATGAAATTGAATAAACAGATGACGAGCAAGTTGCAATGGACGCCACAGCTACAGAAAAAGCAAACTGATATATCCATCTGTTGCAACAGATTGTCCATATGTTGTAAGTTATCTGACAGGTGGAATATATTTTGCAACAGATTACCAATTTTTATCTTTCTGAAATACAACAAAAAAATAAAATGTTGTATTTAGATCCATTTTTTTTTTCTAATTTACTTATTAATAAAGTCACAAGTATTATTTAAGTAACACACACAACACATAAATCCCAAATAGTTTTAGCAATATTGCATTAAATCCCGGATAGTTTGCTAATTACATCTTATCCCAAAATTTCGAATTGTGATACATATGTTAAACAGTGATACATATAGCATATGTATCACTAGTAAATATGAATCCGGAATTTTATGTAATTTTTTTAAAACATTAAGGGATATTGTGTAATATGGTGTCTTAAATATGGGATTTGTGTAATTTATCCTTTTAAGAGATATGAACAGTCGTGCTTTTTGTTTGACTAAGTCCAGTCCCTTCTAATTCTCAATCATTTTATAAATAGGTCCCTCCGGCCTCCTCACTCACTCTCACTCACTCTCGTTCATTCTACTATACTTACAATACTAATATGTCAAATCCAGATTCGTACAAAAAGGTTCATATCGAGTCCTTGCAGGAATTTCAAAGGCAGTTTGATGAACTCCAGAGGGATTTGGCCGACTTCCAAGCAAGGCTGAGGAGGGCTCTGCTGCTGCCGGATGAAAATTGTGATGTTGACAATAATAATAGTAATAATAATAATAATAATAATAATAATAATAATAATTAGGCTATATTTTTCTTTCTTTTAGCGTATGTATTTCCCTTTTTTATATCTGATCTACCTATAAGGGATTCAAAAAAATCCATGTATATGTTTGGTTTGGTTTGGTTTGGTTTGGTTTGGTTTGGTTTGGTTTGGTTTGGTTTGGTTTGGTTTGGTCGATTTTGAATTTTTAATTCTTATTTAATATTAAATTATCATTCTATTTATTCCCTATTCAAAACATGTCGGCAGTTGGAGTTAGGGATGCGGTCATGATGAGAAATTCTCCTAAAAATGGTTCGTTAATAAATAATAAGGAACTAAATGATATTATAATCGTAAAAGAAAGATTATTTAATTTAAAAAAAGTCACAACATTGGATTAATTTAATTAAGATATATATATATGATGATATGATTTTTAAGAAAAAAGTTAATGAATAGTCGTGACTGTGACTTTTATCTAAACACATTCAACAAACAAACAAAAACAAAAAACGCTTCTGATGCATCAAATTCCTCATCTGTTGCGACTTATGAATCAGTTAGAAGAAATCAAAAAAGCTCCTTAAACAGATGGTCGATTTATAGCAACAGATGGTATATCCGTTGAAACAGATGGGTTATCTGATGCAACAGATATACAATCTGTTGCCATAACTCAATTAATAAAAATGGTTATCAAAGAAACGGAAAGATTAAGTCACCACCAGCTTGATTTAATTAAGTTATTTCTTTTCACAGAAAAGAATAAGGAAATAAATGATAAACACAATTTAAACCGTAAAAAACTCACTAGAAATATTCTTATTTTTAAATCTTCTTTATTAATTTATATAATTAAAAAATCAGAAAATTTGGATGTCATTAAGATAAAAAAAAAATTAAAAGATATATATATTATATGTTGCAACAGATATATTATCTGATGCAACAGTTGAACTATTTGTTGCAACGGATGATATATCTATTGTAATAGATGATTTATCTGATGCAACAGATACATAATCTGTTGTGCAACTCAGTGTAAAAAATAAACGATTGTTGGAAAGAACTAATTATTTTAATAATTATAAAGCTAAGTTTCAAGCTGAAAAGTTATGACCTATCATAATATTGATTAATTTAATTAAGTCATAACTTTTTACAGTAATCAAGAATGTCATTAATAAGTGGAGGTGAACAGTTGTGCATTTAAATCTGCTTTATTAATTTATATAATTAAAAAGTCAGAAAATTTGGATGTCATGAAGATAATATATTTATTTTTTTAAATATATATATTATATGTTGCAACAGATATATTATTTGATGCAACAGTTGAACTATTTGTTGCAACGGATGATATATCTATTGTAATAGATGATTTATCTGATGCAACAGATATATAATTTGTTGTGCAACTCAGTGTAAAAAATAAACGGTTGCTGGAAAGAACTAATTATTTTAATAATTATAAAGCTAAGTTTCAAGCTGAAAAGTTATGACCTATCGTAATATTGATTAATTTAATTAAGTCATAACTTTTTACAGTAATCAAGAATGTCATTAATAAATGGAGGTGAACAGTTGTGCCTTTAAATCTGCTTTATTAATTTATATAATTAAAAAGTCAGAAAATTTGGATGTCATGAAGATATTATATTTTAAATATATATATATATATATTATATGTTGCAACAGATATATTATCGGATGCAACAGGTTATCTATTTGTTGCAAATCATGATATATCTGTTGTAACAGATGATTTATCTGATGCAACAGATATATTATCTGTTGTCCAAAACAGTGTAAAAAAAATGGTTCCTGAAAAGAACTAATTATTAATAATAATAAAGCTGAAAAGTCATGACTTATCATAATATTGATTAATTTAATTAAGTCATAATTTTTTACAGTAATCAAGAATGTCATTAATAAATGGAGGTGAACAGTTGCGATTTTTTGCCTAACTCATTCAAGTTCAATCCTCTATAAATAGGTCTCTCCTTACTCAATCGTTCGTTCTACAAATAGGTCCCTCCTTACTCAATCGTTCGTTCTACTAAACACTAGGTATTCCTCGCTCTTGTTACACCTTCAACTACTTTCTCTTCAAGGACTTGATAGCTTTTTCCTGTCTCTGGTGGGTTTTTTTCTTGATTTTTGTGTAAATATACGTTGTATTACATTACATTACATTCGAATTCTTTTTTTTCTTTACTTTTGTCTTTACGTTTGTGTTTTGTCAACTTATGAGTTTTTTAGATATAGCTGATCCTGTGTGGGATGTCGCTATTTTATGAGACGCCATGAGGGAACTGCAGAAGGAGGTTCATGACCTGCATTGGGAGTTGGCCGCCGTCAGAGTAAGGATGCTGCGGGAGATCCGCAGGCTGCGAAGGGCGCTGCTGCTGCCCTTTGAAGATTGGCCGGTTGGACATACAAATAACAATGATGTTAATAATGATGATAATAATAATTAAGCTTTTTTCTGTTATCTATGTATTTTTTTTGTTTGTTTTATAAAAAATTATGTTTGATGCACTTGACTTTTTATTTCTTATTTAATTTTCGTGTTGTCTATTTCTATTTCTTAACGAATGACATATCTACAATTAAGGAATAATTTGATTCCAGTATCAATAGCAAGAACATATGAGTTATCTGTTAGGTTTTGTGTGTGACAGGAGTTGTATTTTGTTGTTCGAAATATATTAGTAATCTGATGAAACAGATTATTTATCTGTTGAAACACATTACTAATCTGGTGCAACAGAATACCCATCTATTCGATTCATAATCATATTACGGGTACCTAAAACCCTTAAACATGAATCCAACATGAATCTACTGTTACAACAGAACATTTATCTGGTGCCGCAGATAATGGATCTTTTTAAACAGATTGCTCTTGTATTGCATTCATGTTCGCATGCAAACTATTGTTGAAAAAACAACACACTAGCAGTTACCCCGATTCAACTAAAAAGCATAATCTGACTTACCAAAGTCTCCTCTCAAGTAAATTCCAAAGTTGAAAGTGATTTACGAAATAAAATTTGACATAAGAATTTGGTCAGAGAGCAACAGTTGGGGTAACAACAACAACAACAATGGTCAGCAAGAAGAATATGAAGTTGATAATGAAGTATAAGATGATGATAATGAATCAGAAGATGATGAATAAAGCAGCAACAACAATGAACAACAAATATCGCGAAGAGAGAGAAAATAACAACGGATGAGGAGAGAGAAAAAGACGTCTTTTTTTCCTTCGTTCCCCATTATATATTAACTAACATTCAAATCAAAGTGTAAATTTAAAAACTTGTGGGTTATTTTGAAATTTTCCAAACTTTCTTAAACCATAATGAAGTAATTGTCACATCTACTCAATTATTAAGACTTGTGTTACCTACACCTCATTTTAAAACTTTTTTGTCACCTATGGCCCAAACCCCCTAGTAAGTACCCATCATTCTTAACCAAAGGTCTCAGGTTCGAGTCCCCCGCTGCGAAGTCGCCTTTGTTATGAAGCGCTTTACCTCTAATGTGAAACTTTTCGATATGAATTTAGATTTAATCAGGCTCCAATATGAATACCAAAATTCAACCAGTGACCCCAGCATTATCTTTAATTCACTTTCAAGTACTAGCTATAAATACATTTCTTTTAGTTTTTATTGTAATTACATTTAGGGGTCTTTTAGTCGAGTATATTAAAAAGAATAATGTATTATGTATTAGTTTTGTGTATTATTAGTATCTTATTTTATATATTTGTTAGTCTATGTATAACTTATGCAAGGCATTAATTATACATTTTATTGTGTATTGGGGTGTGTATTACTAATACCTCAAAATTCACGGCATTAACATGATTAAAGATACAATTATCCCTCAAAAGTGTTTCTGCATCATTTTCAATATATATGTGGAGGGTATTTTTGTAAAAAAATAAAATTATGTAATTCATGTTATTTTTAATACATCAAATCGAAACACTGCAGAAGAAAAATACAAACATAACTAGTGCAAGCATAGCTAACACGAGCATTACTAATATACCATGTTTTGCATTATTCTTATGTACTCTACCAAACGACCCTTTAGGGACATAGGAAGCGGAAATGAAAAGGGAATTACAGAGTGTGGAATCGAATCTACACCGATAATGTAAAAAAATTCAAATAGTCAATTAACTAGACTATTAAAATTCCCCGACTCTAAGGGCTTGTTTGGTTGTTTTTTAGAGTTATATATGCATGTATTAGAGATGCAAGGTTTAGTTGTTGGTTAGAGTTATATAGGTATTAAAATGCAAAATTTAAAAATGAACAAATTATTATTATAGAATTTAAATATGTCGGGCTTAGTTTTTCCATCTTCTGCCACATATAAAATAATATATAGATTGACTCGTAATTTATAACTATTTCATTTATGCAAGACTATAAAATACATATTAGATTATTTTACTTTTAAGGAAATAAAAAGGACACGTCACAGGGATAGAAAATCAGATTATTTAATAATCGTTTTGTAGCATATATTTTCTATTTATAAAATAAATTATGATGGAGAAATTTTAATAATCATTTTGTAGCATATATTTTCTATTTATAAAATAAATTATGATGGAGAAATTATTGCACGTCTTTGTCTCTATTTTACTTAGAAATATTCAAAACAAATTATTATATTTCTTATATGAAATATAATAATGTTGAGTGAAAGAGATGGTATTTAAAAGCATATGAAAAAAAAAGAAACTCAATTTTTTCTTATGGGGGAAAAGTTTATATATACAAATTATTTATCAAATATAGCAAGAGATTTTCGGTTTGGTGGTTGCTACCAAGACGATTTATTTATGTCCATCAAAAGACCTCGAGATGCTCGTGCTCCTCAGCTCAATGCTACACTTCGACAGGTACGAATTAAGACGCTTCAGAAGAAAAGCTACATCCGCTATTTGCATTCATCCGGACAGGCAAAACTGATAATATCGAGAACGGAACCATCGAGTTTGTTATGAGATTTTGGAGGGGGCGTTGTTGAATGAATTGACTTCGGTCTGATTTTCTAAAACACGAGTGGATCAGAATAATAGAACTCTTCCTCGGATAAAGATGTCTCCGACGCTGCTCTCCCGCCAAGAAGATTTTTTTCTATTGTGATTTTTTTGGCGGAAAGAGGGCGATGATGGATGAGATGAGTACACTTGAAAAGAATAAAGCATGGGAGATAGTCATTTACGAAATATAGGAGTTTTTTTTTTCAAAACATATACAAAGTCATACGTTGAATCTCGTTCAAGACTTAAATTTTTACTCAATTTTGTGTATAAAAACTTATCAAATATGTATATAACCGTAAAATTTTTATGCGAAATTCATGTTAGTTTTCTAAAGAGAAAAATACACTCTCCGTATCTTTTTTCAGGAAACGAGTCGTTTATCATTATGATAGGTGTCAAGTGAAAGTGCAGTGATGTTAGCTGAGCATCCTAACAGATCGGTAGGTTTGAATCTTTTTCCTACATGACCTGACCAATTTGATCGGAAACTCGTCTTTCATTGTTCAAATCCTTGAAAATACTTAAAAGATCTTTTGAATTGCTCTGCCGGATCGGTCACTCATGATCTTTAGTCTTTATTTCGACTCGATGAAAAAAAAAAAAAAAAAAAATCGCTTCGCACCATGTTTACACGAAACACAAATATTTTGGGTCGTTTAACACGAACATAAAAGGTATAGGCCCATAAACTTCTCGTGGGCTTATTTCCAAAACAATTTAAAAAGCCCAAACTTTTTGTTCCACTTACAAGGCCTGGTTAGTTTGCTACATGCAAATGGTGTATATATGAATTATGAATATATGTATATATGTATACCCGGGTGATCCCGGACCATCATGCAACAATTATATCAAAAGAATTAAGCACCACGTTAGCTCGAAAGTGCCATTATAACAAAATAAGTAGTGTACAAGAGTCGATGTGTTACACTTGACCCCGTTTATTTATGCTACACAACTCATAAACAAATACGTACGGAATAGAAAGATGCTAACACCTCTAAATTGCCACTCAGTGACGAAGGATCTATTTCCGACGAAGGATCTATCGGAAACAACCTCTCTACTTCCTCTGAGGTAGCGGTATGAACTGCATACATTTTACCCTCCTCAGACCCCACTTTATAGGAATACACTGGATCTGTTGTTGTTGTTGTTGGACTTATATTTGAATAAACCTCGTAATCTTAAGAAAGTGGGCTTTTTAGTTACTCTATAATACAAAAAAAATAATTTTATTGTAGAATAATTGATCCATAATATGTTTCTAATGGATCCATTATAAACCAAGGCCCACTAACCCTTAGTCCACTAGATCGTTATTGTAAGACTTGGGAGCCCATTTATTAAGAGGGCCCCCTATAAAGAACCTTTAAGCCCAATTTGAATTTGGGCCTTCACATGGTAAAAAAGTTTCATAGGATATGACAAGTTTCGATATACGGTGTCGTTATACAAGTTTCATACGGTTGAAGTTCAGGCATTTTGTCTGAAGTTTAGAGGGAAACGATAAAACTTTAGTTATTATATATGCATGAGCTTTAGACAAAAACGTCTCGACAGATAAAAATAAATGAATTTAGACATATATGATTGAAGTTCAAGCAAAAATGACTACGTACTATTAGTCTATAAATATGACTAAAATGATGGGCCCAAAATTGGATATTTGTGCATTTTCTTGAGTTCCATCTATTTTTTTCTTAAAAAAAAATGAACTTTGTCGAGGTACATAATCAGCTTTCGATATATCCAACGAAGATATATAATTAGTTGAGATTTTTTAATTACCTTGTAAGAATGGAGATTTATGCAAATATGATACGTTAAGGTATATGTTTATGTTTTTTTTTGTTTTTTTTTTACTAAAATGAGATATTTTTCTTCCAAATATATATGTTAAAAAAATGAAATGAGAGTACTATTATAAGTATCTTTTAATGCTTAACCATAAAGATTAACAAAATTAATCACTCTTGCTCTTATCTTTAAAATTAATAATTCCCCATAAGATTAACAAATTAATCACTCTTGTCCTTATCTTTAAAATTGATAATTACCCTTAATATTATGATTAGTATTGCCTTGTAAGGAAGTATAGTAATATTTTACAATTCAAATATTCAATCTATGTTCATTAATTAATTTAATTATTATTTAATACAAGAAATGATTAACTCTTGAACTTTTCTCTTTCATGCCTAAATCCCTTTCTCTTCTTGTCTCAAATTTTTCTTTTACAAGTTACTTAAAATAATATTAATTCAAAAGGATTTTTGACTATCTTCCCTTTTTTACATTTTAATATATAACATTTTCAATTAAGTATTTACTCTATATTATTATTTCATAATTAAGATGTTTTGTAATGGTCAAAGCATTGAATAATTTGATTTTTTTTCATAATCATAATATTCAGGTTAGCTTTCACACAACCCCAACTAAATCTACGAGGTATCTGTCACTCCACCAGCAATAAATATTAAATAACTCTATTTACCGAAACTTCTCAACCAGGTGTGGAGCTATCCTTGGGTCAGGGGGTTCATTCGAATCCGCTTTAACCGATAATTATAATATTTATACATAATTAAAATTATTTTTTTATGTATAATAATAGATATTAAACCTCCTTCGATTGATTTGTATATCTATTTTTGAACTCTCTTAATAAAAATTTTAGGTCCACCACTATTCTCAACTCACGTCATTGCTTAGTAAGTCATTAGTATTACTAAAAGTAAAATAGAAAAAAAATAATTTTATTAAAAAAAGTTTGACACCAGAGTAAATTCCAAAATACACAAATATAATAAGTATTTAATAAAATTTATATTTTTTTTATTATTAGGTGCACACTTTTCGTTGGGGGTAAGATTTGACTAAGCGTGAGAAAGCACAAACTTTGAGTTCAAGATATTCATGATTTTATTTTATTTTATTTTATTGTAATATAAAATTAGAAGCTTTCTTCGATTTTGTAAATTAATAAATAAATTAATGAATTAATGAATTAATAATAAGGTCTTGGGGCGTGAATATTAAAGAATCAAATCACATGGGAAGGGGGCAATAAAGTGTTTTTTAGATTCTGAATTTATAACCTTTAATTATAACACTGCAGCTTTTTAATTTCATGCTTAAGAACAAAAATAAAATTAAATTAAAGAAAATTACAAAACTAGGGGTCTATTTATTATTTTATATTTTACATTATGTATAATTAAATTTTATATTGTTTGAAAGTGAAATCCATTCAATCCCTTGTAAAGAAATAAAAATATTATTTAACTTTTAGTTTTTTATCACACGATTTAAAATACAAAGAATAAATTAATAATTTTGGTTTGAAAATAAAAGTAAATTTACTATTTCAACAACTCATCATTTATATCTACATGACACCACTTAAAGAAAATAATATATTATTGTTAGCCTAATTAAAAAAGACTCATCATGCCATTACATGATCATGAAAGATTACTATGTATTTTATATTTTGTAATGGCATCATGTAAATATTACTATGTAATATGGATTACTTATAAAGTTTTACTTATCTAGTTGTTTCATATGTATATGTTTGATAATGATTTACAATATTTTTGTCTTTTCAAATATATTTAATGATAAATAGTTGAATTTTTATTATAAAATTAGAAACGAAAATATTTGAAATAAGATGGGAGTGGCTTCGATTGAGGATAAGATAGTGAGTCGAAGCAAGGTTGAATAGTTGAGATATGACTCAGACCCGTTTGATCATAGATTTAATTTTCGAGAAATTTTTTAGCAAATAGTATTTGGTCATACAATTTGTCGTTTTTTGACAATAATTCAAATTTTTAGATATTATTTGGGCCTAATTTCAATTTATGCGATAGGACAATAACCTTAGATAGGAAGCACGATAGAAGATTGGTAGGTCATCGAGCTTTGTTTCTATTACCTTTCATTTTAGCTGTTTTTGTTCTTCGATTTATGTTACTTTTCTTTTTTTAATGTTCTATCATATTTTCTTTAATATTTTATCATATTTTCTTACTTCCATTACTATTTATTTTTTTTCAAATTGCTTTGACTTGAATTCAGAGTCTATCAAAAATTATCTCTCTATTTCTAAAAATAAGAATAATGTTTTGTATATTTTATATTTTTATATTTTATTTATGAGACTATACTAAATACATTGTTGTTGTTATTATTATATTGATGTTAATTTTGATTTATTAAATGGAAAAATTGGATAACAACCCACTAAATTATTTCTCGTGGTAAAGTGGTCCCTATTCCCTCATAGATTGACAACTCAAATAAAATTATTATTAGTTTAATATTTGTCTATAGTATACTTTGGACTTTCTTCCATCTAAAGATAAAATTTATTCTTTTAAATTTTATTTTTTTTAGTAATAATTAATTAGTTGTTGGGACTATTGAATACTCTGATTATTTTTTTAATTTTTTTTGATGCATGTAGATGACCCACTGCTTTACCAAGACAGTTATTGGAACTCTAAATTAAATTAAATTTCTCTTTTGTTATTTTAATAGTAAATTCATATTTAGCTGTCACATCATAGCTTGATTAAATAAATATAAAAAATAATTAAATTTGGTAATTTAGATATTTTCCACCATGCTTATCACTAGGGAATCTACTCCTTTTCATATTTACTTTTCCTTTTCTCTTGTATAAAATGTTTATTTTAATTCCAACCCAAAAGATAAATAAATAAGTTTTGCCTTTTCCTTTTTGAAAAGATTAGCACGCTCGTTTGGTTTGAAAATAAATTATTTAAAAAATAATTTATTTAAAAATTAATTATATTTATATTATTAATTTGTCTTCAATATGAATAAAAATAACGTTACACTTTCAAAATAACTAATATTAAGATAGTTATTTTATGATTTTTCTCAATCAAACATAAAATATTCAAAGTCATCGTAAAATTAATTTTATAATTAATTACTTTTTATCTCTCACATTAAATGAGCACATAGTTAATTATTGATAAAGTTTGACTAAATATATTTTAATATTCAAAGTAATTTATATGTATGCTTTTGATTTCATTCTAGTTTCGACTATGACCCTTCATAAACAAATTATTAAGTTTGCCTTTCGTTTTAATTTGTTTGTTTTATTTTTCTTTTTAAGTAATTTTAGAAAGAATTTTTTTGTTTTTGTTTTTATATAATTTTTTTATTTTAACTTTTCACATCAAATATTTAAAGCTATAATATTCAAAAAAAAAATCTTTACTTTTTAAAAATTTTCTGCCAATCAAAATTAACAGATATATTAAAAGAGAAGGAATACAAACAATTCAATTGCTAATATGTGATGTTGAGTTTATACTGATCTTTTTCACTTGAGGGTAGTTCTAAAAATAATTAAAACATAATATATTTCTATCATAAAGGAATTAAAACTACATATTATAAAAAATAAAATTCTAATTTATCAATAATTGGAGATCAAAAGAAAAATTATCCTATTTTTTTTATCCAGAATATATGTACAAAAATAGAGTTTTTCTTTTCATCAGGTTTAAGAAAAGTAAAACAAAAGATTTACATAAAGGGACTCACCATCTGAAAGCAACCTCAACTAAGTATTGCTTCTTTTAAATATATATATATATATATATATATTTGTGATATTTATACTGATGTTTGATTAGATTTGAATTATGTATATTATTTTTAGGGTTGATATTCGGAATAAAAAAATTTATTTCATTTTTAGCGGCTCAACTTTGATACCTCTAATTAAAATAAAAGAAATTCTAATTCTTCCATCACAATTCATGTAAGTAACAAAGTAGTATTTGAGAAAATGAAATTCATTTTCTTTTAACGTGGTTAAATTTGAAGTTTGTCACGCCCCAAATTTGGATGGGACGGACAAGTACCATATGGACATATATGTTATACGAGATAATGCATCAAAACTCTCCTGAACTTATCTTCCCAACTTATTTTACATTTAAATTAATTTTTCATTTATTTATCCCCCTTAACATTTTTAGAGTAAATTAATTTCACCCCTTAATATATAATACCACTCTCATGAGGAAGAGTACATTACACTCGCTGACACGTCAGCGCCACGTCAGCACTATGTCGGAGCCACATATATATATTTTCTTTTAAATATATATAAAATATTTTAAATTTTTAAAATAACCCCACCCCTCATTTTCCATCTTCTTCATAACCCCCCTCGCCCCTCTCTCCCATCCATCACCACACCTACACATATCCCGTCCACCCCCACACTGCCACACCTGCACACACACGTCATATTTTTCGGTGAATTTTCGACGAAATACTCCATTACCACCATAAAAAATATAATAAAATAGTGATAAAAAACTCAACCACCTAGTAAATTCGATCAAATCAACACCAAATTCTCTAAAATCAACAACTAAACATTCAAATCATGTCAATTTTTTAATTTTCAAATTCAATTTCATTTGTTTTTTTTATTGAAGATGAACGAGGAGAAATTGGAGGTAGGGGTGTGATTTGGTAATTGGAGAAGTAATTAGGGTTAGATTTTGGAGGAGGAGGGGGGGGTTGGTGGTGGTGGTTGGCAGGTTTGGGAGGAGATTATGATGGGGTTGGGTGGGGGGGGGGGGGTAGAAGAAGAAGGAGAGAATTTTTTTTTCTTTTTTTATTATATATATATATATATATATATATATATATATATATATTAGTAGGCGTTTTAAAAATAAAAAAATAAAAAATCACGTATTTTTTTTTCTTTTAAAAATAAATAAATAAATCACGTCAGCATTAGGGTTAGAATTAATTCACTTTAAAGATGTTAAGGAGGTAAATAATTATTTGTAAAGTTTAAGTGCTAAATTAAGTTGTCGGGACAAGTTCAGGAAATTTTGATGTATTATGTCTATAATATATGACATATGATATATCAAAAATCTATGTACATTTGACAACTGATAAAGATGATATAGATATATAATATGTACTGATATGTGAAGCAAATAAAATAACAAGTATAAAAGATAGCATAATAACAACATCAAATATTATAGGCCAAATCAGGGATGGGCATGGTATGGTATTGTGTGGTATTTAAAGCTTCGGTATGATAATTTTGATATTTAATTTTTAAAAATATTATACTATTACTATACCATATTAATTCGGTATGGTTCGGTATTTTGATGTTTGATTTTGATATTTTGCGGTATGGTTATCGGTAACTTTAGTTTGTTTAACTTTGACAATATATATTCGTACATTAGAGTATTATTACTTTGACTTTTCAAAAGCATGTCTTAATTGTATCATAAAAATGCATTACACATGTAGAAATATTGAAAAAGAAGTACAAATAATTCCTTTTATTAGTCAATTACACCAAAAAGACATTTCAATCAAGATAGAGTAGCGAAAGTTTCAAAGTCTAAACATTTTTATACTAATACTATTTTTTTCCTTTTGTGTGTGTGTGTGTGTGTATATATATATATATATATATATATATATATATAAGTTACTTATGTAACTAAATATACTTCGGTATGATATTCGGTATTTCGGTATGTCATTTGTAAATAACCTATACCATACCATATACCCAAAAAATTTAAAATGTATACCATATATCATATCAAATACCATAATATCAAAAATCACGGTATCAAAAATTTTGGTTCGGTATGGTAATTCGGTATATACCATACCATGCTCACTCCTAGGCCAAACCCATCGACACCCCCCTGAACTTGGCACGATCTTTCACTTTGACACTTCAAGTGGACGTTGTTCACTTTTGACGCCTCAAATAGTATACGCGGATGTTATTTTGAAACTTTTTGCTGAATCAGCAAAAATATACCGTGTGCGTGTATTACACGCGTCAATGACGTGTAAAGTGACTAATAATATTATGACATTTGTCATTTTTCTCCAAATTAATTGTTAATTAAAATAAAAAAAATACCAATCAAATATTAACACTTGGCAATTTTTTAACTTAAATAATTATAAAAAAATTATAAAATTTAATTCCCTCCACCCCACCAATCCCCATCTGTCTTCTACAGCCACCCCACCCCCTCACCATCTACCCGCATCCCTACCCCTCAATTATCTTCTCCAGCCTACCCACCCACCCCTCACCCCCCTCCACCAATTCTCATCCGTCTTCTCCAACCCACCCAACCCCCTCACCACCTGCCCGCTCCCAGCCTACCCATCCCCCTACGCGCTTTTCCACCCCTCAATATGATATCATCTCCAATAAATAATAAAGTGTAAAGTGAAGAATTTGGTGAAATCTTAATACAGTTAGTAGAAATCTATTATGTTTTTGTGTATGTTCATTAGCATGGTGAATTGAAACATCACAATCTCTACAAAAAAAAAAAACTTAAATTCACAAAAATGGTGAAATGTTTTTTCTTGACTTTCTCCTCTCTTTTTTCCTGTTGATTCGACCCATGAATGAAAAATTATTTTAAGAAGGAAACTCATTTTAAGAAACAAGAATGATTAAAATCAACACAAGGGAAAATCAACCAATCTTATTTCTTGATTTCTTATTTCTTAAAGAAGAAAAATTCTTGATTTTTTGTTAAAATCAACCATTATTATTTCTCAAATAGTGAATTAAACTTGTTTCTTGATTTTTGCTTTTTTTTTTTCTCTGTTAATTCGATCAATGAAAGAGAAATTCGTGTATAGATGTGTTAAGGAAAGGAAAAAATGGTGGGAAAAAAATGGATTGAAAGAGTGAGGAAGAAAGAGAAGGAAGATGAAAAAATTACGAAAATACCCTTGAAACGCTCTTAAAAGTGAGTGTAATACACTCACTTTGTTGAATTAGCAAAATGTGTCAAAATGACACACTTATAGCTACATGAGGTGCCAAAAGTAAACAACGTCCACTTGAGGTGCCAAAGTGAAAGATTGTGCCAAGTTTAGGGAGCTGTCGATGGGTTTGACCAATATTATACTTAACTAAGTGTGACACCCCAACTTAGGATAATGAGTCCCACATCGGCAAAACACAAGAGGAATGTTGGGTGTATAAGTAAGCAAGTCTTACACCCTAGTAACGTGTTTTAAGGACTTCCGGGTCTGGGTCCAAAACGGACAATATCATTAGTGGGTTGGGAAGTTACATGGGTATCTTCGGGCCTTCGTGGTTCGGGATGTCCGTCGCAGCCAGGGTCTCGGCTCGGGTTGTGAAATAATGGTATCAGAGTCGCTCCTGTGTCAGCCTTGTCGATGTGGGTCAGAGTTCAAACTGAGTGTAGGCGAATCCCGGTAAGGTGAGGCAAACCTCAATCCTGAGTCTAGGCAAATCCCATTCGGTGGGCCAAACCTCAGCGAGGACGGTGAGTCTATAAGAGGGGGTGTATGTGACACCCCAACTTAGAATAATGAGTCCCACATCGGCAAAACACAGGAGGGATGCTGGGTATATAAGTAAGCAAGTCTTACACCCTAGTGACGCGTTTTAAACCCGTGCGGACCTGGATCCAAAGCGGATAATATCACTAGTGAGTTGGAGAGTTACAAGGGTATCTTTGGGCCTTCATGGTTCGGGATGCCCGTCGCAGCTCGGACCTCGGCCTCGGCTCGGGTCGTGACACTAAGATACATACATGTTCATATTATTCTTGCCCGCCTGGTTCAAATTTAGAGCGTGACAAATTTAGTATCAGAGCTAGATTGAAGTGTCCCAAAAAATTATCTGTAAAACTACGTCTAATAGTGTTTTTCTTATGAATGCTTGTGTTGCTCGCCGTATTTATAGGTCGGGGACTAAGCAGAGCCAACGGTTTATGGCATCAAGACCATGTTTTTCAGAGAGGCATGGACCAGGATTACCACCTAGGCCTCATTGTAATCAGTGCGGTGATCATATCAGTTTGCAATTTAAAAACCTGTATAACTAATGCATGTATGAGTTATGAGGAGATCGATGCATTACCTTATACATGGCAGAAAATGGAAAAGTTATATCCGCATAATTAATATTTGCATAATTCTAACCAATTACCAAATGACCCTTTGAGGAGTTATAATAAGTAGTATCAGGGGATCGATTGGTACATAGGATAAGGATAACAAATTTTTTAAATGTACTTTATCCCGTATTTAGTTTAAAATATTAGCTAATTTCGTGATTATTTTATCACATCATCTACACTACTAAAATGGTCGAATTATCTCATATAACATAAGAAATAAAATAATCTCATGAAATGTTTCAATTTTCAACTCATAAATTATTTTTACTTATCCCAATCGGTGTATCAATAATTTAATGTTTCTTAAATAGTTGATTTTACAGCTATTAATTTGTGATAAAATGGTAGGTGAAGTTAATAAATTGGTTTTGCTAATTTTGATTATGTAGGCTTTATATTCCCCCCACATTATAAGTCAAGAAATAAAAATCACAAGAATATTCTCAATTCGTAAAATTAATATTCACTTCTTCATTTAAAATTATTTTATACCATTATCTTATTAAATAAAATAAAAAATATATTTTTTTATATGAATTAAAACCTTTCTAGCAAATCAAAAGCCTATTTTCAACTAGTAGATAACCTATTTTTATAACTAAATTTGTATTACCTAATTTTTATACCTAGATTATCACTCTATTATGATTGATCTTTAATTAAGCCTTTACTTATATGGATTTATAAGTCTTTCAAAAAAAATTCTTTTTATAATTTTATATGTGTCATCTCTTTTTAGCTCTTTCGCTTATTATAATTTTACATTACAAACTAATTTATTTGTAGATCGACGCAAAACATATTCAAACTATCTCATTAAAATTCAATATTTCATGAATTATTGAAAATTGAAATAATATTTCAAGATGAATTAAACCCTAAAATGGGAAAAGTAACTTATTTTGCAATAATTAGGTGAAAAGTCAAAATTACAGTTGAGAAGGCTATAATTAGGTTAGATTTTTTCTTACTTTGAATTTAAATATCTTAATTATTATGTTTTCTTTTTATAAAATATAAAAAATGTATAAAGTTCATAGTGTAGTGAGAAATAAGCAAACCCAATGTTTCTCGATTTTTGATTTTTTTTTTTTAAATTATCCTTATATTAAAATATGACCAAGAGGACTTTGTTTAGGGATTTGTACAATTCTTTTTGGGATTTTTCACTCGATTTCTGTTATTAGTTTTGAGCTCGACTAATTTAAACTCACGTTGAGAAGTCTTATAAATAAAGCCAAGAGGACTTTGTTTAGGAAGTCATATTTTATACATAGTTTCATATCTGCTTCGGACTCGACCAATCTTAATTTGCATTGGAAATTCTCAAATCAAAAGAAAAATATTTTCTATTATAAATAATTTCATACTCAAAGGAAATTTTGAAGTAACTGATAAAAATGCTATTATGTAATCAGAAAATTATGGGTTCGAGTCTCAAAACTGCCACTTGTAGGATGTAAGGTAAGATTACGTGTAATAGACCCTCGTGATCGATCTTTCCTCGAACCCTATGATAGCGGCGATAATTTTAATTCATCGAAATACCTTTTTTAAATGCTTTCATACTCAAAACTCAAATTTAATATCTTTAATAAGATTTGTACATTTTATTTATTAACAATAATTAAATTAAAGCATTATTTTATTGCAGGATTTGAAGCTTTAACAGCACATCATCCGTTGACTGGCTTTTTAAGGTTTGAATATTTTCACCGGTTGTCTAATTTACATATTAACAATGTTAAAAGACACTTTTACCCCTAAACTTTTTTTTTTCTTTTGGGTCATTTTCTTTCTCCCTTTTTTTCTCTTTTATTTTTACTTTAAATTTTTTTATTAGGTGAATAAATTTACTAACTCGACTAATTAGTGTTTGTGTACTTAAGTTAGTTTATTCTTATTTTTAACACTCAAACTCAAAATTTTTAATTAAGAGTGAAAAGATCCTATTCATATTTTCATTCATCAAGCTTTTAGAAATATATTTCAGTTTATATGATCAAGTGATTTTGTTAGAGTCAGATGTTATTTTTATAAGAGAGTTTTATTTAACGCAAATTTTGGCTATATAATTTTAAAAATATAATAATAAGAAAAATATGTCATTTAAAATTTTTACAATATCATTAGATTTGTTTTATTTTTAGATTTTTTTTTAAATTCATCTTAATTTTTTAAAAAAAATCAAAGTTTTACAATGATCATTAGATCTGTTTTATTTTTAGTAAAAAAATTTAAATTCATCTTAATCTTAAAAAAAAAAAAAATCTCTTTTGTAACGTAAGAAAAAGAGTATTAGAAGGAATCATTTTATGGTTAAAGGTATTGAATTTTTATTTTTTGGTAAAAAAGCATACGTTTTATTTCCTTTTTATATTTCTAATTTAGAAAGAAAATAAAAATATTTTCTTTCCATAAAAATTACTTCAAACGTTTCCGGAATTTTATGATATAATATAGACAAATTATTGACTACTTAGTCAAAAAGATATCACAAGAATTCCAACTTTTAAGCTTATTAAATTACCAAATGAATTTAATTTAAAATATTCTAATGAGCGGAATTAGGATAACAAATAAAATATTTTCCTTAAAAACATTTTTATATGAGATTTGATAATTACAATTCATTAATAGTAAATATCCAAATATGAAAATAAAATCTTGCCATTTATCTAAAAATAAATGGTCAAAACTACCCTTTGAACTATACCAAGTTCAATAAGTTTACACCCATTAAAAAAAAGTTTCAAATCTATTTTTTTTTTCTTTAGGGCTTTACGCGGGAAGCAGAGGTGGCTCAAGGGTAAAGCTAGAGACACATTTGCTTTAAATTCCAAAAAATTTAATATAAATTTTATGATTTTAATTTTATTTAAAATAGCATTAAAGATTGTAAAACACAAAAGATAAAAAGATTAAATTAGATAAAAAAGAAAGAAGAACTATCTACATCTTATTGAAAATATTTTAGAACTTTTTGTCAAATCTTCACATAAATAATTAAAGTTTTCACAATAATATTCAAGGTAATGCATGGCAAATAAATGACTAACATCTTATTGATTAAAATTAGTCCTTATTTTTATAAATAAGAATATCACACTGAAAAAACGTAGTATGTAAGAATAAAAAAAAATTACCGGAAGTTATTGATAATATTTTTATTATGTGCATATATTCAAGGCCCTATGTTAAAATTTGGCTTTAACTACTAATTTTATTGAGACGACCTTGGGTTAAGAGTAAGGTCAACGTATATTCTTTCTTTGCAAATCTATCTCACCTGTGGGACCACATCGAGTCTGGATATTTTATTGTGTATGAACATGTTTCTTTTTTCGAATTACTCTTTAGTCAAAAACGATATAAAGTGAGTCACGATAAAAGATCTATTCACATCGAGCGCAAATTAATGCCTAACAATTCACTTCATTAAATCAGTCAATCGTCGGATTATTCAGGGCATCATGTTAGATAAGAGAAAGGTCAACGTATACCCATTTTTTCTCGAATTACACTTATGGGATAACACTGAATATGTTGTTGTGTATGAACATGTTGCTTTTTCGAATTCTGAATAAGTTAGCGATGATTAATTATGTTGTAACTGGCACTCGTTGGTAAAAAACAACATAAATCGAGTCAACCATTCACACCGAGCGTAAAAAACAACATAAATCGAGTCAACCATTCACACCGAGCGTAAATTAATGCATGGCACCCGTTCACATATAAAATTTTAACACTTAATTGCAGTAAATTATTTCATATTTTCATTTCATATTTTCATTCATTAATTTACTTGACCGCCATAAAACTATTTCATATTTTCGCTTCATTAATTTACTTGACCGCCATAAGAATTATTCCGATGTAAACATCAATACAAGCAAGTTTTTGCTCTTATTCCGTTTACAGGGTAATATATAATAATGATAACAATATATTTAATGTAATCTCATAAGTCTCTTATTTCATTTACAGGGTAATATATAATAATGATAACAATATATCTAACGTAATCTCATAAGTAAAAAAAAAAAAGAGTAGTCCGATGCACTAAAGCTACCGCTATGCGCTGTGTCCAAGAAAAGACCCCACCACAAAAGGATATTGTATGCAACCTTACCTTGCATTTCTGTAAGCGGCTGTTTGACTGTTTTTTTTTTAGGGCTTAAACCCGTGACCTCCTGATCACATGACAATAATTTTACCAGTTACTTCAAGACTCCTCTTCAATCTCACAAGTAAGGCTTGAAAAAATAATATGCATGCAATCTTATTCTTACCTTGATAGAAAAAACTATTTTCGATATACCAATCTTAACATATTAGGGGCATAAATTGTAAACCTAGTGACAAGGGACAATTTTGTCATTTCACTTAACTACATTAAACAAATACTTTGATATAGTAGTAGTAGAGTCCAGACAAAAAGCAAATATATATATTTATATTTATATTTATATGATATAATATCAGTAGTTATATTGTTTTTATTTTTACCATCTTTCACTTTATTTGTTTGCTATTTTCATTGCCACCATTAATGGAGGGAACCTCAACACAAATCAAACATCATTAGTATTCTCAAAAACCCTTGTTTTTTTTTTTGTTCTGGCGCCATTTTGTTTACCAACCCTTTCAAAACATCTATACAAGTCGTCGAAATCCGCGTATAACGAGAGGTTTAGTGTACCGAATTGACCTTTATTATATACAACTCTCATTCTTGATTTTTTTTTTGGGTTTTTTGGAAGGAAGAAAATGATGGAAATGGAGGACAAGGAGAGTACAGAATCAGGATCACTGGGAGTTAACTCTGAGTATGACTCACCACCACCACTAACACTGCAGCAGCAGCAACAGCCTCTGCCACAAGTTGAGTCAGCAGCAGCAAATGGGGGTGGTGGGGTTGGGGGTGGGGTAGTGCTACCCCACCACCAAGAGCGTGGGGGTGGGGTGGTGATGGGGGTTAATGGGGTGGTGGAGAAGAAGAAGAGAGGGAGACCAAGAAAGTATGATGCTGAGGGGAATTTAACACCACAGTATATAAAAGCTGCCAAAGCTGCTGCTGCCAAAGCTGCTGCAATAGCAGCAGCTGCAGCAGCAGGTGGTGTTGATGGTGGTGGTGGTGGAGGAGGAGGAGGATTGGTTACTTCAACACCACCACTACCTGGTGGTGGTGGGGTGGTGTCACCAGTGACAGGTTTTACCATAACATCACCACCATCTTCTTGTGGTTTTTCAACTTCTTCCTCTACTAAAAGAGGACGCGGAAGACCTTCTGGTGGTTCTAACTTGCAGTTAATTGCTTCTTTGGGTAAGTTTGAATACAACAAAAAAAATAAAAATAAAAATAAATCAAGATTCATATGTTTAGTGATTTTTGTGGGTTTATAGTGTTTTTGCTTAAAGATCTGTTAATTCTTGGAAAATATTTGGTTCTTATTTGGCTGTAGATTTTGAAGTTTTGAAACTTGAAAATTTGAGTTTTTATGGAATTTTAGCACTTGGGCTGAGGGTCTTCTGGAAACAGCCTTTTTACCTCTAAGAAGTAGGGGGTATCTTGAAACTTGAAAATTTAAGTTTTTCTAGTAGTGATTTTTGGAATTTGAGCACCTTGGGTCGAGGGTCTTTCGAAAACTGTCTCTCTATCTCTAGAAGTAGGGTTAAGGTCTGTGGACTCTCTACGCCCTCTGGACCCCACTTGTGTGATTTGGCAGGGTATGTTGTTGTGAACATTCTATGCTCTCTAGACCCTACTTGTGTCGAAGCCGGAAAAGCTCAAGAACATGTCTGAGCTAGTTTGTGAAAACTTGAAAAATATTTAAAGATCAGATTTTAAGTTTCATGGCAAAACAAATATTTGTGTTTTTGGGTGTTTATAGAGATTTTGCTCAAAGATTTCTTAATCCTTGGAAGGAAAGTCTTTTTCTTGTGTTTATGTTTATTTCTTCCTTATATTTTTTTGGACTTTGGCCTTTTGGGGTGTTTTTTTTTCTGATATTTGAGAGATGGAGGATGTAATTATGTTGTTGTAGTTGATTAGAAGTGGACAAGAACCCTAGAATTGCTTATTATTTTTTGTTTTGTTTTTTTTGGGAGTAAATCTTGAAATGACCAGGCAAAAAGATCTAATGTTTGGTTTTGTTTGCTTTAGTTTGTTTTACTTAATACCTTTTTTATAACATAGTGTGTTTACTTTTTTGGTCTATGAAGGTGAACTGTTTGCACATACAGCTGGAGGAGATTTTATGCCACATGTGGTTACTGTTCATACTGGAGAGGTAATTTTTTTTTTGTGTTTTTCAGATCTGAGGTTTTTGTTTACTTTTGATGTTCTGGAAGTTTTGTGAATTGTACTCTGGTGTGTTTATGTGTAGGATGTGGCAGGAAAGGTTTATTCTTTTGTGCAGAAGGGTTCAAGAGGTATCTGTGTTCTGTCTGCAAATGGTTCTGTTTCGAATGTTACGATTCGTCAGCCCGGTTCTTCTGGTGGTCTCTTGACATATGAGGTGTGATCCTTGTTTTCATTCTTGTTCCTAATCTTGTTTTTTGTACTCCCCGTTTTGATTTGTTTGTCTGGTTGACTTGGCACGGAGTTTAAGAAAGTACACATGAATCTTGTAGAATGTATCAAAACGCGCTTTACACTTGTGGTCTTAAAAGTGCCACGTGGAAAGTTGGAACTAAAGCGTTGTCAAAAAAGGAAAGATTTTTTTACGGAAACGGAGGTAGTACTTGGTATCTTTTTCAAGATTGCATCAGCTTTTACTGGATTTTAGCTACTTGGGGTTCTTCTGTTATTGTTGTTTCCCTACCTCAACCACCCCACCTTAAAAAAGAAAGAAAAATAGAATAGTTATGACCAAGAATCTAATGATTTGGAGGATAGATTCTCTGCGGGATATGATTTTTTTTCCTTCCCTTTCTGTTTGATAAAGTATAAAATAAGTCCCTTACGTTCTAGCTTTAGTAGGTGGGACTGCTAAGTTGTGCAGACTCTTCACTTTCGATACCGCACCCATGTCAGATTCTCCAAAAATACACTAGCTTTGGCGAATCCGACATGCACCCGTTGACATTCTTGAAGAGTCCAAGCAAACATAGGGCGGGAGTTACTAGGTACCAGTCTAGACGCCACTGTTATAACTATTAGCTGGTGAAGAGTTGTCGGTGCATGGTGGCTTGACCTGATCTCGAAAAGTTGTAAGAGCGCAACATGTGATGTGTGGGTTGGGTGTATGTCGTGAGTTCGAATCTTGCTCTAGACAAAAGTCTGGTATTTACAAGGGGAAGGGTAGAGCGGCAACCTTATTATCCCAAATAAAGAAAAAACTTTCTCAAAAAGTTGTATTATTTCCATTTATAGGAAATCGACTAAATCACTCCCTCAGTGTACTTGCTAACCTTGATTTAGTGTTGCATTCACATGTGCATAGGAAGATTATCTTATTACTGTAATCTAGTCCGAAGTTTGGTACTAAGCCGACTAGTAGAAGAACGATAATTATTGTCTGAATCTGTGTATTAACGGAACTCTGGCTGAAGCCCGAGTCCATGTTGCTTTTACATGGTTGAACTTTTAAAGTAGCAACGTTTACTGGAGCTTCTGTGCTTATTAATGAAGCACAATAATGACTGGAAAATTCAATTCTGCTATTTGCACGTGCAGCGGATTTTTAACTGATAACCGTCACTTCTCTTATTTGTTCTAGTAATTTATTTAAATGGGATTAGACTTTGTCTGCTAATCCTGTGTTCATTCTGGAGGAATTTGCTCGTGTTACAGTACAAAGGATGAATCAGTCTCTAGTTTCTCCTTCCGCTGACTATATTATTTCCTAGTGTTCGGTAGTTGTGTTCAAATGCTGTTCTTGTTTTACAACAGCAGTTTTGCCGTTGACCCCTCGTACTGAAATTCAAATTTAGATGACAAAACAAAGATCACTAGAATTGTCGTAAGCATCCAAACTTTTGCTTAGCTTAACATCATGTAACATTTGGAACACTAGGATCAGTTAGTTGATACTACATGTCTGGATGAAATAAATTATCAGATGCCTTATACTTGTCTCGCTTGGATGTGCCTGGGCTAAGTTCCGCGGACTCTTCACCTTCAATTCTGCACCAGTGTCGGATTCTCCAAAAATACACTACTTTTGGAAATCCAACACGCACCCGCTGACATTTTGAAGAGTCCGAGCAACATAGGGCCTGGTTTTTTTCCATGAATGACTAACTGATATGCTTGCTACTATAATTATATAGCCTTAGATCAGCTTTCACGTGCTTTTCGTTTCGGAATTGTTTTTGTCACGTGTGAGGGAACAGGAGTTTTCTCGCCTTGTCTGTTCTTGAAAATTCACATTTTGTTGCTCTGATCATGCAGGGACGCTTTGAGATCTTAGCGTTAACTGGATCATACACTGTTTCTGATAACGGTGGCATGAAAAGTAGGTCCGGTGGATTAAGTGTTTCACTGGCTGGCCCAGATGGGCGTGTTATTGGTGGTGGTATTGCTGGTTCGCTCACGGCTGCAAGCCCCATCCAAGTAAGTCCTGCTATGTGTTTACTTAGTCAGCCTTGCCTTTTGAGTGTACATCTTTGTTTTACCCGGGAGACCGGGTACGACCGAATCATTTCTCTGCAATTTCAAAAATGTTTTATGATGCAACATGTAGTACAGTACATGGTCATCTTGTTTAACAAGTTCATCTTTCTTTATAAGTCTATATCCATTGCTTAACGGATGAACACGACAAATTTAATAAATGCTTTACAGAAGATGATTATCGTCTTTGCAATCTAAGTTGCTTGTTATGTTGGTGAATCGGAAAAGAGTAGTCCTCTACTATTTAAGTCGATGTACAGAACATTGAATACCTCATTCACAGGACAAACACCTTCTCCGGTTTAAGATCATGTCATGTATACCTCGTTCTCAGCCAACGTTATATCTTGTTAGCATACTTATTGAACATAATTTCTTCTTATATTGCTAGATGGTGGTCGGAAGTTTCATGCCAAATGCGTTTAAAACACACACCAAAAGGAAGCATCATCAGATCGAACCAAGAATGCCACCGGTGATCCACAACTCTCCAGACCCTGTTTCAATGATAAGACCTGTCTCACAACCCCCACCGATGAGCAACATAACTCTGAACCAGACATCTCAAATGCCAATCCATAACCATGGAGAAGCCGACAACAGCATGAGCAACAAAGACATGCCGAATTCTACTTCTACAGACACTTCTGACTGTAACGGATCTGAACCGACATACGAGCAGAGATCATATCCCGATATTAACGTGTCTATACCTATGGAGTAGTAGCTAGCTAGCGCGATTTCGTCAGACAAAAAAGTTAGACTATAGTGTTATTCTGCTTAGCTGATTCCTTGTTTTTTCTTTGACTATGTTGGTTGTAAGTTTAAGGAATTATTAGGTACTTTGCCTTATTAGTGACTTTTGAAGTACTATGCTGACATGACTAGAAAGATTAAGAGGACTAATATATCTTTTGTTTTTCTGGTTGTTGTATTGTTTTATACAGATTTTTGTTCTTTACTACTTTTAAGAATGTTAGATGCTGTAGGCATTCATTGTTATGTTGGCAATATGCTGCTCTTTGACCTTTCAAGTCTGGCTTCAATCATCGTCTCCGGTCTATACAGTTTATGTGCTGTGTTCCGTATTCAAGTCTGGCTTCAATCATCGTCTCCGGTCTATACAGTTCATGTGATGTTTTCCATAGTGAGTCTTGACTTCAATCATAGTTTCCGGTCTGTACAGTTTATGTGATGTTTTCCATATTCAAGTTCTGGCTTCAATCATTGTCTCCGGTCTATACAGTTTTGTGATGTTTTCCATATTCAAGTCTGACTTCAATCATCGTCTCCTGTCAATAGTTTATCTGATGTTTTCCAAATTCAAGTCTGATTTCAATCATCGTCTCCGGTCTATACAGTTTATGAGATGCTTTCTTTATGCCTAACATCACATTTTCACGATTATATACTATTTCATTCTGGCGGTTGCCTTCAAGTCTCTCGTAGCTTTTGGTACAAAGAACAAACTAGCATACTAACTTGCTTTCATCCTTCTCGATCTTAGACCAAGCGATACTATGATATGTTTTCAGACCACAAATTTCAAAACTTTACAACCCTACCAATACAATGAACCTACTTTTGAGCGCATTCATCATCTCTTAGTCTGTAACGAGTCAAACTACATAACATAAACTCTTCTCTTAACGCCAACAAAGCGAACAACTACCTTAGCATAGTAATTCCAATCTTGGCTTGGTGATACATTGTTATCGCAGGTTGTCCAAACAAAGGATGTTCTTTTATCGTACGACCGAACCAGCAAAACCATCAAGAAAGTCTACAATGGCATATCGATTCGCACATACTGTACACTCAAAACATGTCTACAATGGCTAGTGTGAGTGGATGAGTCGTAGCAGGTAGGGAGGAGAGCATTGGTGTAGCCGGGCTAGTAACCGTAGGGCTGTGTCCATTGGTATGAGCTGCTAGTCAGGAGAGTTTGGCTGTGAACCGGGAATCTTTTCGGAAACAGCCTCCCTACTACTCCGGAAGTACCCACTTTGGGGGAATACACTGGGTTTGTTGTTGCAAAGAAGATGATACACGGTCGAAACAAGCATGCGATAGAAAGCAACAGGGCCAAGTAATATGAAACAGAGAGCACAGTACAATAAACCATTGACATTACAACCATTGATAATAGAGAAACACAACACACAAACCTCCAACATGCATAAACATAAGACCACACCAAAACATCGAAAACAACTACTACTAAACCATTAAACTTGATGACAGAAGAACAATCAGAGTTCTTCTAATCAGAAATAGTAATCAGATTCATAATCAGTGTAGCCGAATCCAGGATCTTCGATCTTCGACTGCGCGAACAACACCATCATAGTAATCCCAATCACGATGAGAATCTGTTATCGCAGGTTGTCCAAATGGATGTCCCTTAACGTACGTTGGAACATCAATAGCATCAACAAGTCCCTCAAGAAACTCCTGCATTTCACCCTTAGGACCTACCAAAAACATAGAACATTATCAACAGTATACATCATGTATACAAAAAAAAACAAAAAAAACATGTAAATTCAAAAGCCCAAGCAAAAGCCCATCTCTGTCTACTTTTATGTTCGGACAGGATCAGCAATACCACAAAGCAAAAGAAAACAAGAAGAAAAAACACAAATTTACGTGAAAACCCTTGACGGGAAAAATTACGGGGCAAAGGCGGAGGAAATCACTATAATGAAGAGGGGTACCATAAGGAGACGAAAGTCTCAACAACGTATAGAAACCGTCCAAAACAACCCAATACATCGCACTTATATAATACATGCATACATATAAATAAATCCTCATATATCTACGCTAACGACACAGACGCACAAAAAATCACAAACATTGGTCTCACAGAGAACTTTTTAGGGCCGGATCAACAAAATTCGGATCACAAACTCTTAACATCTACATGTAGATATCTATGCTTTTTACTAGTCCAATTTAGAAAATCAAACGATAAAAAAAAAATTACTGTCACACGTGTCAGTACTAGATATGTTCGAGGTGTGTAAAGTCAATCCTAGACAAGTTAAAAATATACGAAAGAGGTAATAACATTCCACAAGACACGTTTAATATGGACCAACTCAAAGTGATCGTACTCAAATCAAATTTAATTCATGAAGACTTTTAAAATTCAAAGAATTTACTGCGCTCACAAACTCAGAGTCCGAGTCAAAATCAAACAAGCAAATTGAACAACAAGGACAAGTTTATTACCAAGAAATGTGTCTCTCCCATCATTAACTTTGTAAGCAGGAGGAGAAACACCTGTATTAGGCTGCAAATTAAACAAGAATTAACAATTAATCTCACTAATCCTCTTATTAAATAATAAAGTAATGCAAATTAATTAAAACCAACTGGATTTAGCAAAGCAGCATGTGGTTCATCATCAATCAAAAGTGTGTTAGATTTTGAAAATCTTCCACCATAAGAAGTATTCTCCCATATTTTCTTCAATTGCTTCAAAAATATTGGCTTGCTTTTCTTCTCCACAGTTGAAAATCCACTGTCAATACAATTATCTTGATCCTACAAAGAAATAAATAAAAATGAAATCAAGAGTCTCAGTTATATTTTTATCCTTTTTATCCATAATAATAAATACTCTTTCTGTTCTTTTTTAATTGTCACATTTCGCTTTTCAAAAGTCAAATGGCATGAATTTCTATTAACATTTTAAGATTTATATTTTCATCAATCGAATACGAGGAGTGCAACTAACAACATTTTTCATATAGTTTCCAAAATTATATTTTAAATATTAATTTAAAATGAGCTTCAAAGATTAGATAAGTAGATTCTCATGAAGCAAATTGTGACAAGAAAATAATGAACAGAGATGATAACTACATAAAAATAATACTCCCTCCGTTTAGTTATACTAGTCATTGCTTTGCTTCTCGAGGTCAACCTTCATGAACTTTGACTAACATTTTTAGACGTATTTTTTTTATACCATGTTAGTATGAGAAGCAACGCAACTTATATTGTAGTATTTTTGTATAATTTTTTAACATCTAAATTTTAATTCTATGATATTAAATTATATATATTAAAAGTCAAAGTTCAAACAAGTAACAGTGAACAGAAAAAGAAACAATCAAATTTAGAGTTTCAAAAGAGAATTAATAATTATAATTCTGTTTAATAGTCTTAATTTAAGTCTTTTAAAAAGGTTATGTTAAGAAAACAAGGACTAAATAAAATGAAACGGAGAAAATAAAATTCACTTGCCCATACAAATACCAAATTCCTTCGAAGGCCAAAATGTGATAATAGTAATTAAACAAAATTAATTAACTCACTAATTAGAAAAATTAAAATTAGTAAAAAATACTAACTCCTTGGCTGATGACCATAATCCAACTTCAAATCTTTCAAGGCAAAATTTCATAAACTGATCACAATAAGGCCTCTTGAACACTGTTTTGGACAAAATAAAATAAAAATTATAAGTAATTAAACAATTAATAATTATGCTCGACTAAAGACTAAATAAATAAAGAGATTAATTCTAGCATGTGATCAAAATTTATTATATCTCGTGTATCTATCAAATTAAAAAGAGATATCTATTATTACAGACTAAAATATGTAGTAATATGCTAACAATTGCGGGTAAAAACAATAAATATAAACAATATAAAAATTTCTTATAAATATATAAAATATCAAATAAAAGGTTAGTGGAAAGAAATGCGTCCTAAATTTGATAGGTAAAAGGTAAAAATTGCTTGTAGTGTCTTGTTTGTGGAGTTTTGGCGTCTCAAATAGACCGATTGAAGTATTATCCCGTTCCAAAGAACTACCAAAGAAAAAAAAATCGTTATGAAAAGACTAAAAAGAAAAAGTAAGGACGATAGAAAAAAAAATTTAAATTTATTTTATAATATAATAATATAAAAACGCATGTAACGAACCTTGAAAATTGCCATGAGCAAGGTCCGGGGTAAACCTCCGGACCGCTGATTCATTGCGTCGACGCACCCTATCGACCAGTAGCCCACCGAGATTGAGCACAAGGAGTTTCTTTTCGGGACCAAGATTCAATTTCTCCAAAGGAAGGTCTAATAATTTTAATTTTCTAGTAACATTTTCATCTTCATGATCACTATCATAATTAACCAAAATGTTTTTCAACTTTAGATTACTTGCCATTCTTGAAATTAAATAGAAGAAAATCTTAGAGATAATAGACAATTTAGGTGCAAATAAAATCAGGTATATATAGTGGCATACAAGGGGTATTAATTACTTCAGTTTGAAAAATTAATTAATAATTATTTATCTCATACTTATTTTATTCTTTGTATTAAATACTATTCATTATTCAATGAATTTTCAAAATATTAAATTTACTCTCTCCGTTCGTGTTTAATGACAAAATAAAAAAATAATTTGTAATCCATTCGTATTGACACAACTTATAAATACACTTTTTAATTTGACATCAACTTTCATACATAAAAGTACGTATTTAAATTTTTATAAATTTAAACAAACAAACAAATATGTGTATTCAATATGGCCATCTTATGTAGTCAATTTGTGTCTTATATGATGTACTATTTATATTAGGTCATATAGAACGTGTGTGACTACTTATTCAATATTTAAATATCTGTTCGTCTGCATTCAAAATTGAAAGTCATATATATGAGTTGAGATTAATTTAAGGGACATATTTATGTATGTGGAGGAAAAAAAGGCCCATTGCCTGCTTAGAATTGGGCTGGACTAGTATGGCCTTCTGGAAAAAAGCCCAATCCAATATAGGATGTGTCATTTACACTTTTTTTTTTTACTAAAAATTACATAAATACGCAACTTATGTTTTCAATATTACAAAAAATTTCAACTCCCTAAACATATTACAAAAATTCTATATATACACAAAATGTTATGTATATATCGGCTATGTTATGTATATTAATAGGGAGAGAGAGTAAAGTAATTAAAAAAGTGGGAGAGTGTAATTACTTTTAAAAGGTTGGTATTTATGTTATTTATATATATATAAAAAAAAGTTGATGTTGCTAAGGTTGCTAATGAAGGTGTAGGTAGAATTGATGTTGTTGATCGTGTTTTGCAAGAAAATATGTGATGTGTAACGTTTCAGTAACGAGTTTTAAGTTATATATATCGTTAGTATGTCAGCATATTATAAGTTCAAAATTTTCCTTTAAAAGTGTGATGTACAAGAAAATATGGAATCTAATGTCTCAGTAACGATTTTATGTTATACATATAGGCAGTATATTATAATGTCAAAATTATCGTTTAAAAAGTGTAAGTTATACATATCGTCAGTTTATTATAAGGTCAAAATTATCCTTTAAAAAGTGCCCCATATTAAAACGGGGCACCGTGGGATATGAACTTGATGATGATGTACCCGTGGCCATCAATGAGAACGATCCAAATTTTGTTGACGAAGAGGAAGGTATTGCTGGAGAAGTTGATGTTGCTAAGGTTGATGTTGTTGATCGTGTTTTGCAAGAAAATATGTAATGCGGAATGTTTCAGTAACGAGTTTAAGTTATATATATCGTCAGTATATTGTAAGGTCAAAATTTTTCTTTAAAAGTGTGATATATAATAATTTTCTTTAAAGATGACTTGATAGATTAAATATTTTGCATATAGAAAGATTCGTGTAATTGTGTATATTTTACTTTCTCTGCTTATGATTTGTTTGGATGGTTGTTACATGTTTTATATAATATTGCATTGTATATATTTTGTATTGTATGCTTTTTATAATGTTATTATTTAAACGTATTTAAGTAAATTATTTTTTCGCTATTTCATAATTTATGATGCAAACAATTTAAGGATAAAAGAAAGCAAAGTATAAGAACAGAAATAATTAAATGAAGTATGGACAATATGTAATAAAGTTTCATTCGAAACCCTTCATCGAAAAATTATACTATTTTTACATGATCAAAAATATTTTTATCTATATATGATAGATGTTGAATCTCCTTCGATAAGTCTGTATATTTACTTCTGAATCCTTTCAATGAAAATTCTGGCTGCGCCACTGACCCTGACACCTCATCTTCGAAAAGTCTGCATGTTTCAGCGTTCCTCAACGAATAAGCTTATACTGTATAAAAAGAGCGATACCGCGCATCCTACCCTACCACTTATAGGCTGCCGTCCTACGGTCACTCAAAAACGAACTGCAACAATTTTGAATAGGAGTTTTGGTAATCCTACAACGATAAATAGAATTTCATTCAACAGAATATTAGATTAAATAAAATTAGGTACCTACAACAATAAATAAAATCTCCATACAAATGAATATTATAGTAAATAAAATTTAGTGATTACAAGTAGGGGATGTAGCTCAGATGGTAGAGCGCTCGCTTAGCATGCGAGAGGTACGGGGATCGATACCCCGCATCTCCATTGTGCTCTTACATTTTTTTTTTTTAAATGTTGTCACTCACCACGGAATAACATAAGGTAAAATGTACGCAAGTAACATAAGTTTTCAAAATATTTTTTCCATTTTGCTCTTACACTTTTTTTTTTTAAATGTTGTCACTCGCCACGAAATAACATAAGGTAAAATGTACGCAAATAACATAAGTTTTCAAAAAAAAAAAAAATCCATTTTGCTCTTACATTTTTTATTTAAATATTGTCACTCGCCACGGAATAACATAAGGTAAAATGTACGCAAATAACATAAGTTTTCAAAATATTTTTTAAGGGGTGTATTAGTAAAATTATCTTTTTATTTATGATTTCTTTAACATGTGTATAAAAAGAAAAATCACCAACTAATATATGACAGAGGGAGTAACATATAGAAGTTGATAAAACACATTCAAAGCATTCGATTTGCATAGAAGAAAAATAACACTATTTATACATAGTTAAAATATATATATATAATTTTTTTTTATATATTTATTATCTTTATTCTTTTGTTTTTGGAATAAAGTGTAGCAATGATATAATTGTTCGTGCTTTATATATATATTTCACTTAAAGACGATAAAGCAGACAAGTAAAAGGAAAAGAAATTAACAGAATTGCTTAGTTAGAAATATGATTTTTTAAAGTCAATTTTAAACTTATATAATATAGTGGCCAAATTACATATTTGGCCCGTTGACTAATAATAATAAAATATATCTGAAAAGTAGTGCTAAGCTTTACGTATATTCTATCTTTTCGAGATTTTATTTATCGAATTTTACTGAATATATTGTTGTTGTATACGTGTATTTGTTGTTTATTTTGATTGACAACTATAATGTTCAAAAATCCATTATATAAATGCATAGAATAGAATATTAAACAAAATCATTCTTAGGGTCCCTAGCATGGATTCATATATCTTTTGACGTAGACTAATATGTAAAATGTTCATTTCTTATTTTATTTATTTTATTTATAAAAGAAGAGTAAACCATCTGGAATCTTTCTGAACTATGATCAAATTTGCTACGATACACTTCAACTTCATGTGGGTTCTATTACTTTCCTAAACTAAATTTTAGCGTATTTTTATCATCCCTTTTAGCTGACGTGTTACCTTTTTAGCTAACGTGACAACTTTGATGTGGGTCTAATTTTATATAATAAAGATGTCACGTCAACACAAAAAAGTGACAAAAATATGTTAAAATTGAATTCAGGGAGGTAATAGGATCCCTGTGAAATTGGAGTGTGTCGTAGCCACTTTGACCATAGTTCGAGGGGGTACCGAATGCTTATTTCATAAAAGAATAACATGCAAAATGGGGGTGGGGTGGGGGGCATAAATTATCATTAGGTGCATTTTATAATTGTTGTTGAGTGCTTTTTATGAGCATGCATGGCTGTGTAAATATAGCTTTTTGTGGACAACGTTAAAACTTTGATGTTTATTCATATATATTGTTAGAGTTTGTGACTCAAATTTTATTGATTCGGTCCTGAAAAGTTCGCGGTGTGATTCATGATTGTGAATTTTTATGGATTTAAGATTTATTTGTACGTACGTATTATATAAGTGTGTTTAGTGGGTTGTTTTTGGACGGGTTTATATACGTCATTGAGACTATTGTCTCCTCATTGTATTCCTCTCCATTATAGTGAATTCCTCCTCCACTGCCCGTGGTTTTTCCCATCAAGAATTTCCACGTAAATCTGTGTGTGTTCATCTTGATTTTTTCTTTTGCCTATCATATTGCTTATTGTTGTCAGTTCATAACATACATAAAACGTTATAGTGTCTTTGAATGTAAATAATATAACTTATACTAAATTTTAAATTTTGACCTAATATTTTTTCATAAATTTTAAGTTTGCTCAAAAGAGATCTTTCGATTCAGAGAGCAGAGACAGAATAAAAAATTTGATGTTTATGAGTTCCTACTGCAACTACGAGTTTAAATGTTTCAATATTTTTTTAATAATATATGGTTAAAAAAATGTACCTTATAATATTAGTCAAATTTAAAGTAATTTGACTTTTAAAAAATGAATGTGACAAATATTATAGGAAGGAAGAAGTACGTTGCATGTTTTTTTTTTTTTTAAAATGTATTTGGATTAATAACAATTTGTTTTGGTAGCACCGACAATAAATCAACCTTAACTATATGTTATTTTTCAAAAAAATCTAAGTGCATTATAGAACAAATTAAAAGGATTTAAGATTTGGACACATTTTATAATATAATTTGATGATGTTTGACCTATGGATAATTTTGAATCTTATGTTTATGATGAAACGACACAAAAACATTATGTTAATCATTTATATTTTTGATGATTTGATAGCTTTTCTTTTGTAGTATTATTACTCTTTGGGTTTTTTAATAACTAATAAATTAAACTTCTTGTGATTTAACTAAGAGGTTACAGGTTCTTCAATCTGTGAAAACAAACTCTTACAGAAATATAAGATAAGATTGTGTATAATAAATTAATGTAATTTTTAACCTTTTACGGACCCGCACATAGTGGAAGATTTAATAATTAACTTTTTCTCGTAATCGATTACTTATGTTTTACTTTACACCTCTACAACAAATTTTAATTATAACAACAACAATCCTCTTATAATAGTACACTCTTCACTCTTCGTTAAATTACCTCTTTATAACAATTTTGTTTTTGATATAATATATTGATTAGTCATATCTTTATAGACATAAATTTCTAATATTTATTTTAAACGTCAATGTTTATAATAATTAACCATCTTAATTTGTAGATATATAATTTCTAATATTTATTTTAAATGTCAATGTTACTGTAAGTGTATAATGTATACAATCTATACTATTTTAGAGAATTTGACCGTAAAATAATCCAAAGCCTAACAAATTAAATGAATGAATAAATAACAAATAAACTAGTGAAGTTTAATTTTTGCTTCTTTTTATTCAATAATTTTTATCTACGTTGCATGCATTTTAAGATACTTTTTAATTTTTTATTGGCACCGACAACTCAAAATTAGACCCAATTATTATATGGAAACTAAGTGGGTTGGAAAAAAAAAAAAAAGATAAAGTGATTTTAAGTGGAGAATTTTGGACATAAAGTAAAATCTATTTTTTTAGTGTGAAAATATAATAACTTTTCAGGTCAACCTTTTTTTTTTTTAAAAGCTAATTTGGTACGAGACTTATTTCAAGATTCGTTTTAAAATGAATTTCTCTCATATTTGTTTGAGATAAAATCGCTGAATAATTTATTTTAAGATTAGTTATTTCAAAATTATAAAGTTATTTTTCTCAGATTCAGGATGAAATAACAATCTCGAGATAACTTATTTCCCAACCAAACCAGCTCTATATAATTTTTTCGATGACTCAAAATCATACTTTTAAATTTTAATAGGACAGATTAAAAAGGAAATCTTTTAAGGAAGAACCTACACGATTTTTGAAAAAAATGATTTGTCAATTTTAGATGGTCAAAAAGAAGCCAAAACAAATTGATCATGATGTGATTGTTGCAAGAAAAAAAAAAGTCGTAATGTGATTAAAAAAAACATGTTTATATATGTTTTTTTTTATTATAGATGCGAAGTTAATTACGCAGAGAAACTAATTTCCTTGTTAGTTGTTATATTTGTTTTGTTATTTTCTTTTTTTTTCTTTGTATCTGAATTTGCTACACATGATTCAAGTGGTTTTCGAAAACAATCGTTCTACCTCATCAAGGTAGTATAAGGTACGACTCTGCATATGCTTTTCTTTTCAAACGTCACCTATGAAATTTTATTGAATATATTATATTATTGTTGTTGTTATGAGATGCAGAAACTTATAGGAAACAATTTTTCCTTTTTAATAAACTTTTATACAACTTAAATTTATATTTGACCGATCAATAAATATGAATTTAAATTAGTCAAATCAATCCATACTGAATATCAAATGGTCAAAAAAAGCCAAATTTTGGTCCTTGGGACTAGGGTGTGCATTGATCGGTTCGATTCAGTTTTACATATTATCGGTTTGGTTTATCGGTATTTGGTTTTTAAATATGCTAAACCAATAACATATTTTTTATCGATTTTCGGTTTATCAATTTTTAGTCTTTAACGGTTCAGTTTTCGGTTTAACCGATAAGAAAATACTCATAAAATAGAAATAGTAGTAACTAATATAAAAAAAACGAATCTTAGTTGTAACCAAAAATCCTACATGATGTGTTTAAATTTACAAAAATCTTCGAGTTTGAACTAAATGTTGTTAGGAGTAATTAAGCGTTTGTATAATTAAAATAATAGGTTTGTTAATTTGTAGAAATAAAAGAGAAATATATAATAAGGCATATATATATACATATATATTCTTATTGGGTTATCGGTTTACCCAATAACCCAATAAGAAAAAATTGAACCGAATCAATAACCCAATATTTTTTTTTTACAAAACCATTAAAAAATTATTAACCCAATAACCCAATAACAATAAATCAATAATATTTTTATCGGTTCAATTTATCGATCGGTTAGATTTTTTGCACACCCCTACTTGGAACTACTAGTTTGCAATTTGTTGTACTTCAATTTACTACTTTGTTCCAACATATATACCATGGGAATGTTCCTTATTTTTCCTAGTAAAAAAGAGACATACCATAATTTGTTTTTATTGAAATAGAACCTACATAAAGTTTATGTGGCCACAAAGCAACAAATATAATAAAATCAAATTTTTGATATTATAATTTTAACATTCTGGTCGAGTCCTTTTCGAAATTCTCCATATAGCGAAAGTTTTGATGCATTGAGTTTTTTTTTTTTTTTATAGTTTTGATATTATAGTACTTGATATGATTAGTTCGGATCCATACTACAATAATTACTCCCTCCGTTCCATTTTACTCGTCCTAATTTGATATTGCACATTGATTAAGAAAAATAATTAATAACATGACTATTTTACCATAGGACCCCTATTAAATGATGTTTACATTTTAATTTAGAGAAAAAACAATTAATACTCAGGGTAAAAAAGAAAAAAAAAATTGTCTAGTCTTGATTAACGAAAAATGACAAGCAAAATGAGAAATCAAATTAGAAAATTTGGGACGAGTAAACCGAGACGAAGGGAGTATTAAATAAGATTTTTAATGTGGCTTATAATTGTTATTAATATTTAATTAGGCGATATATATATATATATAATCTATATCTATAATCTATAATATATTAAAAGTGTGAAGACCCTTAAAAAAGTGATTTGAACTTTTTGCCCTTCATTAAAAAATTTCGCTTTAGACAAAATAGTTTTTTTACTATTTTATTAAATTAAGGACTCTTAAAATTTATGAAAAAAATAAAACTTTAGACAAAATAAATTGTCCTCACGTGCAAAACAAAAGTTACCTACTTAAAATAATTTCAATATAAATTACCAACTATAAATAGAATTGCTGTGAAATAAAAGAAACAATAAAAATTGCCTACCATAAAAAGTATATGTTTCTTTTGTCAGTTCTCTTATATATCCTTTTTTTTCCCTCTGTTTTTTTTTAATTATTATTATCATTGTTAATTTATCTCAAGATAAGAATTAACATCTTTACCTTTGTTTGTAACATATATGTCTGAAGATGCTTGTAAATGCAGTCATGTTTCAAATACCCCAATCTAAAAATAATTTTGAGCCATGTATTTCTTCATAAGTACATATTGATTGTATTGCCACTTCTATTACATGTGATGTCAATTTAGAATATTTTAGACCAAATTCTTTATCTTCAATTTAAGTTTATTATTTTTTAGGTTTTTAAAATTTGTGTAAATTGTTATGTGTGCTCTGTGGCATTTTAAAAGTGTAGCCTTAATTTTATTTTAATTGATTTATCCTTAATTTGAATTGACTTGTTGGAAAGTTAGATGATTACGTGAATTTATGCATCTTAGTTAACGAAGTCGATCGATGTCTTTTTGTTGTTTGGTGAAAACATTTTGAATTGGTTTGTTCGAAAGTTAGTTAATCTATATAAATCTATGCATCGTAATTAATGAAATTGATCAATGTTCCTCTTTGTTTTGATTAAAAGTAATAATGACCAAAAGTATGTGCAATTTAAAATTTAAAATTTACGATATAAAATTGAATTATGTATTTTGGGATAAACGTGCAACGCACGTTCTCATATCATTTAGATGTATGAAGTGATTGGTAAATATATTCACATATATTTAGTTATCGTAGGAATAATTTCAAGTCTCACGTGAACTACTAGAATTTAAAGATGATTTGTGACATCTCTTGAATTTCAATTTGTGTTCGTGTTTGTGATAGTTTAGATGGTGAACAGGTAAGTTTTCATTGTGAATATTCAAAGTGCCTTTGAAAAGACAACTAAAAGCACGTAAAATATCTCTCTAAATTATTGATAAAAAATTAATAATAAATAAAAATGATTTTATTCTTATTATATATGTCTTTATTAACTGATGTGAGACACACGTGCAAAACACGTATACTAAATTAGTATATATATATATATATATATATATATATATATATATATATATATATATATATATGATCGAAGCTTTGAGTACACTTGATGAAAATATTTTATCAAAATCCCAAAATAAGATCCACTGATAACCAACCATTATACTATCCCTACATGAATTAATTTTAAAAATTGACAAGTTTTCTAATTATTAAATAGAGAAGCATGATTAGGGACATAATTAATGTAGCTTCTGATTCAAGTTGTATTATGTCCAAATTAAACTTATTTTAATAATGAAAAATTTGTTTTTAGGTCCCATGTTTGCTATATGAGGCTGATATTAGAACTCTTTAGTAAAAGTCGAAAGTTTATTTTAAAATATAGTTAAAAGTATCTTAACTCATGTATATAATGAAAATTTGATGTTTTATTTTTTTATTTTACCTCATTTATGTCTTTAAATATATTCTCTTCGATCCATTTTACTTGACCTTCTTTTTAAATATTTCTATTTCAAATTTGTTGTACATTTTCTCAAATCAAGAGTGTTTTATTACTTCTTTCCCATATTATCCTCAGTAATAAATAACTCAAGAAAAAATAATAGTTAGATTTAGAATTTCAAGACATTATTGATAGGGTTAATTTTGCAAAATACACTTCTAATTAATATTTTCTTAATGAATGTGTCAAGTCAAAAGAGACTAAGTAAAACGGAACGAAGGGAGAAATCTTCTTGATTATATTAATATTTACTCCATTCATGTGTTATACCTCCCACCAGTAATAGGTACACATAACTCTGTCTCCCAGTGGTGGAGCCACATTGAATTCAAGGGGTTCATCCGAATCCTCTTCGTCGGAAAATTATATTATTTTTACATGATCAAAAATATATTTATGTATATATAATAAATTTTGAATTCCCTTCGACTAGTCTGTATATTTACTTCTGAATCTCCTCAATGAAAATTCTGGCTCCACCACTGCTGTCTCCCAAAGTTAACCACAAGCAACAGATACCACATAACCGTGTCTCCCAAAGTTAACGTAACCACAAGCAACAGATACCATGTAACTCCGTCTCCCAAATTTTAAGACAGATGAAAAGAAATCATCTACTTAGTGTTCATACCTCTGCTGAAATTTGAACACGATAGACCTAATCTCATGATTCGTAACCACTCTATTGACCACTAAACCAGTGTTTGGAGCCTCAAAGTAAATTACTAGATGATGAGTAAGAAACTAACAAAAATGTCTAGCTAGTCAATACATATTACTCTTAGTATTAAATAACTAAAAAATAAAATAATAGTTAGATTTAGAATTTCAAAACATCATTAATAGGAATAATTTTGTAAAATACACTTCTAATTAATATTTTCTTAATGAGTGTGTCAAGTCAAAAGAGGCCAAGTAAAATGAAATAGAGGAAGTAGTCTTTTTAATTATATTGATATTTACTCTATTCATGTGTTATTACCTCCCAGCAGCAATAGGTACCACATAACCCCGTCTCCCAAAGTTAACCATAAGTAACAGATACCACGTAATCGTGTCTCCCAAAGTTAACGTAGCCACAAGCAACAAATACCACTTAACTCTTTCTTCCAATGTTAGGACAGATGAAAAGAAACCATCTACTTAGTGTTCATAGCTCTGCTGAAATTTAAACCCGAAACGTGATCTCATCATTCGTAACCACTTCATTGACCACTAAACCAGCGTTTGGAGCCTCAAAATAAATTACTAGATGATGAGTAGGACACCAACAAAAATGTCTAGCTAGTCAATACATACACACTAGTACTATAGTTGAGACATTAAGTGTTGGAATAAATAAGGTTAGGTGTCTATTTCCAAAAACACTTGCCAAGAAACAATTTCTTTAACAAGTTTGAAGTTAATGCAACAGTTCAAACTCTCCATCAGTTTTGCTAGGGAATTTATTCTTACTAACAAGTTGGATAATGCATCAATTTCCATGTCTATCTTTGTATCTTTGGGTGCATTTTGTGTTTACCAACCAACATTCCTCTAAACCCTACTTATTTTGTTTCGAGAATATTTATATATAATCTAGACAAATACCGTGGGGTAAAGAGAGGCGGTGGGGAGAGGGGGTCGAGCACAGTGGCGGAGCCAGAATCTTTACTAAGGGGGTTCATAAGTGAATATACGAACTAATCGAAGGGGGTTCAACATCTACTATATATACATAAAAATAATTTTAACCATATATATATAACATAATTTTTCGTCGAAGGGGTTCATCCGAACCCTCTAACTCAAGGATAGCTCCGCCCCTGGTCAAGCAGTGGGGGTATAAGGAGGTGAGTAAGAAGGGATGAAGGGAGAGACTCCATAAAGATTTATCCGTATCGAATATTTACATCAGACTGATAGGTGAATGACATGACAATATTACTTAATCATGATTAATTAATGTATATGCTCAATTTATTGTATCACTTAATCATGATTAATTAATATATATGCTCATTTTGTTGGATCATTTAATCATGGTAACTTGAATTTATTCGACGTACACTCGGCAGAAATAAGACATTAGGGGTATAAGGAGGTGAGTAAGAAGGGATGAAGGGAGAAACTCGATAAAAATTTACTCGTATCGAATGTTTACATCAGATTGATAGGTGAATGATATGACAAGTATCATTTAATCATAATGAATTAATGTATACATTCACTTTATTCGATCACTTAATCATGATAACTTGAATTGATTTGACGTAAAGACTCGGCAAGAATAAGACAGTGAGGGTATATGGAGGTGAGTAAGAATAGATGAAGGAAGAGACGTCATAAAGATTTATCCGTATCGAATATTTATATCAGGCTGATAGGTGAATGATATGTCAATTACCACTTAATTATGAATTTATAATTAATTAATATATATGCTCACTTTATTGGATCACTTAATCGTGATAAATTAATTTGATGTAAATACTCGATAAAAATAAGTATTAAATAGTGAATTAATTAACGTGAATTATCACTTATGAAACATATTTTTCCTAATCCACCAAAAGTCAAATGTGTACTTATGTGTTTTTTGGTTTAAAATGTATACTTATGTTGTTTCTTGAATTGTGATTTTGGTTCAACTTTTCAGATTCTGTAATTATTTCATCATTAGATGTAATTGCAATTTTTATTTCCCCCAAAAGTTGTATCTTTAATTCAAATTATCCAAATAAAAGAAGGAAAAATATATCTCTTTTTTAAAAAATATTAATATATATATTGGTGGATGATTTAATGTCTCAACCATATGGTCAAAATTTTGGAGAAGTCCATTATTTATGTGACATAAAAGTTGCATGTGCCTAGAAAGCTCCTTTCTCTCTACCATTTATAATAATGAATTTTATTTGTGTGGATTATAAATTTGGCAATTAAAAAAAATAGAGTAAATGAACATATTGGTTTCATGTTTATTACAATCACATTATTGTTAGGTAGATGTGTTTGAATGAAATTGAAATTTTTAATTATTATTAATCAGAAGCCTCTAGTTCGATGCGTAAATATGAAATCTCCTATGTTTGAAAACGTTTATAAAATGCGTAAATATGAAATCTCCTATGTTTGAAAACGTTTATAAAATTGATTCAAACGAATTTTTCCTTTTCTCCCTCCTCGTCTCTTGCAGATAAACAACAATAACAACATATATATATATATATATATATATATATATATATATATATATATATATATATATAAATCTCCTATGTTTGAAAACGTTTATAAAATTGATTCAAACGAATTTTTCCTTTTCTCCCTCCTTGTTCCTTGCAGATAAACAACAACAACAATATATATATATATATATATATATATATATATATATATATATATATATATATATATATATATATATATATATATATATATATATATGTATAATTAGGTGATAATTATATAAGTTTCTAACACATATTATGTATTCATTAATATGACATAAATATTGGGAATTTTTACCATAATGTATCATCAGAACAGTTTACTGATATATACTTATACTGGTAAAAAATAATAATATTTAGTAAAATTAATTAACATACACATATTAACTCAAACACAATTGTCAACATGAGTTGTGGTGTAGTGGATGGGGCTGCTCCACCCTTAATCAGAGGTCGAAGGTTCGATCCTGAGTACGGAGAAAACTCTGTTAGGGAGCGCTTCCCTCGAATGAAACCCTACGCTGCATGAATCCGAATTAGTCAGGCTCCAATGTGGGTACCGGGAGACAAAAGAAAACTCAAACACAACCATGATTAAAAAAAATAACCTGGACCTAATAAGTAATTTTCTCAAACACAACCATGATTAAAAAAAAATAACCTGGACCTAATAAGTAATTGTTTCAATTAATAGTGCACCTGATTATTTTCAATAAAATACTAGATCCCTACTGAAATATAGAATGTTAAAATAAATAAATTAATCCAACTGACAATATACAACTTAAAACAGCACTGATCATATTAAAAAAAGAGAGGAAGAAGCACTCTAATTAATATATATATATATATATATATATATATATTTTTAAATGAAGGGAGTATATAATTCCTTCACGTAATTTTTTTTATTAGCTTTTTCCTATATACCCCAAAAAGAATTTTTGTTATTGAAAAATTAATTTATTGCTGCTACTATTTCTTTTTTTATTATTTATTTTTATATAATTCATGAACACTATATACAAGATATATAAATTATAGGTGAGGTGTCACTATATTGAGGTCAAAATTAGTCAATATTCGCCCATATATGTTCTCCACTTTCGCCCTTTCACTAATTTTCTTTAATTCTTTTTCTCTAATAGTATTTAATTAGAAAATATAATCGACAAGAATTGGAGTAGAAGAGTAGTTAGATAGTTGAGTATTATCTTATTTATTTTTTCGTGATAGTAATCGTATTATTAATCGTAGTATTACTCTTGCAGTTGCTTGTCCTTTGAGCTTGGTTATTATTTGTGGTTCTTTTAACTTCAATTAAGAATAATGTTTAGGATAATCTGTCAGGTTGCGTATAGTATTTTTTCATGAGTTTCTTTGCTTCAAGTATTCGCTTTCTTTATATATATGGAGCTAAGACTTAGGTGAGGACGGCGGGAGGAGACTCAGAGCATTTCCCTGTCTTGACGGGGTTGCATCAGGGTTCCACTCTTAGCCCGTTTTTGTTTGCTTTGATGATGGATGTGTTGACGCGGCGTATTCAAGGAGAGGTGCCTTGGTGAATGTTTTTTGCAGATGATGTAGTTTTGATTGATGAGACGCGGGGGTGTGTGAATGATAAATTAGAGGTGTGGAGACGGTCCCTTGAGTCTAAAGGGTTCAGGTTGAGCAGGAGCAAGACAGAATATTTGGAATGCAAGTTTAATGACGTGAGGCAGGAAGACGAGGTGGTAGTAAGGTTGGATTCCCAGACGGTGTGTAAGAAGGATAGTTTCAAGTATCCGGGGGCCATGATTCAGGGGAATGGTGAGATTGACAAAGATGTCTCCCACCGTATTGGAGCGGGATGGATGAAGTGGAAGCTCGCCTCGGGGGTGTTGTGTGATAGGAAGGTGCCGCCCAAGCTTAAAGGCAAATTCTACAGGGTGACAGTCCGGCCGGCCATGTTGTATGGAGCGGAATGTTGGTCAGTCAAGAACTCTCACATTCAAAAATTGAAGGTGGCGGAAATGCGGATGTTGCGTTGGATGTGTAGGCTTAAAGGGGTGATAGAGTTCGAAATAAGACTATTCAGGAAAAGGTTAGAGTGACTTCGGTGGAGGACAAGATGCGGGAAATTCGATTGAGATGGTTCGGGCATGTGATGAGGAGGGGCACGGATGCCCCAGTTCGTAGGTGTGAGAAGCTTGGTTTGGATGGTTTCAGGCGGGGAAGGGGTAGGCCGAAGAAATACTGGAGAGAGGTGATCAGGCAGGACATGGAGCAGTTACAGCTCACTGAGGACATGACCCCAGATAGGAAGATCTGGAGGGCGCAAATTAGGATAGAAGGCTAGTGTCAGTTTGAGTCGTTGGGGTAAGACATTACTTGGTAGATGCATTATTCTTGCTAGGACACTTTGTTGTATGCTTTATTACTAATGTGTTTACTATTCTTTGTTTATTATCCCTTGTGGGTGGCATATTTTTGTCTTGACATCTTGTTCTATGCTTTATTAAGTATTTGTCTATTATTCTTTGTCTTGAGCCGGGGGTCTATTGGAAACAACCTTTCTACTTCTCTTGAAGTAGTGGTATGGACTGCGTACATCTTACCCTCCTAGACCCCACTATGTGGGAATACACTGAGTTTGTTATTGTTGTTATTTCTGAGCTGCGAATCTATCTGAAGCAGCCTCTCTACCACTAAAATAGTAGTACGATTTGCGTACATTCTACTTTCCCCTAATCTCACTTGGTACCAGATATGTTATTGTTAGGCAAAATGACCTTCTGGACCCCTCTACTATGTCGGTTTTGTAAGTTGGACACTTCTACTTACATGTTTGTCATCTAGACCCTTGAACCCATAAAAAAATAATATTTTGCACCCTTTGACCGTGGACCTTGCCTATGTGGCAAGGTCATGGTGACTAGGACAAAGAGAGTATAGTCACTCGCCTGGGGTGCGAGTGGGGGTCAATTTTTGGCCAATTTTACATTAAAATAATTAAAAAAAATAAAAAAATATTAATTTTTTTTAGTTTTTTTAAAAAAGGGTTCTTTTTTTCCCTCTATCTTTTTTAATTTAAAAATATTTTTAAAATTTTAAAAATAAATTAAAAATATTTTTAAATTTAACAAAAAAATAAAAAAAAATCCTTTTTTCCCTCCACCTTTTTAAATTTAAAATATTTTTTAAAAATTTATAAATAATTTAAAAATATTTTTAAAAATTTAATTTTTTTTTTAAAAATATTAAAAAATAAAAATATTTTTTTCCTCCCCACCCCAGCCCGTCCCCACCCCAGCCCGTCCCCACCCCACCCGGCCCAGTCCCACCCCACCCTCAGCCCCCACCCCACCCCAACACCCGTCCAGCCCTTCCCCATCCCCACCCCCACCCCAGCCCGTCCCCACCTCCCACACCCTACCCAGCCCTATCCCACCCCAGCCCCATCCCCACCCCCCACACCTTACCAACCCCGTCTATCCCCTCCCCCCCACCCACATCCCCTATACCTCTCCCAGCCTCGTCCCCACCCCAGCCCAGCCCTTTCTAGCCCCCATACCCCACCCCAACATTCTTCCAGTCCCCCCCTTCCCCCACACGTTCACTTTTTATTTTTTATTTTAATTTTTCCTCTCAATTCAATTCTTTTCATTTTTTTTAATTAAATTAAAATTTGAATTTTTTTTTATTTTTTTGGGGATTAAAATTTAAATTGAAATTGAGTGATACTGAATAGTGAAAAAAATTAGTGAATTTCGCTTGAAGAAAATTAAACTTTTTGTTAATTTGTTAAAAATATTCAAATTTAAAAATAAAAAATTTATTATGTTTGTATATATGAATTTATACTTAAAAATTTAAATTAGTTGGAAAAGAATTTTAATTATTTGGAATGGATTTGATGTTTAATTTGTGAGCAAAAATAAAAACATGATTATACAAATTTTTCTACAATTTATAATTTTTTCTTATTTAATTAAATTAATTTTAATATTTAATTTGTTATGTAGCATTTTAAAAATGACTTGGAATTTAATGTAATATTTTTCTTTATTTTTTTTTAAAATGATGTGGCAGATGATGTGGCTGGCGTGTCAGGCGTGGCAGCTGACGTGGGGGAGAGTGTGTTAGACTCACCAAAAAAAGACTTAAAATGTTGCTTTTTAACGGGTTTAGAGGTCCAGATGACAAACATGTAAGTAGAAGTGTCTAACTTACAAAACCGACATAGTACAGGAGTCCAGAAGATCATTTTGCCTTATTGTTATAATCGACAAAAATTATGATAAAATGATAAGTATTTCTTCAGCTTTAATCAAATCTTAATACATATATAAATGACCAAGTAGAAATTAAAATGAAAAAATGAACTCATAGACTCAAAATTGAGTGAAATTTTGCAACAAAGTTATTATATAGTTTAATAACTTTGATAGAATTAAAAAAGATAACTACACTATTAATTTCTTGACACCAACTCTGACTTTTTGTTTTGGTTTATGGCAATTCATTCTTTTGCACACCAAATTTCTTTTTTAAAAATATAAACGTTAATTACCGTTGAATTAATTGTTACTTACATACTAATTTGGCCTTATTAAGTGATTAAGTCTTGTTTAATCTAAATCCTTTAGACCCCATGTTTTGATTCAAAACTTTTGATTTATCATTAATTTTATCGCGCATCTCATAAATTAATATTATATCATCTGCAAATAACATATATCATGATATTGCATCGATTCATCTATCACCATATAAGACACATAAAAACGAGCTAAGAGATGGTCCTTGATGCAATTTCACATATGAAAAGTGTTCCAAATTATAATTTAAATATGTAATTAATAATTCCAACATAGTCTACATATGTAAAATAAAAAAAAAGGACGTGTGATCATGAAATAACTCATCCCATATCCCCAAGTAAATTTTACAAGTTAAAAAAAAAAAAGACTACACTATTAATTCTTTAAAATCAATAATGACTTTTTATTTTGGTTTAATATGGTATTTCATTCATTCATTTTTTTTACATGCCAATTTTTTTCTTAAAAAATATAAACGTTAATGACCGTTGAGTCAAACAATTAATTACCTATTAATTTTATCTTAGCAAGTGATTATGTTCAATCTTAACTTTTTTTAGACTTGATGATTTAACTCAAAAACTTTATTTTATAATAATTTCGCTACGTCTCGTCAATCAACACTATATCATTTGTGATTAGCGTTCACCACGAAACCTTCCCAGGGCAAATCAATTCATTAGTCAAGACAAATAAAAACGAACTATGAATCGATCCCTCGTGCAATCCTCACACCTGAAAAGTGCTCTAAATATTAATTAATTCTCTAAAACCAATAACGAATTTTAGTTTTGGTTTAATTTGGTAATTTATTCATTCACTATTTTACATGCCAAATTTTTAGTTTTTGAAAAATCTAAACGTTAAATGACCGTTGAATTAAACAGTTAATTACCTACTAAACTTTGTCTTAAAAATTAAAAAAATAAATACAAAATTCATACAATAAGTATTTTTCATAAAAATGGGGTCCAATTCCAACTGCCGTAGGTATTGCCGGCGTGTACTCATCTAACATATGAACCGTTCAATTGTTGTTTGGAAAAAATTTTAAAATATATATATTTTTCCCTATTTTAAATGAAAAAAAGTTTACACTTTTAATCCCTTGAAATATTAATAAATTATAATTTTGATCTTAATTTCTTATTAAGCATATTTAACTTTCAATTAATTGACTGAGTATATCGATATATGCAAAAATGTAGAATAAAATTGCGTACGATAAATTCTTATATCTGGCGTTTTCAGGACCCTAGGTATAACAGAGGTTTTAGTGTACTGAGTTGCCTTTGATATACGCACATCAAGTTGCATTTGAGTTGAGAATTTATCGAACACAACCTCCTTTACGAGGTAGGGAAATATTCTTCCCAAAACTTTACGTGTGAGATTTGACTGAATATATTATTGACATATGCACATCAAAAATCTTCTTATGAACAAAACATTACTAATTTAACAAATTATTAAGTCCAAAACTACTTAATATGTGTTACTAAATTCTTGTTGTTGCTAGTAAGAAAACCAGAATTTTTTATTAAAAAAATAAATATAAATATAAAAAAATAACACATGAAAACGCCAATAAATAATTTTAATCTTGTATATACATTACTATAATTATCCAACAAACCATAAAGTTCGAATGAACTCGTTGCGCCCCTAACTCTTTCATTGGTTGTTACTCCATAATTGAATATCATATAGTTCTAAAAATAGTATTTTCTTGTTTAAACCTTTCATAATCACATATTTAATTAACTATAATTATTTACAAGTACCAAAAAATACTCATAGTTGAAGGATCAAAAGTGTAATTATACTTTTTAAAATATGACAACATTTTTTTTTATTTATAAAAAGTAATTCAAACCAAAAGAGCATCTATATAAAGAGAACCCTTCCTTTCATTCTCTTTCCATCTTCTCTTCTAACATTTTCAATAGCCATTAATGCAAAAACTCTACCATCATTTCTCTTTAATAATTATTTGTTGCATAAACAAATAATAATTCAAAAAAAAAAATTCTTTGTTTTTGTTGGTACATTTCTCTTCTTGAAACACCAAAATTCAAGAATTATAACAACCCCATTTCCTCCCTTCTTAATTTTTTTTTTTGTTTATTTAATTTTCTGAAAAAAAAAAAAAAGAATCTTTTTTGTTGTTTGGAGCAAAAATTTAGTGGTGAGTTTGAGCTATTTGTGTCTGTCTTTCTGACATTCCAATAGCATAAAAAAAAAATTCTCACCTTTTTTTTTCTTTTTTCTGCAAAAACTTTAATTCTTCCCATTTTCAATAAAAAAGAATCTTTTTTGCTAGAGTGAGTAAAAAAAAAAAAATCTCAATTTTTTCTCCAAATTTAGAAGAAAAAAAACCACATTTTCAAGAATCTTTTGTGTCTTTTTTTTTGAGCCAAAAAAAGAAAATGGAGAGATTAACAACAACAAATATTCTTCCAAATACATTTTATGGAAGAAGAGATGATATAACAGAACAATTTGGTATAATGTGGAGACAAATAAAAGCTCCATTAATTGTTCCAATTTTAAAGATTTTAGTATTTTTATGTCTTGTTATGTCTATAATGTTGTTTATTGAAAGAGTTTACATGTTTCTTGTTATTACATTTTTGAAATTTTTTGGTAAAAAACCAGAAAAAAGATATAAATGGGAACCATTAAAAGATGATGTTGAGCTTGGAAATTCATCTTATCCTATGGTTCTTGTTCAAATTCCTATGTATAATGAAAAAGAGGTTTGCATTCTTTTCAATTTTTGTCAATTTTATCGTGTTCGAGTCAGCTTGCATTGCATGCACCTCAAAATATCTCCGGTTAATATAAGTTTTCGTTTGATAATTTTGAAGTTGAAAATTTGAATTTTGTTTGTACATTTGTTTTATTTGAAAAAAAATTATAGGTTGGTAACTTGAAAATATTTTTGAAGATTATATTTTGAAAATCTGATTATATTTTATGGTCAAACATATGTTTGAATATAAATTTTTCTATTTTAATTCAAAATTTATGATTAAAAATTAGTTAATATAGTTGTCGAATAATTCTGCTCATCAAGAGTCCGTTGCACGCACTTCAATTATTTCATAGAAATTGCCTAGTGTTTTTAGTGGTTTTTTTTATGTATATTAAATAAGATAACTCTATCCGTTAATGCATAGACATATAAAAAATATTTATCCAGTATTTTTATGATGCTTTTGAATTATTTCATCGGATACCTGCTACCACGCTATCACTATATGTATTTGATACTTTTGTTTGTCAAAGCTTTATATTACACAAAAAAAAATCACCTAATATTTTTTTGTCGACGTCTGCATATTAGAATTTTGCAAATATCATGACTTTGTTTTAGGTAAAAATCTTTTTATTTTTTTATTTTTTTTTGGGTTTAAACAGGTTTATCAGCTATCAATTGGAGCTGCATGTGGACTATCATGGCCTTCTGATCGTATTATAGTACAAGTTCTGGATGATTCAACTGACCCCATCACTAAGGTATTGTTTAAAAAAAAAAGTGAAAGTGTAAAAAAAAATTGAATCTTTTTTTTTTTTTTTAAAAATTAAAGATAAAACCACCCTGTAATTAAACCCTTTTTCTAAAACTTGAAATTGGTTCAAGATTTATAAAGTTTGTAAAAAATCATTAAATCCTGTGGTCCGACCATTTCACGAATCCCACACGTAGCTAGAGTTTTACTGTATCGAACTATCTTTTTTTTACCTAGAGTTTTACTGTATCGAACTATCTTTTTCTTACTTTTTCAACCTTGTCTAAGCACTAAATTTTGCTTTTCAATACTTTCTTCGTCCTATTTCATGTGTCGTCATTTTCTTTTTGTCTGTCGTAAAAAGAATCCCATTTCATGTGTCGTTATTTCTTTTTTAGTCTGTCTGTCATAAAAAAAATGTCACATTTTCTTATTTGATAACTATCTAAAGACACAATTTTATTTTTACATCCAACTTATAAGATCCTATATAATTAAAGATAATAATAATATATTTTTTAGTAAAAGACAAAAAAAGGACAGTCCGGTGCACTAAAATTACCGCTAAGTGCGGTGTCTGGGAAGGGCCCCACCACAAGGGTGTATTGTGTTACCTTGCATTTTTGTCGGTGGGTGTTTTCAAGACTTGAACCCGTGACCTCCTAATCACATGTCAGCAACTTTACCGGTTACACCAAGGCTCTCCTCCAAAAATCATTCGATCTTTTCTTATTTGTTAAACTTCATATCAATTAAACTATGACACATAAAATGGAACGAATAAAGTATTTTTGAATGATACTTCTGATAAAACAATAGTACTTTCCAGAGTAAGCAGATTTTGAAAGTTTGATCAAACAAACAGATTTTTATTTTTAATTTTGTTTGCAGAATTTGGTGGAAATGGAATGCCAAAGATGGGGAAGTAAAGGAATAAATATAAAATATGAAGTGAGGGATAATAGGAATGGGTACAAAGCAGGTGCATTGAAAGAAGGATTGAAGCATAGTTATGTGAAACAATGTGATTTTGTTGCTATTTTTGATGCTGATTTTCAACCTGAACCTGATTTTCTATGGCATACTATTCCATTTTTGGTGCACAATCCTCAACTTTCACTTGTTCAAGCTAGATGGAAATATGGTATGTTTTACTACTTTTTTACCTTTTGATAAAATGGTGTTTGAATCGTCTTGCACGAATTCATTGGGTATGTTGTTGTTGACTTTTCTCATATAGAAGTAGTAGTAGTAGTAATTTCTTTTTGATAATGATGGTGTTTGGACCGTCTTGCACACATCTCGAGTAGGGCAAATGGCTAGTGGGCTCAGTGGCATTTTGAACTCATAAAGTTGAAATATTTAGCCGGCCTTTAGTGGCATTCTGAACTCTGGGGTGGAGCTTTGCATGAATTTTGAGTAGTGCAAATGGCTAATGGGTTCAGTGGTATTTTGAACTCATAAAGTTTAAATCTTTATTCGGCCTTTAGTGGCTTTTTGAACTCTGGGGCGGAGCTTTGCATGAATTTCGAGTAGTGCAAATGGCTAGTGGTTCCGTGTCATTTTGAACTTATAAAGTTTAAATCTTTACTCGTCCTTCAGGACTGATCTCTGGGGCGGAGCAAAAATGGCTAGGGGGGTTCAGTGGTATTTTGAATTCATAAAGTTTAAATCTTTACTCGGCCTTCAGTGGCATTCTGAACTTTGGGTCGGAGCAAAAATGGCTAAGTGGTATTTTGAACTCATAAAGTTTAAATCTTTACTCGGCCTTCAGTGGCATTCTGAACTCTAGGGCGGAGCAAAAATGGCTAGGGGGGTTCAGTGGTATTTTGAACTCATAAAGTTTAAATCTTTACTCGGTCTTCAGTGACATTCTGAACTCGGGAGCGGAGCTTTGCACGAATTTTGAGTAGTGCAAATGGCTAGTGGGGTTTAGTGGTATTTTGAACTCATAAAGTTAAAATTTTTACTCGGCCTTCTGTGGCATTCTGAACTCTGGGGTGGAGTGGAGCTTTGCACGAATTTCGAGTAGTGCAAATGGCTAGTGGGTTCAGTCACATTTTGAACTCATAAAGTTTAAATCTTTATTCGACCTTCAGAGGCATTCTGATCTCTGGGGTGGAGCTAGGTGGGGGCGAAGAAAAATTACACTATTATACACTAGCAAAATTATTGTTTATGCCTATATTTGATGCTGAACTTTCTTTGATTTTTTTATGTGTTTTCTTTTCATATTTTTAATTCACTTAGTGAAAATCTTAGCTACGCCATTGCCCAAACCTATAAAGTTCAAATTCTGATTCAAACTTCTATAGTATTCCGAACGCAAATACATCAATTTTTTTCCGCCTAAAATAAGTAGCATTCTAAATTCATTAAATTCATTAAGTTTAAATCTTGATTCCACCTCTTGACCCTAAATTAAGGGTATCCATTAGATTTTCAAAATGTATTGAACGAGTATTTAGTTTGGTCTTTTTCTATGATATTCCAACAATTTTTTTCTTAAGTCACTCATTTATTATCGCGACGCAATAATTTTATCCACCAAAACTTAAATTGTAATAAATCATTTAGCAATTTATTCGTTTGTCCATCAAAATGCTAAATTAAGGGCGTTCACTAAAATTTCGAATCGAAAGATCTTTTCTCAACAGATACGATAATTCTGTTCACCAAAGCTTTATTTAAATCTAGACGAATTGTTCTATCATTTTATGATATTAATTTATTTCAATTAACCACTAGACAATAACCTTTATTTTCCACTTTAATACTATATTTATATTAATTTACTTACATATTATATTTTATTTCTCTATTAAAAATTACACATTAAGACTGTCGGTGACTTTTACACATTATCAATTTTTATGTGTGCACATAATAATGACCAGACTTAAGTACAATCTTTAGTAGGGTAGTTTTTTTTTTTTTTTTTTTTTTTTTTTTTTTAATTTTATTTTATTTAATTTAATTTTTAGGCCACATATAGTGTTGTTGTTATGTTTGGCGGCTCATGAATTTTGGCCCTAGTTGTGAATTGGCAATTCAATGCACCAATTTTTTAACTTTATATATATATATATATATATATATATATATATGTTAAAATAGTGTAATTGTGAAAAGTAACTAATAATAATTTTGAAAGGAAGCATTGGAGCAACGATAAAATTATTTGAAGATCGGACTACCTTTTTAACTAGTAATACTTGCAATATTCGTGATGCGGTTCTCCCGTAAATCCTGCTAATGTAAAATATTTTGTACAATCAAATTACCTTTTTAACTAGTACTTCCTCCGTCTCATAATAAATGAATTGTTGGATTTTGACACACAAATTAAGAAAAACATATTAAAGACATAAATTTAACACAACTTTTCATTTTTACGCCCAAAAAAAGAAAAAATTAACCTTGTAATACCTTTTTAAAAGTTAATTAGTTGTCAAATCACAAGGGTAAATTTAAAAGGAATTTCAATAATTCACTTATTTTAAAATACCAATAAATATCTCAATAATTCACTTATTCTGAAGCGAAGGAATAATAATATTTGATAAAAAAAGAATTTCTATGTGATGCTAAAAGTTGTTTTGTCTTTTGCATGCTAAAAAGCTGAAAAGAGTAGTTGATTAAAGTGAAAAAAAAGTATTTGTGGTTTCGTAAGAAGCACTTAATATTATTACAAGTATTATTTTACTAGGACAATAAATGCCCCTAGCACCTATTTTTACTTTCATTTTTCAAAAAATTGACATTTTTCTGTCGCATTCCAGATGCATCCAACAATATTTTTAATGAACTCGAGCAATATATGTTATTACATCATATATTTGTTCACTCTCTAAACTAATACGTGCATGTTATTAAAGGCGAAGCCAAAATTTTAGCTCAGGAGGTTCAATATTTAAAGAAAACCTAGTCGAAGGAGGGTTCAACACCTCCTATAGATATATAAGTAATTAATTATGTATAAATGATATATTTTTTCATCGAAGGAGGCCCCCGCCAAAGGACTGGCTCCGCCCCTGCATGTTGTATGCTTAGAAATGCATTACTTTTTAAGAATCTGGCATGCGCGTGATGACATTTCTATGGAATACGGGAACATAGTCTATCACCTACATTGCTTCGATTCTACAAAAATATTGACACAGCCATTGTTAGATCTTCGTAATATTTTTAAAAAAATCCGAACAACATAATCTATTAGGAAGTGCTAGATTTTGGGGTCAGTTCTGCAAAGAAAATCTCTGTACTATATTGTTTTTAAAGGGTGGGGTATTTTTGGAGTTATTGATAATGACAAGGGTATTTTTGTCATTTTGTCTCATGTACCTCTTCCACTTCCCAAAAGTAAGCAACAATTGCATGTGCAATAAAAATGGTGGACCTTAGAACATTCTTTTTTACTAGCCGACACTAATTTTTTTGTCTTTGGATTTTTTTTTTTTTTTAATTGGTCAAATTAAATTGTTAAATAAATTAAATTAATATAGCTCAATTTTAAAAAATGTTCATTTGAAAAATATGGGTAAATGTTGAACTCTCTGTGGCTTCGACTTTTTGATGTGTTTACTTTTTTATAGAGTATTTTATACTATTTTAGTGAGAATTCTGACTGCGTTACTGGTGATACTTGTCAGACTCAATTTGTGAAATTTCATTGAGTATGTTATTGTTATTATTGTAGCTCATTTCGAAATTATGATTTATTAGTGAAATAATTATTATTATTTTATTTTTTGGTTTGATTTTTTGCAGTAAATGCTGATGAATGTTTATTGACAAGATTGCAAGAAATGTCATTGGATTATCATTTTTCTGCTGAGCAAGAAGTGGGCTCTTCTACACATGCTTTTTTTGGATTTAATGGTAATTTTTTTTAAATAATTCTATTTTTTTTAATGGTATTAATATATTTTTATACATTTAATGGTATTAACTACTACTAATTCTTCATATTAATTGCTTTTCTTACCATTTGAGCTAATTTTTGTACAATAATTAATGTTTTGATTGCCCTTTTGAAATCACAATCAAGTAGTAGTACTCTCTTCCTTCCATATATGGGTCTTAGTTTGACTAGACATAAAGTTTAAGAAAAATATACGTAATTTTTTAAAAGTTCTTTTATGGTCTTAATGTACTAAAATGTATGTAAATTTTGTATTCTTAAATATGTCGCATGTGACATATTGGAATTAATATATAAAGTTTCATTTTTTTGACACAACCTCTAGGCCTCTACCCAGTGGCGGAGCCACATTTGCTCCACGGGCTTCATCTGAACCCCGTTCGACAGAAGATTATATTATTTTTATACTATCTTACATGGTTAAAAAATATTTTTTATGCATATATTGTAGATGTTGAACCTCCTTCGACTAGTTCGTATATATACTTCTGAACCACTCAATGAAAATCCTGGTTCCGCCACTGACCTTCACAAGTGGGGTTCGGGGAAGGTAGAGTGTACGCAACCTTGCCCCTACTTCGTGGAGGTAGGGATGTTGTTTCCGAAATGTTACCTAAACTAATTAAGTTCATAAATTTAGGTCCATTGAAAGGAACAAGTTCACAAATTTAGGTCTATTGAAAGGGACAAGTTAATAAGCAACATGTTAGTTTTGTGTACATTGTCTTCAATGAAGTTAAATGAAACAACAACTAATAATAGAAGTGGCCCAAGAAAATACTGACTCTTTGCATGTTATGTGAATTTCTTTGTGGTCCAATAAATCTAAAATATGAATGTTGTGTACTGGAACAAAAATACAGGCACTGCTGGCATTTGGCGAATCGCCGCGATAGAAGAGGCTGGAGGTTGGAAGGACAGGACAACGGTCGAGGATATGGACCTCGCTGTCCGCGCTAGTCTCAAGGGATGGAAATTCTTGTTCCTCGGTTCTGTCAAGGTGCGCACATTCTCCGTCTGACAAATGATATAGACAAATGAACGTTATAACATACTATCTCTAGTCCATGTCATCTGTCTTAGAAGGTTTTTGCACATATAAAGAGAATTCTCGGTTCAGTTCTCCACCTTAACGATAGAAAATATAAGGATTGGTCAAATTCTATCGAGTTGAGTCATAGTGATCACTTGTCGAAGGATGACTCTAGTTATCAAATGATTGAACAATTTCTTACCCGTTGTCTTCAATTGATAGACGAGCAAATACACGCTATAACACACGACCTCTAGTTCATATTATCCGTCTTTTAAGGATGTAATGATCATTTATCGTCATGTATACAAATCGAGAAAATGAGATATAGTAACTTATGTCAAAGTGGCAGCTGTTAACACGCTGCTATCGTTGTTCAATCATACAGGTAAAAAACGAATTGCCAAGTACATTGAAGGCCTATCGTTATCAACAACATCGTTGGTCATGTGGTCCAGCCAATCTCTTCAGGAAAATGTGTATGGAGATTGCAAGAAATAAGGTATAACTCGTAAATCGCTATTGCCATATTCAATTTCTTAGCCAACTGCGCTTAGTACTCAATCTCTAAGTATCCTCGTTGAACTTCTTTTTATCGTCTTTGTTTGCTTCCAGAAAGTGTCTTTGTGGAAGAAGGTTCATTTGATTTACAGCTTCTTCTTCGTGAGGAAAGTCGTAGCCCATATTGTTACTTTCGTATTCTACATTGTGGTATTACCCGCCACTGTATTAGTACCTGAAGTTGTGGTTCCGAAGTGGGGAGCTGTTTACATTCCTGCCATCATTACGATACTCAATGCTGTCGGAACTCCAAGGTCAGTTTTCCGTATACTCTCACTACCATTACTCTCCTACTTTGCTTTCTTGATAACGTTGTAATCCTGACGCCTGAAAGTTTAGCACTGCGAATTTTGTGTTTGAACTAAAAATGCTGAGCTTTTGTTTACGCTGAATTGGGAACAGGTCCCTCCACTTGCTGGTATTTTGGATCCTTTTCGAGAATGTAATGTCACTCCATCGAGCTAAGGCCACCTTCATCGGCTTGTTGGAGGCAGGACGAGTGAATGAATGGATAGTCACGGAGAAATTAGGGGACGCTTTCAAGTTAAAATCAGCTACCAAAGCATTTAAAAAACATCGAATGAGACTTGGTGACAGGTAATTAATATCATCATACAAATACGAGTTTCAGTTTTCGTGGACAATTTTGCAGGACTTATAAAGTTCCCCTATCGTTCAATCATCGACAGGATTCATTTGTTAGAGTTTGCTGCTGGCGCGTACCTCTTCTTCTGCGGATGTTATGACATTGCCTTTGGGAACAACCATTACTTCCTCTACCTCTTCATTCAAGCGTTTGCCTTTCTCATTGTTGGATTTGGTTACGTTGGCACATTCGTGCCCAACTCTTAGTCGATGCTCGTGAAAACTGATTTTATGATGTGAATCTTAAGGTTTTTACGCCCTGTGCTCCCCCTCGGTAGCACCAAAAGAAGTGGCGTTTTCAGTGGCCTTGCGCGCCTTTCTTGTTTTCGGGTGATTGTTGTTTTCTTGTAAAAAGAAGGAAAGTTGGTTATTCTTTTTAGATAATGTCAAGCATAAAAGTGATCTGAGCCCCGTGGGCTCGCGGGGCTCGGATCGTGTTTGTTCTATTTTTGTATATTCCAGAAAGAGTCACTATGCAAGAAAGAAATGAAGAAAACAAGAAAGTAAAAGTCGAAACTGTTTTTATTATTTGTCTTCCTTTTTTACTGAGATGTAATTTGGTTTCAATACAAAGTGAAAGTTTGTAGAGTTGAAGTTTCTATTTCTCTACCATCTATTTTCTTCAGATAGTGGCGGAGCCAAAATTTTTACCAAGAAAACTTGAACTGCAAGAACTTCACGCGTAGTTTTGAACTTGTAACATAAATAACCATGCGGTGAAGAAAACTACAATGTATATATAAAGTTAAAATTATTCTTGATCGTATAGTAAATATTGATTCTTGACGTAAATTAACCATGTTGTTACCATGGGCTGAGCTACGGGGTGCAACGAGAATTCATTCGAATTTCTTCACAAGAAAACTACAAGCATATATACGATTATAATTATTTTTTAATTATATATAGTAAATGTTGATTCTTGAGTTGAAGATCTATTAGAAACATCTAAAGTGGATAAATTCCATCCTTCTCTTTTTTCATGTTGAATTTCCTTAGATTCGTCGATCTTATGTTTATATTTTTAAATGTTGAATCTCTTAATGAAAATCCCGAATTAATGATTATCACTCCAATAAGTTCTTGTTATGCTAAGGAGGTGTGTGTGTATGTATATATAATGGTTGTAGGTCCCTCACTATAGCTAATGGTTGATAATTGAAAGGGACATTCATTGATTTGGAAGTGAAAATTGGTGTAAAAGCGTCAAATTCATAAAAACATCACTTATTAGTTTTGCTAATTATTTACCAACCCCCTTAGTTACTTCATCTTTAATACTCACCCAACAAGCATCTACTAGTACTTATGACACAAGATTTTCTCATAACACATTATTCATTTTGAGTTTAAGTTTTATGTAGGGATAATAATACACAATTAAATTACTTGTTAGATATTTACAAATATTTTTTAATAAGCAATAATAGATAATATGAAAAGAATAATAATTTATCTTTTATTAAATATTTGTTACATGTTACACATTGGAATGAAAGACAATTTCAAATCTTATTTGTCTACGAATAAAGTAATGCAATTATAAATCTTAGGAGAGTTCGACCCTACCTCTAACATGTGACCAGTCCAACGGGAACGGGCAACACAAACGAACCCGAGCTGCTATACCGAATCCCCTGCTAGTCATCGGAGACTGAGTGGTAAAACCATGATCCGTAGAACGTTGGGGCCATGCTTAACACATGCAAATTTGATGGGAAATAGATAATAGTGTCAATAATTTCAAAATTAATTAGTATCAATTACTAGCAAAATAAAACATTTGATTTACATTTTATCCTGAAACTATTATCTTAATCCACCAATCAAACGATCCTTTCGGACCTGCGTTCGTTTTCTAAAATCTCATTGGCTTGAACTACTAGTTGAAGGAAAAGGGCAACACACGCGCGCGCACGCACACATACACACACATATATATGAAGTAATGTTACAAAACCTTACGTTACATTTCACTTTTCACCTCATATCAATTACTGTCAGTTCAGTAGGATTTGCAATTAAAACTACAAATAAATTTGTCTATTAAGTGAAAATCCTTTAAATTTTAAAAATTAGGTAAATGTGATAATTTTTTTTTAATTTTTTATTATTATACTTTCATTCCAACAACAACAGTAAAAGTTATCTCAACAACTATAGAAGTTGGCCCAACAATGATATTGTTAAATAACTGAATAGTTGTCGGGACAACTAATGCAGCTGTCGACCAACTGTGTGTAGTTAATTAAAGGACTTGTCCCACAAATATTGCGGGGCCTACTTATCCCTTTTAATTAATTGGAGATTTGAGAAGCTTTCTCACCTCATTTTTCACAGTTACGTTGCTCATTTTCTACCCAAATCTATGTCCCAACTATTTTGTCCATCCTATTTTTTTAATCTTCTTCCCAAATGTTTTTGCCCGCCCTTTTGAACCAACACGGTCCATTTAATAGGTCGTTAGGGACGCGTCCAAGAAGTTTCACCCTAAATTAATTCGGATGCAACACCCACCCATCAATTAGACCAACCAGATCTATTCCACAGCCCGTCGGGGGGCCGTTCGTCGATTTTTGCACATATTCGACACCGGCTACCGGGCCCAACCCATCAAACAGTGGGTTAACACCCACTGAAACGAGCCAAAAATGGCCCATGCACGTAATTACGCCCGTTTGACCACCAAAATGGCCTCAGTAGCCCCACCGGACCACCCACATCCACTCCACCGCCCGTCGGGGAGCCGCCGATTAATTTTTGCCCAGATCCAGCACTGGTTCCCGAGCCCCACTACCGAATTGTGGGATCATACTCACCAAAATGGGCTAAAAATGGTCCATTCGCAGCGTTTCACCCAATTGATGACCAAAATGGGGCCTCAACAACCCTGCCAGACCATCCACATTCGTTCCACAACCCGTCATGAGGCATCCAGTTGATTTTTGCCCATATTCGACACTAGGCGCTAGGCCCATCCACTTAACCGTGGGATAACAACAATTAAAACGGGATAAAAAGGGCTCGTTAGCACGATTTTTCCCGTTTGACCACCAAAATTACCCCAGCGTGATCTATAGCACATTGATTTGGCCCAATAACAACCCATTCATGCTATTTCATCCATTTGACCACCTAAATGGCCTCGCCGACCCCGTCGGCCCACACTTTCTTACTCCTCAGCCTGACTAGAAGCCCCTGATCGATTTTTCGCCCAAAACATGCCCGGACACCCGGTCCTACCCATGAAATCATGGGTTATAACATTGATTTTACTAAAAAATAGCCCGTTCGACTATAACAAGGCATTTTTGGGCAAAATCGGTGTGTTATAGCCCATGGTTTCGGGGGAAGGATCGGGGTCCAGGGGTGTCGCAGGCCCAAAATCGACCGAGGCATGTCAGAAAGGCTGAGGAGCATTTTAGTGTGGCCCATTGGGGTGGGCGGGGCCATTTGGGTGGTTAAACGGATGAAACGGTGCAAACGAGGCATTTTTGGGCTAAATTGGTGTGCTATAGCCCATGATTCTAGGGGTGGGCTTGGGGTACGGGGGTACCGTGGGCCTAAAATTGATCGGGGTATGCCAGGGAGACTGGGAGCGACCTAATATGGCCCAATGGGGTGGGCGAGCCCATTTGGGTGGTCAAACGGGTGAAACAGCGCAAACAGAGCATTTTTGGGCTAAATTGGTGTGCTATAGCCCACGATTTTGGGGTTGGCCAGGGGTTTGGGGGTTTCGTAGGCCCAAAATCGATCGAGACGTGCCAGAGAGGCTGAGAAACCACTTAGTGTGGCTCATTGGGGTGGTAGGGTCCATTTGGTTGGTTAAACGGGTGAAACAGTGTGAACTAGGCATTTTCGAGCCAAATCGGTGTTTTATGGCTTATGGTTTCAGGGGTAGGCCTAGCATATGGGAGGTCAAACGGTGTGAACGGGGCATTTTCAGGTTAAATCGGTGTGCAGTAGCCCACGGTTCTAGGGGTGAGCCCGGGCTCCGACGATGTCGTGGGCCTAAAATCAATCGGGGTGTGCCAGGGAGGCTGATGAGCGGCCTAGTGTGGCCCATTGGGGTAGGTGGGGCTATTTGGGTGGTTAAACTGGTAAAACAACGCAAATGAGGTATTTTCAAACCAAATCGGTGTGCTATAGCCCACGAATTCGAGGGTGGCCCAGGGGTCCGGGGGTGGCGTGGGCCCATAATCGAACGAGGCATGCTAGGGATGCTGGGGAGCATCCTAATATGGGCCATTGGAGAGAGAGGGGAATTTGGGTGGTCAAATAGGAGAAACGGTGCAAACGGGGTATTTTTGGGCCAAATCGATGTGCTATAGCCCACGGTTTTGGGGGTGGGCTCGAGGTTCGGGGTTTGGGGTTGTCATGGGCCTAAAATTGATTAGGGTATACCAGGGGGCTGGAGAGCAGCCTAGTGTGGCCCATTGGGGTGGGCGAGACTATTTGGGTGGTCAAACGGGGGAAACGATGCGAACGGGGCATTTTCGAGCCAAATCGATGTGCTATACAGTTTTGGGGGTGCCACGGGCCCAAAATCGACAAGGGCTTACCAGGAAGGTTGGGGAGCGGCCTAGTGTATCCCATTAGGGTGGGTAGGGCCATTTGGGTGGTCAAACGGGTGAAACGTCATGAACGGGGCATTTTATGGCCAAATCAGTATGATATATCCCATGATCCGGGGGTGGGCCTGGGTTTCGGGGGTGCCGTGAGCCCAAATTCATCCGAGGCATGCAAGAGAGGATGGGGAGCGGCCTAATGTTGCCCATTAGGGTGGACAGGGCCATTTGAGTGGTCAAACGGGAGAAACGGCGCGAACGGGGTATTTTTGCACCAAATCGGTGTGCTATAGCCCACGATTTCCCACCGTTTTTTTCGTTTGACCACCCAAACTGCCCCGTTCTAAATAAAGGCCCACGCTAGGCCACTCCCCAGCCTGCTTGGGGCCGCCCGATCGATTTTTAGCCAAAATCACGGTTGCCCCCGACCCACCCCAAAAATCGTGGGCTATAGCACACTGATTTGGCCTGAAAAAACCTCGTTCGCGTTGTTTCGCCCGTTTGACCACTCAAACCGTCGCATTCTCAAGAAAGGCCCACGCTTTGCCGCTCCACAACCTTCCTGGGGTAGCCCAGTCGATTTTCGACCAAAATCACGATCGACCCTTGGTCCTACCCCAAAAACCGTAGGCTATAGTACACCGATTTTAACCAAAAATTCTCCGTTCACGCCGTTTCGCTCGTTTAACCACACAAACTGCCCTGTTCTCAAGAAAGGCCCACATAAAGACGCTCCGTAGCCTGCCTGGAGCAGCCCGACCGATTTTTGGCCAAAATCACGGCCGGTCCTCAGGTCTACCCCAAAAACCGTAGGCTATAGCACACCGATTTGGCATAAAGATGCCCAGTTTTGCCCGTTTCACCACCCAAACCACCCTGTTCTCACGAAAGGCCCACACTAGGCCGCTCCCCAGCCTGCCTGAGGCAGATCGGTCGATTTTTGATCAAAATTACGCCTGGACCTCACCAAAACCGTGGGCTATAGAACATCGATTTGGTCTGAAAATGCCCCGTTCATGCCGTTTCGCTCGTTTGACCCACCAAGCCGCCCCTTTCTTAAGAAAGTCCCATACTAGACCGCTCCCCAGCCTACCTGGGGCAGCCCAATCGATTTTTGGCCAAAATTACGCCCGACCCTCGGGCCCACCCTGAAAACCGTGGGCTATATCACACTAAGTTGGCTAAAAAATGCCCTGTTTGCGCTGTTTTGCTCATTTGACCACCCAAACCGCCCCATTTTCAAAATTTTTCCAAACATTTAAATCATAAACTTAATCTGGAAAACCACAATGTGTCCGCCTTTTAGAAGATGATGGATCCTCGGGAGGATGAGGAGCGACGGTTGGAGTGATATTTGTAGGTACAGCTAAATCAAGTAAATCAACATAATGGTTATATAATTTATCAATAATGGTCGCATCACTCATAGCCGTCCACAAATCTGGTTGTTCTTGTTCTTCATCATCAGAATCATTGTTAGTATTTATCTCTAAGTTAGAATAAATAAGAGTAATAAAGTGTCATATAGTATTATATTTCATACATGGATTTAGTATAGCACAACCAAGTAAATAGGGGGAATCGAAAAAAAATATTTTTTAAATTTTGCAAACATAGCACCAATAGCTTCTTTGTAACCTTTTTTATTCTTATATTCTTTGAGCAAACCAAAAATATCGGCTACATATGCTAAAATATTACAAACAGTAGTATAATAAGCACCAAAAAATTCACCCGTAGCTATATAATTTTTTTTCAAAAACTTAGCAAGATCATCAATTACAGCACAATCAGAATCATGTAGCATACATTCAATCGAATCAGCAAATGAACCACAATGTTGGTTAAAAGTTAGTGTAATAGGAACTCTATAAGCATGACAAGTTTTTAAATAATCATGCGTAGCATTCCATCTAGTACCATATTCTTTAGGCATCAATACCGATCTAAGTCCATTTTCTTAACATTTAACTTTAAAGTCTCTAATTCTTTTTCTTCGATTATTTTCTTGAATAAAGCCAATAGCAAGCCAGATTTTTTCAATATAAAACTCAAAAAATTCAAGAGCATCTCTTACAATTAAATTATATATATGACAAACACACTTAACATAAAATATTTCAGGTAACGGCGGAGAGATCTTAGCTTCTAACTTTGTAATAGCAGGCAGGCTGGAGAGTGGTCTAGTGTAGGCTATTTTAGTTTTCTGGGCAGTTTGTTTGGTCAAACGGGCGAAACGGTGCGATTGGGTAGTTTTTGGGCCAAATCGGTGTGCTATAGCTCACAATTTTTGAGGTGGGCCCTAGGTTCGAGTGTGATATTTTTCAAAATTCAACTGGATTGGGGTGCAACCTAGTGTGGGCCATTTTGATTTTTTGGGTGATTTCGTTGGTCAAACGGGTGAAACGGCATGAACGGGACATTTTTGAGCTAAATCGGTGTGCTATAACCCACAGTTTTTGAGGTGGGCCCAGTTCCGAGCATAATTTTGGCCGAATATTGATTGAGCTATCCTAGGCAGGCTGGGGAGTAGCTTAGTATGGGACATTTTGGTTTTCTAGTCGTATTAGTTGGTCAAACGAGCAAAACGGTGTGAACGGGCTATTTTTGGGCCAATTTGATATAATATAGCCCACAGTTTTCAGGGTGTGCCTAGGGTTCGGGCGTGATTTTAGCCCAAAATCGATCGAACTGCCCCAGGCAGGCTGAGGAGCAGCCTAGTGTGGGCCATTTTGATTTGCTGGGTAGTTTGGTTAGTCAAACGAGTGTAACGATGCGAACGGGCCATTTTCTGGACAAATTGGTGTGCTATATCCCACGGTTTTTGGGGTGGGCCTGGGGTTCGAGTGTGATTTTGGATAAAAATCGATCGGGCTACCCTAGGCAGGCTGGAGAGCGGCCTAGTGAGGACCATTTTGTTTTTCTGGGTGGTTTGGTTGGTTAAAATGAGGAAAACGGTGCGAACGAGCCATTTTCAAGCCAAATTGGTGTGCAATAGCCCATGGTTTTTGGGTTGGGCCCGAGTTCTGGGCATGATATTGGACAAAAATATTCTGAGCTTCCCCAAGTAGGCTGAGAAGTAGTCTAGTGTTGGCCATTTTGGTTTTCTGGGCGGTTTGGTTGGTCAAACGGGCGAAACAACACGAATTGGCCATTTTCGGGCCAAATTGGTGTGCTATAGCACATGATTTTTGGGGTAACCCGGGGTTTGAGCATAATTTTTGTTGAAAATCATTCGGGATACCCCAAGCAGGCTGGGGAGCGGCTTAGTGTGGGATATTTTGTTTTTCTGGGGAGTATGGTTGGTCAAATAGGTGAAACGGCACGAACGAGCTATTTTCGAGCCAAATTGGTGTACTGTAGCCAATAATTTTTAGGGTGGGCCCGGTATTCGTGAGTGATATTGGTCAAAAATTGACCGGTCTGCCCCAGGATGGATAGGAAGTGACCTAAGGTGGGCTATTTTTATTTTCTGGGCGGTTGGGTTGTTTAAACAGGCAAAACGGCGTGTATGGGCAATTTTTGTACCAAATCGGTGTGCTATAGCCCACGATTTTTGGGGCGGGCTCGGGATACAGGCGTGATTTTTGCCGAAAATCAATCGAGTGACCTCAGGCAGGCTGGGGAGCGGCCTAGTGTGGGCTATTTTGGTTTTCTGGGCGGTTTTGTTGGCCAAACGGGAGAAATATTGTGAACGGGCCATTTTCGAGAAAAATGGTGTGCTATAGCCCACGATTTTTGGGGTGGGCCCGGGGTTCGAGCGTGATATTGGTAAAAAATTGATCGGGCTGCCCCAGGCAAGTGGGGAGCTGCCAAGTGTGGGCCATTTTGATTTTCTAGGAATTTTGGTTGGTCAAACGGGTAAAACGACGTGAACGGGCCATTTTTAGGCCAAATTGGAGTGCTATTGCCGATGCTTATTAAGGTGGGCCCGGGGTTCGGACGTAATTTTGGCCAAAAATTGAATGGGCTGCCCCAGGAAGGCTGAGAAGTAGGCTAGTATTGGCCATTTGGTTTTCTAGGAGGTTTGGTTGGTCAAACGGGCGAAACAGCGCGAACGGGCCTTTTTTGGGCAAAATTAGTGTGATATAGCCCACGATTTTTGGGCTCGTCTTGGGGTCCGGGCGTAATTTTTGTCGAAAATTGATCGAGCTGCCCCAGGTAAGCTGGAAAATGACCTAGTATGGGCCATTTTTGTTTTCTGGGCGGTTTGGTTGGTAAAAAAGTTGTAACGACATGAACGGGCCATTTTCTGGCCTAATCGGTGTGCTATAGCCCACGGTTTTTGGGATGGGCCTTAGGTCCGGGCGTGATTTTAGCCAAAAATCAATCAGGCTGCACCAGGCAGGCTGGAGAGAGGCCTAGTATGGGCTATTTTATTTTTGTTTGGGCATTTTGGTTGTCAAACGGGCAAAACAGTGCGAACGAGCCATTTTCGGGCCAAATCGGTGTGCTATAGCCCACAATATTTAGGAAGGGCCGGGGGTTCGGGCGTGATATTGGTCAAAAATTGATTGGGCTACCCAGGCAGGATGGAAAGCGGCCTAATGTGGGCTATTTTATTTTTTTGGGCGGTTTGGCTGGTTAAACAGGCGAAACAATGCAAACGGACCATTTTCAGGCCAAATTGGTGTGCTATAGCCTTTGATTTTTGGGATGGACCCAGAGTCCAAGCGTGATTTTGATAAAAATTCGATCGGGCTGCCCCAGACAGGCTGTAGAGCGGCCAAGTATGGGCCATTTTAGTTTTCTTGGCAGATTGGTCGGTTAAATAGGCGAAACATCGCGAACAGGCTATTTTCGGGTCAAATCGGTGTGCTGTAGCCCACGATATTTAGGAAGGGACCGGGCATGATATTGCCGTAAATCAATCAAACTGCCCAGGCAGGATAGAAAGCACCTAATGTGGGCTATTTTGTTTATTTGGGCGGTTTGGTTGTTCAAACGGGTGAAACAGCGCGAATGGACCATTTTTATGTCTAATCGGTGTGCTATAGCCTACGGTTTTTGGGGTGACCTGGGGTCTGGGCATGATTTTCGTCAAAAATTGACCAGGTTACCCCAGGCAGGTTAGAGAGCAGCCTAGTGTGGGCTATTTTAATTTTCTAGGCGGTTTGGTTTGTCAAACGAGCAAAACGGTGCGAATGAACCATTTTCGAGCCAAATCGGTGTGCTATAGCCTACTATTTTTGTGGTGGGCTCGGGGTTCAGGCGTGATATTGGTAAAAAATCAACCAGGCTTCCCCAGGCAGGCTGGGGAGCGGCCAAGTGTGGGCCATTTTGGTTTTCTTGGCAGATTGGTTGGTTAAATGGGCAAAACGACACGAACGGGCCATTTTCGGGCCTAATTAGAGTTCTATAACCCATGGTTTTTGGGGTGGGCCTAGGGTCTGAGCATAATTTTGATCAAAAATCAATCGGGCTGTCCCAAATAGGTTGTAGAGCGGCCAAGCATGGGCTATTTTGGTTTTATTGGCAGATTGGTTGGTCAAACGGGCGAAACGACGCGAATGAGCCTTTTTTTTCCAAATCGATGTGCCATGGCCACGATTTTTAGGGTGGGCCTGGAGTCCGAGTGTTATTTTGACCAAAAATCGATCGGGCTATCCCAGGTAGGCTGTGAAGCAGCTAAGTGTGGGCCATTTTGTTTTTTTGGCCGATTGGTTGGTGAAACGGGCAAAACAACCTAAATGAGCCTTTTTTGGGCCAAATCGGTGTGCTATAGCCCATGATTTTTGGGGTGGGCCCGGGGTCTGAGTGTGGATTTTGTAGAAAATTAACCGAGCTACCCCAAGCAGGTTGGGTAGTGGCCTAATATGGGCCATTTTGGTTTTCTAGGCGGTTTGGTTGGTAAAATATGCTAAACGATGCGAATGGACCATTTTTGGGCCAATTTGGTATGCCATTGCCCACAGTTATTGGGGTGGGCCGGGGTTCGAGCGCGATTTTGGCCAAAAATCAATCGGGCTACCCCAGGTAGGCTGGAGAGCGACCTAGTGTGGGAAATTTTGGTTTTGTGGGAGGTTTGGTTGGTCAAACAGAAAAAACGGTGTGACCGAGCCATTTTTGGGCCAAATCAGCGTGCTATAACCCACAGTTTTTGGAGTGGGCCGAGGTCCTGGTGTGATTTTAGCTGAAAATCAACTGGGCTGCCCCAAGCAGGCTGGAGAGTGTTCTTGTGTGGACCATTTTGGTTTTCTGGGCGGTTTTGTTATTCAAATCAGAGAAACGGCGCGATCGGGCCATTTTAGGGACAAATCGATGTGCTAGTATGGGCCATTTTGTTTTTTTGGGGCAGTTTATTTTGTCAAACGGGCAAAACGTCAAGAATCGGCCAATTTCGGGCCATATCGGTGTGCTATAGCCTACGGATTTTGGGGTGGGCCTACGGCCCGGACGTGATTTATGCCAAAAATTGACCGAGATACCCATGACAGGTTGGGGAGTGGCCTAGTGTAGGCCATTTTTGTTTGCTGGGCAGTTTGGTTAGTCATACGGGCGTAACGGTGCGAACGGGCTATTTTTTTGGCCAAATCGGTGTGCTATAGCCCTCGACTTTTGGGGTGGGCTGGGGTCCGGGCATTATTTTGGCCAATAATCGATCGTGCTACCCCAGGCAGGCCTAGTATGGGCCATTTTGGTTTTCTGGATGGTTTGGTTGGTCAAACGGGAGAAATGGCACTAACGGGCCATTTTTGGACCAAATTGGTATGCTATAGCCCATGGTTTTTGGGGTGGGCTTGGGGTCAGGGAGTGAATTTCGCCAAAAATCAACCGAGCTGCCCCTGGCAGGCAGGAGAGCGACCTAGTGTGGGCTATTTTAGTTGGTCAAACAGGCAAAATGACGCTAATTGGCCATTTTTGGGCTAAATCGGTGGGTGGGCTCGGGGTCCGGGCGTGATTGTTTTCGAAAATCGATCGGGCTGCTTTAGGAAAGCTGGGGAATGACCTAGTGTGGGCCATTTTGGTTTTCTGGGCATTTTGAATAATCAAACGGGAGAAACGGCGCGAACGGTCCATTTTTGGGCCAAATTGGTGTGCTATAGCCCACGGTTTTTGGGGTGGGCTCGGGGTCCGGGCGTGATTTGGGTCGAAAATCAGTCGGGTTGCCATAGGCAGGCCAGGGAGCAGCCTAGTATGGGCCATTTTAGGTTTTTGGGTGGTTAGGTTAGTTAAATGGGCGAAACAAAGCAAACGGGCAGTTTTGGGCCAAATCGATAGCCCATGATTTTTTGGGAGGGCCTAGGGTATGAGGGTGATTTTGTCTCAAAATCGACCGAGCTGCCCCATGCAGGCTGGAGAGTGGCCTAACATAGGCTATTTTGGTTTTCTGGGCGTTTTGGTTGGTCAAACAAGCAAAACAACATGAATGAGCTATTTTCAGGCCAAATCGGTGTGCTAAAGCCCACGATTTCTAGGATGGGCCCAGCATTCGAGCGTGATTTTGGCCAAAAATTGATCAGGCTGCACCATTCAGGTTGGGGAGCGGCCTAGTATTGGCCATTTTTATTTTCTGGTCGGTTTGGTTGGTCAATCGGGCGAAACGGCATGAACGGGCAATTTTGTGCTAAATTGGTGTGCTAAAGCCCATGGTTTTTCAGTTGGGCCCAGGCGTGATTTTGGCTAAAAATTGACCCAGCTGCACAAGGTAGAGTGAGAGCGGCCTAGTGTGGGCCATTTTGGTTTTCTGGTGTTTTCGTTGGTCGAATGGGCGATACGATGCGATTGGGTTATTTTTGGGACAGATCAGAGTGTTATAGCGCACGATTTTCGGTGTAGGCCAGGGGTTCGGGCATGATTTTGGTAGAAAATCGACTGAGCTGCCCAAGACAAGCTGGGGAGTGGCCTAGTATGGGCCATTTCGGTTTTCTGAGCGATTTGGTTGGTCAAACGGGCGAAACAGCACAAACTGTGCATTTTCAGGCCAAATCGGTGTGCTATAACCAACGGTTTTTGGGGTGGGCCGGCGATTCGAGCGTGGTTTTAGCCAAAAATTGAGCGAGCTGCCCCAGACATGCTGGGGAGAAATCTAGTGTGGGCCGTTTTATTTTCTGGGTGGTTCGGTTGGTCAACCGGATGAAACGATGCAAACTTTCCATTTTTGGGCCAAATCGATGTGCTACAGCCCACGATTTTTGGGGTGGCCAGGGTTTAAGGCATGATTTTAGCCAAAAATTGACCGAACTACCCTAGTAAGGATGGACAACGGCCTGGTGTGGGACATTTTGGTTTTCTAGGTGGTTTGGTTGGTCAAGCAGTCGAAACGACGTGAACGGGCCATTTTTTGGCAAAATTGGTGTGCTATAGCCCACAGTTTTTGGGGAAGGCCCGGGGTCTGAGCTTGATATTTGCCCATAATCGGTGGAGATGCCCCACTCCAGCTGGGGAGTATCTTTGTGTGGTATATTTTGGTTTTCATGGCGGTTTGGATGGTCAAAAGGGCGAAACTGCGCGAATGAGCCATTGTTGAGGAAAATCGGTGTGCTATAGCCCATGATTTTTGGGGAGGGCCCAGGGTCCGTGAATGATATTGGTTAAAAATAGACCGGGCTGCCCCAATACTATGGGGAACGACCTAGTGTGGGCTATTTTAGTTTTTTGGGTGGTTTGGTTGGTCAAACGGGAAAAACTACGCGAACGGGCCATTTTTGTGCAAAATCGATGTGCTATAGCCTACGACTTTGAGGTGGGCCCGTGGTCCGGGCGTGGTTGATAACGCTCAATCTACAGCTCTCGTAGGAGTGTAAAACGGTCGTTAGCAAATATAGAACCCAACAGGGTTGGGTGTCGATCCCACAGGGAATAGCTTGGCCAACAAGTAAGCAAAATTACTAAACTTTTGGTGCAAGTCTCGTAAAAAGGGGGGATTGTAATGTGTCACCAAAACAATTAAATAAAAGCTGAAAATAGCAAAGTAATAAAGAAATATTGTTACGTAAGTTGTAAACAATGAGAATTGAGGCGTTGGGGTTATGTCCACCTTCTGAGGTATACGTCTCTATTAGTTATGAGTGTGTAGAATTCTGACATGCAACTGCTTATAGAGAATTGTATTCGATGGTAAATCCAGGCGTCTTTCGACCTATTCGAGGATTATTTCACTTTGACTCTTTCGATCTTAAAGCGTGTCTAACGGTACGAATTCTCCAAGAGGTTAGTCCAGTTACGACACTAGCTTTTTAGTAGGGAATTTTAGGGGGTGACCCTACTACCTTGACCTTATCTCTTTTCCAGACAGATAACCTTTCTTTCGAACAAGTTAAATGTTATACTGGCGTATTCTTGCGTTTGCAACCACAAAGAATGTAGACTAAGATGAAGAGAATAATGATATAAGCAGTATACGTGTCGCAAACTCACAAACTCACAAACTCACAGCAATAGATAGTATCTCATAAGGCTTCCATAACCCCAACAGAGAAGTTTAGTTACCCATGAATGCGAAGGAGATCATGATTGACATTGTTGTTATACCACAAGATTGAGTAATTTCGTGTAGCTTAGGTGGTAGGCGTGAGGCGTGAATTCCTAGGCAAAGTAACGATTCTCTTGTTGTGGAATTTAAGAATAGAAGAGTAGAAGAAGAAAAATAGAATTAATGGAAAGATTTGAAGAGTTGTAGAATTGTTTGTAGTGGAAGATGAGAGGGATGGAAGAAAGTATTGTGGTCTCCCCTCTTCCGAATTCCTCTTCTCTTTTTTTTTCTCAAAATCTCTAGCATGATAGGGTATTTATAATACCCATATCCTAATCCTACTAGATAAATAAAATATCTAACCAAATCCTACTAGGCTAATGTAATACTTAACCCAATTGTACTAGGTTAATGTAACATTATCATAATCCAAATAAACTAATGAAATACATAACCCAATTGTACTAGGTTAATGTATCATTGTCCAAATCCAACTAAGTTACTGCAAATCCCCAAAGTCTTCAGAAATGCTGTTTTAGCCCGGGACAGATTTTCCATGCAACAGTTTTGGTCCTTAGGCGTGTAAACTCCCTTCCCTTCCTTCGTGATCTTTCTTTTGCGTCAAGTAAGCCATAAAATTCTGAATTCTGCATCATTTATACCTGAAACTTTACTAATCATGTTCGTTAGCTCATTTACAGGAAAAAGGACTAAAAGTGCATGAAATATATACTTTGTTCTCAAAACTAGGCTAAAATATGGGCAAAATATATTGATATAGGCGTGTAAATTCGCCTATCATCAACACCCCACACTTGAAGCTTTGTTCATCCTCGAACGAAATACCATGTCCTTCTAAACATCAACTTAGGGTTTCACAGCAACAACACAAAACATTTGTCAAGACAAGCACAACAATTATCAACAAAGTGTAGCTTTTCGATTATAGGTAGAAACAATTTAACTTCTAGCATAGACTCGTGATGGTGGTCAACTCATATTCAAAAGTTAAGGCACAAAGAATCATACACAACTACCCAAAACTCATCAACCATGTGTGTCTCACACTATAGTACCCATAATCACTCACAAGTATAGCATATTTTTCAAACATGGGTATCAAAATGTCCTTGCTCTCACTCTCACAAAGAATTCATATGTAGCAACTGATGACCATAGGCTTGCCCTTAGTGTAATGCTCCACTAAATGTCAGAATGCTAAGCTTAGAATCAAATAGGTCTTTTGATGGTTGTAATGTAGGCTAAGGGACGGGTAGGACTATTTTGGCCAGAAATAGTGACTATGTTCCTAAGCGCTTTAATACATCACATTGTATCATTAACACTTTTCTTTCAAACAACCTTTCTACTTTCTTTTATTCTACCACTCTTTTTCACCTCTTTTGTTTTTCAATTTTAAACATAACTAACTTTTCAGTTTTCCTTTCCTTTTTCTTTTGATAACATACCTCTTATGATAGCATTTTCTTTTTCATACTCATTCAAGCACCAATGCATTCTAAAGCATCATACTCACCCAATTTCCTCTTATTTTGTCACATGACTTTTTCACTTTAAAGCACTTAGGAATTTGGATCAAATTATGGTCTTGAAAAAATGGATTAGGCTTACATACGAGGTTTGTCAAAGAAAATAGGATAAAGGCTCAAAAGGGTTTAACTAGGATGATGTCCATGGGTAGGTAAAACTGAAGGTAAACAAATATAGATTGCCAAAGAAATGCCTAAATCATATCCTAAACTTACACTCCTTATTTTCGCTTTGCATACATACCAGACAAGTTCTAGCATCAGCCACACACATAGAATATACGATTATATCACACACACAAGGCACATGGTCGACTTGCTTGGAAGTAATATAGACTCTCGACCCAACAAGTGAAGGAATTGAACCACACAATATCACATAATGAGTCACAACTAGAGCCTAAACGTCTCAATAGTCACAATTGTAGCACATACTCTTGTTATAATCTCATGCTGCCTATCAAAATAATTTCATGCGAAGCTAGAAAAAACAACAAAAACAAAAAAACTAAAACATGAAAAAAACAACAAAAAAACAACAAAATAAACAAACATAGATGCGATAGAGAAGTATAGCATACGATACCGCCACCCCACACTTAAACGGGACACTGCTCTCAGTGGAAAATAAATACGAGGAACCTGGTTAGTCGGACTCTTCCTCAATGTCGGGGGTCATACCCCCTTCGTCGGAATCATCATAAGAGTCGTCGCCAAAGTTCTCCTCCTCGTCAGAGTCTGGCAAGCGTCGATCGTCATCAGTCGGCACATCATTATCTAGAGGTTCCTTAAAGTATACACCTACTCCACACATCTCCCGTGCATGAATATTCATTGGATAGTCATGGTCCAGCTGTTGGAGCTCTGCAGCAGTGGGAACACGACCTCCGCTCATCATTGTAAACCTCATCATGCCGTACATATGGCGGGAGAAACTCTCATCCCGAGCATGTCTCTCTGCCGTAGTAAGGTTGATGCCATGTGTTGATTCAGCATCTTTGACCTTTGTGAGGTCAACCTTCTTCGGATTATGTGGGAGTTTATGATCAGCTGGTTCCTCTTCGATATCCTCCTTCCGTAAGATTGCTGTCAACAGATTTCCAAACGTAAAGTGGGACCTTTTGTGGAGTCTGGCCTTCCTCATGGTAGAGCGAATGATTGCCCCAAAGTTGATAGGGACATTCGTCATCAAAGCATAGACCAAACACACTCTATCTCTTGATATCTTGGTGTATTGAGTCCCAGGAATAAGGCATGAGTTGACAATACGCATCCAGATTCTTGCTTCCCTATTCAGTGAAGCATAGGGGAAGGTGTTGTGTCGCCCTGTGTCTTTATGTCTGCCCCACCTTGCCATCGATCTACTTCCACAAAACGTGTGTCTAATTTCTCTATAAGGAGGCCTGCTGTACAGCTCTTTGAATGGTGCTGGGTCGACCGAAGGTAAGCCAAGAAAAGAGTTGATCCAGTCTACGTTGAGCTGTAACACTTGGCCCCGAATTTTGACTTCGTTGCCTGTTGTTTTCGGCGACCAGTTGGCGTAAAACTCTCTTGTAAAATCAAGATTACATTCTCCCATATTGCGGAAGATGAAATCCAGCTTCAACGCCATGATTTTCGCCAACATACGCGGCTCCTTCTTCGCTAAGGTGTCCTTGTTGATCAGGTCGACGTGAACATATCTTCTTTCTTTGTTGTTCCTGTACCATTCTTTGGCTTCCTCCTCAAGAACCCATTTTATTCCAAACATTATGCGGGGTAGTTGTGTTGAGGATGATTCTCCTTGGTCCTTTCTACCTCTCTTCTTGCCCTTTTGGGAAGTGGTAGCCTTCTCCTTGCCTTGCCTCACTTTAGGTGCCATTGTACCTGAGATTAGAAATAGTGTTAATGGCAGCACAATCTCAGTTGATACAATCTATAAACAAGCAGTAGGGGTACCACCCCACACTTAGTTTTGTTGACACAAATCAGTGAAGTGAAAGTGGTCGATTACTCAGATTTCGTCGACATACGTTTAAGGATTATATTCCGACAAGAAAATCAGTAATGTATTACTACTTGCAGTCATTGCACTACTTTCATGTTAGATATAACAACACTACTACATAGGGGTTGTAACATGGTATTGATGTTTTCAATAATCGCAACCTCCTAAGTCGGTAGGCAACTATAAGGCTTATCCCGATGAACGGGATAGTCTAGCATGTAAGTATCCAAGTAACAAGATCATAACATGATAGTCAATGTTCATCACCATAGAAATTCCGCAAATCGTATAACAATGCTATTAAAACCAAGTTCAAGTCGGAAACAAGTCAAGATTTTCCTACGTATATGTTTACTCACATGATTTTGTATCAACGATCAAAACACATGAACATCACCAATCAATCTTATATGATGTAGCAATTTATAATAGACCTAGCAACGTAGTACTTATGAGAAATAAATGAAGAATAAGAGAGTACTTGCTTGCTTGAAGCTTTTGGAGATGGTTTTGTGAATTGGAAGAGCAAAAAGAAAAATTTTGGGATGGTTTGGAGAGGGAATGCGGCACCTTTAGGTTAATTTCCAGTGTGGTTATGTTTCAAGACTAAGTCCCCTTTATATAGGAAGAGAATGGGTCGGGTTTTGACCCATTTACAATCGGTTTTGGAGACAAAAATGCTACATATGCGGCGCATAATACTTGGCATAGTCATGGTATATGCGGCACATAGTCTATGGGATTTAGGGACATATGCGCCGCATAGTCTATGGCATATGAGATCCTGAGACCTAATGCTATAGCATAGGCGGCGCATAGTGTATAGCACACTTAGGACTGGGCGGCGCATAGTGTATAGCATACTAGATTCCGAGACCTTAGGCTATAGGATAGGTTGTGCATCGTTCGTGGCCTAGTTTTACCTAGGCCTAGCCTTCCTCGATGCCTAGTTTGGCATGAGCAATGCTCAATCCATAGCCTTATGCATCACTATTCCTAACTTACCAACTTTACCATACAATGCGTCCAAATCGTCAATTGAAATCAATCTCCTCGTTGAATACCTCTTGCACCTATTTTTGCTTAAAACCAAATGAAAACGATTAGTACGATGGGTTGCCTCCCACCAAGCGCCTTAGTTTTGGTCGTGGCACGACTCTTATTTTTGGATTTTTGTTTATCAAAAGCAAAACACATACTAGAACAAAATGAAAAATGAAAAACAATAAACGATGGGTTGCCTCCCATCTAGCGCTTGATTTATTATCGCGGCACGACATAGTTACCTCGAGTACTTAGACTTCGTCGAGATAGATGGTGGATCGTTTTCTGAATGGATTCAGACGACAATGAGGCTTACTTGTAGGCATGTAATCTTCTTCGAGATGACCCTTGTGCATGCCTATCCCAGGAGGGATACCAATTATATCATCAATAGTCCAACCCATAGCTCTCATGTATCTCTTCAGAGCAGAGATGAGAGCCTCTACGTGCTGTTTACTTAAATCATTCGCACTCACCGGAAGTATATTTATACTTTCCAAGAACACATACCTTAGATAATCGGAGAGCTCTTTCGATTCTAGCATTGGTGGCTCTTCAATAGATGGCTTGGCTGGTGGTGTGGGTCGATTTTTGAGATCGAGGTCCAGCTTCTTGGGAGTATGGCGATATGTCCCTAATCCTGATAGAGCACAAATAGCTTCTTCGCAATTTTCAGCATCCTTACTCTCTTGATTCATGAGCACAACCGCCACTAGGTCATCAATAATTTACTCTTCTTCAAGTAGTTCTTTCTCATCATCATCGGCCATCGAGAATGCATTCAGCTCTTTGGGTTGCTTCATTAATTTGCACACATCAAAGCGGACTATTTCGTTATTTATTCGGAATGAGAGCTCATTAGCTCTCAAATCAATAAGCACGCTTCTTGTAGCAAGGAAAGGGCGTCCCAAGATTATGGGAACCTCTGAGTCTGCTTCAAAATCCAAAATAACAAAGTCTGCTGGAATGATGAATGAAGAAACCTTTACCAAGACATCACATAGGATACCAACAGGTCGTTTTACCGACCTATCCGCCATGACGAGGCTCATATTGGTTGGAGTAGGATCACCCAACCCCAACTTTTTATAGATAGATAATGGCATCAAGTTGATGCTGGCTCCTAAATCACATAATGCTTTGGCAAAGTTAAAAGATCCAATGGTGCAAGGGATAGTGAAAGCTCCGGGGTCAGCCTTCTTCTGAACTATTGATCGGGTAGCGATTGCGCTGCAGTGATGGACGTCATCTTTCAACTCATAACTTGCTTCCCTCTTCTTTGTCAAAAGATCCTTCATAAATTTCGCATACCCAGGCATTTGTTCAAGTGCTTCCACCAATGGAACATTAATGGTCAGCTGCTTTAACATAGTCATGAATTTGCTGAACTTAGTGTCATCTGCCACCTTCTTCAGTCTTTGGGGAAAAGGTGGTGGTGGGTATGGAAGTGTTCTCTCCACGGTTTTCTTCTCCTCTTGCTTCCATTTTTCCATTTTTTCAGGCTGCACGTCACTGGGCGTGACGTCCTTGACGTCAGGACTGGTTGTTGCGGCATCTTCTCCTTTTGCGTTATCATCCATGTCCGCAACTTCGTCAACCACTTGCTTGCCTTTTGCTGAAGGTTCCAGCACCTTACCACTTCTGGTAGTGATGGCCATGCATGACCCATCATTCCTTGGGTTTTGCACAGTATCGCTAGGTAAAGTGCCAGCCTTTCTTTGATTGAGTGTTGCTGAAAGTTGGCTCAATTGCTGCTCTATTTGCTTGATTGAAGTGGAATGAGAATCAACTAGTTGTTTCATGGAGGACAAATCATTTATTACCTCCGTTACTCCCGCGCTAGTTGCTTCCACTCGTTTCAGTAGTTTAGCCATCATGTCTTCCATACTTCCAGAACTAGATGTGGTGGCGTCACGTCTTCCAGGGGGTACGTATAAACCACTCTTTTCATTGGTTTTCCTCCAACTACCTTGGTCTTTGTTTCCAGACTTATCATAATAGTTCCGACCTTGGTTTCATTGGGCATTGCCTCGGAAACCCCCTTGATTGTTCAAGTAGTTGGCTTCCTCTTCCGAATCAGATTCGTCTCTTTCTTTTGACGCAATAGCTTTCACTTTTTCGGTCTTCCCTGATAATAAATGCTTTGTAAGAAGATCCACTTGTGTTTTCATCCATATCTTGATCACGTTCTTCTTCTCGTCTCCTTTGGTCTGCAGTCATGCCAATAGAAAAAGTGGGGCTTGCTACCACAGAATCCCTGGTATGCCAAGCTCTACTTTGCTTCGTCATACGATCTAGCATATTGCTTGCCTGACCAAAGGTGAGATCCATAAAAGATCCTCCGGCCGCATTATCCACCACTGGTTTAGTTATTGAATTCAAGGCTCTATATAGTATCTCCATTAGGTGAATATTAGTCATGTGATGGTTTGGGCACCTCATTAGCTTCGTCTTGAACCTCTCCCATGTTTGATGAAGGGCTTCAGTTGGAAGCTGATGAAAGTTGCTGATTTCATCTCTCAATTGTGCTTTTTTGGATGGCGGAAAGAATCTTTCAAGGAAAGCGTCTCTCAATTGCCTCCAATTTGTAATAGAATCAGGAGTCAGCCCATTCAACCATAGAGTTTCCTCCCCAGATAGAGACAATGGAAATAAGCGTAACCGAATTGCATTCTGACCAACGCCAGGATTGTCAAACGACTTACATGTAGAAATAAAGTTGATGAGATGCATATTCGGATCATCGCCTGCTAATCCACCAAATAATACCTTGAGTTGCAATAACTGAATCATGGTGCTCGTGATGTTGAACTTGGCTCCGAGGGCTAATGGAGGAAGAATAATGGCTCCTGTGGCACCAGCTCCATCAAGATCATCATCATCATCATCGAACGGTATTTGCACAGCTCGGCGTTCAGGCCTAAACCTAGCTTGACGATCTCTTCTCTGCATGGGTGCCGCCATCTCTGCAGTATGTCGTGGGTTTAGTAGCTCCTCATCGCCCAGGTCCTCATCATCAGGATTTGTTGCCCGACCTGGATTATCAATATTCTGTTGATGCACTTGAGCAGCCATCCTTTCAATTTCACGTTGTGCATCCATTGATGCACTGAACAAACCTAACAAAAACAACTACTAAAAGTAAAAGTACGAGAGTCTTTGACCAAAGGGTCTAGTAATTATCACAAACTTAATTGACACTTGTATTCCCCGGCAACGGCGCCAATTTTTGATAACGCTCAATCTACAGCTCTCATAGGAGTGTAAAGCGGTCATTAGCAAATATAGAACCCAACAGGGTTGGGTGTCGATCCCACAGGGAATATCTTGGCCAACAAGTAAGCAAAATTACTAAACTTTTGGTGCAAGTCTCGTAAAAGGGGGGATTGTAATGTGTCACCAAAACAATTAAATAAAAGCTGAAAATAGCAAAGTAATAGAGAAATATTGTTACGTAAGTTGTAAACAATGAGAATTGAGGCGTTGGGGTTATGTCCACCTTCTGAGGTATACGTCTCTATTGGCTATGAGTGTGTAGAATTCTGACATGCAACTGCTTATAAAGAATTGTATTCGATGGTAAATCCAGGCGTCTTTCGACCTATTCGAGGATTATTTCACTTTAACTCTTTCGAGCTTAAAGCGTGTCTAACGGTACGAATTCTCCAAGAGGTTAGTCCAGTTACGACACTAGCCTTTTAGTAGGGAATTTTAGGGGGTGACCCTACTACCTTGACCTTATCTCTTTTCCAGACAGATAACCTTTCTTTCGAACAAGTTAAATGTTATACTGGCGTATTCTTGCGTTTGCAACCACAAAGAATGTAGACTAAGATGAAGAGAATAATGATATAAGCAGTATACATGTCGCAAACTCACAAACTCACAAACTCACAGCAATAGATAGTATCTCATACGGCTTCCATAACCCCAACAGAGAAGTTTAGTTACCCATGAATGCGAAGGAGATCACGATTGACATTGTTGTTATACCACAAGATTGAGTAATTTTGTGTAGCTTAGGTGGTAGGCGTGAGGCGTGAATTCCTAGGCAAAGTAACGATTCTCTTATTGTGGAATTTAAGAATAGAAGAGTAGAAGAAGAAAAATAGAATTAATGGAAAGATTAGAAGTGTTGTAGAATTGTTTGTAGTGGAAGATGAGAGGGATGGAAGAAAGTATTGTGGTCTCCCCTCTTCCGAATTCCTCTTCTTTTTTTTTTTCTCAAAATCTCTAGCATGATAGGGTATTTATAATACCCATATCCTAATTCTACTAGATAAATAAAATATCTAACCAAATCCTACTAGGCTAATGTAATACTTAACCCAATTGTACTAGGTTAATGTAACATTATCATAATCCAAATAAACTAATGAAATACATAACCCAATTGTACTAGGTTAATGTATCATTGTCCAAATCCAACTAAGTTACTGCAAATCCCCAAATTCTTCAGAAATGCTGTTTTAGCCCGGGATAGATTTTCCATGCAGCAGTTTTGGTCCTTAGGCGTGTAAACTCCCTTCCCTTCCTTCGTGAGCTTTCTTTTGCGTCAAGTAAGCCATAAAATTCTGAATTCTGCATCATTTATACCTGAAACTTTACTAATCATGTTCGTTAGCTCATTTACAGGAAAAAGGACTAAAAGTGCATGAAATATATACTTTGTTCTCAAAACTAGGCTAAAATATGGGCAAAATATATTGATATAGGCGTGTAAATTCGCCTATCATCAGTGGTTTTGGCAAAAAATTGACCAAGATGCCCCAAGAAGGTGGGGAGAGGCCTAGTGTGGGCCATTTTGGTTTTCTGGGCGGTTTGGCAGGTCAAACGGGTGAAACAAAGCGAACTGGTAATTTTTTGGCCAAATCGGTGTGCTATAGCCCATGATTTTTGGGGTAGGCCTAGGGTCCGCACGTGATATTCATAAAAAATTGATCGGCCTACCCCAAGCAGGCTAGGGAGCGGCCTTTTATGGGCCATTTTGGTTTCTTGCACTGTTTGGTTGGTCAAACGGGAGAAACAACGCGAACGGGCCATTTTATGGCCACATAGGTGTGATATAGCCTACGATTTTTGAGGTGGGCCCGGGGTTCGAGCGTGATAAAATCCAAAAATCAACCGGGCTGCCCCACGCAGATTGAGGAGTGGCCTAATATAGGCCATTTTGGTTTTCTTGGAAGTTTGGATGGTCAAACAGGCAAAATGGTGCAAATAGGCCATTTTTTGGCCAAATCGGTGTGCTATAGCCCACGGTTTTGGGGGTTGACTCAGGCTACGAGAGTGATTTTTATTAAAAATTGATTGGGCTACCCCTGGCAGGTTGAGGAGTGGCCTAGTATGGGCCATGTTGGGTATTTGGGAGGTTTGGTTGGTCAATCGAGAAAATGGCGCGAACGAGCCATTATTGGGCCAAATCAGTGTGCTATAGCCCACGGTTTTTGGGATGGGCCCGGGTATAATTTTGCCAAAAATTAATCTGGCTGCCCCAGGCAGGCTGGGAAGGGGCTAGTATGGGCCATATGGGTTTTCTGGGTGGTTTGGTTGGTCAAATGGGCGAAACGGCCTGAAAGGACCATTTTTGGGCCAAAGGTGTGCTATAGCCCATGGTTTTTTGGGTGCGCCCAGGGTCAGCGCGTGATTTTTGCAAAAAATTGATTCGACTTCCCCAGGCAGGCTGTGGAATGGCTAAGTGCGGGCCCTTTTGGTTTTCTTTACAGTTTGGTTGGTCAACTGGGCGAAACGGCGCAAACTAGCCTTTTTGGGCCAAATCGGTGTGCCATAGCCTATGGTTTTTGGGGTGGGCCCGGGGTCTGGGCGTGATTTTAGCTGAAAATTGATCGGGATTCCGTAGGCAGGCTAGGGAGCGGCCTAGTGTAGGCAATTTTGGTTTTCTGGCCGGTTTAGTTGTCAAACAGGCTAAACAACGCAAACCGGACATTTTTGGGCCAAATCGATGTGCTATAGCTCACGATTTTTGGGGTGGGCTAGGGGTTTGGGCATGATTTTTTCAGAAAAATAATCGGGCTGCCCCAGGCAGGTTGGGGAGCGACCTAGTATAGGCCATGTTGGTTTTCTGGGCGTTTTGGTTGGCCAAACAGGAAAAACGGCGCAAACGAGCTATTTTTGGGCTAAATCGGTGTGCTATAGCCCATGATTTTTGGGGTGGGCCCGGGGTCCATGCGTAATTTTTTGAGAAATTAATCGGGCTGCGCCAGGCAGGCTGGAAAATAGGTCAGTATGGGCCATATGGGTTTTCTGGGCTATTTGGTTGGTCAAACAGGCAAAACGGCATGAACGGGCCATTTTTGGGCCAAATCGGTGTGCTATAGTCCACGGTTTTTGAGGTGAGCCCGGGGTTCGGGTGTGATTTATGCCGAAAATTGATTAGGCTACCCCAGGCAGGCTGTGAAATGGCCAAGTGTGGGCCATTTTGGTTTTCCTTATGGTTTGGTTGGTCAACAGGGAGAAACGACGCAAACGAACCTTTTTTGGGCCAAATCGGTGTGCTATTACCCATGATTTTTGGGGTGGGCCCAGGGTCCGGGAGTGATTTTCATTGAAAATCGATTGGGCTTCCGCAGGCAGGCTAGAGAGTAGCCTAGTGTAGGCTATTTTGGTTTTCTGGCCGGTTTGGTTGGTGAAACAGGATAAACTACACGAATGGACCATTTTTGGGCTAAATCGGTGTGCTATAACCCATGATTTTTGGGGTGAGCTCGGGGTTTGGGCATGATTTTTGCAGAAAATCGATCGGTAGTATGGGACATTTTGATTTTCTGGGCGGTTTGATTGGTCAAACGGGCAAAACAGCACGAAGGAGCCATTTTCAGGCCAAATCGGTGTGCTATAGCCCATGATTTTTAGTGTGGGCTAAGGGTCCGGGCGTGATTTTTGCCTTAAATCAATTGGGCTGGCCCAGGCAAGGTGGGGAGCGGCCTAGTCTGGGCCATTTTTGTTTTCTGGGCCATTTGGTTGGTCAAACGGGTGAAACAGCATGAACGGGGCATTTGTAAGCCAAATCAGTGTTCTATAGCCCATGATTTTTGGTGTGGGCCAGGGGTTCGAGCATGATTTTGGTCAAAACTTGCCTGGGCTTTCCCAGGCAGGCTGGGGAACGGCCTAGTATGGGCCAGTTTGGTTTTCTGGGTTGTTCATTTTGTCAAACAAGCGATACGAAGCAAATGGACTATTTTCGGGATAAATCTGTGTTCTATAGCCCACGGTTTTTGGGGTGGGCCTGGGGTCAGGCCATTATTTTGGTCGAAAATTGACCAGGCTGCCCCAAGCAGGCTAGGTAGTGGCCTAATGAGGACTATTTTGGTATTCTGGGCGGTTTGGTTGGTCAAATGGGTGTAACGGCGCGAACGGGCAACTTTCCGACCAAATCGGTGAGCCATAGCCCACGATTTTTGAGGTGGTCAAGGGGTCCTGACGTAATTTTTTCCAAAAATTGACCGGGATGCCCCAGACAGGTTTGGAAATGGCCTAGTATAGTCCATTTGGGTTTTCTGTGCGGTTTGGTAGGTCAAGCGAGCGAAATGACGTGAACGAGCCATTTTTGGGCTAAATCGGTGTGCTATATCCTACGATTTTTAGGGTGGGCCTGGGGTCTTAGCATGATTTTGGCCGAAAATTGACCAGGCTATCCCAGGTGATAGCCTAAAGACTACCAAACACACGAATTGGTTACTAAGATGCAAATTCCAGCAACCAAATAAAGAGAAAACAACACATAAATAGAGGTGAAGAAGAAGAATGCTTGAAATTAAAGGATAGATAGAAGGACCCTTACTCCTATTCAATGATTAGCACTAGAAGATGTTTCAAAATCTTCAACACACCTCACAAATAAGAGTTCAAACCTTCCTCTTAGGTGACCCAAAGGAAACACTCTTCCTCAAGTACACCTTTCTTGCCAAATTATCCAAGACAAATGAAAACCCTAACTTTCAAGTGTTCAAGGACCAATTTTCAGATTCTACTCTCTCTACAAAGCTAAAACTACAATATAGAAGTAGGTTCAATGTCATCAAAAGTCTAATGAAAAGAGAAGTAAAATGGTCTATTTATACTATTACATGCCAAATGACAAAAATGCCCTTAATGAGGGCATAGAAATGGGCGCCTATGGAGTGTATATTTGGAGTGTAAAATGTCTTCATTGTCCTTCACTTGAGGCACCTATGAAGTGCATAAGTTCCCCTCCTTCTTTCTCTTGAGCAAGGCTTCAAAATACTCCAAAAGTCTTCAATTGCTTGCCAATTCCGAAGCCTTAACTCTTAGACAATACCTTGTGCTCTTGATGCTCATTGTGCTTGTATCATCCTCTCCATCTTGAAGGAATTTTTCCTCAAATTCAGATCTTTCAAAAACCAAAGAGAGTTCAAAACAAACACAAAATCCTCTTGGTAGGAGGGTTAGTATTAGTACCACACTTATATCATCAACCCATGGTTGCTCACACTTAACATACATCCACTTATCCTTGGTTTTTGACATAAAAAGCTTGGCATAAAGTATACCAAAGACATGAATAGCATCAATATAAAAAATAAGTGAGTACGACCAGCAACTATAATCTTCACATCTTAAGAATATTCTGGGGTCAAATAGAGATAGTAAGCAAGGGCCTAGGCCATGGTGAAGCATCCCTTTCACTAGATTATTACGCCAAGGGGGTACATATTTGAAATACAACCAGAAGTCACTTATTTTGTCCATGAAACAATTAGTATGTGCATCATAAACATCAAGGGAAAAAAATCACAAGCCAAAACAATCCCGTCCCCGCCCCACTAGTACACCGGGATCAAATGGGTGAAGTGGCCAAGGGAATAAACCGAAACTACTCATTCCATCTACTAGGGTATCACACTCGCCCCAAACATTTGTTCTTACGGGAAGACTAGCACACAAGGATAAGGACTTATGACCAAGTAGGCCTCCCTTAGCAACATACACATCATTATCCGCAATCTCTCCATACACATGATCACCATTAGAAGAATGAGCATCAACTTGAATATCTTTAATCTCATTACTCACATAATCAAGTAGTGAACCACCCTTAAAAATAAATTGAGCATTACACACAATAATAGTACTACCAATGAAAGATTCATGCTTCTCTACACTAGGGAAACCCAAATTCACATCACGTTGGATACTGATATCCACATCAGTACATTTTAGACTTGAGTGAGTGTAGAGGGTACCAATTTTACCTTGGGTTGTACTATGGCAGCCCACTTGCCTCAAACTTTCGGCTAAGAGTGCACTTGGAAAATCAACATGTTCAGGAGGGACTTCTTTTGGATTCTCCCATGAAATTATATCTTCTTGTACCTGCACATATGAAGAATCAATTCTAGGAAAAATGCTAGCATTTGGGTTAGTGATTATCAAGGATTCTTTGTGGACAAGATCCATAATCAAGCATTCTTTTTCCTTTCCAACTTCACTACCCATGGTTTTCTTTTCCCTTACCTTCTTTTCTTCACACTCTTATTGCATATTAACATCAAGTTTCTCTCCTTCTTGAGGCTTGGCCTCACTCTCTTTGGTTTCTAACTCATGGAGAGGAGTCATTGGATTTTGTAAAGTATAGGATCTTTGGACTTGAGGTGTTTGGAATTGTGGAGATTTTGGTAGACATAGTCTATCAACCCTCGCTCTAATTCTAATCATGTCACCCCTCATTGAATCCATATCACTCCTTATAGAATCATTTATGCTCTTCATTTCTTGACTCAAGGCCTCCATTTGGGCCATCAAAGCTCTCATAATATCATCTCCCAAAGGTTGGGAAGTAGTACCTTCAGTTTCCATGGAAAATGTACCTACGAAGTGCAAAAATCAACAAGCAAAATAACCTACAAAATGAGCAAACGAGTTAGTTCAAAAGCCTCACTTCACTCACACTCAACCTCACCTCACACTTGGCTTCACAAGTGTTGGAGAATCGTCAATACTTGGCAAGTTACTTGAGAGGTGAGAAGCTTTGAATCGGAATGGATCTTCGTTTGAAACGACTCAAAATAAGTGATGCACGAACTTGAACCAACAAAAATACAACGACTTGAAAACGAGAAAAGCACACAAAAATCGAAGACGCGAAACAACGGACTCTAATCTAATTACCAAACTAGTAGGTAATTACTAGCTTACTAATTAGTAATAGAATCAACACAAAAGCAACTTGAAACAACAAATAGAAACTAGGAAATCTAATTTTAGAACTCAATTTGGCCGATTAGCTAGTAATGATGTGGCAGCTTGTGATTGGACGTTGAGTTTTCAATTTTTTCAACCCTAATTCTCAAGTCTCGGCCTAGAACCCCTTTGGTGAAGAAGAATTTCGTTTGGGAGGGAAAAATGAAGGTTTGAAAGCCTTTTTGGATCTTCAAATAAATTTAAAAACAAATGGTCCCCCCCTTTGTACTTGGAATGTACTTGATATTGTACTTTTATTATTCCTTTGTCTCTTCTTTCTTTGGATAACAATGAATATGCCAAGGAATATTCTTTCACAAACACAAATTACACTCTCTTTATTCCCCTTTTTTTGGATCAAACACACTCTTTGAATATTCATCCTTAGCAAGACTTGATGAACATGGAAGAACAAAATGAATATTTAAGAGTTGACCAAAGTTTGACCCCTAACCAAATGAACTCCAAATCTCATTTTTTTTGTAGATCTAGGTTCCTTAGGCCAATGTGAGCTCAAATTACAATAAATAACAACCAATCAATGTCCACAACACAAAAACCACACGGATCTAGCTTCTTGAAGCTTCAAAACGCCATAACCATGGTGGATCTAGCTCAAAATCAACCAAACTTCACTCTAAAAGTAGATCTAAACTTTCTAGGTGCTAGGGAACAAAAATCTAGCACTTGAAACCAAAAAAACAACAAAAAAATATGTAGATCTAAGATCTAAAATTCTGTCAAAACACAAAAACGTGAAACATCTATTTTTTTTTTATTTTCTTGACTTTTGACTTTTTTTTGATGAGATTTTCTATATAAGAACACTAAAACCAAGATTTAGGGATGTTGGAACAACCCTAAACAAGGATTTAATACCAAATGATAGCCTAAAGACTACCAAACACACGAATTGGTTACTAAGATGCAAATTTCAGCAACCAAATAAAGAGAAAACAACACATAGAATGGAGGTGAAGAAGAAGAATGCTTGAAATTAAATGATAGATAGAAAGACCCTTACTCCTATTCAATGATTAGCACTAGAAGATGTTTCAAAATCTTCAACACACCTCACAAATAAGAGTTCAAACCTTCCTCTTAGGTGACCCAAAGGAAACACTCCTCCTCAAGCACACCTTTCTTGCCAAATTATCCAAGACAAATGAAAACCCTAACTTTCAAGAGTTCAAGGACCAATTTTTAGATTCTACTCTCTCTACAAAGCTAAAAATAAAATATAGAAGTAGGTTCAATGTCATCAAAAGTCTAATGAAAAGAGAAGTAAAATGGTCTATTTATACTATTACATGCCAAATGACAAAAATGCCCTTAATGAGCGCTTAGAAATGGGCGCCTATGGAGTGTATATTTGGAGTGTAAAATGTCTTCATTGTCCTTCACTTGAGGCACCTATGAAGCGTATAAGTTCCCCTCTTTCCTTCTCTTGACCAAGGTTTCAAAATACTCCGAAAGTCTTCAATTGCTTGCCAATTCCGAAGCCTTTACTCTTAGACAATACCTTGTGCTCTTGATGCTCATTGTGCTTGTATCACTAGGCAGGCTGGGGAGAGGTCTAGTGTAGGCCATTTTGTTTTTTTGGGAGGTTTGGCTGGTTAAACAGGTGAAACGACATGAACGGGCCATTTTCGGGCCACATTGGTGTGCTATAGCTTACGATTTTTTGGGTGGGCCCAGGGTCCATGCATGATTTTTGCCAAAATTGATCGGGCTGCCCCAGGCGGTCTGGTAAGTGGCCTAGTGTGGGCCCTATGGATTTTCTGGGCGGTTTGGTTATTTAAACGGGCGAAACGGAGGGAACAGGCCATTTTCGGGCCAAATTGATGTGCTATAGCCAATGGTTTTGGGGGTTGGCCCGGGGTCCAGACGTGATTTTGGATGAAAATTGATTGGGCTATCCCATCCAGGCGGTGGGGCGGCCAAGTGTTGGCCATTTTGGTTTTCTTGGCGGTTTGGTTGGTCAAATAGGCAAAATGGCGAGAACGAACCTTTTTCAGGCTAAACTGGTGTGCTATAATCCATGATTTTGGTGGTGGGCTCAGGTCCGGGCGTGATTTTGGCCAAAAATCGATTGGGTTACCCCAAGCAGGCTGGGGAGTGGCTTAGTGTCGGCTGGTTAAACGGGCAAAATGATGCGAACATGCTATTTTTGGGCCTAGTCGGTGTGCTATAGACCATGGTTTTTGGGTGGGCTCTGGGTTTGGGAGTGATTTTGGCTGAAAATTGACTAGGCTGCCCCAAGCAGGCAGGGGTGAGCCCTAGAATGGGCCATTTTAGTTTGCTGGGCAGTTTGGTTTGTCAAAAAGGCAAAACAACGCGAATGAGCCATTTTTAGGCCAAATCTGTGTGCTATAACCCACGTTTTTTTGGGTGGGGTTGGGGTCCGGGTGTGATTTTGGTTGAAAATCAATTAGTTGTATCGGGCAGGCTTGGAAACGACCTAGTGTGGGTGATTTTGGTTTTCTGGGCGATTTGGTTGGTCAAACAGGCAAAACGATGCGAATGAGCCATCTTCGGTGTGCTATAGCCCACGGTTCTTTAGGGTGGAACCGGGGTCCGAGCTTGAATTTTGGGAAAAATTGACCGGGCTACCCCAGGCAAGCTGGAAGCGGACTAGTGTGGACCATTTTGTTTTTCTGGGTGTTTTGGTTGGTCAAATGGGTGAAACAACATGAACGGGCCATTTTTGGGCCAAATTGGTGCGCTATAGCCTACGATTTTTGGGTTGGGCCCGGGGTCTTAGCGTAATTTTTTCCAAATATCAACCGGATTGCCCCAGGCAGGCTGAGGAGCAACCTAGTATTGGCCATTTTAGTTTTTCGGGAGATTTGCTTGGTCAAAAAGGCGAAATAGCGAACGGGCCATTTTTGGGCCAAATCGATGTGCTATACTACACAGTTTATGGGATGGGCCCGGGGTTCAGGTGTGATTTATGGAAAAAATTGACCGAGCTATCTCAGGCAGGCCGGGGAGTGGCCTAGTGTTGGCTATTTGGGTTTTCTGGGTGGTTTGGTAGGTCAAAAGGGCAAAACAGCATGAACGGGCTATTCTTTGGGCCAATTCGATGCGTTATACCCATAATTTTTGGGGTGGGCCAGAGGTTCAGGTGTTATTTAGGCCAAACATTGACCGGGTTACCTCAGGCAGGCTGGGGAGCAGCGTAGTATGGCCATTTTGGTTTTCTGGGCGGTTTGGTTGGTTAAACGAGCGAAACGGTGCGAATGGGCCATTTTTAGGAAAAATTGGTGTGCTATAGCCCATGATTTTTGGGGAGGGCCCAGGAGTTATTTTGGTCGAAAATAGAGCGGCTTTCCCAGGCAGACTGGGGAGCGGCTTAGTGTAGGCCATTTTTGTTTTCTAGGCATTTTGTTGGTCAAACGGTCGAAACGGCGTGAACGGGCCATTTTTGGGGAAAATCGGTATGTCATAGCCCACAATTTTTGGGGTAGGCCTGATGTTCGGGCCTGATTTTAGCTGAAAATTGATCGGGCTTCCCCAAGAAGGATAGGGAGTAGCCTAGTGTGGGCCATTTTGTTTTTTTGGGCGGTTTGGTTGGTCAAATGGGCAAAACAGCGTGAATGGGCTATTTTTGGGCCAAATCGGTGTGCTATAGCCCACAATTTTTGGTGTGGGCCCGTGGTCCGAGCGTGATTTTTGCCAAAAATTGACCGATCTTCCCAGCTAGGCTGGGGAGTGGCCTAGTGTAGTCCATTTTGGTTTTCTGAGCGGTTTAGTTGGTTAAACAGGAGAAACGGCTTGAACGGGCCAATTTCGAGCCAAATCGGTGTGCTGTAGCCCATTGTTTTTGGGGTGGGCCCGAGGTTCGAGCATAATTTTAGCCAAAAATTGACCAAGCTTCCCCAGGCAGGCTGGGGAGCGGCCTACTGTGGGCCATTTTGGTTTTCAAGGTGGTTTGGTTAATCAAACGGGCAAAACGGCCTGATCGGGCCATTTTAGGGCCAAATCAGTGTGCTGTAGCCCACGGTTTTTAGGGTGGGCTCGGGGTTTGAGCGTGATTTTTGCTGAAAATTGATCGAGATGCCCCCGTCAGGTTGGAGAGCGGCCTAGTATGGCCATTTGGCATTTCTGGGCGGTTTAGTTGGTCATACAGGCAAAACAACGGGAACAAGGCATTTTTGGGCCAAATCGGTGTGTTATAGCCCACAGTTTTAGGGGAGAGCCCGGGGTCTGAGCAAGATTTTGGTAAAAAATCGACCGATGTGCCCTAGGCAGGCTGGGGAATGGCCTAGTATTGGCCATTTGTGTTTTCTGGGCGGTTTGGTTGGTTAAACGGGAGAAACGGCGCGAACGGGCCATTTTCAAGTTAAATCGGTGTGCTATAGCCCAGAATTTTTTGGGTAAGCACGGGATACGGGCGTGATTTTGGCCGAAAATAGATTGAGCTTCCTCGGGCAGGCTGGGGAATGGCCTAGTGTGTGCCATTTTGGTTTTCTGGGAGGTTTGGTTGGTCAAACGGGCATAACAGCGCGAACGGGCCATTTTCGGGATATATTAGTGTGCTATAGACCACGGTTTTTTGGTAGGCCCCGGGTTCCAGGCGTGATTTTGGCCAAAAATTGATCGTGCTTCCCCAGGCAGGCTGAGAAGCAACCTAGTTTGGGCCATTTCGATTTTCTGGGCGGTTTGGTTGGTCAAACAGGCAAAACGGCATGAACAGGCCATTTTCGAGCTAAATCTATGTGCTATAGCCTACGATTTTTTGGGTGGGCGCAAAGTTTGGGCGTGATTTTGGCCAAAAATTGATTTAGCTGCCCAAGGCAGGCTGGGGTGCGACCCAGTGTGGGCTATTTTAGTTTTCTAACTGGTTTGGTTGGTTAAACGGGCGAAACAACGCGAATGGGTCTATTTCGAGCCAATTTGGTGTGCTATAACCTACGCTTTTTTGGGTGAGCCCGAGGTCCGGGCGTGACTTTAGGCAAAAATCGACCGGGCTGCCCCAAGCTAGATGGGAAATGGCCTACTGTGGGCCATTTTGGTTTTCAAGGTGGTTTGGTTAGTCAAACGGGCGAAACGGCGTGATCGAGCCATTTTTGGCCAAATCAGTGAGCTATAGACCACAATTTTTGGGGTGGGCTCGTGGTACGAGCGTGATTTTTGTCAAAAATTGACCGGTATACCCCAGGCAGGCTGGATAGCGGCCTAGTATAGGCCATTTTGGTTTTCTGGGCAGTTTAGTTGTTCAAACGGGCAAAATGGTGTGAACCGAGTATTTTTGGACCAAATTGGTGTGCTATAACCCACGAATTTTGGGTTGAACCAGGTGTCCGGGCTTGATTTTGTCTGAAAATTGATAAAGCTGGCCCAGATAGGTTGGGGAGCGGCCTAGTGTGGGCTATTTTGGTTTTCAGGGCATTTTGGTTGGTTAAACGGGGAAAATAGAATGAATGGACCATTTTTGAGGCAAATCGGTGTGCTATATCCCACGGTGTTTTGGTAGGCCCGGGCGTGATTTTTGCCGAAAATCAATCGGGTTGCCTCAGGCAGGCTGAGGAACGGCCTTGTGTGGGCTATTTTGGTTTTCTGGGCGGTTTAATTTGTCAAACGGGCAAAAAAAGGCGAACGGGCCATTTTTGGGCCAAATCAGTGTGCTATATAGCCCACGGTTTTTTGGGTAGGCCTGGTGTCTAGGCGTGTTTTTAAGCAAAAATCGATCGGGCTGCCCCAAGCAGGCTGGGGAATGGCCTAGTGTGGGCCATTTTGGTTGATCAAACAGGCGAAATAACGCGAATGAGCCATTTTCAGGCCAAATCGGTATGCTACAGCCCACGATTTTTGGGGTGGGCCTAGGTTCCGAGCGTTATTTTATCCAAAAATTGACCGGAATGCCCCAAGCTGGCTGGAGAGCATCTTAGTATGGGCTATTTTAATTTTATGGGCAGTTTGGTTAGTCAAACAGGCAAAAAGGCTCAAACGGGCCATTTTCGGGCCTAATTGGTGTGCTATAGTCCACATTTTTTAGGGTGGTCCCGGGGTCCGGGCATGATATTGGTTGAAAATTGATTGGGCTGCCCAGCCAGGATGGGGAGCGGCCGAATGTGGGCCATTTTATTTTTTTGGGCTGTTTGGGTGGTCAAACGAGCGAAACGATGCGAACGGTCTATTTTTGGGACAAATTGGTGTGCTATAGCCCACGGTTGATTGGTAGGCTCGGGGTTCGGGTGTGATTTTGGCCGAAAATTGATCAAGATTCCCCGGGAAGGTTGGGGAATGATCTAGTATGGCCATTTTAGTTTTATAGGTGGTATGGTTGGTCAAACGGGCAAAACAATGCAAACGAACCATTTTTGGGCTAAATCGGTGTGCTATGACCCATGGTTTTGGGATGGGCCCGAGGTTCGGGCGTGATTTTGGCCGAAAATTGTTTGGGATGCCCTAGGCAGGCTGAGAAGTATCCTAGTGTAGACCATTTTGGTTTTCTGGATGGTTTGGTTGGTCAAAGGGTGAAACTGATACAAGTGCGACTATGAAGATCAACGTGTGTACAAGTGCAGTAAAGTATCATCCTAGGAAGTTCAATGTTTAGACGTGAGAAGGATCAAAGACACACCAAAGCCGCCCTATTTGCTCATTTATTACACTAGAGGGGCGCCCCCTTTTCATTAAGGGTCTTTTGGTCATTTCATCTTTTATGTAATAAGGAGACTATATATAGTTTAGTATTAGGGATTTTCATGACTTAGTTGATTATTGTTGTATGTCTTGACATTTGAAACACCAAAGTCCTCTCTCTACTTTAGACAAACCGAAACTTGTAACTAGGATAGCAATTCAAGGGTGGAATCTCTTGTAATTGCTTGTTTTTTTGAGAAACCTTGGCGCTTGAATGGTGGAATCCTCTCTTGTGTCATCGTAAGAGTTAGGTTATCGTGTGTGGAGGTGTTAGGGGTCTTAGAGTTTTATGTACTCTTTGGTTACTTGGATTTACACCACCTTTGTCTAACTATCTATCCCTTTACTTTTGTTTTCATCTTGTAGTAGTTGTGCCTTGTCTTCTTGTAATAGTTGGTTGGTGTTATTGTAAGCTTGTTGTTCATCACATTAATGTAGTGTTGTTTCTGTTTTGGTGTGGTTATACATGTTATTATCTCTCCATTGTTGAAGCATTCTCGGATTTTCTTTTCATTCTTGTGTTGTTATTCTTGGCCGAGACTTGGTTCCTTGGGCTCTCGGTTTGTGGTGTGTTTTGTGACGTTTTTGGGGGCTGTTTTGTGTCTTCTTGGGGTTGTAAGGTATCATTTGGTATCAAAGTGAAAGCTGGTTGTGTTCCTACGCTACCAATCTTGGGCTCTCTTAGTAAAAAAACAAAAAAAATGGTGTTCTTCTTGCTGTTATTGTGTTTGGCCGAGATTTTTGTATTGATTTGAGTGTGTTTTATTGTCTTAGTTTGTTTCTAGTGTTGGTTTCATTTCTCCTCAACACTTATTGAGTCTACCACCCAAGTTCTTGAGCAAGATTCTGGTTGTGTTGTGGTGTTAAGTGGACGGTTTCTTGTTGTTGTTGTTGGTGTTCATCTTGTGTTCTTGTGTAGTGTTGAAGAAGTTGTTGTTTGATATTGAAGAGAGAAAAGAAGTATAAGACTTTGTGTTTGTCTTGAAAACAATCCAAGACAACACCAAAGTAGAAAAAGAAAAAGAGCCCTCCAAAAAGCAATTTACCAAAAAGGAGTAAGGCACTTTTCAAACTTAGACAAAAGAGGAAAGAGACAAGACTACCCCAAAAAGTTGTCTTGCCAAAAGAGTGCAAGTTGGTAGAAAGTTGATGGAAAGATTTTGAATCTTGAAAAGAGAGTCTCAAGTCTTGTAAGCCTATACCATAGCCGAAATATCTTCCTCAAAGGTGTATTATTGAACATCAAAGTCTTGGAACAAATTCTCTTCAACAACAAAGTGTGCTTTTGTCTTATAAACTTGTTTAGTTTTCTTGTTGCCATTTGTGTGGTGTTGTTGCTTGCGGTTCAAAGACTTGAACCTTTTTTGGTGTGTTGTGTGTGACATTGTGGACTGTTTTTGGTGCTATGGAACTCGAGACCTCACACTCTCAACCCACGGGGGAACACAATGCTACTATTATCATTTTAGCTCGCCTTGAAGCTATGTCCCGAGACATGGCTAGGATGACCGCGGGTATTGAAAAACTAGACTCGGATGTGGTATCAATGAAGGGTCAAGTGTCAATAATTGGTGGGAGATTGGAGAGAGTGGAAATCCAAAGAAGCCGACCTTCTACCCTTCAACATATTTCACCAACTAGTATTCCCGAGGCCATGCACCAAATGCTATATCCACCTATTGCGACAAATCAAGCCAACCCTCACTCCCAAGTCCGAGATCATGATAGACCAAGCCACCCTCCACTTCACCAAGTCTAACAAGAAGGACTTGGAACCCGAATACCACCACCAAACCTGAGCCCTCCTATCCAAAATCCACTTGACCAAAGACCTCACTATCCAAATCCAATCCCACCTCTACAAGCTCTACTTAACCCAAATAGACCCGTCTATGTTGAGGGGTATGGTAGAGTAGAACAACATGATGGTTATGGACCATATGATGATGTTTACATGAGACGAGAGGAGATGAGGGGCAGGCAAGGTGATCCAAGGGAAGTTCACGGCCGAGAAGGAAGAGTTGGTCTTTGGAACTAATAAGGGAACCAAAGCCGTGATGTAGGTCTAAATACCATCAAGGTGGGTCTTCCAAAATTCAAAGGTGAGAGTAATCCGGAAGAATTTCTAGATTGGGAGTCCACTTGTGAGAGAATCTTCTAAGTTAATGACCTTGCCAAGAAGAAAAAGAGTTGTTATGCGATTGCACATTTTGAGGGTTATGCTACTACGTGGTAGGAGTATGTGAAGCGATTTGGCAATGTTTTGATTGAGGGGCAGCCCCCTCCTTGGTTTATGTTAAGGTACCTCATGAGACAAAGGTAATTACCCTAGAGTTACCATCAAGATCTTCTCGCTAAGTTGTATAACTTGAGGCAAGGGAACAAAAGCATCGTGGCTTACTATGATGAATTCTAACAACTCATTTTGAAACTTGATCACCGAGGAGAGAAAGTAAGCCATGACATCATTCGATTCAAGGTGGGGTTGAATAGGGAATTGCCTCACGGTTGACACTTCACAAGTTTGACACCATTGATGCCATCTTCCAAGCCGCCTTGGAAGTTAAGAAGAAATTACGAGAGAAACAGAGTGTCAAGCTCAAAGGGCAATCTCCCTCGGGTTGGAACAAGGACAAAAATAACCCATCCAATGTGGATAAAACCAAGGACAAGTATGCACAAGATGAAAACAAGGCTCACCAAAGGTACCCTCCGAGAAATGTAGGTAAACCGCATTTCTCTTCTAGTTCTAAGGGCTTTCAATGTTTTAAATGCCAAGGTTGGGGACACAAGGCTAACGAGTGACCAAATAGGAGAAATGTGATCCTAAGAGAGAGAAAATTATACTTTCTTGGGGAGAAGGTGGGACTTGAACCGAAGGAGATTGATGAACAATCTCAAGATGGAGAGAAGGTAGAACCCGAGGATCCAAAGGAGGGGGATGAGAAAGATGTTTGGCCGTGTAAAGGTGAGATTGTAGTGCCTATGTACATGGAAAGGAATGTCATGCTTAGTGAGGGTATGGAAGATGAAGCCGAGAGTGAGGAGGATGAAGAAGGAGAGAAGCTGAGAGTTGGCATTGTGGGATTTTCCCACAAGGACTCTTTGTTGATTACTAACCGAGATACTAGCACTTTGCCTAGTATCAAATCTTCTTATGTGCAGGTTGTAGAACATATAAATCAAAGGAGAATGCTTGATTATATCATGGGAACCTTGGTTGAACATCCTAACCTTAGGAAGAGCAATGAAGAGATGATGAAAAGAGGAGAGCTTGCCGGTGATGATTGCTTGAATTTGAGGGCAAATTCCTCTCAAGATGGAGAGGATGATACAAGTGCGACTACGAAGATCAACGTGTGTACAAGTGTAGAAAATTATCATCCTAGTAATTTCAATGTTGAGACATGAGAAGGATTAAATACACACCAAAGCCGCCCTATTTGCTCATTTATTACACTAGAGGGGCGCCCCCTTTTTATTAAGGGTCTTTTGGTCATTTCATCTTTTATGTAATAAGGAGACTATATATAGTTTAGTATTAGGGATTTTCATGACTTAGCTGATTATTGTTGTAAGTCTTGACATTTGAAACACCAAAGTCCTCTCACTACTTGAGGCAAACCGAAACTTGTAACTAGGATAGCAATTCAAGGGTGGAATCTCTTGTAATAGCTTGTTTTTTTTAGAAACCTTGGCGCTTGAGTGGTGGGATCCTCTCTTGTGTCATCATAAGAGTTAGGTGATTGTGTGTGGAGGTGTTAGGAGTCTTAGAGTTTTATGTACTCTTTGGTTACTAGGATTTACATCACCTTTGTCTAACTATCTATCCCTTTACTTTTGTTTTCATTTTGTAGTAGTTTTGTCTTGTCTTCTTGTAATAGTTGGTTGGTGTTATTGTAAGCTTATTGTTCATCACATTAATGTAGTGTTGTTGCTGTTTTGGTGTGGTTATACACGTTATTATCTCTCCATTGTTGAAGCATTCTCGCATTTTCTTTTCATTCTTGTGTTGTTATTCTTGGTCGAGACTTGGTGCCTTTGGCTCTCGATTTGTGGTGTGTTTTATGATGTTTTTGGGGGATGTTTTGTGTCTTCTTGGGGTTTTAAGGTATAATAAATGGCATGAACGGGCCACTTTTAGGATAAATCAATGTGCAAGAGCCCACGGTTTTCGAGGTGGGCTAGGGGTTCGGGCGTGATTTAGGCTGAAAATCGATTGGGATGCTCCAGGCAGGCTGAGAAGCATCCAAGTGTGGGCTATTTTGTTTTTCTAGGTGGTTTGGTTGGTCAAATGGGCAAAACGGTGCGAATGGGCTATTTTTGGGCAAAATCGGTATTCTATAGCCCACAGATTTGGGGGTAGGCCCAGGGTCCGAGCATGATTTTTGTTGAAAATTGCTCAGACGGATCCAAACAGGCTGGGGAGAGCACCTAGTATGGGCCATTTTAGTTGACTGGGCGGTTTGGTTGGTCAAACAGGCAAAACGGTGCAAACGGGCCATTATCGGGCCAAATCATGTGTTATAGCCCACAGTTTTTCAGGTACGACCGGGGTTCGGGCTTGATTTTTTTATGAAAATCGATTGGGCTTCCCTGGAAAGGCTGTAGAACGGTTGAGTATGGGCCATTTTGGTTTTCTGAGCGGTTTGGTTGTTCAAATGGGCAAAACGGCGTGAATGGGCCATTGTCGAGCTAAATCGGTGTGCTACAGCCCACGGTTGTTTGGGTAAACCCGGGGTCCGGGTGTGATTTTTGCTGAAAATTGATCGGGCTACCCTGGGAAAGCTGAGGAAGGGCATGATGTGGCTCATTTTTGTTTTCTAAGTAGTTTAGTTGGTCAAACACGCAAAACGGTGCGAACGGGCCATTTTTTGGGTCCGGGATCCGCGTGTTATTTTTGACAAAATTCAATTAAGATGCCCCAAGCAGGCTGGGGAGCGGCCTAGTGTGGGCTATTTTGGTTTTCTAGGGGGTTTAGTTGATCAAACAGGCGAAACGACATTAACGGGCGGTGCCTAATCGTTGTGCTATTGCCCACGAATTTTGGGGTGGTCCTAAGGTACGGGCGTGATTTTGGTTGAAAATATATCGAGCCATCACAGTTAGGCTAGAAGCAGCCTAGTATGGGCCATTTTGGTTTTCTTGGTGGTTTGGTAGGTGTAACAAGTGAAACAACGCAAACGGGCCATTTTTAGACCAAATCGGTGGGCTATAGCCCATGATTTTTAGGGTGAGCTAGGGGTCCGGTCTTGATTTTAGCTAAAAATTGACCGGATTACTCCAGGCAGGCTAGAAACATCCTAGTGTGGGCCATTTTGGTTTGTCAAATGGGCGAAATGGCGCAAAACAGGCTATTTTTTGGCAATATCGGTGTTCTTTAGCCCACGGTTTTTGGTGGGCCCGGGGTTTGGGCATGATTTTTGCCAAAAAATGATCAGGCAGACCCAGGTAGGCTCGGGAGCGGTATAGTTTAGGGCATTTTGGTTTTCTGGGAAGTTTGGTCGGTCAATCGGGCAAAATGGCATGAACGGGCTATTTTTGGGCCAAATCGGCGTGCTATAGCCCACAATTTTTGAGGTGGGCCCGATGTTCGAGTGTGATTTCTACCTAAAATAGACCGGGCTACCATAAGAGAGTGGCCTAGGGTTGGACATTTTGGTTTTCTTGGCGGTTTAAATGGTTAAACAGGCAAAACGACGCAAACGGGCTATTTTTAGGCCAAATCGGTGTGCTATAGCCCGCGATTTTTGGGGTGGGACCGGGGTTCGGGCGTGATTTTTACTGAAAATCATCCGTGCTTCCTTAGGTAGGTTGGGGAGCGGCGTAGTGTAGGCCATTTTGGTTTTCTGGGAGGTTTGGTGGGTCAAATGGGTGAAACGGTGCAAAGCCCATGGTTTCTGGTCTGGACCCGGGGTCCGGGCGTGATTTTTGCTGAAAATTGACCGGGCAGCCCCTAGAAGACTGAGGAGAGGCCTAGTATGGGTCATTTTGATTTTTTGGGTGGTTTGGTTGGTCAAACTAGCAAAACCGCGCGAACGGGTCATTTTTAGGCCAAATCGGTGTGCTATAGCCAACGGTTTTTGGGTTGGGCACGCCGTTCGGGCGTGATTTTTGCTGAAAATTGATCGGGTTATCCCAAGATGGCTAGGGAGAGGCCTAGTATAGGCCAGTTTGGTTTTCGGGGCGGTTTGGTTTGTCAATTGGTTGAAAAAGGGTGAACGGGACATTTTTTAGCAAAATTGGTGTGCTATAGTCCACAATTTTTGAGGTGGGCTCAGGGTTCAGACATGATATTTGCCAAAAATTGACCAAGCTTCCCCAGGCAGGCTGGGGTACGGACTAGTTTGGGCATCTTGGTTTTCTGGGCAGTTTGGTTGGTCAAACGGGAGAAAAACGCGAATCGATCATTTTTGGGCCAAATCAGTGTGTTATAGCCCACGATTTTTGGGGTGGGCCTAGGGCCCGAGTGTGATATTGACCGAAAATCGACCTGGCTTCCCCAGGAAGGCTGGGGAGTGGCCTAGTGTGGCCATTTTTCTTTTCTGGGCGGTTTGGTTGGTCAAACAGATAGAACAACTGGAAGAGGTTATTTTCTGGCCAAATCGGTGTGCTATAGCACACGGTTTTTGGGGTAGGCCCGGGGTACGGGCATGGATTTTGTCAAAAATCGATCAGGCTGCCCCAGGAAGGCTGAAAAGTAGCCCTGTGTGGGCCATTTTGGTTTTCTGGGCGGTTTGGTTAGTCAAACGGGCGAAACGACGCGAATGGGCCATTTTCTAGAAAAATTGGTGTGCTATAGCACACGATTTTTGGGGTGGGCCCATCGGTCCGGGTGTGATATTAGCTTAAAATTGACCAGACTGGCCCAGACAGGCTGAGGAGTGGCCTAGTATTGGCCATTTTGGTTTTCTGGGCGGTTTGGTTGGTTAAACGGGAGAAATGGTGCTAATGGGCCATTTTTGGGCCATATCGGTGTGCTATAACCCACAATTTTCTGGGTGATCCTGGGGTCCAGGCGTGATTTTGGACGAAAATTGACCGTACTGCCTTAGGCAGGCTGGGGAACGGCCTAGTGTAGGCTATTTTGGTTTTCTTGGGGGTTTTGTTAGTCAAACGGACGAAACGACGCGAACGAACCATTTTTGAGCCTAATTGGTGTGCTATAGCCCACGATTTTTGGAGTTGGCCTGAGGTTCGGGCGTGATTTTGGCCTAAAATCAATCGGGGTACCCAGGATGGCTGGGGAGAGCTCTAGTGTAGGCCATTATTATTTTCTGGCCGGTTTGGTTAGTCAAACGGTTGAAACGGCATGAGCGGGCCTATTTTGGGCAAAATATGTGTGCTATCGCCCACGATTTTTGGGGTGAGCCCGGGGTTCGGATGTGATATTTGTCAAAAATTGACCGTGATGACCTAGGCAGGCTGAGGAGTGGCCTAGTTTGGGCCATTTTGGTTTTCTGGGCGGTTTAGTTGGTCAAATGGGCAAAACGGAGCGAATGCGCCATTTTTGGGCCAAATAAGTGTGCTATAACCCACTATTTTTGGGGTGGGCTCAGGGTCCGAGTGTGATATTGGTAAAAAATCAACTGATCTGCCCAGGCAGACTAGGGAGCAAACTAGTATGGGCCATTTTGGGCTAAATTGGTGGGCTATAACCCACAATTTTTAGGGTGGGCCTGGGTTCTGAGCGTGATTTTGGCTGAAAATCTACCGGGATGCTCCAGGCGGGTTGAGAAGTATCCTAGTGTGGGCCATTTTGGTTTTCTTGGTGGTTTGGTTGGTCAAACGGGCAAAACGGTATGAACAACCCATTTTTGGGCCAAATCGGTGTTTTATAGCCCACGGTTTTTGGGGTGGGCCCAGGGTTTGGGCATGATTTTTGCAAAAAATCGATCAGGTAGACCTAGGCAGGCCAGAAAGCACGCCTTGTGTGGGCCATTTTGGTTTTCTAGGCTGTTTGGTTGGTCAAATGGATGAAACAGTGTGAATGGGCCATTTTTGGGCTAAATCAATGTGCTATAGACTACGATTTTTGAGGTGGGCCCATGGTCTGGGCATGATATTTGCCAAAAATTGACCGGGCTACCCTAGGAAGGATGGAGAGTGACCTAGTTTGGGCCATTTTGGTTTTCTAGGCGGTTTGGTGGTTCAAACAAGTGAAACGACGCAAATGGACCGTTATGGGGACAAATCGGTGTGCTATAGCCCACAATTTTTAGAGTGGGCTCGGGGTACGGGCGTAATTTTTGCTGAAAATTGATCGGGCTGCTCGAGGCATGCTGGGGAGCAGCCTAGTGTAGGCCATTTTAGTTTTCTAGGAGGTTTGATTGGTCTAACAAATGAAACGATGCAAGCGGGCCATTTTTGGGCCAAATCAGTGTGCTATATACCCCACAGTTATTGTCGTGGGCCCGGGGTCCGAGTGTGATTTTAACCGAAAATTGATCGAGCTATCCTAGGCAGGCTGATGAGCGGCCTAGTGTGGGCCATTTTGGTTTTCTGGGCGGTTTAGCTAATCAAACGCTCGAAATGGCATGAACAGGCCATTTTTGGGCTAAATTGGTATGCTATAACCCACGGTTTTTGGGGTGGGCTAGGGGTTCGGGCGTGATTTTAGTCAAAAATTAACAAGGTTGCCCCAGGTAGGCTGGGGAGAGGCCTAGTATGGGCCATTTGGGTTATGTGGGTAGTTTGGTTTGTCAATCGAGCATAATGGCACGAATAGGACATTTTTAGGCTAAATATGTATGCTATAGCCCACGGTTTTTGAGGTGCACCCGATGTTCGAGCGTGATTTTAGCAAAAAATGGATCGAGCTTCCCCAGCTAGGCTGGGGAGAAACCTATCGTGGGCTATTTTGGTTTTCTTAAAGGTTTTATCGGTCAAACGGGTGAAACGCCGCAAACGGGCCATTTTTGGGCCAAATCAGTGTGCTATATCCCGCGGATTTGGGCCCAAAGTTCGTGAGTGATTTTGGTCAAAAATTGACCGAGCTTCCCCAGGAAGACCGAGGAGCATCCTAGTCTGGGCCATTTTAGTTTTTTGGGCTATTTTGTAGGTCAAACGGGCGAAACGGCGCAAACTATCCATTTTTAGGCCAAATCTGTGTGCTATAGCTCACGATTTTTTGGGTGGGCCTAAGGTATGAGCATTATATTGGCCAAAACTTTTTTGGGCTATCCCAGGCAGGATGGGGAGCAACTGAGCATGGGCCATTTTGGTGTTCTGGGCGGTTTGGTTGGTCTAACGGGCGATACGGCGTGAACCAGCCTTTTTCAGGCCAAATCAGTGTGCTATAGGCCACGATTTTTGGTGTGGGATCGGGGTTCGGGCGTAATTTTTCCCCAAAAATGACTGGTCATCCCCAGGAAGGCTGGGGAGAGGACTAGTGTCGGTCATTTTGGTTTTCTGTGCAGTTTGGTTGGTCAAACGAGTGAAACTGCATGAACGGGCCATTTTTAGGCTAAATTGGAGTGCTATAGCCAATAGTTTTTGGGGTGGGATGGGGTTCGAGCATGATTTTTGCTGAAAATCGATCAGGCTGTCCCAGAATGGATGGGGAGCGGCCTACTAAAATGATTTTCATTATCTTACTTTAAGTCATTTCGCCTTACCAACCCCAGGGAAACTCCGAATACAGGCCTAGATCATTTGTATAGACAGACTCTTTGGGTGATAAGATCCAAAGTCAAGAGGGAACCTCTATTTCATAGATTAGAGCAGAAGAACCCCAGCTCAGCTCGCCTCGTTCCAACAACCGGCGGGGAGCACTTGATGGTGTTGGCTAAAAAAGGGGGAGAGACCGTGGGCCATTTTATTTTTTCAGGCGGTTTAGTTGGTCAAACGGGTGAAACAGAAAGAACGGGCCATTTTTGGGCAAAATTGGTGTGCTATAGCCCATGATTTTTGGGGTGAGCTCGGGGTTTGGATGTAATATTTGTCAAAAATCAACTGGGCTACCCTAGGAAGGCTGTGGAGCGGACTAGTTTGGGTTTCTGGGCGGTTTGGTTGGTCAAACGGGCGAAACGGCACAAACGGGCTATTTTCAGGCCAAATCTATGTGCTATAGCCCACTATTTTTGGGGTGGGCCCTTAGTCCGACGTGATTTTGACTGAAAATCGATCGGCCAACCCAGGTAGGCTAGGGAGTGGCCTAATATGGGCTATTTTAGTTTTCAAGGTGGTTTGTTTGGTCAAACAGACAAAACGGTGCGAACGGGCCATTTTTAGGCCAAATCGATATGCTATAGCCCACGGTTATTGGGGTGAGCTTAGGCGTGATTTAGGTTAAAAATTGATTGGGCTCCCCCAAGCAGGCTAGAGAGCGGCCCAGTTTAGGCCATTTTATTTTTTTGGGAGGTTTGATTAGGTAATAGGGTGAAAAGATACAAACGGGCTATTTTGGGCAAAATCGGTGTGCTATAGCCCCCGATTTTTGGGGTGGGCCCGGGGTCCGAACATGATTTTGGATAAAAATCTACCAGGTTGCCCCAGGCAGAGTAGGGAGAGGCCTAGTGTAGTCTATTTTGGTTTTCTGGAGGGTTTGGTTGGTCAAACGGGTGAAACGGTGTGAACGGGCTATTTTCGGGCCAAATTGGTGTGCTGTAGTCCAAGGTTTTGGGGGTGGTCCTTAGGTTCGGGCATGATTTTTTCTGAAAATCAATCGGGCTACCCCAGGCAGGCTGGGGTATCTCCCAGAGTACGCTATTTTGGTTTTCTGGGTTGTTTGGTTGGTCAAACGGGCAAAACGGAGCAAATAGGCTATTTTCGGGCCAAATCAGTGTGCTATAGCCCACGTTGTTTGGGGTGAGCCCGAGGTGCATGCGTGATTTTTGCTGAAAATTGATTGGGCTTCCCCTAGCAGGATAGAGAGTTCCTAGTATGGGCCATTTTGGTTTTCGAGGTGGTTTGGCAGGTTAAACAGGCAGAACGGCGCGAACGGGCCATTTTTAGGCCAAATTGTTGTGCTAGAGCCCACGATTTTTTAGGTGGGCTCGGGGTTCGTGCATAATTTTGGCAAAAAATCAATCGTGTTGCCCCAGACAGGCTGAAGAACGGCCTAGTGTAGGCCATTTTGGTTTTCTGGGAGGTTTTGTTGGTCAAACGGGCGAAACGGCGCAAACAAGCCATTTTTGGGTAAAATTGGTGTGCTATAGCCCACGATTTTTATGGTGGACCCTGGTTTCGGGTGTGATTTTGGCCAAAAATCAATCGAGATTCCCCAGGCAGGCTGGGGAGCGGGTTAGTGTTGGCTATTTTGGTTTTCTGGGTTGTTTGGTTGGTCAAACTGCCGAAATAGCATGAACGGGCCATTTTCGAGCCAAATTGGTGTGCTATAGCCCATGAATTTTTGGGTGAACCTAGGGTCCGGAAGTGATATTAGCCAAAAATTTTTTGGGTTGCCCCAAGCAGGATGGGAAGCGCCCTAGTATGGGCAATTTTTATTTTTTGGGCGGTTTGGTTGGTCAAACAGGTGAAACGGCGCGAACGGGTCATTTTCTGGCCAAATCGGTATGCTATAGCCCACGGTTTTTGGGGTTGGCCTGGGATCCAGGCATAATTTTGCCAAAAATTGATCAAGCTGCCCTAGGCATGCGGGGGAGCGGCCTAGTCTGGGTTATATTGGTTTTCTGCGTGGTTTGGTTTGGGCCACATTGATGTGCTATAGCCCACGATCTTTGGGGTGGGCACAGGGTCCGGGTGTGATTTTGGTCAAAAATTGATCGGGCTTCCCCAGGTCTAGTGTAGTCCATTTTTGTTTTAATGGGTGGTTTGGTTGGTCAATTATACGAAATGGCAAGAACGAGCCATTTTTGGGCTAAATCAGTGTGTTATAGCCCACGATTTATGGGGTGGGCCCGGGGTCCGAGCATGATTTTTGCTAAAAATTGATCGAACTTCCCTAGGTAGGCTAGGGAGAGGCCTAGTGTGGGCTATTTTGGTTTTCTAGGCAGTTTGGTTGGTCAAACAGGTGAAATGGCGCGAATGGGCTATTTTTGGGCCAAATTGGTATGCTATAGCCTACGGTTTTTTAGGTGGGCCCGGTTCCTGGCGTGTTTTTGGTCAAAAATCAATCGGGCTGCCCCAGGAAGGCTAGGAGGTTTGATTGGTGTAACATGCAAAACGATGCGAACGGGCCATATTCAGGCCAAATCGGTGGGCTATAACCCATGATTTTTTGGGTGGGCCTACGGTTTGGGCATGATTTTTTCTGAAAATCACTCGGGATGCTCCAGGCAGGCTGGGAAGTATCCTAGTTTGATTGGTCAAACGAGCAAAATGGCATGAACTGGCCATTTTTGGGCCAAATTGGTGTTCTAAGCCCACTATTTTTGGGGTGGGCTCGAGGTCTGGGCATGGTTTGGGCAGAAAATCAATCAGGCGACCCAGGCAGGCTGGAGAGTGTGCCTAGTGTAGGCAATTTTGGTTTTCTGGGCGGTTTGGTTAGTCAAACGCATGAAATAACGTGAACAAGCTATTTTGGGCTTAAATTGTGTGCTATAGACCACAATATTTTAGGTTGGCCCGTGGTTCGGGCATGATATTTTCCAAAAATCGATCGGGCTACTTTAGGAAGGTTGGGGAGTGGCCTAGTATGGGCAATGTTGGTTTTCTGGGCGGTTTGGTGGTTCAAATAAGTAGAACGACGCAAATGGGCCATTTTGGGGCAGAATTGGTGTGCTATAGCCCACGATTTTTGGGGTGGAGACGGGGTCCGGGCGTGATTTCTTTTAAAAATTGATTGGGCTTCCCTATATAGGCTGGAGAGCGACCTAGTGTGGGCCATTTTGGTGTTCTGGGCGGTTTGGATTGTCAAACAAATGAAATGATGCAAATGGGCCATTTTCGGGCCAAATTCATGTGCTATATCCCACGGTTTTTAGGGTGGGTCCTGGGTCTGGGTAGGATTTTAGCGAAAAATCAACCATGCTGCTATAGACTGGCTAAAGAGTGACCTAGTGTAGGCCATTTTGGTTTTCTAGGAGGTTTTGTTGATTAAACGGGCGAAACAGCACGAACGAGCCATTTTTGGGACAAATTGGTGTGCTATAGCCCATGGTTTTTGGGGTGGACCCTATGTTCGGGCGTGAGCGCGCTAGCGGTGGCCATTCTGGTTTTTTGGGCTGTTTGGTTGGTCAAATGGGCTAAACAACATGAACGGGCCATTTTCGAGCTAAATTGGTGTGCTATAACCCACGATTTTTTGGGTGGTCCCGTTGTTCGGCTGTGATATTAGCCAAATTTTATTGGGCTGCCCCAGGAAGGCTGGGGAGCTGCCTAGTATGGGCAATTTTTGTTTTTTGGGCGGTTTGGTTGGTCAAACGTATAAAACAATACAAACGGGTCATTTCCTGGCTAAATTGGTGTGCTATAGCCCACGGTTTTTGGGGTGGGCCTGGGGTCCGAGCATGATTTTGGCAAAAAATTGATCGAGCTACCCTAAGGAGGATGGCTAGAGGCCTAGTATTGGTTATTTTTGTTTTCTGGGCGGTTTGGTTGGTCAAACGAGCGAAACAGAGTGAACGGGTCATTTTTGGGCCAAATTGATGTGCTATAGACCATGGTTTTTAAGGTGGGCTCGGTTTCTAGGCGTGATTTCTGCTGAATATCGATCGGGCTTCCCCAGGCAGGCTGGAGAGCGGCCTAGTGTAGGCCATTTTGGTTTTCTGAGAGGTTTTGTTGGTCAAACAGGCAAAACGACGTGAACGGGCCATTTTTATGCCAAATTGGTGTGTTATAGCCACGGTTTTTAGGATGGACCCTGGGTTCATGTGTAATTTTTGCCGAAAATCAATCGAGCTTCCCTAGTCAGGCTAGGGAGCGGGCTAGTATGGGCTATTTTGTTTTTTTGAGCTGTTTGATTAGTCAAACGGGTGAAACAACATGAACGGGCCATTTTGAGCCAAATTGGTGTGCTATAGCCCACAATTTTTTGGGTGGGCCCGGGATTTGGAAGTGATATTTGCCAAAATTTTATCGGGTTGGCACTAGCAGGCTGGAGAGCAGCCTAGTATTGGTGATTTTTGTTTACTTGGCGGGTTGGTTGGTCAAATAGGCAAAACGGCACGAACAGGTCATTTTCCGGCCATATCGGTGTGCTATATCCCACGATTTTTGAGGTGGACCAAGGGTCCGAGCATGATTTTGGCCAAAATTTAATCGAGCTGTCCTAGGCAGGCTGGAGAGCAGCCTAGTATAGGTCATTTTGGTTTTCTGGGAGATTTGGTTGGTCAAACGAGTGAAACAGAGCGAATGAGCAATTTTTGGGCCAAATCGATGTGCTATAGCCCAGGGTTTATGGGAGGTCACGGTGTCCGGGCGTGATTCTGGCCTACCCCAGGACATGTGGAAAGCTACCTAGTATGGGCCATTTTGTTTTTTGGGCTGGTTTGTGATGTTGGGCGTATTTATACCCCTAAGTAGCATAATTTACCCATATTTTAGCTAAGTTTTGAGGATAAAATATATAATTCCTGCACTTTTAGTCCATTTTCCTTTAAGTGAGCTAACCTATGTGATTAGCATGTTTTCAGGTATTAATGATGAAGATTTCAGCACTTTGTGGACCTTTGGGAAGCAAAGGAAAACATCATATAAGAGGGAAGGCAACTTTTGGAAGCTTGTGAACTGAATGTGATGCATGGAGAACTTGTCCCAGGCAAAATCAGTATTTCTAAATACTTAGGGATGCAGCAGTAACTTAGTAGGACAAGGATGTTATAAAAACCTTATTTGCTGAATTTTTCAGCATTCATTCGATCAATTATCATTAGTCATTATTCAGTTTACAGATTCGGTAAGTTTAGGCAGAGAAAAACGCTAAGGCTAGAGCATCGGATAGGAGAACGACGTTCTTCCCCTTTTGACGCCCAAACTCATTCCCATCGCTAAAATTATTCTAAGTTGTGGTATGATGATTATGTCTATGGTGATTTCCGTTGTACTCATGAGTAGCTAAACTTCTCTGTTAGGGTTATGGAAACCTTGTAAGATACTATTTGTTGCTATGAGTTTGTGAATTCTTGATGTGTATGCTACTTATATCATTACTCTCTTCATTATAATTAAATTCTCATGGTTGCAAACATAGAGAACATGCCATTATAGCATTAACTTGTTCGGGAGAAAAGTTACATGTTTGGAAAAGAGAGTGTGACAAGGAAATAGGGCTTCTAACCTCTATTTACACGTTAATGCCTTAACCGGATTAACTTCTTAGAGAATTTGTACCATTTGTTATACACTTTAGGCCCGGGAGAGCTAAAGTGAAATAAATCCTTGATGGTTGGGAAACACTTGGATTTAGAATTAGAATACGATTCTCTATAAGTGCATGCATGTCTAAATTCCGCGTTACTCATAGTTAATAGAGAAGTAGAAACTACAAGGTGGATATAACCCTAACTTATTATTCTCTGTGATTAACCTTCACTAAACAAATCATTCATTCGTTACTTTGATATTATTAATTCACGCCTAAATCAAAACCCCCCTTTTCCGTGGAATTTTTGACCAACAGTCTACTAAAAATTGCAACACTTAGTGACCAAGTATTCCCTGTGGGATTCGACACCCAACCCAGTTGGGTTCTATATTTGACAGCGACCGCTTACACTTTCTAACGAGAGCTGTAGTTTGGGCGTTATCAAATTTTGGCGCCGCTGCCGGGGAATACGGTTGTCAACTAAGTTTGTGATAGTTACTAGACCCTTTGGTCAAAGATTCTCGAATTTTACTTTTTGTTTGTTGTTTTGTTTTTGTTCAGGTTTGGTAGAGTGCATGCCAAATACACGAAGATCTGGTCAGCCATTATTACCCATAAATCCTGAACCACAACTTATTGGAAGAATGGATGCACAACGTGACATTGAAAGAAGGGCTGCTCAACAGGAGCAGGCTAGGTTAGCTGCGTTGGCAGCTACTCAAGTGCATCAACAAAATATTGATAACCCAGGTCGGGCAACAAATCCTGATGATGAGGACCTGGGTGATGATGAGTTACTTAATCCACGACGTGCAAATGAGGTGGCAGCACCTGTGAACAGGAGAGATCGTCAAGCTAGAATGAGACCTGAACGCCAGCTGTGCAGGCTCCTTTTGATGATGATGATGATGATCTGGATAGGGCTGGTGCCACAGGGGCTATTATTCCTCCGCCCTTGGCACCCGGAGCCAAGTTCAATATCACTAGCACCATGATTCAGCTATTGCAACTTAAGGGGTTATTTGGTGGACTTGCAGGCGATGATCCGAATATGCATCTGATCCACTTTATCTCAACATGCAAGTCGTTTGACAATCCAGGAGTTGGACAGAATGCAATTCGACTGCGCTTATTTCCATTGTCTCTATCTGGAGAGGCAACTCTATGGTTGAACGGGCTAACTCCTGATTCTATTACTAATTAGAGGCAACTGAAAGACGCTTTCCTAGAAAGATTCTTTCCGCCATCCAAAAGAGCACAATTAGAGACGAGATCAACAATTTTCGACAGCTTCCAACTGAAGCTCTCCACGAAACATGGGAGAGGTTCAAGAAGAAGCTTATGCGGTGCCCAAACCATCAGATGACCAATATCCACTTGATGGAGATATTATACAGGTCTTTGAATTCGGTGACTAAGACAGTGGTTGATAATACTGCAGGTGAGTCATTCATGGACCTTACTTTTATTGAGGCAAGTGATATTCTAGATCGTATGACAAAGCAGAGTAGAGTTTGGCATACCAGGGATTCTGAGGTAGCAAGCTCTACTGTATCTATTGGCTTGACGGCAGAACAAAGGCGAAGAGAAGAGGAACGTGACCAGTATATGGCTCACATGAAAACGCAGATGGATCTTCTTACCAAGCATTTCTTATCAGGGAAGACTAAAAAGGTTAAGGACATTGTATCACAAGGAAGAGATGAATCCGATTCTGAGGAGGAAGCATATTATTTGAATAATCAGGGGGGTTTCCGGGGCAATGCCCAAGGAAACCAAGGTCGGAACTATTATGATAAATCCGGATACAAGAATAAGACTGACAGGAGTGGTTTGTATGTTCCTCCTGGAAATCATGAGGCCGCGACATCTGGCTCTGGGAAGATGTCCATGGAAGATATGATGGCTAAGCTGTTGAAAGGAGTGGAGGCAACCAACACGGGAGAAACGGAGGTAAAAAATGATTTGTCCTCAATAAATCAATTGGTTGATTCGCATTCCACTTCAATAAAATAGTTGGAACAACAATTGAGTCAACTATCAGTGGCATTCAATCAAAAAAAAAGCTGGCACCCTACATAGCGACACCGTGCAAAATCCTAGAAATGATGGATCATGTATGGCTATTACTACCAGGAGTGGTAAGGTGTTGGAAAATCCATCCAAAGGCAAGCAGGTGGTTGATAATACAGAAAAGAATGTCATTGAAGCAGATTGTGATAATTCTGTAGAAGCTGAAAATCAGAATGAGAAAGTTCATGACACTACACCTAGACGTCACCAGCCTGAAAAGATTGATAATCGGAAGTAAGATAAAAAGGAAGTGGTGGAGAAAACTCTTCCTTTTCCACCACCAACTTTTCCTCAGAGACTGAAGAAGAAAGCTGATGACACCAGGTTTAGTAAATTCATGACTATATTGAGGCAGCTGACTATTAATGTTTCTTTGGTGGAGGCGCTGGAACAGATGCCTGGGTACGCTAAATTCATGAAGGACCTTTTGACAAAGAAGCGGGCAACAAGCTATGAGCTGGCAGATAATGTTCATCATTGCAGTGCAATCGCTACAAGATCGTTAGTTCAGAAGAAGGCAGATCCTGGTGCTTTTACTATTCCTTGCACAGTTGGATCGTTGGATTTTGCTAAGGTGTTGTGCGATTTGGGTGATAGCATCAATTTGATGCCGCTATCTATTTACAGAAAGTTGGGGTTGGGTGATCCTACACCAACCAATATGCGGCTCGTGATGGCTGATAGGTTGGTAAAATGACCTGTTGGTATCTTATATGATGTATTGGTGAAGGTTTCCACCTTCATTTCTCCTGCAGACTTTGTTATTTTGGATTGTGAGGTGGATTCTGAAGTTCCCATAATCTTGGGGCGTCCTTTCCTTGCAACAGGAAGTGTGCTTATTGATTTAAGAGCTATTGAGCTTTTATTTCGAATGAATGACGAAGTGGTCCGTTTTGATGTATGCAAATCAATGAAGCAGCCCAAAATAGGAATGTGTTCTCTGTAGCTGATGTTTATTATGAAGATGATAAAGAATTATCTGTAGAGAAGCAGCTTATTGTTGATCCATTGGCTGCTGTGCTTATAAATTTTGAGCGTGAGGATGTTGAAGAGTATGAAGAAACTATTTGTGCTCTAATAGGAATAGGGTCATATTCTCATGCTCCTAAGAAGCTGGACCTTGATCTTAAGAATCGACCTTCACCACCAGCAAAGCCATCCATTGAAGAACCACCAGTGCTAGAATTGAAAGAGCTGCCCAGCCACCTGAAGTATGTATTTTTGGGAAGTGGTGATACACTTCCAGTTATTGTTGCGGCTGATTTAGGTGAACAACAAATAGCGACTCTCATCTCTGTTCTAAAAAAATACAAGAGAGCCATCGGTTCGACTATTGCTGATATAATTGGTATCCCTCCTGGGATATGTATGCACAAGATTCAGCTCGAAGTAGATTGCGTGCCCACAATTGAGCATCAACGTCGTTTGAATCCACCTATGCAAGAGGTGGTGAAGAAAGAAATTATTAAGTGGTTAGATGCTGGGGTGGTGTATCCAATCTCCGACAGTAAATGGGTTAGTCCGGTACAATGTGTGCCCAAGAAAGGGGGCATGACGGCAGTCGCAAACAAAAAGAATGAGCTAATTTCACTCAGACCTGTCACAGGGTGGAGAGTGTGTATGGACTACCGGAAGCTGAATTCGTGGACGCTAAATGATCACTTCCCAATGCCATTCATAGACCAAATGCTTGATCGATTGGCAGGGAAGGGATGGTTTTGTTTCTTAGATGGTTATTCCGGCTATAATCAGATCTGCATTGCTCCTGAAGATCAAGAGAAGACAACTTTTACATGCCCGTATGGGACGTTTTCTTTCAAACGTATGCCATTTGGGCTATGTAACGCACCTGCCACTTTTCAGCGTTGTATGATGTCCATTTTTTCTGATATGGTTGAAGACACGTTGGAGGTGTTTATGGACGATTTTTCTGTAGTAGGTGAGTCGTTTGAATCATGCTTGGCAAATCTGAGTATGGCGTTGCAGAGATATGTTGAATTCAACTTGGTGCTAAACTGGGAGAAGTGCCATTTTATGGTAAAAGAAGGCATTGTTCTTGGGCATAAAGCCTCTGAAAGAGGAATTGAGGTTGATCGAGCCAAGATTGAAGTTATCGAGAAACTACCACCTCCAATTTCTGTAAAGGGAGTTCGTAGTTTCCTCGGTCATGCAGGTTTTTATCGGAGGTTTATTAAAGACTTCTCCAAGATTGCTAGTCCATTATGCAAACTTTTGGAGAAGGATGTAAAGTTCGACTTCGGTGAAGATTTCTTGAAGGCATTTGAATGCCTCAAAGGGAAGCTAGTTGAAGCTCCTATTAATGTAGCACCCGATTGGTCTCTACCGTTTGAAGTTATGTGTGATGCAAGTGGGGTAGCTTTGGGTACTGTACTTGGTCAGAAAAGAGAAAGGCTATTTCATCCAATATACTATGCGAGCAAGGCCTTGAATGGAGCCCAGAAGAACTATACCATCACGGAACAAGAGCTTCTAGGAGTTGTTTATGCTTTTGAAAAGTTCCGTGCTTACTTGTTAGGAACCAAAGTGATGGTTCATACAGATCATGCGGCTCTGAGATATTTAATGGCAAAGAAGGATGCCAAGCCAAGGCTAATTCGGTGGGTGTTATTGCTTTAAGAATTTGATTTCAAGGTAAAGGATAACAAAGGTTGCGAAAACCAAGTAGCTGATCATCTATCTAGACTTGAGAGTGCGCACATAGCGCAACCCGACCTTGAGATTGATGATGCATTTCCCGACGAAGAGATCCTAGCCGCTATGGTGGAAGACTTACCGTGGTATGCAGACTTTGCGAACTACGTGGTAAGTAAAGTGATGCCTGATAATCGCTCCTTTCATCAAAAGAGAAAGTTCATGCATGATGTGAAACACTACTTTTGGGATGAACCGTATCTTTTTCGACGGTGTGCTGATGGTGTTATTAGGCGATGCATCTCTGATGTGGAGGTGCCTAGCATCTTGGAAGCAAGTCATGCTTCCCAAGTTGGGGGTCACCATGCAGGTGATTGGACAACCAGGAAGGTATTACAAAGCGGCTATTATTGGCCTTCATTATTCAAGGATGCTTACGATTTTGTGAGAAGATGTGATCAGTGTCAGAGGCAAGGCTCTATCTCGAAGCACCATGAGATGCCCATGTCTAAAATTCTTGAAGTAGAACTATTTGATGTATGGGGTATTGATTTCATGGGCCCATTTGTGAGTTCGTTTGGGATGAAATATATCCTAGTTGCTGTGGATTATGCATCCAAATGGGTCGAAGCGGTAGCGTTGGATGATAATGAAGGTAAGCGTGTTGTAGCATTCTTAAATAGAAATATCTTCTCTCGTTTTAGGGTACCACGTACCATCATAAGAGATGGAGGATCACACTTTTGCAACAAGCTGTTCAGAGCCATGTTAGTGAAATATGGGGTCAAGCAAGATAAGGTAGATACACCTTACCACCCACAAACTAGTGGGCAGGTAGAGGTTTCTAATCGGGAGATCAAGCTGATCCTTGCTAAGATTGTAAATGCAAGTAGGAAGGATTGGTCCCGAAAGCTGGATGATGCCTTATGGGCTTATAGGACTGCGTTCAAGACACCAATTGGTATGTTACCTTACCAACTAGTTTATAGGAAGGCTTGTTACTTGCCAATCGAGCTCGAACATAAAGCGCTGTGGGCGTTGAAGCGGCTTAACCTGAATTGGGATGATGCTATTAATCTGAGATTGGAACAGCTGAATGAGATGGATGAATTCCGTCTACATGCGAATGAAAGAGCAGACCTCTACAAGGAACGGATGAAAAAGTACCATGATCGAAGGATTATCCAACGAAACTTATAAAAGGGTGATTTGGTACTTCTTTTCAACTCCAGACTGAAGCTATTTCCAGGTAAGTTGAAGTCTAGATGGTCTGGTCCATTTAAAATTAGCCAAGTCTACTCGTCTGGAGTAGTAGAGCTAGAGAACAATGATGGTGGTGTCTTTAAGCTGAATGGACAACGAGTGAAGCCATATATCGGTCCACTTGACTCAATAAAATGTATAGCCACCGTCTATCTCGATGAAGTCTAAAGTAATTGAGATAACTATGTCGTGCCGCGACAATAAATCAAGCGCTACATGGGAGGCAACCCATCATTTTTAATAGTTTTGTTTTACTAGGAGTTTGTTTTTGTTAAATAAAAATCCAAAAAGAAGAGTCGAGCCACGACCAAAACTAAGGCGCTTGTTGGGAGGCAACCCATCCGTCTAATCATTTTTTTGTTGTTTTTGATTAAGTGTAGGGGAAAGATGTATAAAGGAGGAGATTGGTCCCAAATTTTGAGTTGAACGTGAGCCATGCTAGAGGTGGTAAAGTAGGAATGATGGAGCAAATGCTATCAGCTAGGCATTGCCTATGCTAATCTAGGCAATAGACAAGGCAATGCCTATACTAATCTAGGCAATGGACAAGGCAAGGCCTATGCAAATCGAGGCTGCACAAAAGGTCCATTTCAGCTTTGGCAATTTGTTGACTGCGATCTTAAGGAAGGAGCACATTGAAGAGGAACCTGCAGATCATAAGCTTCCATACAGCCCGAAGAAGGTTGATCTTACGAAAGTTAAAGAGCCTGAAACTGGTCATGGAATCAACCTTACCACTGCAGAAAGACATGCTTGGGATGAAAGTTTCTTTCGCCATCTATATGGCATGACTCGGTTTACCATGATGGGTGGGGGTCTGGTTCCGACTGATGCAGAGCTTCAACAGTTGGATTATGACTACCCGTTGAATGAGCATGCACGGGCTATGTGTGGAGTAGGGTCACATTTTGAGGAACCTCTCGATGATGATGTGCCGACTGACGATAATCGCCGACTGCCAGACTCAGATATGGAGGACAACTCTGATGACGACTTTGATGATGATTCCGACGCAGGGGGTATGACCCCAGACATAGAGGAAGAGTCCGACTAATCAGGTTCTCCTTATTTATTTTCCACTGAGGGCAGTGTGTCCAGTCTAAGTGTGGGGTGCTGGTATTTGTATGCTGTATGGTACTTCTTTGCCTACATTTATTCTTGTTTTTGCTAATTAGTCGTAATTAGTTAGTTAAATTTTCAAATTTTGTTTATATTTTGCATGAAATTGTTCTGATAGACGGCATGGTAGTATAACAAGAGTTTGTGCTAAATCATTACTATTGAGACATTTAGGCTCTACGTGTGACTCACTGTGTGATAATTGTGTGGTTAAATTCATTCATCTGTCTGGTCAAGAGTCTATACTGCTCCCAATAAAGTTGACCATTTGCCTTGTGTGTGTGAGGATATAGTATATTCTGTGTTGTGACTGATGCTAGAACTTGCCTGGTGTGTGTGTAAAGCGAAATAAAGAGTGTTAGTTTAGGAGATGATTTAGGCATTTCTTTGGCAGCCTGTAATTGTTTACCTTCTTTTTACCTACCTTTGTACATTATCCTAGTGAACCCCCTTTGAGCCTTTAGCTATTTTGTTTGACAGCCTCATATGTAACCTAATCCATTTTTTTTCAAGACCATAATTTGATCTAAATTCCTAAGCGCTTTAAATTGTAGAGTCATGTGACAAAATAAGAGGAAATTGGTGACAATAATGTCTCAGAGGTTATTGGTTCTTGAAAATGTTGTGAAAAAGAACGGCTATCATAGGGATGTTTAAAAAAAATAAAAAAATAAAAAAAAAAAAAATAAATAAATAAATAGTTGTGTTTATGATTGAATAACAAACTGGGTGAAAAAGGGTTGGTAGATGAAAGGAAGGTAGAGTGGTTGTTAAGAGTTGGTGTATATGACATATTGTAGTATATTAAAGCGCTTAGGGAACATAGTCACTATTTCTGGCCAAAATAGTCCTACCTGTCCCTTAGCCTACATTACAACTTGTAAAGACCTATTTGATCCTAAGCTTAGCATTATGATATTAGTAGAGCATTACACTAAGGGCAAGCATATGGTCATCAGTTGCAACATAAGAATTCTTTGTGAGAGTGAGAGCAAGGAGAGTCTTATACCCATGTTTCGAATAATGCAAAACTTTTGAGTGATTATGGGTGATATCTTGTGTGAGACACACATGGTTGATGATATTTGGGTAGTGTTATATGATTCTTTGTGGCTTAACTTGTGGATACGAATTAACCATCCTCACGAGTCTATGTTGGAGTTTGAATTGTTTCTAGGAGTGATCAAGAAACCTACTCTTTGTTAATGATTGCCGTGCATGTCTTGTTGAACATTTTGTGTTGCTACTGTGAAATTCTAGTTAGATGTTTGCATGGACATAATATTTTGTTCGAGGACAAACAAAGCTTTAAGTCTGGGGTGTTGATGTTGGGCGTATTTATACCCCTAAGAACCATAATTTACCCATATTTTAGCTATGTTTTGAGGATAAAATATATATTTCCTGCACTTTTAGTCCATTTTCCTTTAAGTGAGCTAACCTATGTGATTAGCATGTTTTCAGGTATTAATGATGAAGATTTCAGCACTTTGTGGACCTTTGGGCAGCAAAGGAAAACTTCATATAAGAGGGAAGGCAGCTTTTGGAAGCTTGTGGACTGAATGTGATGCATGGAGAACTTGTCCCGGGCAAAATCAGTATTTCTAAATACTTAGGGATGCAACAACAACTTAGTAGGACAAGGATGTTATAAAAACCTTATTTGCTGAATTTTTCAGCATTCATTCGATCAATTATCATTAGTCATTATTCAGTTTACAGATTCGGTAAGTTTAGACAGAGAAAAACGCTAAGGCTAGAGCATCGGATAGGAGAACGACGTTCTTCCCCTTTTGACGCCCAAACTCATTCCCATCGCTAAAATTATTCTAAGTTGTGGTATGATGATTATGTCTATGGTGATTTCCGTTGTACTCATGAGTAGCTAAACTTCTCTGTTAGGGTTATGGAAACCTTGTAAGATACTATTTGTTGCTATGAGTTTGTGAATTCTTGATGTGTATGCTACTTATATCATTACTCTCTTCATTATAATTAAATTCTCATGGTTGCAAACATAGAGAACATGCCATTATAGCATTAAATTGTTTGGGAGAAAAGTTACATGTTTGGAAAAGAGAGTGTGACAAGGAAATAGGGCTTCTAACCTCTATTTACACGTTAATGCCTTAACCGGATTAACTTCCTGGAGAATTTGTACTATTTGTTATACACTTTAGGCTCGGGAGAGCTAAAGTGAAATAAATCCTTGATGGTTGGGAAACACTTGGATTTAGAATTAGAATACGATTCTCTATAAGTGCATGCATGTCTAAATTCCGCGTTACTCATAGTTAATAGAGAAGTAGAAACTACAAGGTGGATATAACCCTAACTTATTATTCTCTGTGATTAACCTTCACTAAACAAATCATTCATTCGTTACTTTGATATTATTAATTCACGCCTAAATCAAAACCCCCCTTTTCCGTGGAATTTTTGACCAACAGTCTACTAATAATTGCAACACTTAATGACCAAGTATTCCCTGTGGGATTCGACACCCAACCCAGTTGGGTTCTATATTTGACAACGACTGCTTACACTTTCTAACGAGAGCTGTAGTTTGGGCGTTATCAGTTTGGTTGGTCAAACATACGAAATGGTATGAACGGGCCATTTTCGGGCCAAATCGGTGTGTTATAGCCCACGGTTTATGAGGTGGACCTAGGTTTCGGGCGTGATTTTTGCTGAAAATTAACCAGGCTGCCCCAAACATGCTGGGGAGCTGCCTAGTGTTGGCTATTTTGGTTTTCTAGGAGGTTTGGTAGGTCAAATGGGCAAAATGGCTCAAACGGGCTATTTTTGGGCCAAATCAGTATGCTATATCCTACGGATTTTAGAGTGGGCCCGGGCCTCTTGCGTGTTTTTATCCGAAAATCAATTGCGATGCCCCAAGCAGGCTGGAGAGCGACCTAGTGTGGTCATTTTTATTTTTTGGCGATATGGTTGGTGTAACGGGCGAAATAATGATAACGGGCCATTTTCGGGGAAAATCAATGGGCTATAGCCCATGATTTTTAGTGTGGGCCAGCCGATTTGGCCCGAAAATGCCCCGTTCGCATCGTTTCGCCTGTTGTTCACCTAAATGGCCACGAAACATTAAATGGACCACACTAGGACGATCCCCAACCTCCCTAGCATGCCCCGTACAATTTTCGGCCCACAGCACGCTCGGACTCCGAGCCCACCCCCGAAACCGTGGCACATCGATTTGGCCCAAAAATGCCCCGTTCGCACCGTTTGTCCACCCAAATTATCACAAAAATTAAACGAACCACACTGGGACGATCCCCAACCTCCCTGGCATGTCCCGATCAATTTTTGGTCCACAGCACGCCCGTACCCCGAGCCTACCCCCTAAACCATGGGCAATAGCTCACCGATTTAGCCCGAAAATGCCCCGTTCAAGCTGTTTCGCTCGTTTATCCTCCCAAATGGCTAAGAAAAATTAAACGGACCACACTGGGATGATCCCCAACCTCCCAGCATGCCTCGGTTAATTTTTGGCCCACAGAATGCCCGGACCCCTGGCCCACCCCTGAAACCGTGGGCTATAGTACACCGATTTAGCTCGAAAATTCTCCGTTCGCTCTATTTTGCCCGTTTCTCCACCCAAATAGCCACGAAATATTAAACAGACTAAACTAGGATGATCCCCAACCTTCCTGGCATGCCCTGATCAATTTTTGGCCCACTGCATGCCCAGACCCCGGACCCACCCCCGAAATCGTGGGCTATAGCACATCGATTTGGCCCAAAAATGACCCGTTTGCGCCGTTTCTCCCGTTTGTCTACCCAAATGACCAAAAAATATTAAACGGACAAAACTGGGATAATCCTCGACTTCCCTGGCATGCCCCGGTCAATTTTTAGCCTACAGCACGCCCAGACCCTGAGCCCACCCCCGTAAACATGGGTTATAGCACACCGATTTGGCTAGAAAATGCCCCGTTGCGCCCGTTTATCTACCCAAATGGCCAAGAAAAATTAAACAGACTATATTGGGACGATCCCCAACCTCCCTGACATGCCTTGGTCGATTTTTGGACCATAACACTCCCGAACCCTGTCCCATCCCTGAAACCGTAGGCTAGATTACACCGATTTGACCTGAAAATGCCCCATTCGCGCCGTTTCGCCCGTTTGTCCACCCAAACAGCCATGAAAAATTAAACGAGCCACACTGGGATGATCCTCAACCCCCTGGCATACCCCGATCGATTTTTGGCACACAGAACACCCAGACCCTGGGCCCATCCTCGAAATTGTGGGCTATAGCACACTGATTTGGCCCCAAAATGCCCCATTCACACCGTTCGCCCGTTTGTCCACCCAAATGGCCGCAAAAAATTAAACGGGCTACACTGGGATGATCCCCAACCTCCCTGGCATGCCCTGATCGAATATTCAGCCCACAGTACACCCGGACCCAGGCGCACCTTTGAAACCATGGGCAATAGCACACTGATTTGGCCCAAAAATGCCCCATTCACGCTGTTTCGCCCGTTTGTCCACCCAAATGGCCGCAAAAAATTAAACAGGCCACACTGGAATGATCCCCAACCTCACTGGCATGCCCCGATTGATTTTTTGGTCCATAGCACACCCGGATCCCGGGACTACCCTTAAAACTGTGGGATGTAGTACACTGATTTGGCCTGAAAATGCCCGATTCCCGCCGTTTCGCCCGTTTGTCCACCCAAATGGCCACAAAAAATTAAACGAACCATACAGGAATGATCCCCAACCTCTCTGGCATGCCTTGGTTAATTTTTGGCCCACAGAACGCTCAGGCCACTGGTTCACCCCCAAAACCGTGGGCTAAAGTACATCGATTTGCCCCGAAAATGCCCTATTCGCGTCGTTTCGCCCGTTTGTCCACCCAAATGGAAGAAAAAAATTAAACGAACCTAGCTAGGATGATCTCTAACCTCCCAGGCATGCCCTGGTCAATTTTTGGCCCGCAGCACACCCGAACCCCGAGCCCACCCATTGAAATGTGGGCTATACAACAATTTGGCCTAAAAATGCACCATTTGCGCCGTTACTCTAGTTTGTCCACCCAAATGGCTACAAAAAATTAAAAAGACTACACTAGGATGATCCCCTACCTCCCAGGCATACCTTGGTATATTTTTGGCCCACAGAACGCCCGAATCCCAGACCCACCCCAAAAATCGTGGGATATAGCACACCGATTTAGCCCGAAAATGCCCCGTCCGCACCATTTCGTCCATTTGTCAACCTAAATGGCCACGGAAAATTAAACGGACCACACTGGGACGATCCCCAACCTCACTGGCATACCCCAATTGATTTTTGGCCAACTGCATGCTCGAACCCTCGACCCACCCCCAAAACCGTGGGCTATAGCACACCGATTTGGCTCGTAAATGCTCCATTCGCGCCGTTTTACTTATTTGTCCACCCAAATGGCCATGAAAAAATAAACGGACCATACTGGGACAATCCCCAACCTCCCTGGCATGCCCCGGTCGATTTTCGAACCACATTACGCCTAGACCCCGGGTTCACCCCCAAAACAGTGGACTATAGCACACTGATTAAGCCCAAAAATGCCCCGTTCAAACTATTTTGCCTGTTTGTCCACCCAAATGGCCAAGAAAAATAAAATGGACCAGGCACAGATGATCCCCAACCTCCCTGGCATGTCCCAATTAATTTTCGGCCAACAGCACACCCGGATTCTGGCCCACCCCTGAAACCGTGGGCTATAGCACACCGATTTGGCCCGAAAATGCCCCATTTGTGCCATTTTGCCCATTTATCCTCTTAAATAGCCATAAAAAATTAAACGAGCCACACTGGGATGATCCCCAACCTCCTTGGCATGCCCCGGTTGATTTTTGGCCCACAGCACACTCGGACCTCGGGCCCACCTTTGAAACCGTGGGCTATAGCACACTGATTTGGCCCAAAAATGTCCCGTTCACCCTGTTTTATTCGTTTGTATACCCAAATGGCCAAGAAAAATTAAACGGGCCACACTGGGATGATCCCCAACCTCCCTGGCATGGCCCGATCAATTTTTGGCCCACAGCACACCTGGACCCTGGGTCCACTCTCGAAACCGTGGGTTATAGCACACAGATTTGGCCTGAAAATGCCCCATTCGCATCGTTTCACCTGTTTGTCCACCCAAATGGCCATTAAAAATTAAACGAGCCAAACTGGGATGATCCCAAACATCCCTGGCATGCCCCGATCGATTTTTGGCGTACAACACACCCGGACCTCGGGCCCACCCTCAAAACCGTGGGCTGTAGCACACTGATTTGTCCCAAAAATGCCCCATTCGAGCCGTTTCGCCCGTTTGTCCACCATAATGACCACAAAAATTTAAACAGACCCTACTGGGATAATCCCCAACCTCCCGGTCATGCCTCAGTTGATTTTTGGCCAATAACATGCCCGGTACCCGGGATCACCCCCAAAACCATGGGCTATAGCACACCGCTTTGGCCAAAAAATGCCCCATTCTCGTCGTTTCGCTCGTTTGTCCACCCAAATGGCCATGAAAAATTAAACAAACCACACTGGGATGATTCCCAACTTCCCTGGCATGCCTAGATTGATTTTCTGCCCACAACACACCCAGATCCGGGGCCCTACCCCGAAACCATGGGCTATAGCACACTGATTTGGCCCAAAAATGCCTCGTTCGCGCCGTTTCACCCGTTTGTCCACCCAAATGGCAACGAAAAATTAAATGAACCACACTGGAATGATATCCAACTATCGTGGCAAACCTCGATTGATATTTGGCCAACAGCTCTCCCGAACCCGGGGCCCACCTCCAAAACCATGGGCTAGCACACCGATTTGGCTAGAAAATGCCCCATTCACGTCGTTTCGCCCGTGTGTCCACCCAAATGGCCACAAAAAATTAAACGAACCACACAGGGATAATCCCCAACCTCCATGGCACGCCCTGGTTGATTTTAGGCCTATAGTACGCTCGGACCGCTGGCCCACCCATAAAACTGTGGGCTAAAGCACACCGAATTGGCCCGAAAATGCCCGTTCGCGCTGTTTCGCTCGTTAGTTCACCCAAATGGCCACAAAAAACTAAAAAAAACTCATTGGGATGATTCCCAACCTCCCAGGCACGCCCTGATCAACTTTCGACACACAACACACTTGAACCCCGGGCCCACCCACAAAAATGTTGGCTATAGCACACCGATTTGGCCTAAAAATGCCCGATTTCTGCTGTTACTCCTGTTTGTCCACCCAAATGGCTACACAAAATTAAACGGACCATACTAGGATGATCCCCTAACTCCCTGGCACACCTTGGTCGATTTTCGGCCTACAGCACGCCCAAACCCCGGGCCCACCCCAAAAATCGTGGGCTATAGCATATCGATTTTACCCAAAAATGCCCCGTTCGCGTTGTTTTGCCCATTTGTCCACCTATGTGGCCACGAAAAATTAAACGGACCACACTGGGATGATCCCCAACCTTTTGGCACGCCACAGTTGATTTTTGGCCCACAGCACGCCCGGACCCCGGGCCCACCCCCAAAACCATGGGCTATATAGCACACCAATTTAGCCCGAAAATGCCCCGTTCGCACTGTTTTGCCCATTTGTCTACCCAAATGGCCACGAAAAAATAAACGGACCGCACTAGGACGATCCCCAACCTCCCTGGCATGCCCTGGTCGTTTTTTGGCCCACAGCACGTCGGACCCCAGGCCCACCCCCATAAGCATGGGCTATAGCACACCGATTTGGCCCAAAAATTCCCAGTTCACACCGTTTCGCCCGTTTGTCCACATTATTGGCCACGAAAAATTAAACGGATGACACTTGGATGATTCCCAAACTCCCTGGCATGCCCCGGTGGATTTTTGGTCCATAGCACGTCGGACCCCGAGCCCATTCCCGAAACAGGCGGCTATAGCACACCGATTTGGACATAAAATGTCCTATTCGCGCCGTTTCGCCCGTTTGTCCACCAAAATGGCCACAAAAAATTAAACGAACCACACTAGGACGATCCCCAACCTCCCTGGAACGCCCCGATCAATTTTTGGCCCACAACACGCCCTACCCCAGGACCACCTCAAAAATCATGGGCTATAGCACACCGATTTGGCCCGACAATGCCCCGTTAGCGTTGTTTTGCCTGTTTGTCCACCCAAATTGCCACGAAAAATTAAACGGACCACACTGGGAAGATCCTAGCCTCCCTGGAATGCCTCGGTCGATAGTCGGCGCATAACACGCTCGGAGCCTAAGCCCACCCCCAAAACTGTAGGCTATAGCACGCTGATTTGGCTCGAAAATTCCTCGTTCACACCATGTCGCCCGGTTGTCCACCCAAATGGCAACGAAAAATTGAACAGACCATACTGGCATGCCTCAGTCGGTTATCAATATACAGCACGCCCGGAACCCAGGCCCATGCTAGAAACCATGGGCTATAGCACACCAATTTGGCCCGAAAATACAATGTTCGCATTTTTGCTCGTGTGTTAACCCAAATGGCCACGAAAAATTAAACGCACCACAATGGGATGATCCCCAACCTCTCTGGAATGCCCTGGTCGATTTTCGGCCCACAGCACACCCGGAATCCGGCCCATCCCTAAAACCGTGGGCTATAGGACACCGATTTGGCTCGAAAATGCCCCGTTCGCACCGTTTCGCCCATTTTTCCACCCAAATGGCCACGAAAAATTAAACGGACCATACTGGGACGATCCCCAACCTCCCTAGCACGCCCTGATTAATTTTTGCCCCACAGTACGCCCGGACCCCGGGCTCACCCTCGAAACTGTGGGCTATAGCACACCGATTTGGCCCGAAAATATCCTGGTTGAGCAGTTTCACACGTTTGTGCACTAAAATTGTCACAAAAAATAAAAAGGACCACACTGCGATGTTCCCCAATCTACCTGGCATGCCTCGTTCAATTTTTGGCCCACAGTACGATCGAACACCGGGCCCTTCCCTGAAACCGTGGGATATAAGACACTTAGTTGGCCTGAAAACTCCCCGTTCATGCCGTTTTGCCTGTTTGTCCCCCCAAATGGCCACAAAAAGTTAAAGGGACCACACTGAGATGATCCCCAACCACCCTGGCATGCCTGGTCAATTTTCATCCCACAACACGCCCGAATCCCAGGCTCACCTCTTAAACCGTGGGCTATAGTACATCGATTTTGCCTGAAAATACCTTATTCGCGTCGTTTCACTCGTCAGTCAGTCCAAATGCCTACGAATAATTAAATGAACCAGACTGGGATGATCCCCAACCTCCCTGGCATGCCCCGATTTATTTTTGGCCCACAGCACGCCCGGACCCCGACCCATCCTCGAAACCATGGGCTAAAGCACATTGATTTAGCCCAAAAATGCCCCGTTCGCTCAGTTTTGCCAGTTTGTCCACCCAAATGGCCATAAAAATTAAATGAACCACACTGGGACGATCCCCAATGACCCTGGAACTCCCCGGTCTATTTTTGGCCCACAACACGCCCGAACCCTGGGCCTACCCCTAAAACCGTGGGCTATAGCACACCGATTTAGCCCGAAAATGCCCCGTTAGTGCCGTTTCGCACGTTTGCGCTCCCAAATTGCCACAAAAATTAAACGGACCACATTGGGATGGTTCCCAACCTCCTAGAAATGCCCCGATAGATTTTTGACCCACAACACGCTCGAACCCCAGGCCCACCCCAAAAACCGTGAGTTATAACATACCGATTTGGCCCGAAAATGCTCCGTTTGCGCCGTTTCGCCATTTTGTCCACCCAAATGGCCATGAAAAATTAATTGAACCACACTGGGATGATCCAACCTCCCTAGCACGCCCCGGTCAATTTTTGGCCCACAGCACGTCGGAACCCGGGCCCACCTCCATAACTCGAGCTCACCTCGATCGATTTATACCCCACAGCACGCCCGGACCACAGCCCACCCCCAAAACCATGGGCTATAGCATACTAATTTGGCCAATAAATGCCCCGTTCACGTCGTTTGTCCAACCAAATGGCCACGAATAATTAAATAAACCATCCTGGGACGATTCCCAACCAGCCTGGCACACCTTAATCGATTTTCGTCCCACATAACGCCCGAGCCCCGTGCCTACGCCAAAAACTTTGGGCTATAGCACATTAATTTGGCCCGAATATGCCACGTTCGCGCTTTTTGTCTACCCAAATGGCCACGAAAAATTAAACGGACCACACTGGGATGATCCCCAACATCCCTAGCATACTCCGATCAATTTTCATCCCACAGTACGCCCGAACCCCGGGCCCATCCTCAAAACCGTGAACTATAACACACCGATTTGGCTCTAAAATGACCCATTCGCGCCGTTTCGCCCGTTTGTCCACCCAAATAGCCACGAAAAATTAAACGAACTACACTGGGATGATCCCCAACCTCCCCGTCAAACCCCAGTCAATTTTTGGACCATAGTACGCCCGAACCCCGGTCTCACCCACGAAACTGTGGGCTATTGCACACCGATTTGGCCTAAAATGGCCTGTTCCCGCCGTTTTGCATGTTTGTGCACCCAAATTGTTACGAAAAATGAAACAGACCACACTAGGATGTTTCTCAACCCCCTGGAAAGCCTCGGTCGATTTTTGGCCCACAGCACGCCCGGACACCGGGCCCTCTCCTGAAACCATTGGCTATAGCACACCAATTTGGCCTAAAAATGCCCCATTCGCCCTAATTAAGTTTCGACCCACAACACGCCTGGACCCCAGGTCCACCCCAAAAACCGTGAGCTATAGCACACCGATTTGGCCCGAAAATGCCCCATTCACGCCGTTTCTCCCATTTTCCCACCCAAATGGCCACAAAAATTAAACTGACCATACTGGAACGATCCCCAACCTCCCTAGCACGACCTGATCAACTTTTGTCCCACAATACACCCGGACTTTGGGCTCACCCCCGAAACTGTGGGCTATAGCACATCGATTTGGCCCCAAAATGCCCCGTTTACGCAGTTTCACACGTTTGTGCACCAAAATTGTCACGAAAAATAAAAAGGACCACACTGCGATGTTTCCCAATCTAACTGGCATGCCTAGTTGGATTTTTGTCCCACAGCACGCCCGAACACCGGGCCCTCCCCTGAAACCATGGGATATGGCACACTAAGTTGGCTTGAAAATGCCCCGTTCACACTGTTTTGCCAGTTTGTCCTCCCAAATGGCCATAAAAAGTTAAACGGAACAGACTGAGACGATCCCCAACCACCCTGGCATGCCTGGTTAATTTTAAGCCCACAGCACGCTGATGATAGGCGAATTTACGCGCCTATATCAATATATTTTGCCCATATTTTAGCCTAGTTTTGAGAACAAATTATATATTTCATGCACTTTTAGTCCTTTTTCCTGTAAGTGAGCTAACGAACATGATTAGTAAAGTTTCAGGTATAAATGATGCATAATTCAGCATTTTATGGCTTACTTGACGCTAAAGAAAGCTCACGAAGGAAGGGAAGGGAGTTTACACGCCTAAGGACCAAAACTGCTGCATGGAAAATCTGTCCCGGGCTAAAACAGCATTTCTGAAGACTTTGGGGGACCAAAACTGCTACATGGAAAATCTGTCCCGGGCTAAAACAGCAATTCTGAAGACTTTGGGGACTTACAGACACAAAGCTGGATTTTGACAATGATACATTAACCTAGTACAATTAGGTTATGTATTTCATTATTTTATGTGGATTATGATAATGTTACCTTAACCTAGTACATTTGGGTTAAGGATTTCATTAGTCTAGTAGGATTTGGTTATTTATTTCATTAGCTTAGTAGGAGTAGGATATGAGTATTATAAATACCCTATCATGCTAGAGATTTAGAATAAGGAGGGAGGAAGGAGGGAGAACACAATACTTCCTTCCATCTAAGACTGTCTAACGGGCCGGGCCGGTTCAACCCGGAACCGGCCCTCTCATTCTTACCGGGTTCCGGGCCGGTTACGGGCCGGGTTTGGCCTTAACCGGTCCGGGCCGGGCCGGGCTGCACAGTAAAAATATTAAAACCCACCCGGAACCGGCCCACTTAACCCAATCCGGTCAAACCCACTAAAACCCGGTCAAACCCGGTCAAACCCGGTTAAAAACCGGTCAAATATACACTATATACGCTATATACATAATATATACATTAAATATACACTTTTATAGAAGATATATACACGTGTATACATTAAATATACACTTGTATAGAAGATATTAAAATTATAAATCGTTAAATAAAAAAAATAAAAAACAACGACTATACGTTAAATATACACGTCTATAGAAGATCTATTAACATTCATACACTCTATTCTATGTATATGTAATACTTTAAATGAGATATACTACAATATATATACATTACAATATATATTTGTATAGTTATATACTAATTTATAAAACATATACACATGTATACGTTAAATATACATGTCTATAGAAGATCTATTCACATATATACACTCTATTCTATGTATAGGTAATACTTTAAATGAGATATACTACAATATATATACATTACAATATATATTTGTATAGTTATATACTAATTTATAAAACATATACACATGTATACGTTAAATATACATGTCTATAGAAGATCTATTCACATATATACACTCTATTCTATGTATAGGTAATACTTTAAATGAGATATACTACAATATATATACATTACAATATATATTTGTATAGTTATATTCTAATTTATAAAACATATACACACATATACGTTAAATATACACGTCTATAGAAGATCTATTAACATTCATACACTCTATTCTATGTATATGTAATACTTTAAATGAGATATACTACAATATATATACATTACAATATATATTTGTATAGTTATATACTAATTTATAAAACATATACACATGTATACGTTAAATATACATGTCTATAGAAGATCTATTCACATATATACACTCTATTCTATGTATAGGTAATACTTTAAATGAGATATACTACAATATATATACATTACAATATATATTTGTATAGTTATATTCTAATTTATAAAACATATACACATATATACGTTAAATATACACGTCTATAGAAGATCTATTAACATTCATACACTCTATTCTATGTATATGTAATACTTTAAATGAGATATACTACAATATATATACATTACAATATATATTTGTATAGTTATATACTAATTTATAAAACATATACACATGTATACGTTAAATATACATGGAAGATCTATTCACATATATACACTCTATTCTATGTATAGGTAATACTTTAAATGAGATATACTACAATATATATACATTACAATATATATTTGTATAGTTATATTCTAATTTATAAAACATATACACATATATACGTTAAATATACACGTCTATAGAAGATCTATTAACATTCATACACTCTATTCTATGTATATGTAATACTTTAAATGAGATATACTACAATATATATACATTACAATATATATTTGTATAGTTATATACTAATTTATAAAACATATACACATGTATACGTTAAATATACATGTCTATAGAAGATCTATTCACATATATACACTCTATTCTATGTATATGTAATACTTTAAATGAGATATACTACAATATATATACATTACAATATATATTTGTATAGTTATATACTAATTTATAAAACATATACACATGTATACGCTAAATATACATGTCTATAGAAGATCTATTCACATATATACACTATATACGCTATATACACAATGTATACATTAAATATACACTTCTATAGAAGATATATACACCTGTATACATTAAATATACACTTCTATATAAGATATATAAACATATACACATGTATACATTAAATATACACTTGTATAGAAGATATTAAAATTATAAATCGTTAAATAAAAAAAAATAAAAAACAACGACTAAGGAGTGAATGAATTTGTGGAATTTTATTGATTGCAAAATGATCCAAAATTTATAATTTACATGAATGAAAAATCTATAAATTATGCATCATTTTTTCCAACTCATTCATGTTAATATTAATTGGAACTTGCATAGGGTAGTCGAAGTCAACGGGGGAAAAACCCTGCATTGGACTTGATTCTGCTGAGTTCTCCCGTGAAGTCATAATTTCTTCAAGTTTGAGGTCGTCGTTGGGCTCTGGTTCCATTCCTTGGTTTCTTCTTTCTGCTCTAATCCAATCTCTGAGGCAAACTAAAACATTCATTGCGTTGCTTCCCAATGAGTGTCGGTTGTCTCCAAGCTGCTGTCGTCCCTGACTGAAGGCGCTCTCTGATGCAACGGTTGACATAGGAACATTCAAGATATCTCTGGCTAATCTTGAAAGTACAGGATATTGTGATTCATTATTCCTCCACCAATCCAGCGTGTTGATCCGTCGTCTGCGATCCTCTGGTGGCGTCCGCAGATAATATTTTAGCTCTTCCCGATAAGTTGATGTGTAAGCTCTCTCATCCACACTGTTCCAACAAGTTAAATCATAAAACGAATCAGGAAAACCACTATGTGCCGGCCTTTTAGAAGCTGATGGCTCCTCGGGAGGATGAGGAGCGACAGTTGGAGTGATATTTGTAGGTACGGCTGAATCAAATAAATCAGCATAGTGATTATATAATTTTTCTATATAATCTTTTGCATCAGCCGTAGCCGTCCACAAATCAGGTTGTATTTGTTCAGAATCATGGTTAGTATTTATTTCTAAGTTAGTATAAATAAGAGTACTAAAGTGACACATATGATTATATTTCATGCACGGATTTAACATAGCAGCAACCAAGTAAATAGGGGGAATCGGGAAGAAATATTTTTTAAATTTCGTAAACATAGCGCCAACAGCTTCTTTATAACCTTCTTTATCTTTATATTGTCGGAGCAAACCAGAAATATCGGCTATATATGCCAAAATATTACAAACAGTAGGATAATATGCACCGGAAAATTCAACCGTAGCTACATAAAATTTTTCTAAGAACTTAACAAGATCATTAATTATAACCCAATCAGAATTATGTAGCATGCAATCAGCAGAATCAGCAAATGAACCACAATGTTGGTTAAAAGCTAGTGTAATAGGAATTCTATATTTATAACAAGTTTTTAAAAATTCATACGTAGAATTCCATCTAATATCAATTTCCTCAGGCATCAAAATCGGTGCAAGTCCATTTTCTTGACATTTAACTTTAAATTCTTTAATTCTAGATCTACGATTATTTCCTTGAATAAAACCAACAGCAAGACGAATTTTTTCAATATAAACCTCAAAAAAGTCAAGACCATCTTTTACAATTAAATTATATATATGACATGCACACTTAACATGAAAAATTTCAGGAAAGGGCGGAGATAGCGTAGATTTTATTTTTGTTATAGCAGTCTTGTTGTTAGAAGCATTATCAAAAGCAATACATAAAATTTTATTTTCTATACCATAATATCCGGCAATTTTAATAATAGAATCAGCAATAAATTGTCCAGTATGTTTCCGATCTTCATCATATAAAAAAGCAAGAATACGTTTTTGCATTATGAAATTACTATCCATCCAATGACAAGTAACGGTTAAATAATCATTTTTATTTACAGCACGACCAAGATCGGAAGTTAGGGACAATCTACATTGAATATTTTTTAAGAATGTTGATAAATAAAAACAATATTGTGAATGGAGTCTAAAAATATCAGACCGACAAGTAGTTCTAGGAATACCATTAAACATAGGATTATAAATTGCTTGTATATAACGAATAAAGGCATCAGAAGAAGGAAAACTAAAAGGCAAACAACCCACAGCTACCATTTTAGCTATTTCTTCTCTGTCCCTCAATTTATTATACTTTTTCGCTACTTGACCGGTTGTTGGGTCCATTCTAGTTTGCGTTGACCCACCAACATCCCCACCACCTTTTGCAATATTCAACTCTCTAGTGTGATCTTCAGCTATATGTCTCATTAACGTACCCGTACCCCCTTGCTTACCGCCACTTCTATGCTTATATTTTTGTTGACAAATATTGCACTGCACCTCAATATCTGATATACGTTCAAAAAATTGCCATGTAATACTAGTTCTTTTACGGGGTTTTGGGGCACTGGGAGGACGGGAAGGGAGATTAACTGATTCAGATCTAACGTTAGCATGTCCTACTGCGGGTGTTTCAGCAATATTTTCATCATCTTCGTCTACATTAACTGCATCTACTTCATTTTCTTCTTCTATACCGTAATTTTCCTGAAATTCTACATAATCCATATCGTGAGCACCTACACCTATTTCTTCCTCAAAAGGTGTACCAAGCGGTACCGGAGGCGAAGTCACACGGGTATATCTATTACTTGAACTACCTCTACCGCTAGTAATTCGCTTTTTACTACCACTACCGCTTCCGGGACAAAAATTTCTAACACCTTTAGTAGCGAGGTTTTTTAATTTATCCATAATATAAATTAAATTAAACTAAAAATATTCAAAATACACAAATATAATAAAATTAAATATTAAATAATTAATACAATAAATAAAAATTAAACGTAAGAGATGGAACGACAATACCAAATTTTGGAAGTATCCGAAGATTGCGACTTTAGAAACTTCCGCTCGTACTTTGTAAACGAAAAATTAAAAATTTAAATTGAACACTTTAAGAAATTAAATATATTGAATATTTGAGAATTGAGAATTGAGATTTGAGAGAGAATGAGATTTGAGAGAGAATGAGATTTGAGAGAGTGAAAAATTGTGTGAGAAATGATTTGAAGTTGTAGGGTATTTATAGATTTATTTTGGGGATTAATTTTTTTTTTTTTTTTTTTTTTTTTTTTAAGTTAATGGGCCCAAACTAGCCGTTTGGACCCAAAAACGGTAATATAGCCGTTGGGCCAACGGCTAGTTTGGCCCAATAATTTTTTTTTTTTTTTTTTAATTCCGGGCCGGTTCCGGGCCGGTTAACCGGCGGGCCTGGACCGGGTTGGTCCGGGCCGGGTTAACCGGGCCCAGTTTAAAAAAAAAACCGGACCGGAACCCGGAACCCTAAAGCCCTAGGGCTTACCGGGCCGGGTCAAACCGGTCCGGTTTGATATGTAGGGCCGGTTCGGGCCGGGCCAGCCCGGCCCGTTTGACAGGTTTACTTCCATCCCTCACATCTTCTATCATCTTTATACACCTTCTTACCTGCTAATCATCTTTCTACAACTCTTCTAATCTTTCCATCAATTCTATTTTCGTCTATTCTTCTATTCTTAAATTCCGCAACAAGAGAAACGTTACTCTGCAAGAAATCACACCTAACGCCTACCACTCTATTGCTACACGAAATTGATCATTATTGTGGTATAATAACAATGTCAATTGTGGTTTTCTTCGCATTCATGGGTAACTAAACTTCTCTGTTGGGGTTATGGAAGCCGAATGAGTTACTATCTATTGCTGTGAGTTTGTGAGTTCGAGACACGTATATTGCTTATATCATTATTCTCTTCATCTTAATCTACATTCTTTGCGGTTGCAAACGCAAGAATACGCCAGTCTAACATTTAACTTGTTCGAGAGAAAAGTTATTTGTCTGGAAAAGAGATAATGTCAAGGTAGTAGGACACCCTTTCCTATTAAAAAGCTAGTGCCGTAACTGGACTAAACTCTTGGAGAATTCGTACCGTTAGACACGCTTTAAGCTCGAGAGAGTTAAAGTGAAATAGTCCTTGTTTAGGTCGAGAGACGCTTGGATTTACCATCGACTACAATCCTCTATAAGAAATTGCATGTCAGAATTCTACACACTCATAGCCAATAGAGACGTATACCTCAGAAGGTGGACATAACCCCAACGCCTCAATTCTCATTGTTTACAACTTACGTAACAGTCTTTCTCTTTTACTTTGCTATTTTCAGCTTTTATTTAATTGTTTTGGTGACACATTACAATCCCCCTTTTTTACGAGACTTGCACCAAAAGTTTAGTAATCTTGCTTACTTGTTGGCCAAGCTATTCCCTGTGGGATCGACACCCAACCCAGGTTGGGTTCTATATTTGCTAACGACCGCTTTACACTCCTACGAGAGCTGTAGATTGAGCGTTATCAAAAATTGCCCGGACCCCAGGCCCACCCCTTAAATCGTGGGCTATAGTACAACGATTTGGCCCAAAAATGCCCTATTCGCATCATTTCGCTCCTCTGTCAATCCAAATGCCCACGAATAATTAAACGGACCACACTGGGATGATCCCCAACCTCCCTGGCATGCCCCGATTTATTTTTGGCCCACAGCACACCCGGACCCCGAGCCACCCCCAAAACCGTGGGCTAATAGCACACCGATTTGGCACAAAAATGCCCCGTTCGCTCTATTTTGCCAGTTTGTCCACCCAAATGGCCACAAAAAATTAAACGAACCACACTGGGATGATCCCAAACGACCCAGGAATCCCCGTTTGATTTTCGGCCCACAGCACGCCCGAACCCCAGGCCCACCTATAAAACCGTGGGCTATAGCACATCGATTTAGCCCGAAAATGCCCCGTTCGTGCTGTTTCGCCCGTTTGTGCACCCAAATTGCCACAAAAAATTAAACGGAACACATTGGGATAATCCCCAACCTCCCAGGAATGCCCCAATAGATTTTTGACCCACAACACACTCGAACCCCAGGCCCACCCCCAAAACCGTGAGCGATAGCACACCGATTTAGCCCAAAAATGCTCTGTTCGCACTGTATCGCCCGTTTTTCCACCCAAATGGCCACGAAAAATTAATCGAACCATACTGGGACTATCTCCAACCTCCCTGGCACGCCCCGGTCAATTTTTGGCCCACAGCACGCTGGAAGCCGGGCCCACAGCACGCTGGAAGCCGAGCCCACCTCTGTAACTCAGGCACACCACAGTCAATTTTTTCCCCATAGCACGCTCAGACCCCAGCCCACCCCCAAAACCATGGGCTATAGCACACCGATTTGGCCCAAAAATGCCCCGTTCGCGCCGTTTGTCAAACCAAATAGCCACAAAAAATTAAACGAACCATACTGGGACAATTCCCAACCAGCCTGGCACACCTCGGTCGATTTTCGTCCCACATAACTCCCGGGCCTACGCCCAAAACTGTGGGCCATAGCACATCAATTTGGCTCGAAAATTCCCCGTTCGTGCCGTTTGTCTATCCAAATGGCCACGAAAAATTAAATGGACCACACTGGGATGATCCCCAACATCCCTAGCATCCTCCTGGCAAGCCTCGATCGATTTTTGGCCCACAGCACGCCCTAACACTGGGCCTTCCCCTAAAACCGTTGGCTATAGCACACCAATTTGGCCTAAAAATGCCCCGTTCGCCTGTTTGTCCCCTCAAATGGCCATGAAAAATTAAATGAACCACTCTGGGATGATCCCCAACCTTCCTGGCATACCACGGTCAATTTTTGGCCCACATCACACCCCGACCCTAGGCCCACCCCATAAACCGTGGTTTATAGAACACCGATTTGGCCCAAAAATACCCCGTTCGCATCGTTTCGCTTGTCTATCAACCTAAATAGCCACAAATAATTAAATGGACCATACTGGGATGATTCCCAACCTTTCTGGCATGCCCAGATTGATTTTCGGCCAAAAAACACGCCCGGACCCTGTACCACCCCCAAAACCGTGGGCTATAGCACACCGATTTGGCCTGAAAATGCCCCGTTCGCGCTGTTTCGCCCGATTTTCCACCCAAATGGCCATGAAAAATTAAAAGAACCATACTAGGATGATCCTCAACAACCCTGGCATGCCACGATTGATTTTCGACCCACATCACGCTCGAACCCCGGGCTGACTCCCAAAATCGTCGGCTATAGCACACCGATTTAGCCAGAAAATTCCCCGTTCGCTCCGTCTCGCTCGTTTGTGTACCCAAATTGCTATAGAAAATTAAACGGATCATACTGGGACGATCCCCAACCTCTCTGGCATGCCTCAGTCAATTTTTCACCCACAACACGCCCGGACACCGGGCTCTCCCCCCAAACCGTGGTCTATAGCACAACGATTTGACCTGAAAATACCCCGTTCACTCCGTTTCGCCCATTTGTCCCCCTAAATGGCTACGAATAATTAAACGGACACACTAGGATGATTCTCAACCTCCTTGGCATGCCCCGGTCAATTTTTGGCTCACAACACGCTTTGACCCTGGCCCACCCCCCAAAATCGTGAGCTATAGCACACCGATTTGGCCCGAAAATGCCCCGTTCGCGCCATTTAGCCCTTTTGTCCCCCCCAAATGGTCACAAAAAATTAAACGGACCACACTGGGACGATTCCCAACCTCCTTGGCATGCCCCAGTCAACTTTCAGTCCACAACATGCCCAAACACCGGGCCCACCCCCAAAACTGTGGGCTAAAGCACATCGATTTGGCCTAAAAATGCTCCGTTTTGCTCGTTTGTGCACCCAAATTGCCACAAAAAATTAAATGGACCATACAGGGATGATCCCCAACCTCCCTAGCATGCCTCAATCAATTTTTGGCCAACAGTATGCCCGGACACTGGGCCCTCCCCCGAAACCTTGGGCTATAGCACAACGATTTGGCTTGAAAATGCCCCGTTCACGCCGTATCGCCCGTTTGTCCCACCAAATGGCCATGAAGAAAATAAAAAAACCATAATGGATGATCCCCAACCTCCCTACCAAGCCCCGACCGATTTTTGGCCCACAGCATGCCCAAACTCCAGACCTGCCCCGAAACCGTGGGCGATAGCACATCAATTTGGCCCAAAAATGCCCAGTTCGCGCCGTTTCGCCCGTTTATACACCAAAATGGCCACAAAAAATTAAATAAACCACACTGGGGTGATCTCCAACCTCCCTGGCACGCGTTGGTTGATTTTCGACCCACAGCACGCCCGAACCTCGGGCCCACCCCCAAAACCGTGGGCTATAGCACACCAATTTGGCCCAAAAATTCCCTGTTCGCGCCGTTTTACCTATTTGTACACCCAAATAGCCACAAAAAATCACAAGGGCCATATTAGGATGATCCCATACCTACCTGGCATACCCCGATCGATTTTTGGCCCACAGCATACTCGAAACTCGGGTCCACCCCTAAAACCGTATGCTATAGCACACTGATTCGGCCGAAAAATGCCCCGTTCGCGCTGTTTTGCCCGTTTGTCCACCCAAATGGCCACAAAAAATTAAATGGACCATAATGGAACGATCCCCAACCTCCCTAGCATGCTTCGGTCGATTTTCAGCCCTTAGCACGCCTGGACCCCTAGCCCACCCCCAAAATCGTGGGCTATATAACACCTATTTGGCCCAAAAATGCTCCGTTCCCGTTATTTTGCCCGTTTGTCCACACAAATGGCCACATAATATTAAATGGACTACACTGGGTTGATCCCCAACCTCCCTGGCTTGCCCCGAGCAATTTTTCGCCCACAGCACGCCCGGACCCCGGGCCCACCCCTGAAGTTGTGGGCTATAGCACACCGATTTCGCTCGAAAATGCCCCGTTCACGCCGTTTTTCCCGTTTGTCAAACCAAATTGCCACAAAAAATTAAATGGACCATACTAGGATGATCCCCAACCTCCCTGGCATGCCCCGGTCGATTTTCGACCTACAACACATCCGAACCCTAGGCCCACACTCGAAACCATTGGCTATAGCACACCAATTTGGCCTAAAAATACCCCGTTTGCGCCATTTTGCTTTTTTGTCCACCCAAATGGCCACGAAAAATTAAACGAACCACACTGGGATGATCCCCAACCTCCCTGGCACGTCTCGATCGATTTTCAGCACACAACATGCCCGAAACCTGGGCCCACCCCAAAAACCATGGGTTATAGCACACCGATTTAGACAGACCTCACTGGGTTGATCACCAACCTCCCTGGAATACCACGATTGATTTTTGGCCCACAGCACGCATAGACACGGGCCCACCCCAAAACCATGGGCTATAGCTCACCGATTTATCCCCAAAATGCCCCGTTTGCACCGTTACTCCTGTTTGTCCACCTAAAATGCCATGTAAAATTAAACGGACCATACTAGGACGTTCCTTAACCACCTGGCATGCCCCGATCGATTTTTGACTCACAGCATGCCCGGACCCTGAGCCCACCGCCGAAACCGTGGGCTATAGCCAATTGATTTGGCCCGAATATGCCCCGTTCGCATCGTTTCGCTAATTTGTCCACACAAATGGCCACGAAAAATTAAACGGACCACACAGGGATGATTCCCAACCTCTTTGTCATACTCCAGTCAATTTTTAACCCACAACATCCCCGAACACCGGGCCCTCCCCTGAAACTGCGGGCTATAGCACATCAATTTGTCCCAAAAATGCCCCATTGGCGCCGTTTCACCCTTTTGTGCACTCAAATTGCCACAAAAGATTAAATGGACCACACTGGGACGATCCCCAACCTCCCTAACACGCCTCGATCAATCTTTGGCCAACGGCGCGCTCGGACACTTGGCACTCCCCCGAAACCGTGGGCTATAGCACAATAATTTAGTTTGAAAATGACCCATTCGCGCCGTTTCGCCCGTTTGTCCCCCCAAATGGCCACAAAAAATTAAACAAACCACATTGGGATGATCCCCAACCCCCTTGGCATCCCCCGGTCGATTTTTGGCCCACAGTAGGCCTGAACACAGGGCCCGCCCCCAAAATTGTGGGGTATAGCACATCGGTTTGGCCTAAAAATTCCCCGTTCGCGTTGTTTCGCCCATTTGTACACTGAAATGGCCATAAAAAATTAAACGAACCACACTAGGATGATCCCCAACCTCCCTGGCACGCCGCGGTTGATTTTTGAGCCACAGCACACTCGAAGCTCGGGGCCACCCCCGAAACTGTGGGCTATAGCACACCGATTTGTCCTAAAAATGCCCTGTTCACGCCGTTTTACCCGTTTGTCCACCTAAATGGCCACAAAAAATCAGAATGGCTATATTGGGATGATTCCCTACCTCCCTGGCATACTCAGATCTATTTTCGGCCTACAGCCCACTCGAAACTTGGGTCCTCCCCCAAAACCGTAGGCTATAGCAAACTGATTTGGCCCAAAAATGCCCCGTTTGCGCTGTTTTGCCCGTTTATCCACCCAAATGACCACGAAAAATTAAATGGACCACACCGGGACGATCTCCAACATCCCTAGCATATCTCGATTTATTTTTGGCCCTCAACACGCCTGGACCCCAGGGCCACACCCAAAATCGTGGGCTATAGCACACTGATTTGTCAAAAAAATACTCCGTTCCCGTTATTTTGCCCGTTAGTCCACACACATGGCCATGTAACATTAAATGGACTACACTGGGATGATTCCCAACCTCCCTAGCTTGCCCCGGGCAATTTTTAGCCCACAGCATGCCCGGACGCCAGGCGCACCCCTGAAACTGTGGGCTATAGCACACCGATTTCGCTTGAAAATGCCCCGTTCTTGCCGTTTTGCCCGTTTGTCTAACCAAATCGCCATGAAAAATTAAACTTACCATACTAGGATGATCCCGACCCTCCTTGGCATGCCTCGGTCAATTTCTGCCCACCAGCACATCTGAACACTAGGCCCACCCCCAAAATCGTTGGCTATAGCACACCAATTTGGCCCCAAAATACCCCGTTCATGCCGTTTCACCCTTTTGTCCACCCAAACAGCCATAAAAAATTAAACGGACCACACTGGGATGATCTCCAACCTCCCTGGCACGTCTCGATCAATTTTCGGCCCACAACACGCCCAAACCATGGGCCCACCCCCAAAACCATGGGATATAGCAAACAGATTTAGACAGACCACACTGGGATCATTCCCAACCTCCCTGGCATGCCACAGTCGATTTTTGGCCCACAGCACGCCCGGACCACGAGCCCACCCCCAAAACCATAGGCTATAGCTCACCGATTTTGACCGAAAATGCCCCATTTGCGCTGTTACTCCTGTTTGTCCACCCAAAGGGCCAAGAAAATTAAACGGACCATAATAGGACAATCCCGAACCTCCCTGGCATGCTCCAATCGATTTTTGACTCACAGCACGCCCGGACCCTGAGCAAACCACCAAAACCGTGGGCTATAGCCCATTGATTTGGCCCGAATATGCCCCGTTTTGCCATTTTATCCACCCAAATGGCCACGAAAAATTAAATAGACCATACTGGGATGATTCCCAACCTTCTTGGCACGCCCCAGTCATTTTTTAGCCCACAGCAAGCCCGGACCTCGGGCCCACCCTCAAAACCGTGGGCTATAGCGCACCGATTTAGCAAGAAAACTCCCTGTACGCACCACTTATCCCATTTGTCCACCCAAATAGCAACGAAAATAATTAAACGAACCATACTGGAATGATCTCCAACTTTTCTGGCATGTCCAGGTCAATTTTCAGCCCACAGCATACCCAAACCGTGGGTCCACACCCAAAACCGTGGGCTATAACCCACCGATTTAGCCTAAAAATACCCCGTTCGTTCCGTTTCGTCAGTTTCATCACCCAAATGGCAACGAAGAATTAAACGGACCACACATGGGGGATCCCAACCTCCCTGGCAAGCCCCGGTCGATTTTTGGCCCATAGAAAGCCCGGACCCCAGGTCTACCCCGAAAACCGTGGGCTATAACTCACCGATTTGGCCCGAAAATGCCCCGTTCGCGTCATTTCGCCCGTTTGTCCACCCAAGTGGACATGAAACATAAAAAGGACCACACTGGAATGATCCCCAACTTCCCTAGCACGCCCCATTTGATTTTTGGCCCACAGCACGCCCGTACTCTGGGTCCACTCCCAAAACCGTAGGCTATAACACACTGATTAAGCCCAAAAATGCCCCGTTCACGTTGTTTCGCCCGATTGTTTATCGCAATGGCCACGAAAAATTAAATGAACCACACTGGAATGATCCCCAACCCCCATGGCATGCCCCGATCGATTTTTGATCCACAGCAAGCCCGGACCCCGGGCCCACTCCAAAAACCGTAGGCTATAGCACACTAATTTGGCTCAAAAATGCCCCGTTCACGCCGTTTCACCCGTTTGTCCACCCAAATGGCCACAAAACAATAAACGGACCACACTGGGATAATCCCCAAACTCACTAGCACGCCCTAATCGATTTTTGGCCTACAACACGCCCGAACCCCGAGCCCACCCCCAAAACCATGGGCTATAGCACACCGAATTGGCCCGAAAATGCCCCGTTCGCGCCGTGTTGCCCTATTGGTCACCAAATGGCCACGAAAAATTAAACAGACCACACTAGAATGATCCCCAACCTCCCTTGCATTCCCCGATCAATTTTAGGACCAGTGCACGTCCGAACCTCGAGTCCCCCCCAAAATCGTGCGCTATAGCACTATGAATTAGCCCGAAAATGCACCGTTAGCACCGTTTCGCCCGTTTGTCTACCAAAATGGCCCCGAAAAATTAAACGAACCACATTGGGACAATCCCCAACCTCCCAGGCATGCCCCAGTTAATTTTTGGCCCACAGCATGCCCGGAACCCGGGCCCACCCTCGAAACTGTGGGCTATTGCAGACCGATTAGCCCGAAAATGCCCCGTTCCGGCCATTTTGCATGTTTGTCCACTTAAATAGCCACAAAACATTAAACGAACTATACTGGGATGATCCCCATCCTACCTGGAACGCCCCGATCAATATTTGGTCAACAACACTCCCGGACCCCAGGCCCACCCCAAAATCGTGGGCCTGGGCACACCGATTTTCCCTCAAAAATCCCCTTTCACACAGTTTTGCTCGTCTGTCCACCCAAATGGCCACGAAAAATTAAACGAATTATACTGGGACAATCCCAACCTCCCTGGCACACCCTGGATAATTTTTCGCCCATAGCACACCCGTACTCCGGAAATCGTGGGCTATAGAACACCGATTTGGTATGAAAATGCCTCGTTTGCGTTGTTTCACCCGTTTGTCCACCCAAATAGCCACGAAAAATTAAATGGACCATACTGGGATGTTCCCCAACCGCTCTGGCATGCTCTGATCGATTTTTGGCCCACAGCATGCTCGGACCCCGGGTCCACCCCCGAAACCGTGTGCTATAGAGCACCGATTTATCCCAAAAATGTACCGTTTGCACCGTTTCACCCGTTTGTCCATCCAAATGGATATAAAACATTAAACGGACCATACTGGGGTGATCCTCAACCCCCCTAGCAAAACCTATTCAATTTTTGGCCCATTGCACACCCGAAATTCGGGACCACACCTGAAACCGTGGGCTATAGCACACCGATTTATCCTAAAAATGCCCCATTCGCGTCGTTTCACCCGATTGTCCACCCAAATGTCCCCAAAAAATTAAACGAACCATACTAGGATGATCCTCACCCTCCCTGGTATGCCCCGATCGATTTTCAGCCCACAGCACGCCCGAACGCCGTGCCTACCCCTGAAACCGTGGGCTATAGCACACAAATTTGGCCCGAAAATGACCCATTTGCACCGTTTCACTCGTTTGTCCGTCCAATTGGCGACGAAAAAGTAAACGGACCACACTGGGATGATCCTCAACATTCCTGGCATGCCCAGGTCAATTTTTGGCCCACAACACTCTCGATCCCCGGGCCCACTCCGAAACCGTAGGCTATAGCCCACCGATTTAGTTGAAAATGCCCCGTTCACGCCGATATGCCTGTTAGTCCACCCAAATGGCCATGAAAAATTAAGAGAACCACACTGGGACGATCCCCAACTTCCCTGGCATGCCTTAATCGATTATTAGCCCACAACACGCCTAGACCTCTAGGCCACTCCCAAAACCGTGGGCTATAGCACCCCAATTTGGCTTGAAAATGCCCCGTTCTCACCTTTTTCATCCGTTTGTACACCCGAATGGCCATGAAAAATTAAACGGTCCATACTGGGATGATACCAAACCTCCCTGGAACACCTAGGTCAATTTTTGGCCCACAGCACGCCCGAACTTCGGGTCCACCCCCAAAACCGTGGGCAATAGCACATCGAATTAGCCCGAAAAAGCCCCGTTAGCGCCGTTTTGCCCGTTTGCCCACCCAAATGGCCACGAAAAATTAAACGGACCATATTGGGATGATCCTCAATCTCCCTGGCATGCCTCGGTCAATTTTTGGCAAATAGCATGCCCGGATCTGTGGCCTACCCCCAAAACCGGGGGCTATAACACACCGATTTGGCCCGAAATGCCTCATTTGCATCGTGTCACCCGTTTGTACACCCAAATGGCCACAAAAAATTAAATGGACCACACTGGGAGGATCCCCAACCTCCTTGGAATGCCCCAGTTAATTTTCGGCCCACAGCACGCCCGGAGCCTGGTCTCACCCCTTAAATAGTGGGCTATAGCACACCGATTTGGCCAAAAAATACCTCATTCACATCGTGTCACCCGTTTGTCCACCCAAATAGCCACGAAAAATTAAACGGATCGCACTGGGTTGATCCTCAACCCCCTTCCATGACCCGGTCAATTTTTGGCCTAAGGCAAGCCCGAACCCAGGGCCCACGCCCAAAACCGTGGGCTATAGTACACCAATTTGGCCTGAAAATACCCCGTTCGCACCGTATCGCCCGTTTGTCCTCCCAAATAGACACGAAAAATTAAACGGACCACACTGGGATGATCCCCAACCTCCCTGGCACGCCAATATCAATTTTATGCACATAGCACGCCCGGACCCAGGTCCACCCCAGAAACCGTGGGCTATAGCACACTGATTTGGCCGGAAAATTCCCCGTTCATGCCGTTTCGCTCTTGTGTCAACCCAAATGGCCATGAAAAATTAAACGGACCATACTGGGACGATCCCCAACCTCCCTAGCATGTCCTGATTGATTTTTGTCTCGGAGCACACCCAAAAACCGTCCCACCCCAACAATCGTAGGTTATAGCACAACAATTTCGCCCAAAAATGCTCCATTCTCGCCGTTTTGCCCGTTTGTCCATCCAAATAGCCATGAAAATTATACGGATCACACTGGGATGATCCCAATCCTCCCTGTCACGCCCCGTTCGATTTTTGTCCCACAACACGCTCGTACCCCAGGCTCACCTCGTAACCGTGGGTATAGCACACTGATTTGGCTCGAAAATGCCCCGTTCGCATTGTTTCACCCGTTTGTTCATCCAAATTGCCACAAAAAATTAAATGGACCACACTAGGACGATCCCCAACCTCCCTGGCATGCCTCGGTCAATTTTTGGCCCACAGCACGCCCGGACCTCGAGCCCTCCCCCAAAACCGTGGTCTATAGCACACCGATTTGGCCTAAAAATTCCCCGTTCGCATCATTTTATCTGTTTTTCCACCCAAATGGCCATAAAAAATTAAACGCACCATACTGGAACTATCCCCAACCTCTCTGGCATGCCTCAGTTAATTTTTGGCCCACAGTACGCTCGGATCCCGGGCCCACCTTAAAAACTGTGGGGTATAGACCACCGATTTGGCCCGAAAATGCTCTGTTCGTATTGATTCACCCGCGTGTCCACTCAAATGGCCACGAAAAATTAAACGAACCACACTGGGATGATCCCCAACCTCGGTGGCACGCCCTGGTCAATTTTCGGCACACAGAACACTCGGACCCCAGGCCCACCCCTGAAACCTTGGGCTATAGCACACTAATTTGACCCCAAAATGCCCCGTTCACATTTTTTTGCCCATTTGTCCACCCACATGGCCACAAAAATTAACGGACCTTACTGGGATGATCACCAACCTCCCTGGCACACCCCGATCAATTTTCAGCCCACAGAACACCTTGACCCTGGTCCCACCACAAATACCACGGGCTATAGTACACCGATTTTGCCCAAAAATGCCTCATTTGCGCCATTACTCCTGTTTGTCCTCCCAAATGGCTACGAAAAATTAAACGGAAAACACAGGGACTATCCCCAACCTCCCTGGCACACCCTGATCAATTTTTGGCCCATAGAATGCCCAAACCCCGGGCCCAAGCCAAAAATCGTGGGCTATAGCACACCGATTTTTTTTGAAAATGCCCCATTCGTGCTGTTTTCCCCATTTGTCCATCCAAATGGTCACGAAACAATCAACGGGCCACATTGGGAAGATCCCCAACCTCCCTGGCACACCCCGGAATATTTTCGGCTGACAGAATGCTCGGACCCCTGGCCTATCCCCAAAACCGTGTGCTATAGCATACCAATTTGGCCCAAAAATGCCCCGTTTGCACCGTGTCGCCCGTTTGTCTACCCAAATGGCCACGAAAAGTTAAACAGACCATACCGGGATGATCCCCAACCTCCTTGGCTTGCCCCGGTCAATTTTCGCCCCACAGCATGCTCGAACCCTGGGCCCACCCCCAAAATCATAGGCTATAGCACACCGATTTAGCCCAAAAATGCTCCGTTCATGCGGTTTCGCCCATTTGTCGACCCAAATAGCCATGAAAAATTAAACGGACTATAATGGGATGATCTCCAACCTTCCTGGCATGCCCCGATACATTTTTGGCCCACAACACGTTGGACCCAGGGCCCACCCCCATAACCATGCGCTATAGCACATCGATTTGACTCGAAAATGCACTGTTCACGCCGTTTCGCCCATTTGTCCACCCAAATAGCCACAAAAATTAAACGGACCACACTTGGATGATCCCTAACCTCCATGGAACGCTCCAGTGGATTTTCGGTCCACAGCACACCGTACCCCGAGCCCACCCTATGAATCGTGGGCTATAGCACACTGATTTGGCCTGAAAATGTTCTATTCGCGCTGTTTGGCCCATTTTTCCACCCAAATGGTCACGAAAAATAAAACAATCCACACTGGGACGATCCCCAACCTCCCTAGCACGCGCCGGTCGATTTTTTGCCCATAGTACGCGCGTACCCCGGGCCCACCCCCGAAACCATGGGCCGTAGGAGACCAATTTGGTCCGAAAATGCTCCATTTGCACTTTTTCATTTGTTCGTCCACCCAAATGGCCACGAAAAATAAAACGGACCATACTGGGATGATCCCCAACCTCTTTGGCACACCCATTTGATTTTCGGCCCACAGCACGCCCGGACCCCGAGCCCACCTCGAAACCGTGGGCTATAGAACACCGATTTGGCTTAAAAATTCTCCGTTCATACCGTGTCGCCCGTTTGTTCACCCAAATAGCCACGAAAAATTAAACGGACCACATTGGGACGATCCCCAACCTCCGTGGCATGCCCCGGTTGATTTTTGGACCACAGCACGCCCGGACCCCGGGGTCACCCTCGAAAGTATGGGCTATAGCACACCAATTTTGTCCGAAAATTCCCCGTTTGCACTGTGTCGCCCGTTCGTCCACCCAAATGGCCACTAAAAATTAAACGAACCATACTGGGATGATCCCCAACTTCCTTGTCACGCCTCGGTCGATTTTTGGCCCACAGCACACCCGGACCCTAGGCCCACCCCATAAACCGTGGGCTATAACACACCGATTTGCCCTAAAAATGCCCCGTTCGTGTTGTTTCGCGCGTGTTTCAATCCAAATAGCCCCAAAAAATTAAACGGACCACACTGGGAAGATCCCCAACCACCCTGGCACACCCCAGTCAATTTTTGGCCAACAGCACTCCCGGACCCCATCCTACCCCCGAATTCCTTGGCTATAACACACCGATTTAGCTAGAAAATGCCTCGTTTAGGGCATTTCACCCATTTGTCCACCCAAACGCCCATGAAATATTAAACGTACCACACTGGGATGATCCCCAATCACCTTGGCATGCCCCGGTTGAATTTTGGCCTACAGTACGCAAGGACCCCGGTCCCAACCCCAAAATAATGGGCTATAGCAACCGATTTATCCTGAAAACTCCCCGTTCACGCCGTTTTGCCCTTTTGTCCACCCAAATGGCCACAAAAAATTAAACAGATGACATTAGGATTATCCCCAACCTCCCTGGCATACCCCGACCATGTTTTTGCCAACAGCACGGCCGGACCCCGGGGCAACCCCTGAAACCGTGGGCTCTAGCACACCGATTTGGTCCAAAAATGCTCGGTTTGCACCGTGTCGCCTATTTGTCCACCCAAATAGCCATAAAAAATTAAACCAACCACACTAGGTAGATCCTCAACCTCCCTGGCGCACTCCGATTAACTTTCAGCCTACAACAAATGCCCCGTTTATGCTATTTCGCTCGTGTGTCAACCCAAATAGCCACAAATAATTAAACGAACCACACTGGGTTGATCCCCAACCTCCCTGGCACACCTCGGTCGATTTTTGGCCTACAACACGCTCGAATCATGGGCCCACCCCCAAAATCGTGGGCTACAGCACACCGATTTATCCTAAAAAACCCCATTAGCGCCGCTTTGTCTGTTTGTCCACCCAAATAGCCACGAAAAATTAAACGGACCACACTATGACGATCCCCAACCTCCATGGCATGCCCCGGTCAATTTTCGACCCACAGCACGCCCGAACCCCGGGCCCACCCCCAAAACCATGGGCTATAGCACACCGATTTGGCCCAAAAATGCCCCGTTTGTGTCGTTTCCCCTGTTAGTCCACCCAAATGGCCAAAAAAAATTAAACAGACCACACTGGGTCGATCCCAAACTTCCCTTCCATTGCCCAATCAATTTTCGACTTACACACTACCCGAACCCCTGGCCCACCCCTAAAACTGTGGGCTATAGCACACCGATTTGGCCCGAAAATATCCCGTTCGCACCGTGTCGCCCGTTTCTCCACTCAAATGGAAATAAAAAATTGGACGGGCCACACTGGGAAAATCCCCAAGCTTCCTGGCACACCTCGGTCGATTTTTGGCCCACAGCACGCATGGAACCTAGGACCACCCCAGAAATCGTGGGCTATAGCACAGCGATTTGGTTTAAAAATGCACCGTTCTCGCCATTTCGCCCGTGTGTCAACCCAAATGGCCACGAATAATTAAACGGATCATACTTGGATGATCCCCAACATCCCTGCCATGCCCCGGTCAATTTTCGGCCCACACACGCCCGGACCCCAGCCCACCCCCAAAATCGAGGGCTATAGCACACCGATTTATCCCGAAAATGCCCATATCTCGCCGTTTCTCCTGTTTGTCCACCCAAATGGCCATGAAAAATTAAACGAACCACACTGGGATGATCCCAACCACCCCGGCATACCCCGGTAGATTTTTGACCCACAGAATGCCCAGACCCCTATAGCACACCAATTTGGCCCAAAAATACCCCGTTCGCACCGTTTTGCCAGTTTGTACACCCGAATGGCCATGAAAAAGAAAACAGACAAAACTGGGATGATCCCCAACCTACCTGGCATTCCCTAGTGGATTTTCGGCCCACAGTACGCTCGGACACTGGGCCCTCCCCTAAAATCGTGGGCTATAGCATACCGATTTGGCCTAAAATTGCCCCGTTCACGCCGTTTCGCCCGTTTGTCCCCCAAAAGGCCACAAAAAATTAAACAGATCATACTGGGATGATCCCAAACTCTCTGGCATGTCCCGGTTGATTTTCAGCCTGCAGCACGCTCGGACACCGGCCCCCCAAAACCGTGGGCTTTAGCACATCGATTTTGGCCAAAAATGTCCTGTTCATGCCGTTTCAGCCGTTTGTCCACCCAAATAGCCACAAAAAATTAACCGAACCACACTGGGATGATCCACAAACTCCCTGGCACGCCCCGATTGATTTTCAGCCTACAGAACGCCCGATCCCTGGGTTCACCCCCAAAACCGTAGGCTATAGCCCACTGATTTAGCCCAAAAATGCCCCATTTGCACAATTTATCCCTTTTATCCACCCAAATGGCCATGAAAAATTAAACAAACCATACTGGGATGAATCCAACTCTCCCTGTCCTTCCCCGGTCGATTTTTAGCCCACTGAACGCTTAGACCCAGGGCCCACCCCCAACACCATGGGCTATAACACACCGATTTGGCACGAAAATCCCCTATTCCCATTATTTGGCCCGTTTGTCCACCCAAATAGCCACAAAAACATTAAATGGACTACAATGGGATGATCCCCAACCTCCCTGGGACACTCAGATCAATTTTTGGATTACAGAACGCCCGGATCCCTGGCCCACCTCCAAAATCATGGGCAACAACACAACGACTTGGCCCAAAAAACCCCATTAGTGCCGTTTTTTCCCGTTTGTCCATCCAAATGGCCACAAAAAATTAAACGGACCATACTAGGACGATCCTAGCCTTCCTGGCACGCCTCAGTCAATTTTCAGCCCACAGCACACCCGAACCCCGGGTCCACCCCAAAAACCGTGGGCTATAGCACACCGATTTGGCCTGAAAATGCCCCGTTCGTGCTATTTCCACCGTTTGTCTACCCAAATGGCCACGAAAAATTAAACAGACTACACTGGGTCAATCCCCAACCTCCCTGCCATGGCCCGGTCGATTTTCGGCCTACAACAAGCCAGAACCCAAGGCCCACCCCCAAAACCGAGGGCTATAGCATACCAATTTACCCTGAAAATGCCCTGTTCGCACCATGTTGCCCGTTTGGCCACTCAAATGGAAGTAAAAAATTAGACGGGTCATACTGGGACAATCCTCAAGCTTCCTGGCACACCTCGGTCGATTTTTGGCCCACAGCACGCACGAACCCCAGGCCAAGCACAGAAACCGTGGGCTATAGCTCACCGATTTAGCCCAAAAATGCCCCATTCGCGCTGTTTCGCTAGTGTGTCAACCCAAATGGCCATGAAAAATTAAATGGACCACACTGGGATGATCCCCAAACCTCCCTAGCACGCCTCGGTCAATTTTTGTCCCACAGCATACTCGGACCCTGGGCCCATACCTAAAACCGTGGGCTATAGCACACCGACTTAGCTAAAAAATGCCTCGTTCGCACCGTTTTGCCTGTTTGTCAACCCAAATTCCCATGAAACATTAAACGGACCATACTGGGATGATACCAAACCTCCCTGGCATGCCTCGGTTGATTTTTCGCACACAGAACGCCCGGACCCCTGGCCTTCCCCAAAACCGTAGGCTATAGCACATCGATTTGTCCTGAAAATGCCTCGTTCGCACTGTTTTGCCCGTTTGTCCTCCCAAATATCCACGAAAAATTAAATGGACCATACTACAATGATCCCTATCTTCCCTGGCATGCCTCGATTGATATTTGGCCCACAACACACCCGGACCCTGAGCCCACCTCTAAAACCGTGGGCTATAGCACACCGATTTGGCCTAAAAATTCCCCATTGGCACCGTTTCGCCCGTGTGTCCACCCAAATGGCCACAAAAAACTAAATGAACCATACTAGAATGTTCCCCAATCTCCCTAGCATGCCCTGGTTGATTTTCGGCCCATAACACGCTCGGACCCCTGCCCCACCCCCGAAAATACGTGATATAGCACATTGATTTGGCCCAAAAATACCCCGTTCGCGCCATTTTGCCCGTTTGTCCACCCAAATGGCCACAAAAAGTTAAACAGAACTCCCTGCACGTCCAGGTCGATTTTTGTCCCCTATCACACCTAGACCTCGGGCCCACCCCCCAAAATAGTGGGCTACAACACACTGATTTGGCCCGAAAATGTCGTGTTTGCGCCGTTACTCCTGATTGTCCACCCAAATGGCCACAAAAAATGATGCGAACCATACTCGGATGATCCCCAACCTCCCTGTTATACCACGGTCAATTTTTGGCCCACAGAACTCCCGGACCCCGGCCCTCCATAAAAATCATGGGCTATAGCACACCGATTAGGCCCAAAAATGCCTCGTTCGTGCCGTATTGCCCGTTTGACCACCCAGATGGCCAAGAAAAATTAAACGGACCACACTGGTATGATTCCCACCCTCCCTGGCACACCCCAGTTGATTTTTGGCCCACTGCACGCTCGAACCCCGGGCCCAACCCCAATACCCCGTTCACAATGTTTCGCCCATTTATCCACCTAAATGGTCACCAAAAAAGAAACCGACCATACTGGGACTATCCCCAACCTCCCTGGCATGCCCCAGTTGATTTTTGACCCACTGCAGGCCCAGACCCCAGGTCCACCCCCGAAACCGTGCGCAATAGCACACCAATTTAGCCCAAAAATGCCACGTTCGTGCTTTTTTGACCGTTTGTCCACCCAAACGGCCACGCAAAATTAAACGGACCATACTAGTATGATCCCTAACCTCCCTGGCATGAATCGATATATATGTGGCCCACATCACATTCGAACCCCGGGCCCACCCCCAAAACCGTGGGCTATAACACACCGATTTATCCTGAAAATGTCCCGTTCGCACCATATTACCTTTTTGTCCACCCAAATGGCCACAAAATATTAAACGAACTACACTGGGATGATCCCCAAGATCCCTGGCATGTCTCGGTCAATTTTCTGTGCACAACATGCTCGTACCTTGGGCCCACCACCAAAACCGTGGGCTATAGCACACCATATTGGTCCAAAAATGCCCCCTTTACATATTTTTGCCCGTTTGTCCATTGAAATAGCTACGAAAAATTAAATGGACCATACTGGGACGATCTTCAACCTCCCTGGCATGCTCCAATAGATTTTCAGCCCATAGCACGCCGGAGCACGAGTCCACCCCCGTAACAATGGGTTATAGAACACCGATTTGGCTCGAATATGCATCGTTCACACTGTTTTTCCTGTTTGTCCACCCAAATGGCCATGAAAAATTAAACGGACCACACTTGGATGATCCCCAACCTCCCGAGCATGTCCCGATGGATTTTTGGTCCACAGCAAGCCATTCAAGTCGTTTCGCCCGTTTGTACACCCAAATGGCTTCGAAAAGTTATACGAACCACATTGGGATGATCCCAAACCTCCCTGGCAATCCCCAGTTGATTTTTGACCCACAGCAGCCCAGACTCTGAGCCCACCCCCAAAACCGTGGGCTATAGCACAATGATTTGGCCCAAAAATGCCCCGTTCATGCCATTTCACCCGTTTGTCCACCCACATGGCCACGAAAAATTAAATGGACCACACTGGGATTATCCTAACCTCCCTAGCACACCCCAATCGATTTTTGGCACACAGTACGTCCAAACCCCAGGCCCACCCCCAAAACTGTGGGCTATAGCACACCGTTTTGGCTAAAACATTCCATGTTCGCGTTGTTTCGCTCATTTGTTCACCCAAATGGCCATTAAATATTAAACGGACCACACTAGGACGATCTCCAACCTCCCAGGCACACCCCAATCGATTTTCGGCCCGCAGCACGCTCGAACACCGGGCGTGCCCCTTAAACCGTTGGTTCTAGCACACTGATTTAGCCCTAAAATGCCCCGTTTGTGCCGTTTCGACGTTTGTCTACCCAAATGGCCACACAAAATTAAACGGACCACACTAGGACGATCCTCAACTCCCCTGGCTTGCCCCGATTAATTTTTGGTTCGCAGCACACCCGAACCCAGGGTCCACCCCGAAATCCACCTGCTATAGCACACAGATTTGACCCGAAAATGCCCCATTCGCATCGTGTCACCCGTTTGTGCATCCAAATGGCCACAAAAAATAAAACAAAACACACTGGAATGATCCCCGATCTCACTTTCACTCCCCGAATGATTTTTGGCCCAGAGTACGCCTGGACCTCGGGTCCACCCCCACAACCGCGGGCTATAGCACACCGATTTAGACTGAAAATGCTGTTTGCACCATTTCCCTGTTTTGTCCACCCAAATAGGCACAAAAAATGAAAATGACCACACTAGGGCGATCCCTAACCTCCCTGGTATGCCCCAGTCGATTTTTGAACCATAGCACGCCCGGAACCTGGTCCCACCCTCAAAACCGTGTGCTATAGCACACTGATTTGGCCCAATAACACCCCGTTCATGACGTTTCGCCCTATTGTCCACCAAAATAGCCATTAAAAATTAATCGTACCACACTAAAATGATCTCCAACCTCCCTGGCATGCCCTGGTCGATTTTCAGCCCACAGCATGCCCAGACCCTGGGTCCACCCCCGTAACCATAGGCTATAGCACACCGATTTAGCCTGAAAATGCCTCATTCACGCCGTTTCGCCGGTTTGTCCACCCAAATGGCCAAGAGAAATTAAATGAACCACACTTGGATGGTCCCAACATCCCTGACATGCCCCGATCAATTTTCGGCCAGCAACACGTCAGACCCCTAGCCCACCCCTGAAATCGTGGGTTATAGCACACCGATTTGGCCTAAAAATGCCCTATTTGTGCCGTTTCGCCTATTTGTCCACCCAAATGGCCATGAATAATTATACGGACCATACTGGGATGATCCCCAACCTCCATGGCATGCCTCAGTCGATTTTTGGACCGCAACATTCCCGAACTCTGAGCCCATCCCCGAAACCGTAGGCTATAGCACAATGATTTGGTCCGAAAGTGCCCCATTCACGCCGTTTCGCCTGTTTGTCCACCCAATGGCCACGAAAAATTAAACGAACTACACTGGGACGATCCCCAATCTCCCTGGCATGCCCCGATAGATTTTCGAATGACAGCACGCCCGGACCCCGGGAAGACCCCCAAAACCGTGGGCTATAACACACCAATTTGGCTTGAAAATTCCCCGTTCACTCCGTTTCGCTCGTTTTTACACATAAATGGCCACAAAAAATTAAACAAACCACACTGGGATGATCCCCAACCTTCCTAGCACGCCCAATCAATTTTCAGCCCATGACACGCCCGAGCCTCGGGCCCACCCCAGAAACCGTGGGATATAGCTTATCAATTTGGCCTAAAAATTCCCCGTTCGTGACGTTTCAGCCGTTTGTCCACCCAAATGGCCTCGAAAAATTAAACGGACCACACTGGGACTGATACAAGTATGACCACAACGATGGACGTGAATGAGTGCGTAATGAATCCGTCCAAGGAAGTCCACAAGTGAAGTGTAAAAGAGGGCCTAAAATCCCCAAAATTAATCCACTTCTTGCACTTGATGGGCACCTCACCCTTGAGGGGTATTATGGGCATTTCACACTATTTTTATAATATCTATAAATAGAACCTTTTAGGGTTTCATTCATTAGACTTGGATGATAAGGAATGTTTTATAACATTGAGAAACTAGTCCTCTCTCCTTGAGGCTCAAATTCGAAACTTGTAACTAGGGTGATACTAGGGTGGAATCACTAGTGTTGCATTCTTGCTTAGAATGTTGGGTGCTAGAGGAGGTTGAGATCTCTCTTATGCTCACCGAAGAGAGTAGGTGTTCCTATTATCATTGTATTAAGGGTCTAGGTGCTTGAATACACTTAGGTTCTTAGTTCATGAGATAGTGTATGTCACTCTCTCTATTCTTTCTATTCTTGCAATCTTGTAATGTTTGTTTTTCGTATTGTACCCGTTTGTGTTAATGTTGTTATTCCCATTGTTAAGTTCATCTTGTTCTTCATATTCTTGTTGTTAATCATAGTTTGGGTTGACTGATTTGGTGTTGAAAACACCCCTTTCTTTCTCGTTATTGTGTAGTCGTAGCAAATCCGTGAGAGGTCTCCATTTAGTCCATGTTTTGTTGTGATTTGTGGACTGGTTGAAGTGTGTTTCGTGTTTCTGTTTCCATTCTCATAATATTTCGTATCAGAGCATGGCTTGATCTTGTTCCTACAAGTTCAAATCTTGGGCTAGCTCAATTGAAAATTTTTAAAAAATAATTAAAATCTAAAAATTCCAGAAAAAAAACAATCTGTTCATTTTGTGTTCTTGGACAAAAATTATGTTTTTGTTGTGTTTGGCCAAGATTTTTACTTGTATTTGTTGTCTCTAAGTGTTAGTTTTGTTCCTCACTAGCACATTAAGTCTATATCTTAATTTGAGCATGTATTTTGATGTTGTTATTGTGAACATAAGCTTGGCCCATTGTTGTTGAACGTTATTGTGGTAGACATTGTTGTTGAGAAACTTTATTGGCCATGTGTTTGGTTGTTGTTGTTGAAAGGAGTGTTGTTATTGTTATTCATGGTGAATGTTGTCGTTCTTGAAGTTCTTCACAACCTTCATCTCTTGTTAAAACTGAAGACACAACACTAAAGAGACTTGGTCGTTTGTTGTTGTGGATTGGAGTTGGCCGTTAGAATTTTTTTTGTTCTTGAAGATTGTTGTTATGTTCTTGGTGTGGTTGTTGGTGTTCTTTAAGTTCTTTACCTTCCTTCATATATTGTTAGAACATAAAGTGAATGATAGATCCTAAAAGATGATGGAAAGAGGTGTAAGTAATTGTTAGTCTTGAAAGACCCCCAACCACCAAAAGACTTTACATCAATTCTCAACCCCTTTCCCATGAAACAAGGGTCCATATTTTAAGGAAAAGTACTACAAAAGTCCATGTTTCCCGTGAAACCACATTTTTAAGCTAGCATGTTTGTTTGTTTTGTTGTTCGTTGTTTCTTTTCTTTTAGGTACCATGGCTGCCACCAATCTCTATGCCACGTTTGACCGCATCAACGACTATATTGAAGAAATGAAATGGCACGTGGAAAGGCTACGCCAATTGCTACCTAAACTTATCCCACAAAATTCAAATTCCCTTGTCCAAACACCTTGTGATGAGAGCTTCCCGAAGGAAGAGGTGGGCTACCCCGATCCACACCAAGATAAAGAGGAGATTGAAACATCTTTGGTACGTGATAGTGAACTTATAAAGAGCGAAGCACTTGCTAGTTTCAATTTTTTCCGTGAGATAGATCATGCTCTCTTTAGGTTTAATGTTTTGTTTGAAAATGATATAAACACTCCTAATGAACCTAGTGGTGAAAATAATGGTATAGCTTCCCTTGAAGTCTATAGCCGATATGCTAACCCACTATGGTATGACAACATTTCTCCTAAAGATGGAAATCTCTTCTTGGAATATGAGAGTACTCTTATGGGAAAGGAATGTGTAGTCTCGGAAATGAGTACTCTTGGTAGTACTCTTGGTGTGCATAATGATCAATTTACTCTTAAATGTAGTTCACTACTTGAGCATGTGAATAGTGTGCTTAAAAATTCTCAAGTTAGTGATGATGTCTATAGAATTTATCTTGATAATGCACATGATTCTTTGAACATCTTGTGTGGTAAAAGCATTGCAATTAGCTTTGTTCATAGAGACTCTGTATGAAAATGTTTTTATGTGTGAATATAGGAGTGACATTCTAGGGGAGGGAAGGGATAGCCTCGGCTTAGGACCTTGGCTAATTTTTCCATTTGATCCCGGCACCCTCTTGGAATGTGGAAATCTCTACACTCCCCACTTAATGCTTGGTTAAGACGACAAACAATGTTTGGTTGTGGGTGCTAATGAAGGAATACAAAGTTCTTTCTTATCTCTTTTTAAGGATGATAACCGCTTCCTTTGTGTCTTTTGTACTAAGATTTTTATTTTCAACACAAAGAACCCGTGGATATACTCCAAGTGTGTTCCCCCCCTCGGCATGGAATGTGATGTGAGTATTTTGCTAACCCTACTCCCCTCATATCTTAAGGATGTGTGCTTGTTGTCTTCTCTTGATTTTGTGAGGTACGGATTCGAGGTCGAATCCTTTTCAAGAAGGGTAGGATGATACAAGTATGACCACGAGGATGGACGTGAATGAGTGCGTAATGAATCCGTCCAAGGAAGTGCACAAGTGAAGTGTAAAAAGGGGCCTAAACACACCAAAATTAGCCCACTTCTTGCACTTGATGGGCACCTCACCCTTGAGGGGTATTATGGACATTTCACACTATTTTTGTAATATCTATAAATAGAACCTTTTAGGGTTTCATTCATTAGACTTGGATGATAATGAATGTTGTATAACATTGAAAGACAAGTCCTCTCTCCTTGAGGCACAAATCCAAAAATTGTAACTAGGGTGATACTAGGGTGGAATCACTAGTGTTGCATTCTTGCTTAGAACGTTGGGTGCTAGAGGAGGTTTAGGTCTCTTTTGTGCTCACCGAAGAGAGTAGGTGTTCCTATTATCATTGTATTAAGGTTCTAGGTTCTTGAATACACTTAGGTTCTTAGTTCATGAGATAGTGTATGTCACTCTCTCCATCCTTTCTATTTTTCCAATCTTGTAATGTTTGTTTCTCGTATTCTACCTGTTTGTGTTGTTATTGTTATTCCCATTGTTAAGTTCAACTTGTTCTTCATATTCTTGTTGTTAATAATAGTTTGGGTTGGCTGATTTGGTGTTTTAAACACCCCTTATATCTCGTTATTGTGTAGTCGTAGCGAATCCGAGAGAGGTCTCTATTTAGTCCACGATTTGTAGCGTATTGTGGTCTGTTTGGAGTGTGTTTCGTGTTTCTGTTATCATTCTCATATCAGGGATGATCACCAACCTCCCTGGCATGCCCCAATCGATTTTCAGCCCACAGCACGCCCGGACCCCAGGGCCACCCTCGAAACCATGGGCTATATAGAACACCGATTTGGCCCGAAAATGCCCCATTCGCGCTGTTTCACCCGTTTGTCAACCAAAATGGCAACAAAAACTTAAAAGGACCACACTGCTATGATCCCCAACCTCCCTGGCATGCCCCGGTTGATTTTCGGCCTACAGCACACCCGGACCCCGGGCCCACCCTCAAAACTGTGGGCTATAGCACCCCGATTTTGGCCCAAAATTACAGCAGTCGTGCCGTTTTGCCCGTTTGTCCACCTAAATGGCCACGAAAAATTTAACGGACCACACTAGGATGATCCCCAACCTCCCTGCACGCCCCGATCAATTTTTGGCCCACAGGACTCTCGAACCCCAGGCCCACCCCAGAAACCGTGGGCTATAGCACACCGATTTGACCCGAAAATGCTCTGTTCATGCTGTTTCGCCCGTTTGTCCACTCAAATGACCACTAAAAATTTAACGGACCATACTGGGGCAATCCCCAACATCCCTGGCATGCCCCGTTCAATTTTTGGCCCACACCACGCACGGACCCCGGGTCCACCACCAAAATTATGGGCCCGAAAATGGCCCATTAGCGCCGTTTCACTCGTTTGTCCACCCAAATGGCAATAAAAATTAAACGGACCACACTAGTATGATCCCCAATCTCCCACAGCACGCACGGACCCCGAGACCACCCCAGAAACCGTGGGCTATAGCACACCGGTTTGGCCCAAAAATGCCTCATTCACACCGTTTCACCCGTTTGTCCACCCAAATAGCCATGAAAAATTAAACAGACCATACTAGGATGATCCCCAACCTCCTTGGCATGCCCCGGTAAATTTTCAGCCAACAGCATGCCCGGACCCCGGGCCGACCCCCAAAACTGTGGTCTATAGCACACCGATTTGGCCTGAAAATGCCCCGTTCGCATCGTGTTGCCCATTTGTCCACCCAAAAGGCCACGAAAAATTTGACGAACCACACTGGAATGATACCCAACCTCCCTGGCACGACCCGAATGATTTTCGGCCCACAGCACACCCGAACTTTGGGCCCACCCTCGAAACCCTGTGCTATAGCACACTGATTTGGCCTGAAAATACCCAATTAAAGCCATTTTACCCCTTTTTCCACCCAAATGGTCACGAAAAATTAAATGGTCCATATTGGTTCGATATCTAACCTCCCTATCACGCCTTGATCAATTTTCGGCCGACAGCATGCTCGGACCCCGGGCCTAGCCCCAAAATCATCGGCTATAGCACACTGATTTAAAACAAAAATGTCTCATTCGCGCCATTTCGCCCGTTTGTCACCCCAAATGGCCATGAAAAATCAAACGGACCACACTGGAACCGTGGGCTATAGAACACCAATATGGCCCAAAAATGCCCCGCTCACGCCGTTTTGCCCGTTTTTCCACCTAAATGGCCATGAAAAATTAAATAGACCATATTGGGACTAATCCCAACCACTCTGGCATGACCTGATCGATTTTCGGCCCACAGCACGCCCTGACCCTGGGTCCACACCCAAAACCGTGGGCTATAGCACACTGATTTAGCAAGAAAATGCCCTTTTTGCGCCGTTTGGCCCGTTTGTCCACCCAAATGACCATGAAAAATTAATTAGACCACACTGGGACGATCCCCAACCTCTCTGGCATGCCTCGGTCAATATTTTACCCACAGCATGCCCGAACCCCGGCTCCACCCCTAAAACCGTAGGCTATAGCATACCGATTTGGATGAAAATGCCCCGCTCGCTTTGTTTCGCAAGTTTGTGCACCCAAATAGCCATGAAAAATTAAACGGACCATACTGCGACGATCCTCAACCTCCCTGGCATATCCCGGTTGATTTTTGGCCCACGACACTCCTGAACCCTGGGTCCATCCCTGAAACTGTGGGCTATAGCACACCGATTTAGCTCGTAAATGCCTCGTTCCAGCTTTTTGCCCATTTGTTCTCCCAAATGGCCATGAAACATTTAACGGACTACACTGGGACGATCCGCAACATCCCTATCATGCCCTGATCAATTTTTAGCCTAGAGCACGACCGAACCCCGTGGCCACCCCCAAAATCATGGGCTATAGCACACCAATTTGGCCTAACAATGCCCCGTTCGGGTTGTTTCGACCGTTTGTCCACCAAATTGGCCACGAAAAATTAAACAGACCACACTGAGATGATCCCCAACCTCCTGACAAGCACCGGTTGATTTTTGGCCTACATCATGCTCTAACCCCGTGCCCACCCCCAAAGTCGTGAGCTATAGCACACAAATTTGGCTCGAAAATGCCCCGTTCGCGCCGTTTCGCCTGTTTGTCCACCCAAATGGCCAAAAAAAAGTAAATGGTCCATACTGGGAAGATCCCCAACCTCCTTGGCACGCCCCGGTCGATTCTTGACCCATTGCGCGCTTGGATCCCGGTCCCACCCCCAAAAGCATGTGCTATATAACACACCAATTTGGCCCCAAATGCATCATTCGTGCCATTTCACGCGTTTGTCCACCTAAATGTCCACGATAAATTAAATGGACCACGCTAGGAAGATCCCCAACCTCCCTGTCTCGCCTCATATGATTTTTCGCCCACAGCACGCCCGGACCCCGGGCCCACCCCCATAATTGTGGGCTATATAGCACACCGATTTGGCTTGAAAATGCTCCGTTCCCGCTGTTTCACCCATTTGTCCACCTAAATGGCCATGAAAAATTAAACGGACCATACTGGGACGATCCCCAACCTCACTGACACGCCCAGATTGATTATTGGCCCACAGCATGCCAGGACCCCGGGCCCACCCCCAAAATCATAGGCTATAGCACACCGATTTTGCCCGAAAAAGCCTCGTTCACGCCGTTTCACCCGTTTGTCCACCCAAATGGCCAAGAAAAATTAAATGGACCACACTGGGATGATTCCCAATCTCCTTGGCACGCCTCGGATAATTTATAGCCCACAGCACGCCCAGACCCCGGACCCACCCCTGAAATCGTGGACTATAGAACACTGATTTGGCCCAAAAATGCCCCGTTCATGCCGTTTCGCCTGTTTGCCTAGCTAAATGGCCACAAAAAATTAATCAGACCATACTTGTACGATCCCCAACCTCTCTGGCGTGCCTCGATCGATTTTTGGCCAATAGCACGCCCGGACCCTGGGCCCTCCCCCAAAACCGTGGGCTATGTACAACATCGATTTTGCCCAAAAATACCCCGTTCACACTGTTTTACCCATTTGTCCACCCAAATGGACACTTAAAATTAAACAGACCACACTGGGATGATCCCCAACCTCCCAGGCGTGCCTCGGTTGATTTTTGGCCCATAGTACGCCCGAGCTCGGAGCCCACCCCCAAAACCGTGGGCAATAGCACACCAATTTAGCACGAAAATGCCCTGTTTGCACCGTGTTGCCCGTTTGTCCACCCAATTGGCCACAAAAAATTAAACGGACCACACTGGGACAATCCCCAACCTCCCTGGCACGCCCCTATCATTTTTCGACCCACAACACACCCTAACCCCTGGCCCACCCTCCATTCATTCCGTTTTGCCAGTTTGTCCACCTAAATGGCCACAAAAAATTAAACGGACCACACTGAGACGATCCCCTACCTCCTTGGTATGGCTCAGTCGATTTTCCACCCACAGTATGCCCGAACCTCAAGTCCACCCCTAAAACCGTGGGCTATTGCAGACCGATTTGGCCTAAAAATTCCCCATTCGCAATTTTTTCCCATTTGTCCACCCAAATGGCCAAGAAAAATTAAGTGGACCACACTGGGACGATCCCCAACCTCCCTAGCACTCCCTGTTCGATTTTTATCCCACAGCATGACCGGACTCTGTGCCCACCCCCAAAATCGTGGGCTACAGCACACCGATTTGGCCTGAAATGCCCCGTTTGCATCGTGTAACCCGTTTGTCCACCCAAATGGCCACGAAAATTAAACGGAACACACGGGGATGATCCCAATCTCCCTGGCATGCCCCGGTCGAATTTTGGACCAAAGTACACCTACACTCTAGGTTTAACCCCAAAACCGTGGGCTATAACACATCGATTTAACCCCGAAAATACCTCGTTCGCATCGTGTCGCAGGTTTGTCCACCCAAATAGCCATGAAAAATTATACGGACAACTTTGGGACTATCCCCAACCTCCTTGGCATACCACGGTCAATTTTTGGCCCACAGCATACCCGAACCCCAAGACCACCCTCAAAACCGTGTGCTATAGTACACCGATTTGGCCCAAAAATGCCTCATTCGCATCGTTTCGCCCGTTTGTCCACCCAAATGGCCACGAAAAATTAAACGTACCATACTGCGATGATCCCAACCTCCCTGGCATGCCTCGATCGATTTTTAGTCTACATCACTACAGAACCCAAGGCCCACCCCTGAAATCGTGGGCTATAGCACATCGATTTTTCTTAAAAATGCCCCATTCCCTCTGTTTCGATCGTTTGTCCACCCAAATAGCCACAAAAAATTAAACGGACCAAACTGTGACGATTCCTAACCTCCCTGGCATGCCCCGATCATTTTTCGGCCCACAACACGCTCGAAACATGGGCCCACCCCAGAAACCATGCGCTATAGGACACCGATTTGGCCTAAAAATGCCTCTTTCGCACCGTTTCGCCCGTGTGTCCACCCAAATAGCCACAAAAAATTAAACAGACCATACTAGGATGATTCTCAACCTCCCTGGCATGCCTCTGTCAATTTTCAGCCCACAGCATGCCCGAACCCCGAGCCCAACCCCAAAACCGTGGGCTATAGCACACCGATATGGCCCAAAAATGGCCCGTTCGCACCGTGTCGCCCGTTAGTCCCCACAAATAGCCACGAAAAATTAAACAGACCACATTGGGATGATCCCCAAGCATCTTGGCTTGCCCTGGTCAATTTTCAACCCACAGTACGCCTGGACTCCGGGCCCACCCCCAAATCCGTGGTCTATAACACACCGATTTGGCCCGAAAATACCCCGCTCGTACTGTGTCACTCGTTTGCCCACCCAAATAGCCACGAATAATTAAACGGACCACAATGGGATGATCCTCAACCTCCCTAGAATTCCCTAATAAATTTTTGGCCCACGGCACACCCGGACCCTGAGCCTTCCCTCGAAACCGTGGGCTATAACACACTGATTTGGACCTAAAATTCCCCATTCGCGCCGTTTCGCCCAGTTATCCACTTAAACTGCCATGAAAAATTAAACCGATCGTACTGGGATAATCCTCAACCTCCCTGGCATACCCCAGTCGATTTTGGCCCTTAGCACGCCTGGATCCCAGCTCACCTCCAAAACCGTGGGCTATAGCACACCGATTTGGATAGAAAATACCCCGTTCGCGCTGTTTCACCTGTTTGCCCTCCCAAATGGCCACGAAATCTTAAAAGTACTATACAGGGATGATCTCCAACCTCCCTGGCATACCCTAATTGATTTTTGGCCTACAGAACGCCCGAACCCTGGGCCCACCCCCAAAATCATAGATTATAGCACACTGATTTGACCTGAAAAGCCCCATTCACGCCATTTTGCTCGTTTGTCCACCCAAATGGCCAAGAAAAATTAAACGAACCATACTGGGAAAAACCTCAAACTCCTTGGCATGCCTCAGATGATTTATAGCCCACAGCATGCCCGGACCTCGGGCCCATCCCCGAAATCGTGGGCTATAGCACACCGATTTGGCCAAAAAATTCCCCGTTCAGGGCGTTTTGCCAGTTTGTCCACCCAAATGGCCACGAAAAATTAATCGGACCATACTGGTACAATCCTCAACTTTCCTGGCACGCCCCGGTCAATTTTTGACCCACAGCACGCCCGGACACCTGGCCTTCCCCCAAAACCATGGGCTATGTAGCACATCGATTTGGCCCAAAAATGCCCCGTTCGCGCTGTTTCGCCCGTTTGTCCACCCAAATGGCCACGAAAAATTAAACGGACCACACTAGGACGATCCCCAACCTCCCTGGCATGCTCCGGTCGATTTTCAGCCCACAACACGCTCGGACCCCAGGCCCTGCCCCAAAACCGAGGGCTATAGCACACTAATTTGGCCTGAAAATGCCCCTTTTTGTCTGTTTCGCCCGTTTGTCCACCCAAATGGCCACGAAAAATTAAACGGACCATACTGGGTCGATCCCCAACCTTCCTGACACGCCCAGATCAATTTTCGGCCTGCAGTAAGCTCGAACCCCTGGCCTACCCCAGAAACCTCTGGCTATAGCACGCAAATTTGGCCTGAAAAGGGCTCGTTCACGTGGTTTCTCCAGTTTTTCCACCCAAATAGCCACAAAAAAGAGATGAACCACATTAGTACGATCCCCAATTTAGCCCCAAAACTATAGGCTATAGCACCCCAATTTGGCCCCAAAATGCCCCGTTTGTACTGTTTCACCCGTTTGTCTATCCAAATGGCGACGAAAAATAAAACAGACCACACAGGGACTATCCCCAACCTCCCTGGCATGCCTCGGTCAATTTTCAGCCTACATAAAGCCCGTACCCGGGCCCACCCCTAAAACCGTGGGCTATTGCACACCAATTTAGCCCGAAAAAGCCCCGTTCGAGCTGTTTCGTCCGTTTGTCCACCCAAATGACCACAAAAAATTAAACGGACCATACTGGGATGATCCCCAACTTCCCTGGCACGCCGCAGATGATTTTTGTCCCACAAACACGCCCAAAACCCGAGCCCACCCATAAAATTGTGAGCTATAACATACTGATTTGGCCCAAAAGTACCCCGTTCATGCTGTTTCTCCCATTTGTCCACCTAACTGGCCACAAAAAATTAAATGAACCATACTGGGATGATCCCCAACCTCCCTGGCACACCCCGGTGGATTTTTGGCCCACAACACACCCGAATCCCGAGACCACCCCTAAAACCATGAGCTATACAACACATTGATTTGGGCTGAAAATGCCCTATTCGCGTCGTTTCGCCTGTTTGTCCACCCAAATAGCCACAAAAAATTAAACGGACCACACTAGGATGATCCCCAACCGCCCTGGCATGCCCCAGTCAATTTTCAACCACAATACGCCATGACCCCGGGCTCACCTCCAAAATCGTGGGCTATAGAACACCGATTTGCCTAAAAAATGCATCGTTTGCGCCGTGTCATCCGTTTGTCCACCCAAATGGCCACAAAAAATTAAATGGGCCATACTGAGGCGATACCCAACCTGGCTGGCATGCCGTAGTTTATTTTTGACCCACAACACGCTCTGACCCCAGGCCCACCCCCAAAACCGTGGGTTAAAGCACACCGATTTGGCCCGAAAATTCCCCGTTCACGCCGTTTTGCCCGTTTGTCCACCCAAATGGCCATGTAAAATTACACGGATCACATTGAGATAATCCCAACCTCCCTGGAACACCACAGTCGATTTTCGGCCTACAGCATGCCCGAACCCCGGGCCCACTCAAAAAACCATGGGCTATATCACAACGATTTAGCCTGAAAATACCCTATTCGCATCGTGTCACTCGTTTGTCCACCTAAATAGCCATAAAAAATTAAAACGGACCACACTTAGATGATTTCCAACCTCCCTGGCATGTCCTGGTCGATTTTTGGCCCACAACATGCCCGGATCACGGGCCCACCCCTGAAACTGTGGGCTATAGCACACTGATTTGGCTCAAAAATGCCCCGATCATGCCGTTTCGCCTGTTTGTCCACCCAAATGGCCACGAAAAATTAAACGGACTATACTGAGAGAATTTCCAACCTCCCTGGCATGCCCCGATTGATTTTCGGCCCACAGCACGCCCGGACCATGGGCCCACCCCTAAAACTGTGGGCTATAGCACACCGATTTGGTTCGAAAATGCCCCGTTCGTGTCGTTTCGCCCGTTTGTCCACCCAAATGGCCACAAAAATTAAACAGACCATACTGGGACAATCCCAACCTCCCTGGCATGCCTCGGCCCATTTTAGGCCCATAACACGCCTGAACTCCGGGCCCACCCCCGAATTTATGGGCAATAGTACATCGATTTAGCCTGAAAATGCCCAGTCTGCACTGTGTCGCCCGTTTGTCCACCCAAATGGCCATGAATAATTAAACGGACCACACTGGGACGATCCCCAACGTTCCTGGAATGCCTTGATCAACTTTCGGCCTACAGCACACCCGGACCCTGGGCCCACCCTAAAAAACAATGGTCTATAGCATACTGATTTGGCCTGAAAATGCCCCATGCGCGCCGTTTCTCCCGTTTATCCACTTAAACAGCTAAGAAAAATTAAACCGACCATACTGGGACGATCCCCAACATCCCTGGCATGATCCGGTCGATTTTGGCCCATAGCACGACTGGATCCCAGGCCCACCCCCGAAATCGTGGGCTATAGCACACCAAATTTGATCGAAAATACCCCGTTCGCGCTGTTTCACCTGTTTGTCCACCCAAATGGCAATGCAACATTAAACGGACTACACTGGGATGATCCCCAACCTCCCTGGCATGCCCAGATTGATTTTTGGCCCACAGCACGCCCGGACCCCGGGCTCTCCCCCCAAATCATAGGCTATAGCACACCGATTTGGCCCGAAAAATACCCGTTCACGTAGTTTCGCCCGTTTGTCCAACTAAATGGCAAACAAAAATTAAACGGACCACACTGGGATGATCCCCAAACACTTTGGCATGCCCTGGATGATTTATAGCCCACAGCACGCCCGGACCCCGAGCCCACCCCGAAATCGTGGGCTATAGCACACCGATTTGGCCTAAAAATGCCCCATTCACGCCGTTTCGCCCATTTGTCAATGTAAATAGCCACAAAAAATTAATCGAACCGTACTGTTATGATCCCCAACCTCCCTGGCATGCCCCGGTCGATTTTCGGCCCATAGTATGCCCAAACCCCGGGCCCCCCCCGAATATCGTGGGCTATGTAGCACACTAATTTGTCCCAAAAATACCTCGTTCACGCAGTTTCGCCCATTTATCCATCCAAATGGCCAAGAAAAATTAAACGAAACGTCAATAGGATGATCCCTAACCTCCCTGGCACTCCCCGATCGATTTTTGGCTCATAGAACGCTCGGACCCCCGGCCCACCCCTAAAACCGAGGGCTATAGCACACCAATTTGGTTCGAAAATGCCCAATTCACGCCGTTTCTCCCGTTTGTCCACCCAAATGGCCACGAAAAATTAAACGGACCACACTTGGATAATCCTAAAGCTCCCTAGCACGCACCAGTCAATTTTTGGCCAACAGCACAGCTGGACCCCGAGCTCACCCCCAAAACCATGGGCTATAGCACACTAATTTTGCTTAAAAATGCCTCGTTTGCACCGCGTTGCCTGTTTTTCCACCCAAATGGCCGCAAAAAATTAAATGGACCACACTGGGTCGATTTCCAACCTCACTGACACTCCCCAATTGATTTTCGGCTTACAGAAAGCTTGAACCCCGGGCCAACCACTAAAACTGTTGGCTATAGCACATCAATATGGCCTGAAAAGGACTAGTTCGCGTCGTTTCTCCCGTTAGTCCACCCAAATGGCCACCAAAAATTAAACGGACCATACTGGAATGATCCTCAACCTCCCTGGCATTCTCCAGTTGCTTTTGGGCCCATAGAACGCCCAAACACCAGGCCCACCCCCAAAACTATAGGCTATAGCACACCGAATTAGCCCAAAAATGCACCATTCGTGCCGTTTCGCTCGTTTGTCCACCCAAATGGCCATGAAAAATTAAATGGACTACACTGTGATGATACCTAACCTCCTTAGCATGCCTCAGTCAATTTTTGGCCTACAATACACCCGAACCCCGGGCCCACCCTTGAAACCGTGGGCTATAGCACACCGATTTGGTCCAAAAAGGCCCATTTCACGCCGTTTCGCTCGTTTGTCCACCCAAATAGCCACAAAAATTAAATGAACCGTACAAGGATGATCCTCTACCTCCTTAGCATGTCTCGATCAATTTTTGGCCCATAGCACGCCCAGACCTCATGCTCACCCCAAACACCGTGGGTTATAGCACACCGATTTGGCCAAAAAATGCCCCGTTCTCGCTGTTTCGCCTTTTTATCAGCCCAAATGGCCACAAAAAATTAAATGGACCACACTAGGATGATTCCCAACCTCCCTGTCTCACCACAGTCAATTAGAGGCCCACAGAACGCTCGAACCCCGAGCCCACCCCCGAAATCATGGGCTATAGCACACCGATTAAGCACGAAAATGCCCCTCTTACACCATTTCGCCCGATTGTCCACCCAAATGGCCGTGAAAAACTAAACGGAAAATACAGGGATGATCCCCAACCTCTTTGGCATGCCTCGATCAATTTTTGGCCCACAGCACGCCCGAACCTCGGGCCTTCCGCTAAAACTGTGGGCTACAGCACACCGATTTAGCCTGAAAATACCCCGTTCGCACCGTGTCGCCCGTTTGTCAACCCAAATAGCCACAAAAACTTAAACGGACCACACTGGGATGATCCCCAACCTCCCTGGAATGCTCCAATTGGTATTTGGTCCATAGAACGCATGAACCCTGGGCCTACTCTGAAATCGTGGGTTATAGCACATCGAATTGGCCCGAAAATGCCCCGTTCGAACTGTGTCGCCCGTTTATCCACTCAATTGGCCACAAAAAATTAAACGGACCTCAGTGGAACGATCCTCAACCTCAAAACCATGGGCTGTAGCACACTGATTTTCCTTGAAAATGGTCATTCATGCTGTTTTGCCTGTTTGACCACCCAAATAGCCACAAAAATTTAAACTAGCCACACTGGGACTATCCCCAATCTCCTTGTCACGCTTCGGTTGATTTTTGACCCACAGCACGCCCGGATCCCGAGCCCACCCTTGAAACCGTGTGCTATTACACACTTATTTGGCATAAAATTGCCCCATTCGCGCTGTTTCGCCCGTTTGTCCTCCCAAATTGCCATGAAAAATTAAACGGACCACACTGGGACGATCGTCAAACTCCAAAGCACGCCCCAATTGACTTTTGGCCCACAACATGACCGGACTCGGGGCCAACTCCCAAAACCGTGGGCTATAGTACACTGATTTTGGCCCGAAAATACCCCGTTTACTCCCGTTTGTCCACCCAAAAGGCCATGAAAGATTAAACGAACCCCACTGCGATGATCCCCAATCTCCCTAGCACACCCTGATCGATTTTTGGCCCACAGCACGCCTGAACCCCTGGCCCACCACCAAAACTTTGGGCCATAGCACATAGATTTGGCCCTAAAATGCCCTGTTCACACCGAGTCGCCCGTTTGTCTACCCAAATGGCCACGAAAAATTAAACGGACCACCTTGGCATGCTTCGGTCGATTTTTTGCTTACGACATGCCCAAGCCCAGGGTCCACCCCCAAAACCGTAGGCTATAGCACACCGATTTAGCCTAAAAACTCCCTGTTCATATCGTTTCGCCCGTTTGTCAACCCAAATGGCCATGAAAAAACAAAAGGACAATACTAGGATGATACCAAACCTCTATGGTACACCCCAAATGGTTTTCGACCCACAACACGCTTGGAGCCTGGGCCCACCCCCGAAACTGTAAGCTATTTGCCTGAAAATGCCCTGTTCCCGCCGTTTTGCCTTTTGTACACCCAAATGGCGAAAAATTAATATACGGATTACACTGGACGATCCAAACCTCCCTTGCATGACCCAATCAATTTTTATCCCACAACAAGCCTGAACCCCGATCACATCAATTTGGCCCAAAAATACCCCTTTCGCGCCGTTTTGCCTGTTTGTCCACCCAAATGGCGATGAAAAATTAAATGGACTATAATGGGATGATACCCAACCTCCCTGTCATGGCCCGGTCAATTTTTTTCCCACAGCACGCTCGAACCCTGGGTCAATCCCCAAAACCTTGGGCTATAGCACACCGATTTAGGTCGAAAATGCCTCGTTCTCGCTGTTTCGCCCATTTGTCCACCCAAATAGCCATAAAAAATTAAAATAAGCATACTATGATGATCCCTAACCTATCTGGCACACCACAAACAATTTTCGTCCAATAGCACGCCCGGACCCCGGGCCCTCTCCCGAAACCGTGGGCTATAGAATACTGATTTGGTCCAAAAATGCCCTGTTCACGCTGTTTTTCCTGTTTGTCCACCTTAATGGCCACGAAACATTAAACATACCATACTGGGATGATCCCCAACCTCCCTAGCATACCCCAGTTAATTATCGGCCGACAGAACGCTTGTAGCCCGGGCCTACCCCCGAAACCGTAGGCTATAGCACACCAATTTGGCCTGAAAATAAACCCAAATTTACTTGAATAACTAAACGGACCATACTGTGATGATCCCCAACCTCTCTGGAATGCCCCGATCGATTTTCACCCCACAGCACACCCGAACCCCGGGCCCACCCCAAAAACCATAGGCTATAGCACATCGATTTGGCCCAAAAATGCCCCGTTCACACCGTTTTGCTCATTTGTACACCCAAATTTCCATGAAAAATTAAACGGACCATACTGGGATAATTCCCATCCTCATGGAATGCCCCGGTCAACTTTTGACTCACAGCACATCCGGACCCCGAGCCTACCCTCGAAACCGTGGGCTATAGCACACCAATTTGGCCCGAAAATGCCCCGTTCGTGCTGTTTCTCTGGTTTGTCCACCCAAATAGCGACAAAATATTTAAACGAACTACACTGGTACGATCCCCAACCTCCCAGGCATGCCTCGACCGATTTTCAGCCCACAACACGCCCGTACCCCGGGCCCAGCCCAAAAATCATGGGCTATAGCACACCAATTTAGCCCAAAAATGCCCTGTTCGCACCGTGTCGCCCGTTTGTCCACCCAAATGGCCATAAAAAATTAAATATACCACACTGGGATGATCCCAAACCTCTTTGACATGCCCCAATCGATTTTCAGCCCACAGTACGCCCGGACCCCGGGCCCACCCTGAAACCGTGGGCTATAGCACACCGATTTGGCCTGAAAATGCCCCGTTTGAACCGTGTCAATCGTTTGTCCACTTAATTGGCTACGAAAAATTAAACGGACCATACTAGGACGATCCCCAACATTCTTGGCACGGGTCAATTTTTGGCTTACAGCACACCCGGACTTCTGGTGCACCCTCAAATCCGTGGGCTATAGCACATAGATTTGTCCCGAAAATGCCCCATTTGTGTCGTTTCGCCCGTTTGTCCACCCAAAAGGCCACAAAAAATTAAATGAGCCACACTGGGATGATCCCCAACCTTCCTGGCATGCCTCGGTCAATTTTTGGCCCAATGCACGCCCGTACCTCGAGCCCATAACCGAAACCAAGGGCTGGTACACACCGATTTGGCAAAAAAATGCCCCATTCGCGCCGTTTCTGCCATTTGTTCACCCAAATGGGCATGAAAAATTAAGCGGACTATACTGGGATGATCCCCAACCTCCCTAGCATGCCCTGTTCGATTTTTGGCCTACAACACGCCTGGACTCCGGGCCCACCCCTGAAATCGTGAGCTATAGCACATCGATTTGGCCCAAAAATGCCACGTTCGCACAGTTTCATCCGTTTGTCCACCCAAATAGCCACGATAAATTAAATGAACCATACTGGGATGATCCCAACCTTCCTGTCACATCTCGGTTAATTTTTAACCCTCAGCGCATCCGAACCCCGTGCCCACCCCCAAAACCGTGGGCTATAGCGCATCGATTTGGCCTGAAAATGCCCCGTTCTCGCCGTTTTGCCCGTTTGTCCACCCAAATAGCTACGAATAATGAAACGGACCACACTGAGATGATCCCAACCTCCCTGGCATGCCCCGATTGATTTTTGGCCCATAGCACGCCCGAACCTCGGGTCCACCCCTAAAATCGTGGGCTATAGCACACCGATTTAGCCCGTAAATTCACCGTTTCACCCGTTTGTCAACCTAAATGGCCAAAAAAAATTAAACGGACCATACTGGGATGATCCCAATCCTCCCTGGCATGCCCCAGTTTATTTTTAGCCAACATCACACCCGGACCCCAGGCCCAACCCCGAAATAGTAGGCTATAGTACACCAATTTTGCCTGAAAATGCCCCGTTCCTGTTGTTTTGCCCGTTTGCCCACCCAAATGGCCACAAAACATTAAACAAACTACACTGGGATGATCCCCAAGCTTACTAGCATGCCCCAATAGATTTTCTCCCCACAGCACACCCGGACCCGAGGCCCACCCCCAAAACCGTGGGATATAGCACACTGATTTTGCCCAAAAATACCCTGTTCACGCCATTTCGCTCGTTTATCCACCCTAATGTCCACGAAACATTAAACGAACTACACTGGGATGATTCCCAACCTCCCTTGCATGCCCCAGTCGATTTTTGGCCCACAGCACACCTTGACCCCGATCCCACCCCCAAAACCGTGGGCTATAGCACACCGATTTGGCCCAAAAATGCCCCGTTCATGCCGTTTTTCTCATTTGTACACCTGATGCGGGTCAAATGGTCATCTTATCTTTTGATGACATCTTTAGAGGCCAACATATAGAGTCTCAAGACTTGGTCACCTTGAGAATACAAGAACATGCATGGAGGACCCATTTTGAGCACAACTTAAAGCAATCTCGCATGTGGAAGATGCTTGGAGCATTTAAGATTGAGGACTCATGGTTTTGGACCTTAATTAAGGGCATTTTGGACATTGCACATGGTGTATTTACACACCATGGCCGCACCTATCATTAAGGGCAAAGTGGTCTTTTTGTCTTCTTTTGTAATACACTATAAATAGGTCAGTTTATCTCATTTCTTGGAAGATTTTGAATGATGAAGAATTGAAAGACATATTTTCTCTCTTTTGAGAATGTAACACCCTTAGTTGTAGGGCTTGGAAAAGCCATCCTTAGTATAGGGCCTTGAAAAGCCAATATTGGTCTTTGCTTGGAAACGGTAGATCTTGAGGAGAGTTCAATCCCTTGGTGGTCACCGTAAGAATGTGGTTTTTATTATTACATTTATTAGGGGTTTAGTGTGTGATATACACTTGGTTTCTGATTCTTGTCATAATATTGGCCTCACTATCTATCCTTTACTTTTCTTATTATAATCTTGTGTAGTGGACTGTTTTTGGGTCCTTTTTGAATCCAAAAATTTATGTTCTTGTTGTCTTCTTGTTCTTCACGTTTTGTGGCTGTCTTGGGTGTCAAATACACCATTGTTATCTCGTATTGTTGTTGTTGTAGTGAATCCGAGAGTGGTCTCCATCTTGGTCCTCAAATGCTTAAGATTAGTGGACTGTTTTGGAGGGTGTATTGGACTGTTTTGGAGTTGTTTCGTATTTCCCTTGTCTTTTTCGTATCACCACCAAAATGGCCATGAAAAAGTAAACGGACCATACTGAGATGATTCCTAACCTCCCTGGCATACCCCGGTCTATTTTAGGCCCACAGTACACCAGTACCCCGAGCCCACCCTCAAAACCATGAGCTATAGCACAACGATTTGGCCCGAAAATACCCCATTCGCGCAGTTTTGCATGTTTGTCCATCCAAATGGCCACGAAAAATTAAACGGCCCATACTAGGATGATCCCCAACCTCCCAGGTTTTCCCCGGTCAATTTTTAGCCCACAGCACGCCCGGACCCCGGGCCCACCCCCAAACCATAGGCTATAGTAGACCAATTTGGCCCAAAAATGCCCTGTTGGCACTGTGTCGCCCGTTTGTCCACCCAAATGGCCACAAAAAATTTAACGGACCACACTGGGATAATCCCCAACCTCCTTCGCATGCCCCGGTCAATTTTCATCCCACAGCACGCCCGGACCTCGGGCGCACCCTGACACCGTGGGATATAGCACACCGATTTGGATCGAAAATGCCCAGTTCGAACCGTGTCACCCGTTTGTCCACCCAATTGTCTACGACAAATTAAACGGACCATACTGGGATGATCTCCAACCTCTCTGGTACATTTTGGTCAATTTTTGGCCCACAACACACCCGGACCCCTGCCCTCACTCAAAACCGTGGTCTATATCACACTGATTTGGCTCGAAAATGCCCCATTCGTGCTATTTTGCTCGTTTGTCCATCCAAATGGCCACAAAAAATTAAACGGCCCATACTGGGACCATTCATAACCTCTGTAGCCCACCTCGGTCGATTTTTAGACCACAGCATGCCCGGACCTCGAGCCCACCACCAAAAGCGTAGGCTATTTCACACCAATTTTGCCTAAAAAAGCCCTATTCGCGCCGTTTTGCCCGTATGTCCACCAAAATAGCCATGAAAAATTAAGTGAACCATACTGGGACCATCCCCAACCTCCCTTGCACGCCCTGTTTGATTTTCGGCCCACAGCACACACGGATTCTGAGCTCACCCCCGAAATCGTGGTCTATAGCACACCGATTTGGCCCAAAAATGCCATGTTTGCGCCGTTTTGACCTTTTGTCCACCCAAATGGCCACGAAAAATTAAACGAACCACACTGGGAGAATCCCCAACCTCCTTGACACGCCCCGGTCAATTTTTGGCCCACATCATGCCCGAACCCTGGGCCTACCCCTGAAACCATAAGCTATAGTAGACCGATTTGGCTCGAAAATGCCCGTTCGCACCGTGTCGCCCGTTTTTCCACCCAAATGGCCACGAAAAATTAAATGGACCATGCTGGGATGACCCCCAACCTCCCTGCCATACCCCGGTCAATTTTCAACACACAGCATGCCCGGACCCCGGGCTATAGCGCATCGATTGGGCCCAAAAATGCCCCGTCCGCGCTATTTTGCCCGTTTGTCCATCCAAATGGCCACAAAAAATGAAACGGAACATACTGGGATGATCCCCAAGCCCCTGGCTCACCCCGATCGATTTTTGGCCTACAGCCCGCCCAGACCCAAGGCCCACCCCCGAAATCGTGGGCTATAGCACACCGATTTAGCCCAAAAATGCCCCGTTTGCTTCGTTTCGCTTGTCTGTACTCCCAAATGGCCACAAAAAACTAAACGGATCACACTGAGATAATCCCCAACCTCCCTGACACGCATCAGTTGATTTTTGGCCAACGAACGCCAGTACCCCGGGTCCACCCCCAAAACCGTGGGAAATAGCACACCGATTTAGCATGTGAATACCCCGGTCGTGCTGTTTCACCCGTTTGTCAACGTAAATAGCCACAAAAAATTAAACTAACCACACTAGGATGATCCCGAACCTTCCTGGCAGGCCCTAGTCCCCGAATAGTTTTTGGCCCACAGCACGCCCGAAACCTGGGCCCACCCCTAAAATCATGGGCTATAGCACAGAAATTTGGCCCGATAATGCTCCGTTCGCGCCGTTTTGCCCGTTTGTCCACCCAAATGGCCACAAAAAATTAAACAGACCATACTGGGATGATCCCCAACCTCCCTGGCACGCCCCGGTCAATTTTTGGCTCACAGCATGCCCGGACGCCGGGCCCAACCCAAAAACTGTGGGCTATAGCGGATTAATTTAGTTCGAAAATGCCTCATTCGTGCCATTTCGACCGTTTACCCTCTCAAATGGACACAAAAATTGAAACAAACCACACAAGGATGTTCCCAAACCTCCCTGGCACACCCCGGTCAATTTTTGGCCCACAGTACGCCTGAACCCAGGCCCAGCCCCGAAACAGTAGGCTATAGTACACTGATTTTTCCTGAAAAGGCCTTGTTCCCGCTGTTTTGCCTGTTTGTCCACCGAAATATCCATGAAACATTAAACGGACTACACTGGGACGATCCCCAACCTCCCTGGCATGCCACAGTCGATTTTTAGCCCACAGCACGCCCGAACCCCGGGCCCACCCCCGAAACCATCGGCTATAGCACACTATTTGGTTTGAAAATGCTTCGTTCACATCATTTTTCCCATTTGTCCACCCTACTGGCCATGAAACATTAAATAAACCATACTGGGATGATCCGCAACCTCCATGGCATGCCCCAGTCAATTTCAACCTACAGAACGCTTGGACCTCGGGCCTACCCCCAAAATTGTGGGCTATTAGCATACCAATTTGGCCCGAAAATTCTCCATTCGTGCCGTTTTTCCCGTTTGTCCACCCAAATATCCATGAATAATTAAACGAACCACACTCGGACGATCCCCAACTTCCCTGACACGCACCGGTCAATTTTTGGCCTACAGTACGCCCGCCGTTTTGCCTGTTTGTCCACCCAAATGGCCACGAAACATTAAATAGGCTACACTTGGATGATCCTCAACCTCCCTGGCATGCCCCGGTCGATTTTCGGCCCATAGCACACCCGTACCCCGGGCCCACCCCCAAAACCGTAGTCTATAGCATATCAATTTAGCTCGAAAATGCCCCGTTCACGCCGGTGATGTTGGGCGTATTTATACGTCTAAGTACCATAATTTACCCATGTTTCAGCTAAGTTTTGAGGATAAAATATATAATTCTTGCACTTTTAGTCCATTTTCCTTTAAGTGAGCTGACCTATGTGATTAGCATATTTTCAGGTACTAATGATGAAGATTTCAGCACTTTGTGGACCTGTGGGAAGCAAAGGAAAACTTCACATAAGAGGGAAGGCAGCTTTTGGACTGAAAGTGATGCATGGAAACCTTTTCCCGGGCAAACCCAATATTTTTAAAGACTTAAGGATGCAGTAGCAACTTATTAGACAAGGATGCTATTAAAAACCTTATTGCTGTATTTTTCACCATCATTATCATTCGACATTATTCATTATTCAATTTGGAGATTCTGTAATAGTTTTGAGAACAGAGAACACGGCTTTCTTGAGGAACGGAAAGAGAAAACACGTTTCATCTCCATAGCCGAGATTTTTCTAAGTTGTGGTATGATGATTATGTCTACTGTGATTTCCGTTGTAATCATGAGTAGCTAAACTTATCTGTTAGGGTTATGGAAACCTTGTAAGATACTATCTATTGCTATGAGTTTGTGAATTCGTGATGTGTTATGCTACTTATACCATTACTCTCTTCGTTTTGATTGAATTCTCATGGTTGCAAACATAGAGAATACGCCATTATAGCATTAACTTGTCCGAGAGAAAAGTTACATTTTTGGAAAAGAGAGTGTGATAAGGAAATAGGGTTTCCAACCTCTATTTACACGTTAATGCCTTAACCGGATTAACTTCTTGGAGAATTTGTACCATTTGTTATACACTTTAGGCTCGAGAGAGCTAAAGCAAAATAAATCCTTGATGGTTGAGAAACACTTGGATTTAGAATTAGAATACGATTCTCTATAAGTGCATGCATGTCTAAATTCCGCGTTACTCATAGTTAATAGAGAAGTAGAACTTATAAGGTGGACATAACCCTAACTTATCAATCTCTGTGATTAAATCTTACTACACAAATCGTTCCATCGTTACTTTGATAATATTAGTTCACGCCTAAACCAAACCCCCCTTTTGTCCTTGGAATTTTTCACCAACAGTCTACTAATAATTGTAACACTTAGTGACCAGAGTATTCCCTGTGGGATTCGACACCCGACCCAGTTGGGTTCTATATTTGACAGCGATCGCTTACACTTTCTAACGAGAGTTGTAATTTGGGCGTATCAAATTTTGGCGCCGTTGCCGGGGAATACGGTTGTCAACTAAGTTTGTGATAGTTAATAGACCCTTTGGTCAAAGATTCTCGAATTTTACTTTTTGTTTGTTATTTTTGTATTGTTCAGGTTTATTGGAGTGCATGCCAAATACACGAAGTTCTGGTGAACCGTTATTACCTATAAATCCTGAACCACATCTTATTGGCAGAATGGATGCGCAACGAAACCTTGAACGGATGGCTGCTCAACAGGAGCAGGAAAGATTAGCTGCATTGGCAACTGCTCAAGTGCATCAACAGAATATTAATAACCCAGGTCGGGCAACAAATCTTGATGAAGAGGACCTGGGTGATGATGAGTTATTAAATCCATGGCATGCTGGTGAGGTGGCAGCACCTGTGAACAAGAGAGATCGTCAAGCTAGAATGAGACCTGAACGCCGAGCTGTGCAGGCCCTTTTCGATGATGATGCCGATTTGGATGGGGCTGGTGCCACAGGGGCTATTATCCCTCCACCCTTGGCACCCGGAGCCAAGTTCAATATCACCAGCACCATGATCCAGCTATTACAACTCAAAGGGTTATTTGGTGGACTTGCAGGCGATGATCCGAATATGCATCTGATTAATTTTATCTCAATATGCAAATCATTTGATAATCTAGGGGTTGGATAGAATACGTTTGATGATAGGCGTATTTACACGCCTAAAGCACCATAATTCACCCATATTTTAGCTAAGTTTTAAGGACAAAATATATAATTCCTGCATTTTTAGTCCATTTTCCTGTAAGTGAGCTAACCAACGTGATTAGCATGTTTTCAGGTATTAGTGATGAAGATTTCAGCACTTTGTGGACCTTTTGGTAGCAAGTGAAACTTCACATAAGAGGGAAGGCAGCTTTTGGAAGCTTATGGACTGAAAGTGATGCATGGAGAACTTGTCCCGGGCAAAAACAGTATTTCTAAAGACTTGGGGATCAGCAGTAACTTAATAGGACTAGGACAAGGATGTTATAAAAACCCTATTTGCTGAATTTTTCAGCATGCATTCATTCACGCTTTTCATTATTCACGAATTGATAGATACTTTTTATTCGACTTTGGAGTATTATTCAGTTTACAGATTCTGTAAGTTTTAACAAAGAAAGAAACGCTAACTTGGGAAAAACGTCTAGAGGGCAAAAACGTCAACCTAGTTTGACGCCACACCCATCTTCAATGTGAGATTCTTTGAGCTTTAGTACGATGATGATGTTTATTGTGATCTCCATTGTAATCATGAGTAGCTAAACTTCTCTGTTAGGGTTATGGAAGCCTTATGATATACTATCTATTACTATGAGTTTCTAAATTCTTGATACGTATGCTACTTATATCATTACTCTCTTCATCTTAATTACATTCTTGTGGTTGCAAACATATAGAATACGCCATTATAGCATTAACTTGTTCGAGAGAAAAGTTACATGTTTGGAAAAGAGAGTGTGACAAAGAAATAGGGCTACCAACCCCTATTTACACGTTAGTGCCGTAACTGGGTTAACTTCTTGGAGAATTTGTACTTTTAGTTATACACTTTAAGCTTGAGAGAGTTAAAGTGAAATAATCATTGATGGTTGAGAAACACTAGGATTTACCATTAGAATACAAATCTCTATAAGTGCATGCAAGTCTGAATTCCGCATTACTCATAGTTAATAGATACGTAGAACTCATAAGGTGGACATAACCCTAACTTATTTTTCTCTGTGATTAAATCTTACTAAATCAAGCATTCCGCTTTTACTTTGCTATTTTGATACTTTTAATTCACGCCTAAACCATCCCCCCTTTCTGTAGAACTTTTGACCAAAAGTCTGCTAAAAATTGCAACACTTAGTGACCAAGTATTCCCTGTGGGATTCGACACCCAACCCAGTTGGGTTCTATATTTGACAGCGACCGCTTATACTCTTACGAGAGCACAGTGGGTTGATCCCCAACCTCCCTGATATGCCCCGTTCGATTTTTGGCCTACAACACGCTCGAACCTCGGTCCCACCCTCGGAACCGTGGGCTATAGCTCACCGTTTTGGCCTAAAAATGTTCTGTTTGTGCTATTTCGCCAGTTTGTCCACCCAAATGGCCTCAAATAATTAAACGGACCATACTGGGATGATCTCTAACATCCCCGGCACGCCTCTGTCATTTTTTGGCCAATAGCACGCCCAGACCCCAGGCCCACCCAGAAAACCATGGGCTAAAGCACACCTATTTGGCCCGAAAATGCCCCGTTCGTGCCGTTTCGCCAATTTGTCCACCCAAAAGGCCACAAAAAAATAAACGGACTACACTGGGATGATTCACAACCTCCCAGGCATGTCTTGGTCAATTTTCAGACTACAGCATGCCCGAACCCGGGTCCACCCCCGAAACCGTGCGCTATAGCGCATCGATTTGGCCCAAAAATGCCCCGTTTGCGCCATTTTGCCTGTTTGTACACTCAAATGGCTATAAAAAATTAAACGGACCATACTGGGATGATTCCCAGTCTCCCTGGCACGCCCCAGTTAATTTTTGGCTCATAGCATGCCCGAACCCCGAACCCAACCCTAAAATCGTGGGATATTGCACACTGATTTGGCTAAAAAATGCCCCGTTCGTGTCTTTTTTCCCGTTTGCCAACCCAAATGGCCACAAAAAACTAAATGGACCACACTAGGATGATCCCTAGCCTCTCTGGCATGCCCTGCTCAATTTTTGGCCCACAACACGCCCGGACCCCAGGTCCACCCTCAAAACCGTGGGAAATAGCACACCGATTTGGCCCGAAAATGCCTCGTTCGCGCCATTTTGCCCATTTGTCCACCCAAATGGCCACGAAAAATTAAACAGACCATACTAGGATGATCCCCAACCTCCCTGGCATGCCTTTCTCAATTTTTAGCCGATAACACGCCCGGACCCTGAGCCCACCCCCAAAACCGTGGGCTAAAGCACATCGATTTTGCCCAAAAATGCCTCGTTTGCTCTTTTTTGCCCGTATGTCAACCCAAATAGCCACAAATAATTAAATGGACCATATTGGGATGATCCCCAACCCTCCTGTCACTCCCCGATCAATTTTCATCTCACAGCACGCCCGGACCCCAGGCCCATCCCGGAAACCGTGGGTTATAGCGCATCAATTAGGCTCGAAAACACTCCATTCACACCGTTTTGCCCATTTGTCCACACAAATGGCCATGAAAAATTAAATGGAACACACTGGATGATCCCCAACCTCCCTGGCAGACCTCAGTCAATTTTTGGCCGATAACACGTTTGAATCCCGGGCCCCCACCCAAAACCGTGGGCTATAGCACACCGATTTGGCCAAAAACACCCCGTCTGCGCCGTTTCGCCCTTTTTTCCATCCAAATGGATACGAAAAATTAAACGGAACATACTGGTATGATCCCCAACCTTCCTAACACACCCTGGTTGATTTTTAGCCCACAACACGCCCGGACCTCAGGCCCTCCCCCGAAACTATGGGCTATAGCACACCGAATTAGCCCAAAAATGCCCCGTTTGCACCGTTTTGCCCTTTTATCCACCCATTTAGCCACGAAAAATTAAACAGACCACACTGGGACGATCTCCAACCTCCCTGGCATGCTCCGATTGATTTGTGGCTCACAGCACGCCCAGACATCAGGCCTACCCCCGAAATCGTGGGCTATAACACACCGATTTGGCCAAAAAATGCCCCCTTGGCGTCGTTTCGCCCGTTTGTCCACCCAAATGGCCACAAAAAAATAAGCGAACCATACTGGGATGATTTCCAACCTCACTGGCAGTCCCTATTCATTTTTCGGCCCACAACACGCCTGGAACCCGTACCCACCCCCGAAACCGTGGGCTATAGCATACTGATTTGGTCGAAACGCCCCGTTCACAACGTTTCGCCCGTTTGTCCACCCAAATTACACGAAAAATTAAACGCACCACACTGGGACGATCCCCAACCTCATTGGCATTCCCCGATGATTTTTAGCCGATAGCACTCCCGGACCCCGATCCCACCCCCGAAACCATGGGATATAGCTCACCGATTTGGCCCAAAAATTCCCCGTTCGTAATGTTTCGCCTGTTTGTGCTCCCAAATGGCTATGAAAAATTAAAGGCACTACACTGGGATGATCCCCAACCTCTCTGGCATGCCCCAATAGATTTTTGGCCCACAGCACGCCCGAACCTCGGGCCCACCATCGAAACCATGTGCTATAGCACACCTATTTAGCCTGAAAATACCCCGCTCACGCTGTTTCGCCTGTTTGTCCACCCAAATGGCCACAAAAAAATTAAACATACTATACTGGGATGATCCCCAACCTCCCTGGCATGCCCCGGTCGATTTTTGGCCCACAATACGCCCAAACCCCGGGCCCACCCCCGAAACCGATTTGGATCGAAAATGCCCCATTCACGCCGTTTCTCCCATTTGTCCACTCAAATGGTCACGAAAAATTAAACGAACCACACTGGGATGATCCCCAACGTCTTTGGCACGCCCCAGTTAATTTTTGGCTGATAGAAGGGTCAAACCCCGAGCCCACCCCTGAAACCGTGGGCTATAGCTCACCGATTTTGCCTAAAAACACCCTGTTCGCGCCGTTTCGCCTGTTTCGCCTGTTTCGCCCGTTTATCCATCCAAATAGCCACGATAAGTTAAAGGGATCGTACTAGTACGATCCCCAACCTCCCTGGCTTGCCTCGGATGATTTTTGGCCCACAGCATGCCCGGACCCCGGGCCCACCCCCAAAATAGTTGGCTATAGTATACCGATTTAGCTCAAAAATGCCCCGTTCGCGCTGTTACTTTCATTTGTCAAACCAATTGGACATAAAAAATTAAATAAACTACACTGGGATGATTCCCAACCTCCCTAGCATGCCCTGGTCAATTTTGGCCCAAAACACGCCTGGACACCGAACCCACCCCCAAAATCGTGGGCTATAGAACACCAATTTAGCCTGAAAATGCCCATTCGTGCCGTTTCTCCTGTTTTTCCACTCAAATGGTGAAGAAAAATTAAAAGGACCCCACTGGGACGATCCCCAACCTCCCCGGCATGCCCCGGTCGATTTTCGACCCACAGCACGACCGAACCCCGATCCCACCCCCAAAACTAAAGGCTATAGCACAATGATTTGATGCACAGCATGCCCGGTCCTCGGGTCTACCCTCGGAACCGTGGGCTATAGCACACCGATTTAGCCCAAAAATGCCTCATTTGTACCGTTTCGCCTGTTTGTCCATCTAAATTGCCACCAAAAATTAAACGGACCATACTGGGATGATCCTCAACATCCCTGGCACTCCCCGATCAATTTTTGGCCAACATCACTCCCGAACCACAGGCCCACCCCCGAAACTGTGGGCTATAGAACACCGATTTGGCCCAAAAATACTCCATTCGCGATGTTGCGCCCGATTTTCAGCTCAACTGGACACGAAAAATTAAATGAACCATACTGGGACAATCTCCAACCTCCCTGGTATGCCCCGGTCAATTTTCAGCAGACAACACGCCCGGACCCCAGGACCTCCCCCGAAACCTTGGGCTATAGCACACCGATTTGGTTCGAAAAAACCACGTTTCCCTGCCACAAAAAAATAAAGGGACCACACTAGTACGATCCCCAACCTCCCTGGCATGCCTCGGTCAATTTTTGGCCGACAGCATGCCCGAAATCTGGGTCCACCTTCAAAACCATGGGCTATAGTACACCAATTTAGCCTGAAAATGTCCTATTCGCGCCGTTTCTTTCGTTTGTCAACCCAATTGGCCACGAAAAATAAAATTATCCATACTGGGATGATTCCCAACCTCCTTGGAATGCCCCGGTCGATTTTTGGCCCATAACACGCCAGGACATTGGACCCACCCCCAAAATCATGGGCTTTAGCACATTGATTTGGCCTGAAAATGCCATGTTCGTGCTGTTTATACCATTTTTCCACATAAATAGCCATAAAAAATTTAATAGATCACACTAGGACGATCCTCAACCTCCCTGGTATGCCCCGATTGTTTTTTGCCAACACCACGCCTAGACCATGGGCTCACCCACAAAAACATGGGCTATAGCACATCGATTTGGTCTGAAAATGCCCCGTTCCCTCCGTTTTCCTCGTTTGTCCACCCAAATGGACATGAAAAATTAAACGGACTGCACTGGAACGATCCCCAACCTCACCGGCATGCCCCGATCAATTTTCGGCCTTCAGCACGATCGGAACCCGAGCCCACCCCCAAAAACGTGGGCTATAACACTCTGATTTGGCCCATGCAACGCCCAGTCCTCGGTCCTACCCCCATAACCGTGGGCTATAGCTCAATGATTTGGCCCTAAAATATCCCGTTTACGTCATTTCGCCCGTTTGTCCACCAGAATAGCCACAAATAATTAAATGAACCACACTGGGATGATCCCCAACCTCCTTGACAGGCCTCAATCGATTTTTTGCCCACAGCACGCCCGGGCCCACCCCCGAAGTAGTGGGCTATAGCACACCGATTTGGCACAAAAATGCCCCGTTCGCACCGTTTCACCCGTTTGTCCTCCCAAATGGCCAATAAGAATTAAATAAACCATATTGGGATGATCCCCAACCTCCTTGGCATGCCTTTGTCGATTTTTGGCCTATAGTACACCCTGACCCCGGGCCCACCCCTAAAACCGTGGGCTAAAGCACACTGATTTGGCCTAAAAATGCCCTGTTCGCCCCGTTTTGCCCGTTTATCCTCTCAAATGGCCACAATAAATTAAACGGACCACATTGGGATGATCCCCCAACCTCCCTAGCATGCCCCGATCAATTTTCAGCTGACAGCACGCTCGGACCTGGGGACACCCCCAAAACCGTGGGCTATAGCGCTATGATTTGGCCTGAAAATGCCACGTTTGCGCCGTTTTGTCCATTTGTACACCCAAATGGCCATGAAAAATAAAAAGAACCACACTAGGATGATCCCCAAAATACCTAGCACGCCCCAATCGATTTTTACCCCACAGCACGCTTGGAACCCGATCCCATCCCCGAAACCGTGGGATATAACACACCGATTTGGCCTGAAATTCTCCGTTCGTGCCATTTCGCCCATTTGTCCACCCAAATGGCCACAAAAAAGTAAACATAGCATACTGGGATGATCCCCAACCTCCCTGGCATGATAAAAAAGTTACCCTGGGCCCACACCCAAAACCATATGCTATAGCACACCGATTGGTCCCGTAAATGCCCCATTTGCGCCGTTTCGCACGTTGTCCACCCAAATGGCCATGAAAAATTAAACTTACCACACTGGTAGGATCCCAAACCTCCCTGACATGCCTCGGTTGATTTTAGACCCACAACACGCTTGGAGCCCGAGCCCACCCACAAAATCGTGGGCTATAGCACATTGATTTAGCCCAAAAATGCCTCGTTTGCGCTGTTTCGCCAGTTTGTCCACCAAATAGACACAAGAAAATAAACAGACCATACATGGATGATCCCCAACCTCCCTGGAACTCCCCGATCAATTTTTGGCCCAAAGCATGCCCGAACCCCAGGCCCACTCCCAAAACTGTAGGCTATAGCACACCAATTTTTCCCAAAAATGCGCCATTTACGCCGTTGCGTCCTTTAGTCAACTCAAATGGACACGAAAAATTAAACGAACCACACTGGGAAGATCCCTAACCTCCCTGGTACACTCTGGTCAATTTTTGGCCGACAGCACGCCCGAACCCTAGGCCCTCCCCTGAAACCTTGGGCTATAGCACATCAATTTGGCCCGAAAAACCACGTTCGCATCATTTCACCCTTTTGTTCACCCAAATGGCCAAAAAAAATTAAAAGAACCACACTGGTACGATACCCAACCTCCCTGGCACGCCCCAGTTGATTTTTAGCCCACAGTACGCCCGAACTCTGGGCCCACCCCTGAAACCATTGGCTATAGCACATCGATTTGGACTAAAAATGCCCTATTTGCGCTGTTTCGCCCGTTTGTCCACCAAAATCGCATCAAAAAATTAAATGGACCATACTACATGATCCCCAACGTCCATGCCATGCCTCTGTCGATTTTGGGCCCATAGAACCCCCGAATCCCGGGTCCACCCCTGAAACCATGGGCTAAAGCACACCAATTTGGCCCGAAAATTCCCCGTTAGCATCGTTTCGCCCGTTTCTCCACCCAAATGGCCACAAAAAAATAAATGGACCACACTGGGATAATCCACAACCTCCTAGGCACACCTCGATCAATTTTCAGCCCACAACACGCCCGAACCCAAGGCCACCCCCGAAACCGTGGGCTATAGCGCACCGATTTGGCCCAAAAATGCCCCGTTCGCACCGTTTCTTTTGTTTGTACACCCCAATGGCCACAAAAAATTAAACAGGCCATACTGGGATGATCCCCAACCACCCTGGCATGCCTCAGTCAATTTTTTTCCCATAGCAGGCCCGAACCCCGGGCCCATCCCCAAAACCGTGGCATATTGCACACCAATTTGGCCCAAAAATGTCCCGTTCGTGCCGTTTCGCTCGTTTGCCAACCTAAAAGGCCACAAAAAATTGAATGGACCATATTGGGATGATTCCCAACCTCGATGGAATGCCTCAGTCGATTTTTGACCTACAACATGCCCGGACCCTGGGCCCACCACCAAAATCGTAGGCTATAACACACCGAATTATCTCGAAAATGCCCCATTCGCGCTGTTTCACCCGTTTGTCCACCCAAATGGCCACAAAAAATTAAACAGACTACACTGGGACGATCCTCAACCCCCTGTCACGCCCCAATTGATTTTTGGCCCACAACACGCTTGTACCCCGGGCACACACCCAAAACAGTAGGCTATAGAACACCAATTCATCCCAAAAATGCCCCGTTCGCGCCGTTTCGCCCATTTGTCCATCCAAATGTTCACAAAAAATTAAACGGACCATACTGGGATGATCCCCAACCTCTCTGGCACGCCCCACTCAATTTTTGGCCTACAACACGCCCGAACCCTAGGCCCACCCTCGAAACCATGGGATATAACACACGGATTTAGCCCGAAATTACCTCGTGTGCGCCGTTTCGCCTGTTTGTTCATTCAAATGTCCACAAAAAATTAAACGGACTATACTGGGATGATCCCCAACCTCCCTGGCATGCCTTTCTCAATTTTTGGCCCATAACACGCTCGGACCCCGGGCCTACCCTTGAAACCGTGGGCTAAAGCACACCGATCTTTGTTTCGCCCGTTTGTCCACCCAAATAGCCATAAAAATTAAATGGACTACACTGGGATGATCCCCAACCTCCCTGGAACTCCTCGGTCGAGTTTTGGCCCACAGCACGCTCAGACCCCAGGCCCACCCCGGAAACCGTGGGTTATAGCATATCAATTAGGCTCGAAAACACTTCATTCACGCCGTTTTGCCCATTTGTCCACATAAATGGCCACAAAAAATTAAACGGACCATACTGGGACGATCCTCAACCTCCCTAGTATGCCTTGGTCAATTTTTGGTCGACAGCACGCTCGAACCGTGGGCTATAGCACACCGATTTGGCCCGAAAACACCACGTTCCCGCCGTTTTGCCCATTTGTCCATCGAAATGGTGACGAAAAATTAAACGGACCACACTGTACGATCCCCAACCTTCCTGGCATGCCCCGGTTGATTTTTATCCAACAGCACGCACGGACCCTGGGCCCACCCCCGAAACTATGGGCTATAGCATATCGATTTGGCCCTCAAAATGCCCCGTTCGCGCTGTCTTTCCCATTTGTCCACCTAAATAGCCACGAACAATTAAACGGACCACACTAGGGCAATTTTGTGGCTCATAGCACGCCCAGACCTCAAGCCTACCCCCGAAACCGTGGGCTATAGCACACCGATTTAGCCAAAAAATGGCCCATTCACGTCATTTCACCCGTTTGTCCACCCAAATGGCCACGAAAAAATAAACAAACCACACTGGGACGATCGTTGATACGGGAATGACAACGAAAGCCACAAAACAAACACCAAATCAGTCCACTAGTTTGAAGAACCCATGGACTTATTTGGTGACCACTCTCGAATTCACTACAACAACAAGAAAAATGAAATATAAGGGTGTGTTTCAACCCTTAAACAGTCACCAAACTAGATTTAACAACAAGAAGATGAAGAACAGGATGAACTTAACAATGGGAATAACAACAACACAAACGGGTACAATACGAGAGACAAATGTTATAAGATTGCAAGAATAGAAAAGATAGATAAAGTGACATTCACTATCTCATGAACTAAGAACCTAAGTGTATTCAAGCACCTAGACCCTTAATACAATGATAATAGGAACACCTACTCTCTTCGGTGAGCACAAGTGAGACCTCAACCTCCTCTAGCACCCAAAGTTCTAAGCAAGAATGCAACATAAGTGTATTCCACCCTAGTATTACCCTAGTTACAAGTTTCGTATTTGTGCCTCAGGGAGAGAGGACTTGTCTTTCAATGTTATACAACATTCATTATCATCAAAGTCTAAGACAAAAATGACCTACAATGTTCTTTTTATACTACGTTACAACTAGAATACAAAATGACCAAAAGGCACTTTAATGAAAAGCCTCAAAATGTCGCCCATGGAGTGTAGTGTAGGTTCGGTTTTGGTGTGTGTTTTAGGCCCTCTTTTGCATTTTTCTTGCACATCCAAGCCTTGGGTTCATTACACTTTCACACGCCCATCCTCGTGGTCGTACTTGTATCAATCGCTAACCTCCTTGGCACTCCCCAATCATTTTTCGGCCCACAACACGCCCGGAACCCATACCCACCCCAAAATCGTGGGCTATAGCACACCAATTTGGCTTAAAAAGGCAGCGTTTGCGCGGTTTTGAATGTTTGTCCATCCAAATAGCAATTAAAAAATTAAATGGACCACACTGGGACGATCCCAAAACTCCCTGGCACGCCCCGATTGATTTTTGACCCACAACATGTCCGAATCCCGATCCCACCCCCGAAACCATGGGCTATAGCACACTGATTTGGCCCGAAAATACCCTATTCGCGCTGTTTCGCACGTTTGTCTACCCAAATGGCCACAAAAAATTAAACGGACCATACTAGGATAATCCCCAACCTCCCTGGCATGCCTCAGTCGATTTTTAGCCCACAACATGCTCGGACCTCGAGCCCACCCCCAAAATCATAGGCTATAGCACATCGATTTGACCCGAAAATGCCCCGTTCATACCGTTTCACACGTTTGCCCACCCAAAAGGCCACGAAAAATTAAACAAACCACACTGGAACAATCCTCAACCTCACTGGAACGCCACAATTAATTTTTGTCCCACAATATGCCCGAACCCCGGGCCCACCACCGAAACCATAGGCTATAACACACCGAATTAGACTGAAAATGCCCCATTCACGCTATTTCACCAGTTTGTCCATCCAAATGGCCACGAAAATTTAAACGTACCATACTGGGATGATGACCAACCTCCCTGGCATGCCTCGATCGATTTTCGGCCCCCAGCACGCCCGTACCCCCGGCCCACCCTGAAGCTGTGGGCTATAGCAAACCGATTTGGCCAAAAAATGCCCCATTCACGCCGTTTCTCCTATTTGTCCACTCAAATAGCCATGAAAAAATAAATGGACCATACTGGGACGATTCCCAACCTCATTGGCACGCCAGAGTCAATTTTCGGCCGACAGAACGCCCGAAACCGTGGGCTAGAGATCACCGATTTGGCCCAAAATGCCCCATTCACGTTGTTTCGCTTGTTTGTCCTACCGAATGGCCACGAAAAATTAAACGGACCACACTGGGATGATCGCCAACCTCCCTAGAACGTCTCGGTCATTTTTTAGCCCACAACAAACCCGGACCCCGGGCCCACCCCCAAAACCGTGGGATGTAGCAAACCGATTTAGCCTGAAAATGCCCCATTCACGCCTTTTTTCCCGTTTGTCCAAACAAATGGACACGAAAAATTAAACGGACCACACTGGGACGATCCCCAACCACCCTGGCATGCCTCGATTGATTTTTAGCCCACAACATGCCCGGACCCCTGGCCCACCCCCAAAACCGTGGCCTATACCACACCGATTTAGCCCAAAAATGCACCGTTCGCGCCATTTCTCCCATTTATAAACCCAATTGGCAACAAAAAATTAAACGAACCACACTAGGATGATCCCCAACCTCCCTGGCATGCCCCTGTCAATTTTTGACCCACAAGAAGCCTGGACACCGGACCCATCCCCAAAATCATGTGTTATAGCACACCGATTTGGCCCAAAAATGCCCCATTTGTGTCATTTCTCCCGTTTGTCAACCCAAATGGCCACGAAAAATTAAACAGACCACACTGGGATGATCCCCAACCTCCCTGGTATGCCCCGGTTAATTTTTGGCCTACAACACGCCCAGACCCCGGGCTTACCCCCAAAACTGTGGGCTATATCATACCCATTTGGTCCAAAAATGCCTCATTCCCTCCGTTTTTCCCCTTTGTCCACCCAAATAGCCACGAAAAATTAAACAGAACGCACTGGGATGATTCCCAACCTCCCCGGCATGCCCCAATCGATTTTTGATCCACAGTACAACCGGACCTCGGGCCTACCCCCAAAATTGTGGGCTATAGCACTCCAATTTTGCCCATAAAACGCCCGTTGCTCAGTCCTACCCCTGGAACCGTGGACTATAGCACATCGTTTTGGCCCTAAAATACCCCGTTTATGTCGTTTCGCCCGTTTTTCCATCAGAATGGCCATGAAAAATTAAATGGATCACACTGGGATGATCCCCAACCTCCCTGGCAGGCCCCGATTGATTTTCGGCCCACGGCACGCCCGAACCCCGTACCCACCCCTAAAACCATAGGCTATAGCACACCAATTTGTCCAAAAATGCCCCGTTCACGGCGTTTTGCCCGTTTGTCCTCCCAAATGGCCACAAAAAATTAAACGAACTATACTGGAACGATCCCCAACATCCCTGGCACGTCTCTATCAATTTTTGGGCTACAACATGCCCGGACCCCTGGTCCACCCCTAAAATTGTGGGCTGCAGCTCACCGATTTGGCTCGAAAATGCCCCGTTCGCGCCGTTTCGCCCGTTTGTCCACCTAAATGGCCACAAAAATTTAAACAGACCACACTAGGACGATCCCCAACCTCCCAGGCATGTCCCGATCAATTTTCAGCTGACAGCATGCTCGAACCCGGGGACACCCCCAAAATCGTGGGCTATAGCGCATCGATTTGGCCCAAAAATGCCACGTTCGCACCGTTTCGCCTGTTTGTACCCAACCAAATGGCCACAAAAAATAAAACGGACTATATTAGGACGATCTCCAAAATCCGTGGCATACCCCAATTGATTTTTAGCCCACATGATGCCTAGAACCCGGTCCCACCTCCAAAATCGTGGGATATAGCACACCAATTTGGCCAAAAAATTCTTCGTTCGCGCCATCTCTCCTATTTATCCACCTAAATGGACACGAAAAATTAAAAGGATCACTCAGGGATAATACTCAAACTCCTTGGCCCGTCCCGATCAATTTTTGGCCCACAGTACGCTCAGATTCTACGACCACCCCTAAAATCGTGGGCTATAGCACTCCGATTTGGCCCGAAAATGCCCCGTTCGCATTGTTTGCCCACCTAAAAGGCCACAAAAAATTAAACGAACTATATTGGGATGATCCCCAACCTCCCTGGTATGCCCCGGTTGATTTTTGGCCCACAGCACGCCCGGACCCCGGGCTCACCCTCGAAACTGTGGGCAATAGCACACCGATTTGGTCCGAAAATGCCCTATTCCTGCCGTTTTACCCATTTATCCATCCAAATGGCCACGAAAAATTAAAAAAACCGTACTGGGATTATCCCAAACCTCCCCGGCACACCTTGGTCGATTTTCGTCCCTCAACATGACCGGACCTCGGGCCCACCCCCTATACTGTGGGCTATAGCACTCCGATTTATCCTACAGTACGCCCGATCCTCAGGTCTACCCCCAGAACCGTGGGCTATAGCTCACCGATTTGGCCCTAAAATATCCTGTTTACATCGTTTCGCCCGTTTGTCCACCTGAATGGTCATGAAAAATTAAACGAATCACACTGGGATGATCCCCAACCTCCCTGGCAGGCCCAGGTCAATTTTTGGCCAACAGCACGCTCGAACCGCAGGCCCACCCTCAAAACCGTGGGTTATAGCATACCGATTTGGCCCTAAAATGCCCCGTTCGCGCCGTTTCGCCCGTTTGTCCTCCTAAATGGCCACAAAAAATTAAACGAACCATACTGGGACAATCCCTAACCTCCCTGGCACACCTCTGTAGATTTTTTGCCTAGAGCACACCCGAACCCCGGTGACACCCCTAAAACTATGGGATAAAACACACCGATTTGTCCCGAAAATGCCCTATTTGTGCCGTGGGCTATAGCGCACCGATTTGGCCCAAAAATGCCCCGTTCACGCTGTTTCCCCCGTTTGTACACCAAAATGGTCACGAAAGATTAAACGGACTACACTGGGACGATGCCAAACCTCCCTGGCACATCCCAGATGATTTTCATCCCACAGCACGCCCGAACCCCGGGCCCACCGTCGAAATCGTGTGCTATAGCATACGAATTTAGCCCGAAAATGCCCCATTCGAACCGTTTCACCCGTTTGCCCACCAAAATGGCCACAAAATTAAATGAGCCACACTGAGACAATTCCCAACCTCGCTAACACGCCTCAGTCGATTTTTAGCCCACAAAATGCCTGGACCCCGAGCCCACCACCGAAACCGTAGGCTATAGCACACCGAATTGGACCGAAAATGCCCCATTCGTGATATTTCACCCGTTTATCCACCCAAATGTCCACAAAAAATTAAACGTACCACACTGGGATGACCCTCAACCTCCCTGGCATGCCCCAATTGATTTTCAGCCCACAGCACGCCCGTACCCCGAGCCCACCCCCAAAGTCGTGGGCTATAGTCCACCGATTTGGCCCGAAAATGCCCCATTCATACTGTTTCTCCCATTAGTCTACTCAAATAGCCACGAAAAATTAAACAAACCTCATTGGGATGAACCCCAACCTCTTTGGCATACCCCTGTCAATTTTCGGCCAGCGGAACGCCCGAACCCCGAGCCCACCGCCGAAACCGTGGGCTATAGCACATCAACTTATCCTAAAAACACCCCATTCGCATTGTTTCTCCCGTTTGTCCACCCAAATGGCCACAAAAAATTAAAAGGACCACACTGTGATGATCCCCAACCTCTTTGGCATGCCTCGATCAATTTTTGTCCCACAGCACGGTCGTACCCCGGGCCCACCCACGAAGACGTGGGCTATAGCACACTGATTTGGCTCAAAAAGGTCTCATTCACGCTGTTTCTCCCATTTGTCCACTCAAATTGCCACAAAAAATTAAACGGACCACACTAAGACGATCCCCAACCTCTTTGGCACACCTCGGTCAATTTTTGGCTGACAGAACGCACGAACAAAGGGACGACCCCCAAAACCGTGGGCTATATAGAACATCTATTTGGGCTGAAAACACCCCGTTCGTGCCGTTTCGCCCGTTTGTTCACCCAAATGGACACAAAAAAATAAAGAGACCACACTAGTACGATCCCCAACCTCCTTAGCATGCCTCAAATAATTTTTGGCCCATAGCATGCTCGGACTCTAGGCCCACCCCCAAAACCATGGGCTATAGTACACCAATTTAGTCCGAAAATGCCCGTTCGTGCCGTTTCTTTCGTTTCTCAACCCAATTAGCCACGAAAAATTAAACGAACCATACAACGATGATTCCCAAACTCCTTGGCATACCTCGGTCAATTTTCGGCCCACAACACGCCAGGGTACAGAACCCACCCCCAAAATCGTGGGCTATAGAACACCGATTTGGCTCGAAAATGCCCTGTTCATGCCGTTTCTCCTATTTTTCCACCTAAATGGCCACGAAAAATTAAACAGATCACACAAGGATGATCCCCAACTTCCCTAGTATACCTCGGTTAATTTTTAGCTGACAGCACGCCCGTACCCCGATCTCACCCCCGAAACTATAGGCTGTAGCACACCGATTTGGTTCGAAAATGCCCCATTACTGCCGTTTTACCCGTTTGTCCACCAAAATGGTCATGAAAAATTAAACAGACCGCACTGGGATGATCCCAACCTCCCTGGAAGGCCACGACTGATTTTTGTCCCACAGCACGCCCGGACCCTGGGCCTTCCCCCGAAATCGTGGGCTATAGCACACCGATTTTGCCCAATAATGCCCCATTCTCGCTGTTTCGCCCGTTTGTCCTCCCAAATAGCCACAAAAAATTAAACGAACCATACTGGGATGATCCGCAACCTCCCTGGCATGCCTCAGTCGATTTTAGACCGATAAAACACCCATACCCAGAGCCCGCCCTCGAAATAGTGGGCTAAAGCACACTGATTTGGCCCGAAAATGCCCCGTTCGCCCCGTTTCACCCGTTTGTCCTCCCAAATGGCCACAAAAAATTAAACGGACCATAATGGGATGATCCCTAACCTCCCTGGCATACCCTGGTCAATTTTTAGGTGACAGCATGCCCAGACCTGGGGACACCCCCAAAATCATGGGCTATAGAGCACCGATTTGGCCTGAAAATGGCACATTCGCACCGTTTTGCCCGTTTGTACACCAAAATGGCCACGAAAAATTAAATGGACCAAACTAGGACAATCCCCAAAATCCCTAGCATGCCCCAGTCGATTTTTCTCCCACGGCACGCCTAGATCCCGATCTCACCCCGAAACTGTGGGATATAACACACCAATTTGGCCTGAAAATTTTCCGTTTGCGCCATTTCACCGATTTGTCCTCCCAAATGGCCAAAAAAAATTAAACGGACCACACTGGAATGATCCCTAACCTCCCTGGCATACCCTGGTCAATTTACAGCTGACAACATGCCCAGACCCGGGGACACCCCCAAAATCGTGGGCTATAGAGCACCGATTTGGCCTGAAAATGGCACATTCGCACCGTTTTGCCCGTTTGTACACCAAAATGGCCACAAAAAATTAAATGGACCAAACTAGGACAATCCCCAAAATCCCTGGCATGCCCCAGTCGATTTTTCTCCCACGGCACGCCTAGACCCCGATCTCACCCCCGAAACTGTGGGATATAACACACCAATTTGGCATAAAAATTTTCCGTTCGCGCCATTTCACCCATTTGTCCTCCCAAATCGCCATAAAAAATTAAACGTAGCATACTGGGATGATCCCCAACCTCCCTGGCACGCTTAAAAATATACCCTGGGCCCACACCCAAAATCATGGGTAATAGCACACCGATTTATCCCGTAAATGCCCCATTTGCGCCGTTTCGCACGTTTGTCCACCCAAATGGCCACAAAAAATTAAACGAACCACACTAGGATGATCCCCAACCTTCCTGGCACGCCCCGGTCGATTTTCGGCCCACAACACGCTCAAAGCCTGGACCCACCCCTAAAACCGTGGGCTATAGCACACCGATTTAACCAGAACATGCCTCGTATGTGCCGTTTCGTCATTTTATCCTCCCAAATGGCCACAAAAAATTAAACGGACCATACTGGGATGATCCCCAACCTCCCTGACACTCCCCGATTTATTTTTGGCCCACAACACGCATGAACCCCAGGCCCACCCCTAAAACTGTGGGCTATAACACACAGATTTGGCCTAAAAATGCCCCATTCGCGCTGTTGCGCTCGTTTGTCAACTCAAATGGACACGAAAAATTAAATGAACCATACTGGGAAGACCCCCAACCTCCCTGGTATGCCCCGGTCAATTTTCCAATGATAGCACGCCCAGACCCAGGCCCTCCCCCAAAACCTTGGGCTATAGTACACCGATTTGGCCCGAAAAACCCACATTCGCGTTGTTTCGCCCGTTCTTTCACCCAAATAGCCACGATAAATTAAACGGACTACACTGGTAAGATCCCCAAATTCCCTAGCATGACCCGGTTGATTATTGGTCTACAGTACGCCCGGACCCCCGGGCCCACCCCTGAAACCAAGGGCTATAGCACACCGATTTGGCCTAAACATGCCCCGTTTGCGCAGTTTCTCCCGTTTGTCCGCCCAAATGGTACAAAAAATTTAACGGACCATACTGGGATAATCTTCAATATCCTGGGCACGCCTCTGTCAATTTTTGGCCCATAGAACGCCTGAACCCTGGGCCCACCCCCGAAACCATGGGCTAAAGCACACCGATTTGGCCCGAAAATGCCCCGTTCGCACCAATGCGCCCATTTGTCCACGCAAATGGCTACAAAAAAATAAACAGATCATACTGGGATGATCCACAACCTCCCAGGCACGGCTCGGTCAATTTTTAGCCCATACCACGCCTTAACCCGAGGCCACCCCCAAAACTGTAGGCTATACCGCACCGATTTAGCCCAAAAATGCCCCGTTTGCACCATTTCATCCGTTTGTACACAGAAATGGCCTTAAAAAATTAAACGGACCACACTGGGCCGATCCCCAACCTCCCTGGCATGCCCCAATCAATTTTTGGCCCATAGCACGCCCGAACCCCGAGCCTACCCCCGAAACTGTGGCATATTGCATACCAATTTGGCGCAAAATGCCTCGTTCAAGATGTTTTACCTGTTTGCCAACACAAAAGGCCACGAAAAATTAAATTGACCACACTGGGAGGATCCCCAACCTTGCTGGAATGCCTCAGTCAATTTTTGACCCACAACATGCCCGAACCCCGGGCCTACCACCAAAATCGTAGGCTATAGCACACAAAATTTCCCCGAAAATGCTCCATTCACGTTGTTTCACCCGTTTGTCCACCCAAATAGCCACAAAAAATTAAATGGACCACACTGGTACGATCCCCAACCTCCCTGGCATGCCCCAGTTAATTTTTGGACCACAACACGCCTGTACCGCAGGACCACACCCAAAATCGTGGACTTTAGAACATCGATTTATCTTGAGAATGCCCCGTTCGCATCGTTTCGCCAGTTTGTCCACTAAAATGGCCCCAAAAAATTAAACGGACCATACTGGGATGATCCCCAACCTTTATGGCACGCCCGCTCAATTTTTAGCCCACATCACGCCCATACCCCAGGCCCACCCCCAAAACCGTGGGATATAGCACACTGATTTGGCCCAAAAATGCCTCGTTTGTGCCATTTTGCCCGTTTGTCCACCTAAATGGCCACAAAAAATTAAACGGACCATACTGGGATGATGCCCAACCTTCCTGGCAGGCCTCTGTCGATATTTGGCCCATAGCACGCCCGGACCCCAGTCCCACCCCCAAAACTGTGGGCTAAAGCACACCGATATAATCAGAAAATAACTCGTTCGCATTGTTTCGCCCATTTGTCCACCCATTTGGCCATAAATAATAAACGGACCACACTGGGATGATCCTACACCCCTAGGCACGTCCCGGTCAATTTTCATCCTACAGCATGCCCAGACCCGGGGGCACCCCCAAAACAGTGGGCTATAGCGCACCGATTTGGCTCAAAAATGCCCCGTTCTCGTTTTTCTGCCCGTTTGTACACCAAATGGCCACGAAAAATTAAACGGACAACACTAGGATGATACCCAACCTCTCTGGCACACCCCAATTGATTTTCAGCCCACAACATGCCTGGACCCCGGGCCTACCCCAAAAATCGTTGGATATAACACACCGATTTAGCCCGAAAATACCCTGTTCGCATAATTTCACCTGTTTGCCCACCCGAAAGGCCACAAATAATTAAACGAACCATACTAGGATAATTCCCAACATCGCTGGCATACCACAGTCAATTTTTGGCCCACGTCAAGCCCGAACCCCGAGCCCACCACCGAAACCGTAGGCTATAGCACACCGAATTGGACTGAAAATGCACCATTCGCATTGTTTCACCCGTTTGTCCACCCAAATGGCCAAGAAAAATTAAACGGACCATACTGGGATGACCCCAAACCTCTCTGGCATACCCCAATCAATTTCTTTCCCACAACACGCACGTACCCCGGGCCCGCCCCCGAAACTGTGGTCTATAGCTCACCGATTTATCCTAAAAATGCCCCATTCGCGTCGTTTCTCTCGTTTGTCCACCCATATGGCCATGAAAAATAAATGGACCACTCTGGAATGATCACCAACCTCCCTGGAACATCCCAATCATTTTTCGACCCAACACACTGGAGCTCGGGCCCACCCCCAAAACCGTGGGCTGTAGCACATCGATTTGGCCCTAAAATACCACGTTCGCACCATTTTTCCCGTTTGTCCACCCAAATGGCCACAAAAAATTAAAGTGACCACACTAGGACGATCCCCAACCTCTTTGGCATGCCCCAGTCAATTTTTGGCCGACAGAACACCCGAACCCCGGGCCTACCCCCAAAACTGTGGGTAGCACACTGATTTGGCCTGAAAATACCCCGTTAACGATGTTTCGCCCGTTTGTCCACCCAAATGGCCATAAAAAATTAAGGGGATCATACTAGTACGATCCCTAATTTCCCTGGCATGCCTCGATCGATTTTTGGCCCACAGCATGCTCGGACCTCGTGCCCACCCCTAAAACCGTGGGCTATATTACACCAATTTAGCCTGAAAATGCCCCCGTTTGCGCCGTTTCTTTCGTTTGTCAACCCAATTGGCCATTAAAAATTAAACAAACCACACTAGGATGATCCCCAACTTTCCTGGCATCTCCCGATCGATTTTTGGCCCACAACACGCCTGGACACCGAACCCAACCCCAAAATCGTGGGATATAGCACACCGATTTTGTCCAAAAATTCCCCGTTTGAGCCATTTCTCCCGTTTGTGCACCCAAATGGCCACGAAAAATTAGACAGACCACACTGGGACAATCCCCAACCTCCCTGATATGTCCCAGTTGATTTTTGGCCAACAGCACGGCCGGACCCTGGGCTTACCCCCGAAACCGTGGGCTATAGCATACCGATTTGATCTGAAAAGGCCCCGTTCCTGCCGTTTTTCCCGTTTATCCACCCAAATGGCCATGAAAAAATAAATAGACCGCACTGGGATGATCTCCAACCTCCCAGGCATGCCCCGGTCGATTTTCGGCCCACGGCACGATCGGAACCCGGGGCCACCCCGAAAACCATAGGCTATAGTACTCTGATTTGGCCCACAGCATGCCCGGTCCTCGGGTCTACCCCCAGAACTGTGGGCTATAGCACACGAATTTAGCCCAAAAATGCCTCATTTGCGCCGTTTTGCCCGTTTGTCCACCCAAATGGCCACAAAAAATAAACTGACCCATTGGGATGATCCCCAACCTCCCTGGTACTCCCCGATCAATTTTCGGCCCACAACACGCCCGAACCCTAGGCCCACCCCCAAAACTGTGGGCTATAGCACACCGATTTGGCCCAAAAATGCCCCATTCGCACCGTTGCGCCCATTTGTCAACTCAACTGGACACGAAAAAATTAAACGAACCACACTGGGATGATCCCCGACCTCTCTGGTATACCCCGGTCAATTTTTGGCCGACAGCACGCCCGGAACCCAGGCCCTCCCCGAAACCTTAGGCTATAGCACATCGATTTGGCCTGAAAAAACCATATTCGCGTCGTTTCGCTTGTTTGTTAACACAAATGGCCACGAAAAATTAAACGGACCACATTGGTATAATCCCCAACCTCCCTGGCACGCCCCCGATTGATTTTTGGCCCAGTGTATGCCCGGGATCCGAGCCCACCTCTGAAACCATGCGCTATAGCACACCTATTTGGCTCAAAAATGCCCCGTTCGCACCGTTTCACTCGTTTGTCCTCCCAAATAGCCACCAAAAATTAAACGGACCACACTGGGACGACCCCCAATCCCCCAAGCTCGCCCCAGTCAATTTTTGGCCAACAGCACGACCTAACCCCAGACCCACCCCCAAAATTGTGGTCTATAGCACACTGATTTAGCCCAAAAATGCAAATGCCCCATTCGCGCTATTTCTCCCGTTTTTCAACCCAATTAGCCATAAAAAAATTAAACAAACCACACTGGGATGATCCCCAAACTCCTTGGCATGCCCCGGTCGATTTTTGACCCACAATAAGCCTGGACACCGGACCCACCCCCGAAATTATGGGCTATAACTTACCGATTTGGCCCGAAAATATCCCATTCGCGTTGTTTCTCTTATTTTTCCACACAAATGGCCACGAAAATTAAACAGACCACACTGGGACGATCCTCAACTTCCCTTGTATGCCCTGGTTAATTTTTGGCCTACAGCACGCCCAGATCTCAAGCTCACCCCCAAAATCGTGGGCTATAGCACACCAATTTAGCACAAAAATTTTCCGTACGCGTCGTTTCTCATGTTTGTCCACCCAAATGGCCACAAAAAATTAAACAGACCGCACTGGAACGATCCCCAACCTCTCCGGCATGGCTCAGTCAATTTTTTGTCCACAGCAAAATCAGACCCTGGGCCCATCCCCAAAACTGTGGGCTATAGCACTCCATTTGGCCCACATCACGCCAACTCCTCGAGCCTACCCCCAGAACCGTGGGCTATAGCATACCATTTTGGCTCTAAAATATCCCGTTTACGTCGTTTCACCCGTTTGTCCACCAAAATGGACACAAAAAATTAAATGGACTACACTGGGATGATCCCCAACCTCCCTGGCAGGCCCCGATCAATTTTTGGCCCACATCACACCCGAACCCCGTGCCCATCCCTAAAACTGTGGGCTATAGCACACCGATTTGGCCCAAAAATGCCCCGTTCGTGCCGTTTGTCCTCCCAAATGGCCACAAAAAATTAAACAAACCATACTGGGATGATCCCCAACCTCCCTGGCATGCCTCTATCGATTTTTGGCCCACAGCACGCCCAGACCCCTGCCCACCCCAAAAATTATGGGCTGTAGCTCACCGATTTGGCCCGAAAATACCCCGTTCGCGATGTTTCGCCCGTTTGTCCACCCAAATGGCCACAAAAAATTAAACTAACCACACTAGTATGATCCCCAACCTCCCTGGAACGTCCCAATCAATTTTTAGCTGACAGCACGCTCGGACCCGGGGACACCACCAAAATTGTGGGCTATATAGCACACCGATTTGGCCCAAAAATGCCACGTTTGCATTGTTTCGCCCATTTGTACACCCAAATGGCCACCAAAATTAAATGGACCACATTAGGACGATCCCCAAAATCTGTGTTAAACCCCCGTCGATTTTTGGCCCACAGCACGCCAAGACCCCAGTCCACCTAAATGGCGACGAAAAATTAAACAAATCACTTTGGGACAATTATCAAACTCCTTAACATGTCCAGATCAATTTTCGTCCCATAGCACGCTCGGATTCTTGGACTACCCCACAAAACCGTGGGCTATAGCACTCCGATTTAGCTTGAAAATGCCCCGTTCGCGCCGTTTCACCCATTTGGCCACCCAAAAGGCCACAAAAAATTAAACGGACTACATTGGGACGATCCCCAACCTCCCTGGTATGCACCGATTGATTTTTGGCCCACAGCACACCCGAACCCTGTTCTCACCCCAAACATCGTGGGATATAGCACACCAATTTGGTCCGAAGATGCCCTGTTCCTATCGTTTTTCCCTTTTATCCACTCAATTGTCCATGAAAAATAAAATAGACTACACTAGGACGATCCCCAACCTCCCCGGTACGCCCAGGTCGATTTTTAGCCCTCAACACGACCGGACCACGAGCCCACCCCCAAAACTGTGGGCTATAGCATTCCGATTTTGCCCACAACACGCCCGGCCCTCGGTTCTACCCCCGAAACCGTGGGCTATAGCACACCGATTTGGCCCTAAAATATCCTGTTTACGTCATTTTGCCCGTATGTCCACCTGAATGGCCACGAATAATTAAACGGACCACACTGGGATGATCCCCAACCTCCAGGGCAGGCCCCGATCAATTTTTTGCCCACAGCATGCCTGGACCCCGGCCCACCCCCAAAACCGTGAGCCATAGCACACCGATTTGGCCCAAAAATGCCCCGTTCGGGGCGTTTCACCCTTTTGTCCTCCTAAATGGCAACAAAAAATTAAACAAACCATACTGGGATGATCCCCAATCTCCCTGTCATGACTCTGTCAATTTTTTGCCCATAGTACACCCGAAACCCAGTCCCACCCCTAAAACCGTGGGCTATAGCGCACCGATTTGGCCCGAAAATGCCACGTTCGCGCCGGTTCGCCCGTTTGTACACCCAAATAGCCACAAAAAATTAAGTGGACCACACTAGGACGATCCCCAAAATCCCTGGCATGCCTCAGTCGATTTTTGGCCCACAACATGCCAGGACCCCGGTCCCACCCCCAAAATCGTGGGATATAGCTCACTGATTTGGTCTAAAAATTCTCCGTTCACACTGGGATGATCCGCAACCTTCCTGGCATGCCCCGATCAATTTTTGGCCCATAGCACATCCGTACCCCGGGCCCACCCCCGAAGCCATGGGCAATAACACACCGATTTAGATCGAAAATACCCGTTTCATGCTATTTCACTCGTTTGTCCCTTCAAATGGCCACAAAAAATTAAACGGACCACATTGGGATGATCTCTAACCTCACCGGCATGCCTCAGACGATTTTTGGATCACAACATGCCCGGACCCCGGGCCCACCACCGAAACCGTAGGCTATAACACACCGAATTGGACCGAAAATGCCCCATTCGCGCTGTTTCTCCCGTTTGTCCACCCAAATAGCCACGAAAAATTAAACAGACCACACTGGGATGATCCTAACCTCTTTGGCAAGACGCGGTCGATATTTGGCCCACAGTATGCCCGTACCTCAGGCCCACACCCAAAACTGTGGGCTATAGCTCACCAATTTAGCCCAAAAATGCCCCATTCGCATCGTTTCGCTCGTTTGTCCACCCATATGGCCATGAAAAATAAACGGAACACTCTGGGATAATAGCCAACCTTCCTAGAACGTCTCGGTCATTTTTTGGTCCACAACATTCCCAGACCCCGGGCCCACCCCCAAAATCGTGGGCTATAGCACATTGATTTGGCCCAAAAATGCCCCGTTCGCGCTGTTTTTCCCGTTTGTCCACCCAATTGGCCACAAAAAATTAAACGGACCTCACTGGAATGATCCCCAACCTCCCTGGCATGCCTCAGTTGATTTTTAGCTCACAGCATGCCCAGACCCCGGGCCCACCCCCAAAACTGTGGGCTATAGCACACCGATTTAGCCTGAAAATGCCATGTTCGCATCATTTCGCCCGTTTGTACACCCAAATGGCCATAAAAAATTAAATGGCTCACACTAGGATGATCCCCAAATTCTATGGCACGCCCTAGACAATTTTTGGCCAACAGCACGCCTGATTCCCGGTCCCAACCTCGAAACCGTTGGTTATACCACACCGATTTGGCCAAAAAATTCTCCATTCGCAATATTTTTCCTGTTTGTCCACCTATAAGGATCACTCTGGGACAATTCTCAAACAACTAGGCACGTCCCGATCAATTTTCGGCCCACAACACGCTCGGACTCTAGGACCACCCCCAAAATCGTGGGCTATAGCACTCCGATTTAGCCCGAAAATGCCCCATACGAGCCGTTTCGCTTGTTACCACATCTAAAAGGCCACAAAAAATTAAATATACCATATTGGGACGATCCCCAACCTCCCTGGTATGCCCCAATTGAATTTTGGCCCACAGCACGCTCGGACCCAAGGCTCACCCCGAATACCGTGGGCTATAGCACATCGATTTGGTCCAAAAATGCCCCGTTCCCGCCGTTTTTCCCATTTATCCACCAAAATGGCCACAAAAAATTAAACAGACCGCATTGGGACGATCCTCAACCTCTCCGACACGCCCCGATCGACTTTCGACACACAGTACGATCGCACTGCGAGTCCACCCCCAAAACTGTGGGCTATAGCACTCCGATTTAGCCCACAACATGCCCGGTTGATGGGTATAACCCCAGAACCGTGGGCTATAGCACACCAATTTGGCCCTAAAATATCCCGTTTACGTTGTTTCGCCCGTTTGTCCACCTGAATGGCCACGAAAAATTAAACGGACTATACTGGGATGATTACTTACCTCCCTGGCAGGTCCCGGACAATTTTTGGCCCACATCACGCCCGGACCCCAGGCCCACCGCTAAAACCATGGGCTATAGCACACCGATTTGGCCTAAAAATAACCCGTTCGCGTCGTTTCGCCCGTTTGTCCTCCCAAATGGCCACAAAAAATTAAACAAACCATACTGGGACGATCCCTAACCTTCCTGGCATGCCTCTGTCGATTTTAAGCCCATAGCACACCCGGACCTCGGGCCCACCCCAAAACCATGGGTTAAAGCCAACCTATTTGGCCCGAAAATGCCCCGTTCACCCCGCTTCGCTCGTTTATCCTCCCAAATGGCCACAAAAAATTAAACGGATCATACTAGGATGATCCCCAACCTCCCTGGCATACCCCGATCAATTTTCAGTTGACAGCACACCCGGACTCGGGGACACCCCCAAAACCGTGGGTTAAAGTGCACTGATTTGGCCTGAAAATGCCACGTTCGTGCCGTTTCGCCTGTTTGTACACCCAAATGGCCATAAAAAATTAAACGAACCACACTTGGATGATCCCCAAAATCCCTGGCATGCCCCAGTCGATTTTTGGCCCAAAGTACGCCTAGACCCCGGTTCCACCCCCAAAACCGTGGGATATAGCACACCAATCTATTTTGCCCGTTTATCCACCCAAATGGCCACAAAAAACTAAAATTAGCATACAAGGATGATCACTAACCTCCCTGGCACGCTAAAAAAGGTACCCCGGGCCTTTACCAAAAACCGTGGGCTATAGAACACCGATTTGTCTCGAAAATGCCCCGTTTGTGCTGTTTCGCCCGTTTGTCAACCCAAATGGCAACGAAAAATTAAATAGACCACACTGGGATGATCTCTAACCTCTCTGTCACACCCCGGTCGATTTTTGGCCAACAATACGCTCGGAGCCCGGGCTTACCTCTAAAACCGTGGGCTATAGCACACTGATTTAGCCCAAAAATGCCTCATATGGGCCGTTTTGCCCGTATGTCCTTCCAAATGGCAAAAAAATTAAACAAACCACACTGGGATGATCCCCAGCCTTTTCTGGCACTCCTCGATCAATTTTTGACCCATAGCACGCCCAAACTCCAGGCCCATCCCCGAAACTATGGGTTATAGCACACCGATTTGGCCCAAAAATGCCCCATTCGCGTCGTTGCGCCCATTTGTCAACTCACCTGGACACAAAAAATTAAACGAACCATGCTGGGATGATCCCCAACCTCCCAGGTACGCCCCGATTAATTTTTAGCTGACAACACACCTGGAACCGAGGCTCTCCCCCGAAACCTTGGGCTATAGTACATCGATTTGGCCCGAAAAAACCATGTTCGCATCGTTTCGCCTGTTTGTTCACCCAAATAACCATGACAAAATAAACGAACATTACTGGTACGATCCCCATCCTCCATGGCATGCGCCGATTGATTTTTTGCCCACAGTACGCCCGGATCCCGGGCCCACCCCTGAAACCTTGGGCTATAGCAAACCTATTTGGCCTAAAAAATCCCCGTTTGCCCCATTTCGCTCGTTTGTCCACCCAAATAGCGACGAAAAATTAAACGAACCACACTGGGATAATCCCAACCCCCCTGGCTCGCCCTGGTTGATTTTTAGCCCACAGCACGCCCGGACCCTGGGCCTACCCACAAAACCATGGGCTATAGAACTTCGATTTGGCCTAAAAATGCCCCATTCGCGTCGTTTCGCCCGTTTGTCAACTCAAATGGACACAAAAAATTAAATAAACCACACTGGGATGATACCTAACCTCCCTGGTACTCCCCAATCAATTTTTGGCCGATAACACGCTCGGACTCCAGGCCCTCCCCGAAAACCTTGGACTATAGCACACTAATTTGGCCCGAAAAAACCACGTTCGCATCGTTTTGCCCGTTTGTTAACCCAAATAGCCACAAAAAATTAAACGGACCACACTGGTATGATTCCTAACCTCCCTGGCATACCCCAGTTGATTTTTGGCCTACAGTATGCCCGGAATGAAACCATGGGCTATAGCCCGTCGATTTGGCCTAAAAATACCTCGTTTGTGCCATTTCGCCCGTTTGTCATCCCAAATGGCATCAAAAAATTAAATGGACCATACTGGGATAATCCCAGACGTCCCTGGCATATCTTTGTTGATTTTCGGTCCATAGCACGCCCGAACCCCGGGGCCACCTCCAAAACCATGGGCTAAAGCACACCGATTTGACCTGAAAAATTCCCTGTTCACGCCGTTTGGACCGTTTGTCAACCCAAGTAGCCATAAAGAAATAAATGGACCACACTAGGATGATCCACTACCTCCCAGGCATGCCTCGGTCAATTTTCAGCCGACAACACGCCCGAACCCGGGGCCACCCCCAAAATCGTGGGATATAGCACACAGATTTGGCCCAAAAATGCCCCGTTCGCGCCGTTTCTCCCGTTTGTACACCCAAATGGCCATAAAAATTAAACGAAACACATTGGGATGATCCCCAACCTCCTTGGCATGCCTCAGTCAATTTTGAGCCCATAGCACGCCCGGACCCCGGTCCCACAACCAAAATCGTGGGATATTGCTCACCGATTTGGCCCAAAAATGCCCCATTCACGCCGTTTCGCCAGTTTTCCAACCCAAAAGGCCATGAAAAATTAAATGGACCACATTGGGAAGAACCCCAACTTTGCTGGAATGCCTCAATCAATTTTGGGCCCACAACACACCCAGATCCCGGGTCCACCACTGAAATCGTAAGCTATAGCACACCGAATTGTCCCGAAAATGCCCAATTTGCACTATTTCACCCGTTTGTCCACCCAAATGGCCACAAAAAATTAAACGGACCATACTGGGATGATCCTCAATCTTCCTGGCACGCCTTGGTTAATTTTTGGCCCACAGCATGCCTGTACCCCCGGCCCACACTTAAAATCGTAGGTTATAGAACACCGATTTATCCTGAAAATGCCCCGTTCATGCCGTTTCGCCCATTTGTCCACCCAAATGGCCACAAAAAACTAAACGGACCACACTGGATGGTCCTCAATCCCTCTGGCATGCCTTGCTCAATTTTTGGCCCACAGCACGCCCGAACCCCAGGCCCACCCCCAAAATCGTGGGATATAGCAGACCGATTTGGTCGAAAAATACCTCGTTTGCGCTATTTCGCCCGATTGTCCACCCAAATAGCCATGAAAAATTAAACGAATAATACTGGGTGGATCCTCAGCCTCCCTGGCATGCCTTTCTCAATTTTGGACCCATAACACGCCCGGACCCAGGCACGAAAAATTAAACAGACCATACTGAGATGATCCCCAACCTCCCCGGTATGCCTTGATAAATTTTCGGCTGACAGAATACCCGAACCCCAGGCCCACCCCCAAAATCGTGGGTCATAGCGCACCGATTTGGCCCAAAAATTGCCTATTCGCGTAATTTCACCCGTTTGTCCATCTAAATGGCCACAAAAAATTAAACGGACAACACTGGTACGATCCCAAACCTTCCTGGCACACCCCGATTAATTTTTAGCCCATAGCATGCCCGGACCCTAGGCCCACCTCCGAAACTATCATCTATAGCACACCAATTTGGCCCAAGAATACCCCATTCGTGCCATTTTGCCCATTTGTCCCCACAAATAGTCACGAAAAATTAAACAGACCACACTAGGATGATATCCAACCTCCCTGGCATGTTTCAATCGCATTCTTTCGCCGGTTTGTCCACCCAAATGGCCACGAAAAATAAATGAACCATACTGGGATGATCTCCAACCTCCCTGGCACACCCCGGTAATTTTTTAGCCCACAACACGCTCGAACCTCGGTCCCACCCCCAAAAACGTGGGCTATAACACACTGATTTGGCCCAAAAATACCACGTTCGCGTTGTTTTGCTAGTTTGTCCACCCAAATGGCCACGAAAAATTAAACGAACCATACTGGGATGATCCCCAACCTCCCTGGCATGCCCCGATCATTTTTGGACCACAGCACGCTCGAACCCCAGGCCCACCCCCAAAAGCGTGGGCTATAACACACTGATTTCGCCCAAAAATGCCCCATTCGCGCCGTTTCGCCCTTTTGTCCCCCCAAATGGCATCAAAAAGTTAAATAGACCATACTGGGATGATCCCCAACCTCCCTGGCACACCTCTGTCGATTTTTGACCCATAGCATGCCCGGACCCAGGCCCACCCCCAAAACCGTGGGCTAAAGCAAACCGATTTGCTCTGAAAATGCCTCGTTCGCGCAGTTTCGCCCGTTTGTCCTCCCAAATGTCAACAAAAAATAAACGGACCACACTGGGATGATCACAAACCTCCCTGGTACGCCCCGGTCAATTTTCATCCCACAGCATGCCCGGACCCGGGGTCACCCCCAAAACCGTGGGCTATAGCGCACCGATTTGCCCTAAAAATGCCCCATTTGCATTGTTTCGCCCGTTTGTATACCCAAATGGCCACAAAAAATTAAACGGACTATACTGGGATGATACCCAACCTCCCTGGCATACCCCAGTCGATTTTTAGCCCACAACACGCTCGGACCTCGGGCCCACCTCCAAAATCGTAGGATATAACACACCGATTTAGCCAAAAAATGCCCAGTTCTAACCGTTTCACCCGTTTGCCCACCAAAAGGCCACAAAAAAGTAAACGAACCACACCGGGACAATCCCCAACCTCGCTGTCACGCCTCAGTTGATTTTTGGCCTACAACATGCCCGGACCCTGGGCCCACCACCGAAACCGTAGGCTATAGCACACTGATTTGGCTCAAAAATACCCCATTAATGCCGTTTATCCCGTTTCTCTACTCAAATGGCCACAAATAAATAAACTAATCATACTAGAATGATCCCTAACCTCTTTGACATGCCCCAGTCAATTTTCGACCGACAGAATGCCCGAACCCTGGGCCCACCCCTAAAACCGTGGGCTATAGCACACCGATTTGGCCTGAAAACACCCCTTTGCTCCGTTTCACCTGTTTGTCCACCCAAACGGCCACAAAAAATTAAAAGGACCATACTAAGATGATCCCCAACCTCCCTGGCATGCCCCAATAGATTTTCGGCCAACAGCACGACCGTACCCCGGGCCCACCCCTAAAGCCATGGGCTATAGCACACCGATTTGGCCCAAAAATTCCCCATTCACACCGTTTCTCCCATTTATCCACTCAAATGGACATGAAAAATTAAACGGACCATACTAGAATGATCCCCAACCTCTTTGGCATGCCCCAATAAATATTCGGCCAACAGAACGCGCGAACCCCGAGCCCACCCCCAAAACCATTGGCTATAGCACATCGATTTGGCCTGAAAACACCCCGTTCGTGCCGTTTCGCTCGTTTGTCCACCCAAATGGCCACGAAAAGATAAAGGGACTACAGCATGCCCGAACCCCAGGCCCACCCCCGAAACCATGGGCTATAGTACACTGATTTACCTCGAAAATGCCTCGTTGGCGCCGTTTCTCTCGTTTGTCAACCCAATTGGTCACGAAAAATTAAACGAACCACACTGGGATGATTCCCAACCTCCTGGGCATGCCCTGGTCAATTTTTGGCCCACAACACGCCAGGACACCGGACCCACCCCCAAAATCGTGGGATATAACACACCGATTTGGCCTGAAAATTCTCCGTTCGCTCTATTTCGCCTGTTTGTCCACCCAATGGCCGCAAAAAATTAAACGTAGCATACTGAGATGATCCTCAACCTTCCTGGCACACTAAAAAATGTACCCTGGGATCAAACCCTAAACCGAGGGCTTTGGCACACCAATTTGTCCCGTAAATACCCCATTTTCACCATTTTGCATGTTTGTCCATCCAAATGGCCACGAAAAATTAAACTAACCATACTGGGACGATCCCCAACCTCCCTGGTATGCCCCGATCGATTTTTGGCCCACAACAAGCTTGAATCCCTGGCCCACCCAAAAAACGTAGGCTATAGCACACCGATTTAGCTTAAAATGCCTCATTTGCACCGTTTCACCTGTTTGTCCCCCCAAATAGACACAAAAAATAAAACGGACCACACTGGGATGATCCCCAACCTCCCTGGCACTCTCCGATCGATTTTCGGCCCACAGCACACCTGAACCCTAGGCCCACCCCCAAAATTGTGGGCTATAGCATACCAATTTGGCCCAAAAATGCTCTATTCGCTTTGTTGCGCCCATTTGACAACACAAATGGACACAAAAAATTAAACGAACCACACTAAAAAGATCCCCAACCTCCTTGGTATACCCCAGTCTATTTTCGGCTGGCAGCATGCCCGGACCCCAGGTCCTCCCCCAAAACCTTGGGCTATAGCACACCGATTTAGCCCGAAAAAACCACGTTCGCGTCGTTTCGGCCGTTTGTTCACCTAAATAGCCACAAAACATTAAACAGATCATACTGGAACAATCCCCAACCCCCCTCGTATACCCCGGTTGATTATTGGCCCACAACATGCCCGAACCCCGAGCTCACCCACGAAACCGTGGTCTATACCACACCGATTTAGTCCGAAAATTCCCCGTTCCCGCCGTTTTGCCCGTTTTTCCACCCAAATGGCCACGAAAAATTAAACAGACCGCACTGGGACGATCCCCAACCTCCCCGGCATGTCCCAATCGATTTTTAGCCCACAGCATGATCGGGCCTCGGGCCGACCCCCAAAACCATGGGCTATAAAACTCTGATTTGGACCACAGCATGCTTAGTCATCGAGCCTACCCCCAAAACCGTGGGCTATTGCACACCAATTTGGCCCTAAAATATCCCGTTTACGCTGTTTTGCCCGTTTGTCCTCCCAAATGGCCATAAAAATTAAACGAACCATACTGGGATGATCCATAACCTCCCTGGCATGCCTCTATTAATTTTTGGACCACATCATACTCGAACCCCGAGCCCACCCCCAAAACCGTGGGCCAAAGCACACCGATTTGGTCCGAAAATGCCCCGTTTGCCCCGTTTTGCCAGTTTGTCCTCCCAAATGGCCACAAAAAATTAAACGGACCACACTGGGATGATCCCCAACCTCCCTGTCATGCACCGGCCAATTTTCAGCTGACAGCACGCCCGGACCTGGGCATACCCCCAAAACCATGGGCTATAACGCACCGATTTGGCCCGAAAGTGCCACGTTCGCGCCGTTTTGCTCGTTTGTAAACCCAAATGGCCACAAAAAATTAAACGAACAACACTAGGACGATCCCCAAATTCCCTGGTATTCCCCAGTCGATTTTTGGCCCACAACACACCTGGACCCCGGTCCCACCCCCGAAACCATGGGATATAACACACCGATTTGGCCTGAAAATTCTCCATTCACGCTATTTCGCCCGTTTGTCCACCCAATGGCCACGAAAACTAAACATAGCATACTGGGATGATCCCCAACCTACCTGGCATGCTAAAAAATGTACCCTAGGCCCACATCCAAAACCGTGGGCTATGGCACATCGATTTGTCCCGTAAATTCTCCAATTGCATCGTTTTGCACGTTTGTCCAGCTAAATGGCCACGAAAAATTAAACGGACCACAATGGGATGATCCCCAACCTCCCTGGCACACCTCGATCGATTTTTGGCCCACAACACGCTCGAAGCCAGGGCCCACCCCCAAAACCGTGGGCTATAGCACACCAATTAAGCCTAAAAATGCCTCATTTGCACCGTTTCGCCAGTTTGTCCACCCAAATGGCCACAAAAAATTAAACGGACCATACTGGGATGATCCCCAACCTCCCTGGCACTCTCTGATCAATTTTCAGCCCCAACACAACAGAATCCCAGGCCCACCCCCAAAACTGTGGGCTATAGCACACCGATTTGGCCCAAAAATGCTTTATTCGCGCCGTTGCTCCCGTTTGTCTACTCAAATTGACACAAAAAATTAAACGAATCACACTGGGTAGATCCCCAGCCTCCCTGGTATGCCTCGGTCTATTTTCGGCTGACAGCACTCTCGAACCCCAGGCCCTCCCCCGAAACCTTGGGCTACAGCACACCAATTTATCCCGAAAAAACCACGTTCGCGTTGTTTCGCCCGTTTGTACACCCAAATGGCCATAAAAAATTAAACGTACAACACTGGTATGATCCCCAATCTCCATGGAACGCCCCGGTTGATTATTGGCTCATAGTACGCCCGGACCTCGAGCCCACCCCTGAAACCATGGGCTATAGGACACCGATTTGTCCTAAAAATAGCCCATTTGCACGTTTCGCCCGTTTGTCCACCCAAATAGCATCAAAAAATTAAACGGACCATACTGGGATGATCCCCAACGTCCCTGGCATGCCTCTGTCAATTTTTGGCCCATAACATGCCCGTACCCCGGGCCCACCTCCGAAACCATGGGCTAAAAGCACGCTAATTTGGCCCGAAAATGCCCCGTTCGCGCCGTTTTGCCCGTTTGTCCACCCAAATGTCCACAAAAAATAAATGGACCACACTGGGACGATCCGCAACCTCCCAAGCATGCCTCATTTAATTTTCAGCCCACAGCATGCCCGAACCCGGGGCCACCCCCGAAACCGTGGGCTATAGCGCACCGATTTGGCCCAAAAATACCCTGTTCGTGTCGTTTTTCCCGTTTGTACACCCAAATGGCCACAAAAAATTAAACGGACCACACTGGGACGATCCCCAACCTCCCTGGCATGCCCCAGTCAATTTTTGGCCCGTAGAATGCTGAACCTTGGGCCCACCCCCAAAACCGTGTCATATTACACACTGATTTGGCCCAAAAATTCTAGGTTCGCATCGTTTTGCCCATTTTCCAACCTAAAAGAACACAAATAATTAAATGGACCATACTGGGTCAATCCCCAACCTTGCTGGAATGGCTCAGTCAATTTTTGGCCCGCAACACACCTGGACCCCGGGCCCACCACCGAAATCGTAGGCTATAGCACATCAAATTATCCAGAAAATGCTCCATTTGTGCTGTTTCACCCATTTGTCCACCCAAATGGCCACGAAAAATTAAACGGAACACACTGGGATGATCTCCAACCTCCTTGGCACGCCCCGGTTAATTTTTGGCCCACAGCATGCCTGTATCCCAGGCCCACACCTAAAACCGTGTGCTATAGATCACCGATTTGTCCCCAAAATTCCTTGTTCACGCCGTTTCGCCCGTTTGTCCACCCAAATGGCCATAAAAAATTAAATGGACCACACTAAGACGATCCTCAACCCCTTCGGCACGCCGCACTCAATTTTTGGATCACAGTACGCCCGGACCACTGGCCCACCCCCAAAATCGTGGGATATAGCACACCGATTTGACTCAAAAATGCATCGTTTGCGCTGTTTCTACCGTTTGTCCACCCAAATGGCCAAAAAAAATTAAATGGACCATACTGGGATGACCCTCAAACTTCCTTGTATGCCTTTCTCAATTTTTGGCCCATAACATGCCTGAACCCCATGCCCACCCCAAAAATTATGGGCTAAAGCACACCGATATCGCCCGTTTTAACACCCAAATAGCCACAAAAAGTTAAATGGACTACACTGGGATGATCCCCAACCTCCCTGCCACTCCCCGGTCGATTTTTTGCCCACAGCACAACTAGACACTAGGCCCACCCCAGAAACCATGGGTTATAGCACACCAATTAGGCTCGAAAACACTTCATTCACGCCGTTTTATCCATTTGTCCACACAAGTGGCCACAAAAAATTAAAAGGATCACATTGGGACAATGCCCCAACCTCTCTGGTACGCCCTAGTCAATTTTTGGCGAACAACACGCCTGAACCCCGGGCCCACCCCCAAAACCGTGGGCTATAGCACATTGATTTGGCCCGACAACACCCCGTTCACGCCGTTTCGCCTGTTTGTCCATCCAAATGGCCACAAAAAATTAAACGGACCACACTGGTACGATCTCTAACCTTCATAGCACACCCCGGTTTATTTTTGGCCCACAGCACGCCTGGACCCCGGGCCCATCCCCGAAACTATGGGCTATAGCATATCGATTTGGCTCGAAAATGCCCTGTTCGCGTTGTTTTGCCTGTTTGTCACCCAAATAGCCACGAAAAATTAAACGGACCACACTAGGATGATCTTCAACCTCCGTGGCACGCTTCGATCGATTTGTGGCTCATAGCACGCCCGGACAGGCCTACCCCTAAACCGTGGGCTATAGCACACCGATTTGGCAAAAAAATGCCCCATTCGCGTCATTTCACTCGTTTATCCACCCAAATGGTCACGCAAAATTAAACGAACCACACTGGGACGATTGCCAACCTCCCTGGCACTGCCCATCATTTTTTGGACCACAACACGCCTGAAACCTATACCCACCCCCAAAACCATGGGCTATAGCACACCAATTTGGCTCAAAAATACCCCGTTCGCGCCGTTTTGTCCGTTTGTCCGCCCAAATGGCCATAAAATATGAAACGGACCACATTGGGATGATCTCAAACCTCCCTAGCATGCCCCATTAATTTTCGACCCACAACATTCCTGGACCACAGGCCCACCCCCAAAACTGTGGTCTATTGCACACTGATTTGCCCCGAAAAATGCCCCATTCTCACCGTTTCGTCCATTTGTCCACCCAAATGGCTATAAAAAAATTCAACAGACCATACTGGGTTGATTTCCAACATCCCTGACATGCCCCGATTGATTTTTGACCCACAACACGTCTGGACCCCGACTCCACCCCCAAAACCGTAGGCTATAGCACATCGATTTGACCATAAAATACCCCATTCGTGTTGTTTTGCCCGTTTGTCCAACTAAAGGGCCACAAAAAATTAAAAAGACCATACTGGGATGATCCCCAACCTCCCTGGAATGCCCCGGTCGATTTTTGGCCCACAACATGCCCGGACCCCGAGTCCATCCTCAAAATCATAGGCTATAACACACAAATTTGACCCGAAAATGTCCCATTCGCATCATTTCACCTGTTTTCCCACCCAAATGGTTACAAAAAATTTAACGAACCACATTGGGATAATCCCAAACCTCACTGACACGCCTCAATCGATTTTTGGCCCACAACATGCCCGAATCCCAGGCGCACCACCGAAACAGTAGGCTATAACACACCAAATTGGATAAAAAATGCCCCATTTGCGCTGTTTGACCCGTTCTTCCACCCAAATGGCCATGAAACTTTAAACGAGCCATACTGGGATGATCCCCAACCTCCCTGGCATGCCTCGATCGATTTTCAGCCCACAACACGCCCGTACCCCGGGCCCACCCCCAAAACCGTAGTCTAAAGCACACCGATTTGGCCCGAAAATTCCTCGTTTGCTCTATTTTCCCCGATTGTAAACCCAAATAGCCACAAAAAATTAAATGGACGACACTGAGATGATCCCCAACCTTCCTGACACTCCCTGGTAAATTTTCGTCCCATAGTACGCCCGGACCCCAGGCCCACCTCAGAAATCGTGGGTTATAGCACATCAATTAGGCTAAAAAACCCTCCATTCACGTCGTTTTGCCTATTTGTCCACACAAATGGCCACAAAAAATTAAACGGATCACACCGGGATAATTCCAAACCTCCCTGACACACCATGGTCAATTTTTGGCCGACAGCACGCCCGATCCCCGGGCCCACCCCCGAAATCGTGGTCTATAGAACATCGATTTGGCCTGAAAATACCTCGTTCGCGTCGATTCGCCTGTTTGTCCATCCAAATGGCCACAAAAAATTAAACGGACCTTACTGGTATGATCCCCAACCTTCCTGGCATGACCCGATGGATTTTTAACCCATACCATGCCTGGACCCCGGGCCCATCACCGAAACTATGGGCTATAGCACATCGATTTATCCCGAAAATGCCCAGTTCGCGCCGTTTTGCCCGTTTGTCTACCCAAATAGCCACAAAAAATTAAACGGACCCAACTAGGACGATCTCCAACCTCCCTGACATGCTCTGGTTGATTTATGTCTCACAGCATGACCAAAATTCAAGCCTACTCCCGAAACCATGGGATATAGCACACCGATTTGACAATAAAATGCCCCATTTGCGTCATTTCACCCGTTTGTCGACCCAAATGGCCACAAAAAAATAAACGAACCACACTGGGACGATCGTCAACCTCCCTGGAACTCCCCGGTCATTTTTTGGCCCATAACACGCCTGCAACCCGTACCCACCCCCCAAACCATGGGCTATAGCACACCAATTTTTCTCGAAAATGCCCCGTTCGCGCCGTTTTGTCCGTTTGTCCACCCAAATGGCCATAAAAAATTAAACGGACCATATTGGGATGATCCTAAACCTCCCTGGCATGCGTCGGTTGATTTTCGACCGACAGTATGCCTAGACCCCGGACCCACCCCCAAAACTGTGGGCTATAGCACACTGATTTGTCCCAAAAATGCCTTATTCTTGCTGTTTCGTCCATTTGTCCACCCAAATGGCTACGAAAAATTAAACAGACCACACTGAGATGATCCCCAACCTCCCTGGCACGCCTCGATTGATTTTTGATCCACAGCACGTACGGACCCCGATCCCACCCCCAAAACCATGGGCTATAGCATACCGATTTGGCCATAAAATACCCCATTCACGCTGTTTTATCCGTTTGTCCACCTAATTGGCCACAAAAAATAAAAAGGACCACACTGGGAAGATCCCCAACCTCACTGGAATGTCCCAGTCGATTTTTGGCCGACAACTTGCCTGGACCCAAGCCCACCCCCAAAATCGTAGGATATAGCACACCGATTTGTCCCGAAACTGCCCCATTTGCGCCGTTTCGCCAGTTTGTCCACCTAAATGGCCACAAAAAATTAAACGTACCACACTGGGATGATACAAAACCTCTATGCCATGCCCCGATCGATTTTTGGCCAACACGACGCTTGAAATCTGGGCCTCCCCCCAAAATTGTGGGCTATAGCACACCAATTTAGCCCAAAAATTCCTTGTTTACGCCGTTTTGCTCGTTTGTCCATCCAAATGGCCAAAAAAAATTAAACGAACCACAATGGGATGATCCCCAACCTCCCTGGCACTCCCTGATTGATTTTTGGCCCACAGTACGCCCGGACCCCAGGCCCACCCCTAAAACCATGGGCTATAGCACACCGATTTTGCCCAAAAATGCCCTGTTTTCGCCGTTTCGCTTGTTTGTCCACCCAAATAGCCATGAAAAATTAAATGGACCATAATGGGATGATCTCCAACTCCCCTGGCATGCCCCGGTAGATTTTCGGCCCACAGCATGACCAGATCCCGGGCCTACCCCCAAAACCGTAGGCTATAGCACACCGATTTAGCCCAAAAATGCCCCATGCGCGTTGCTTCTCCCGTTTTTCCACCCAAATGGATACGAAAAAATAAATGGACCACACTGGGATGATTGAAAACCTCCCTGGCATGCCTCGATCATTTTTAGACCCATAACACTCCCGGACCCCGGGCTCACCCGCAAAACCGTAAGTTATAGCACATCGATTTGGCCCAAAAATGCCCTGTTCGCGCCGGTTTGCCCGCTTGTCCACCCAAATGGCTATGAAAAAATGGACCATACTGGGATGATCCCCAACCTCCCTGGCATGGTTCGGTCGATTTTTAACCCACATCACGCCTGGAACCTAGGCCCACCCCCAAAACTGTGGGCTATAGCACATCTATTTAGCCCAAAAATGCCCCGTTCGCGCTGTTTCTCCCATTTGTCCACCCAATTGGCCACGAAAAATCAAACGGACAACACTGGGATGATCCCCAACCTCCTTGACATGCCTCAGCCAATTTTTGGCCCACAACACGCCCTAACACCGGGCTCACCCCAATAATTATGGGCTATAGTATACCGATTTGGCCCGAAAATGCCCCGTTTGTGCCGTTTCTCCCGTTTGTTCACCCAAATAGCCACAAAAAATTAAACGAACCACACTTGGATGATCCCCAACCTCCCTTGCATGCCTCGATTGATTTTCGGCCCACAGCACGCCCGGACCCCTGGCCCACCCCCAAAATCGTAGGCTGTAGCACACCGATTTGGCCCAAAAATGCCCTGTTCGCGCCGTTTTGCCCTTTTGTCCACCCAAATAGCCATAAAAATTAAACGGACCAGACTGGGATGATCCCCGACCTCCCTGGCACATCCCGGTCAATTTTCAGCTGACAGCAAGCCCGAAACCGTGGACACCACCAAAACCGTGGGTTATAGAGCATCAATTTGGCTAAAAAATGCCACGTTCGTGCCGTTTCGCACGTTTGTACACCCAATATAGCCACGAAAAATTAAACGGACCACACTAGGATGATCCCCAAAATCCTTGGCACACCCCAGTCTATTTTTGGCCCACAGCACGCCTGGTACGCAGGCCCACACCCAAAACCATGGGCTATAGCACACCAATTTTTCTCGAAAATGCCCCGTTTGCATCGTTTCACCCGTTTGTCCACCCAAATGGCCCCAAAAAATTATATGGACCATACTGGGATGATCCCCAAACTCCCTAGCTCGTCCCGATCAATTTTTGGCCCACAGAACGCTCGGAGCCTGGGCCCACCCCCAAAATCGTGGGCTATAGCACACCGATATAGCTCAAAAATACATCGTTTGCACTGTTTCGCCCGTTTGTCCACCTAAATGGCCACAAAAAATTAAACGGATCACTCTAGGATGATTCTCAAACTCCTTGGCACGTCCCGGCCAATTTTCATCCGACAGCACTCTCGGACTCTAGGACCACCCCTAAAACCGTGGGCTATAGCACTCCGATTTGGCCGGAAAATGCCCCGTTCGCGACGTTTCGTCTATTTGTTCACCCAAAAGGCCACGAACAATTAAACGGACCATATTGGGATGATCCCCAACCTCTCTGGCATACCTCAATCAATTTTTGGACCACAACATGCTTGGACCCCGAGCCCACCCCCAAAACCGTAGGCTATAGCACGCTGATTTGGCCCAAAAATGCCCCATTCATGCTGTTTCACCCGTTTGTACACCCAAATGGCCAAAAAAATTAAACGTAGCATATTAGGATGATCCCCAACCTCCCTGGCACACTATAAAATATACCCCAGGCCCACATAAAAAACTGTGGGCTATAGCACACAAATTTGTCACGAAAATGCCACGTTTTCATCGTTTCGCCCGTTTGTCCACCCAAATCTCCACAAAAAATTAAACGGACCGCACTGGGACAATCCCCAACCTCCCTGGCATGTCCCAATTGATTTTTGGCCCACAACACGCTCAGAGCCCAGGTGCACCCCCAAAACCATGGGTTATAACACACCGATTTAGCCTGAAAATGCCTCGTTTGTGCCGTTTGGCCACCCAAATGGCCAGAAAAAAATAAACGGACCACACTGGGATGATCCCCAACCTACCTGTCACTCCTCGATAGATTTTTGGCCCAAAGCACGCCCGAACCCCAGGCCCACCCCCGAAACTGTGGGCTATAGCACACCAATTTGGCCTAAAAATACCCCATTCACGCCGTTGCACCCGTTTGTCAACTCAAATGGATACGAAAAATTAAAATAACCACACTGGGACGATCCCCAAACTCACTGGTAAGCCCTGATAAATTTTCGACCGACAGCACGCCGGGACCCCAGGCCCTCCCTCGAAACCTTGGGCTATAGAACACCGATTTGGCCCGAAAAAACCACGGTTGTGTCGTTTCATTCGTTTGTTCACCTAAATAGCAACAAAAAATTAAACAGACCATATTGGTACGATCCCCAAACTCTCTGGCACGCCTCGGTTGATTTTTGGACCACAGTACGCCCGGACCCCGGGCCCACCCCTAAAACCATGGGCTATAGCACATCGATTTGGCCCAAAAAAATCCTCGTTCGCACCGTTTCGCTCGTTTCTCCAGCCAAATAGCAATAAAAAATTAAACGGACCATACTAGGATGATCCCCAACCCCCCTGGCACACCCCAGTCGATTCTTGGCCCACAGCACGCCCGAACCCCGGGCCTTCCCCCAAAACGTGGGATATAGCACACCGATTTGGCCTAAAAATGCCACATTCACGTTGTTTCGCCCGTTTGTCCACCCAAATGGCCATGAAAAAACAAATGGACCACACTGGGACGATCGCTAACCTCCCTGGCATGGCCTGATTATTTTTCGACCTACAACACTCCCGGACCCCGGGCTCACCCCCAAAATGGTGGGCTATAGCACACCGATTTGGCTCGAAAATGCCCTGTTCATGACGTTTTGCCCGTTTGTCCACCCAAATGGCCACAAAAAATTAAATGGACCACACTGAGATGATCCTTAACCCCCCTACCATGCCTCGGTCGATTTTTGGCCCACAGTACGCCTGGATCCTAGGTCCACCCCCAAAACCGTGGGCTATAGCACATCGATTTGGCCCGAAAATGCCCCGTTTGCGCCGTCTCTCCTATTTGTCAACCCAATTGGCCACAAAACATTAAACGGACAATACTGGGATGATCCCAACCTCCCTAGCATGCCTCGGTTGATTTTCGGCCAATAACACGCCCAAACACCGGGCCCACCACTAAAATTATGGGCTATAGCATATCGATTTGGCCCGAAAATGCCCCGTTATTGCCATTTCTCCCGTTTGTCCATCGAAATGGCCACAAAAATTAAAACAACCACACTGGGATGATCCCCAACCTCCCTTGCAGGCCTCAGTCGATTTTCGGCCCATAGCACACCCGAACCCCTGGCCCACCCCCAAAATTGTAGGTTGTAGCTCACCGATTTGGCCCAAAAATGCCCCGTTCGCACCGTTTCGCCCGTTTGTCCACCCAAAAGGCCACAAAAAACTAAACGAACTACACTAAAATGATCCCTAACCTCCCTGGCATGCCCTGGTCAGTTTTCAGCTGACAGCACGCCCGGACCTGGGGACACCCCCAAAATCGTGGGCTATAACACACCGATTTAGCCTAAAAATGCCACATTCACGCCGTTTCGCCCATTTGTACCCCCCAAATGGCCACAAAAAATTAAACGGACCACACTAGGATGATCCCTAATATCCCTGGCATGCCCATATTGATTTTTTGCCCACAGCACGCCTGGACCCCGGTCTCGCCCCCAAACCCGTGGGATATAGCACACCGATTTAGGCTAAAAGTTCTTTGTTCGCGCCATTTCGCCTGTTTGTCCACCTAAATGGCCACAAAAAATTAAACGGATCACTCTGGGATGATTCTCAAACTCCTAAGCATGCCCCGGTTAAAATTTGGGCCACAGCACGATTGAACTGTAGGACCACCTCCAAAACCGTAGGCTATAGCACTCCGATTTGGCCCAAAAATGCCCCGTTTGCGCTGTTTCACCCAATTCCCAACCCAAAAGGCCACGAAAAATTAAACGGACCACAATCAAATGATTTCCAACCTTGATGGCATGCCACAGTTAATTTTTGGACCGCAACACACCTGGACCTCGGGCCCACTCCCGAAACCGTAGGTATAGCACACCGGTTTGGCCCAAAAATGCCCAATTCATGCTGTTTCACCCGTTTGTCCACCCAAATAGCCACAAAAAATTAAACGTAGCATACTGGGATGACCTACAACCTCCCTAGCACGCTAAAAAATGTACCCCATGCCCACACCCAAAACCGTAGACTATAGCACACCGATTTGTCCCGAAAATATCCCATTTGCGCCGTTTCGCCCGTTTGTCCACCCAAATGGCCACAAAAAATTAAACAGACCACACTGGGATGATCCTCAACCTCTCTGGAATGCCTCGGTTGATTTTTCCCCCATAGAACGCTCGGATGCCAGGCCCACCCCTAAAACCGTGGGTTATAGCACACCGATTTAGCCCAAAAATTCCTCATTTATGCCGTTTCGCCTGTTTGTCCACCCAAATGGCCAATAAAATTAAAAGGACCACACTAGGATGATCCCCAACCTCCCTGGCATGCCCCGCTTGATTTTTGGCCCACAGTACGCCCGGAACCCAGGCCCACCCCTGAAACCATAGGGCATAGCACACCGATTTGGCCCAAAATGCCCCGTTCGCGCCGTTTCGCTCGTTTATGCACCCAAATAGCCACAAAAAATTAAACAGACAGCACTGGGATGATCCCCAACCCCCTGGCATGCCCCGATCGATTTTTGGCCCACAGCATACCCAAATCCCGGGCCTACACCCAAAACCATGGGCTATTGCACACCGATTTGGCCTAAAAATGCCCCATGCGCGTTGTTTCTCCCGTTTGTCCACCCAAATGGACACGAAAAAAATAAATAGACCACACTGGGAAGATCGCCAACCTCATTGGCATGCCTCGATCATTTTTCGACCCACAACACTCCCGGACCCCGGGCTCACCTACAAAGCCGTAAGCTATAACACATTGATTTGGCCCAAAAATGGCCGTTTTGCTCGTTTGTCCACCCAAATGGCCATGAAAAATTAAATGGACCATACTGGGATGATCCCCAACCTCCCTGGTATGCCTCGGTTGATTTTTGGCCCACAGAACGCTCGGAACCTAGGCCCACCCCCAAAACCGTTGGCTATAGTACATCGATTTTGCCCAAAAATGCCCCATTCGTGCTATTTCTCCCGTTTGTCCACCCAATTGACCACGAAAAATCAAACGGACAACACTGGGATGATCCCCAACCTCACTGGCATGCCTCGATCAATTTTTGGCCCACAACACGCCCATACACCGGGCCCACCCCCGTAATTGTGGGTTATAGCATACTGATTTGGCCCGGAAAAGCCCCATTTGTGTCGTTTCTCCTGTTTGTTCACCCAAATGGCCACGAAAAATTAAACGAACCATACTGGGATGATCCCCAACATCCATTGCATGCCTCGATCGATTTTTGGCCCACAGCATGCCCGGACCCCTGGCCCACCCCCAAAATCGTGGGCTGTAGCTCATCGATTTGGCCCGAAAATGCCATGTTCGCGCCGTTTTGCCCTTTTGTCCACCCAAATGGCCACGAAAATTAAACGGACCACACTGGGATGATCCCCAACCTCCCTAGCACGTTACGGTTAATTTTTAGCTGACAACACGCCCGAACCCGGAGACACCCCCAAAAACGTGGGCTATAGAGCACCGATTTGGCCCGAAAATGCCATGTTCGCGCCGTTTCGCACATTTGTACACCCAAATAGCCACGAAAAATTAAACGGACCACACTAGGATGGTCCCCAAAATCCTTGGCATGCCCCTGTCTAGTTTTGGCCCACTGCACGCCTGGATCGCGGGCTCACACCCAAAACCGTAGTCTATAGCACACCGATTTGTCCCGAAAATGCCCTGTTTGCGCCGTTTCGCCTGTTTGTCCACCCAAATGGCCATGAAAAATTAAAAGGACCACAATGGGACGATCCTCAATCTCCCTGGCTCTCCCCAGTCAATTTTTGACCCACAGTACGCTCGGAGCCCGGGCCCACCCCTAAAACCGTGGCCTATAGCACACTGATTTAGCTCAAAAATGCCTCGTTTGCACTGTTTTGTCGGTTTGTCCACCCAAATGGCAACGAAAAATTAAACGGACCACACTGGGATGATCCCCAACCTCCCTAGCACTCCCCGATCGATTTTTGGCCCACAGTATGCCTGAACCCCAGGCCCAACCCCGAACTGTGGGATATAGCACACCGATTTGACCCAAAAATGCCCCTTTTGGGCCGTTTCGCCCATTTTCCCTCCCAAATGGCCACCAAAAATTAAACGGACCACACTGGGATTATCCCCAACCTCCCTGGCATACCTCGGTCGATTTTCGGCTTACAACCCGCCCAAACACTGGCCCACCCCCGAAATTGTCGGCTATAGCATACCGATTTGGCCAGAAAATGCTCCGTTTGTGCCTTTTCACTCGTTTGTCCACCAAAATGGCCACGAAAAATTAAACGAACCACAATGGGATGATCCCAAACTTCCCTTGCATGCCTCGGTTAATTTTTGGCATACCGCATGCCTGTACCCATGGCCCACCCCCAGAATCGTGGGCTGTACCACACCGATTTGGTTCGAAAATGCCCCGTTCGCGCCGTTTCGCCCGTTTGTCCACCCAAATATCCACAAAAAATTAAACGGACCACACTGGGATGATCCCCAAATCCTTGGCATGCCGCAGTCGATTTTTGGCTCACAGCACGCCCAGACCCCAGGCCCACGCCAAAAACTGTGGGCTATAGCACACCAATTTGGCCCAAAAATGCCTCATTTGTGCTGTTTCGCCCATTTATCCACCTAAATGGCTATGAAAAATTAAACGAACCATACTGGGACGATCCCCAACCTCCCTTCCATACCTCAGTCAATTTTCAGCCTACAATACGCCCAAACCCAGGGCCCACCCCCAAAACCATGGGATATAGCATACCGATTTGGACCATAGATGCCCTATTCACGCCGTTTCGACTGTTTGTCCATCTAAGTGGCCACAAAAAATTAAACATACCACACTGGGACGATCCCCAACCTCCCTAGCATACCCCGGTTGATTTTCAGCCCTCAGCACGCCCACCCTCAAAATCGTGGGTTACAACACACCAATTTGGCCTAAAAATTCCTCATTCGTGCTGTTTATCCACTTTGTCCACCCAAATGGCCACAAAAAATTAAACAGACCACATTTGGATGATCCCCAGCATCCCTGCTATGCCCCAGTTGATTTTTAGCCGACAGCACTCCCGTACCTCAGCCCACTCCTCAAATCGTTGGTTGTAGCTCACCAATTTGGCACAAAAATGCCTTATTCGCGCCTTTTGCCCTTTTGTCCACCCACATGGCCAGGAAAAATAAAACGGACCACACTGGGATGATCCCCAACCTCCCTGTCATACCCCGATTGATTTTTGGCCCACAGCACTCCCGGACCCCAATCTCACCCCCAAAATCGTGGGCTATAACTCACCAATTTAGCCTAAATATACACCGTTCGTGCCGTTTCGCCCGTTTGTCCTTCCAATTAGCCACGAAAAAGTAAACGGACCACACTGGGATGGTTCCCAAAATACCTGGCATACCCCGGTCAATTTTCAACCCACAGAATGCCCGTACCCCGGGCTCACCCACGAAACCGTGGGCTATAGCACACCGATTTGATCCGAAAATGACCCGTTCAAACCGTTTTGCCCGTTTGTCTACCCAAATGGCCATGAAAAATTAAACGGACAGAACTGGGATGATCCTTAACCTACCTAGCATACCCCGGACAATTTTTGACCCACAGCACGGTTGGACCCCGGGCCCACCCCCAAAACCATGGGCTATAGCACACCAATTTGGCCCAAAAATGCCCCATTTATGCCGTTTCACCTGTTTGTCCACCCAAATGGCCACAAAAAATTAAACGGACCACACTAAAAAGATCCCAACCTCCCTGAAATGCCTCGGTTGATTTTTACCCCATAGTACGCACGGATCCCGGGCCCACTCCAAAACCGTGGGTTATAGCACATCGATTTAGCCCAAAAGTTCCTCGTTTACGCCGTTTCGCCCGTTTGTCCACCCAAATGGCCACAAAAAATTAAAAGGACCATACTAGGATGATCCTTAACCTCCCTGGCATGCCTCACTTGATTTTTGGCCCACAGTACGCCCGGACCCTAGGCCCACCCCTGAAACCATGGGGTATAGCACACCGATTTGGCCCGAAAATGCTCCGTTCGCGCCGTTTCGCTCGTTTATCGACCCAAATAGCCACAAAAAATTAAACAGGCTCCACTGGGATGATCCCAACCCCCCTAGCATACCCCGATCGATTTTTGGCCCACAACATACACAGATCTCGGGCCTACCCCCAAAACCATGGGCTATTGCACACCAATTTGGCCCAAAAATACCCCATGCACGTTGTTTCTCCCGTTTGTCCACACAAATGGACATGAAAAAATAAACGGACCATACTAGGATGATCGCAACCTCCGTGGCATGCCTCGATTATTTTTTGACCCACAACACTCCCGGACCTCGGGCTCACCCCCAAAACCGTAAGCTATATCACATCGATTTGTCCCAAAAATTCCCTGTTCGCACCGTTTTGCTCGTTTGTCCACCCAAATGGCCATGAAAAATTAAACAGACCACACTGGGATGATCCCCAACCTCCCTGGAAAGCCTCGGTTGATTTTTGGCCCACAGCCCGCCCGGAACCTAGGCCTACCCCTAAAACCGTTGGCTATAGCACATCGATTTGGCCCAAAAATGCCCCGTTCGCGCTATTGCTCCCGTTTGTCCACCCAATTGGCCACAAAAAATCAAACGGACAACACTGGGATGATCCCCAACCTCCCTGGCATGCCCTGGTCAATTTTCAGCCCACAACATGCCCAAACACTGGGCCCACCCCCGTAATTGTGGGCTATAGCATACTGATTTGGCCCGAAAAAGACCCGTTTGTGCCGTTTCTCCCATTTGTTCACCCAAATGGCCATAAAAATTAAACAAACCACACTGGAATGATCCCCAACCTCCCTTGCATGCCTCGATCAATTTTCGGCCCACAGGACGCTCGGACCCCTGGCCCACTCCAAAAATCGTGGGCTGTAGCTCATCGATTTGGCCCAAAAATGTCCTGTTCGCACCGTTTTGCCCATTTGTCCACCCAAATGGCCACAAAAATTAAACGGACCACACTGGGATAATCCTCAACCTCCTTAGCACGTTAAAATTGATTTTCAGCTGACAACACGCCCGGACCCGGAGACACCCCCAAAACCGTGGGTTATAGAGCACCGATTTGGCCTAAAAATACCACGTTCGCATTGTTTCGCATATTTGTACACCTAAATAGCCATGGAAAATTAAACGGACCACACTAGGACGATTCCCAAAATCCCTGGCACGCCCCTGATGATAGGCGTATTTACACGCCTAAAGTACTATAATTTACCCATACTTTAGCTAAGTTTTGAGGACAAAATATATAATTCATGCACTTTTAGTCCTTTTTCCTGTAAGTGAGCTAACAAACGTGATTAGAAAGTTTTCCGGTATAAATGATGCAGATTTCAGCATTTTATGGATAACTTGACGCCCAAGGAAGCTTCACGAAAGAAGGAAGGGAAAGCTTGGACGCCAAGGACCAAAAGTGACGCATGGAATATCTGTCCCGGGAAAAAACAGCATTTCTAAAGACTTTGGGGATCAGTAGTAACTTAGTAGGATTAGGATAATGATGCAGTAACCTAGTAAGACTAGGATAAGTAATGCAGTAGCTTAGTAGGAATAGGATATGGGTGTTATAAATACCCTATTTTGCTGGAGACTTTTATTATTCCCATCCATCCACCATCCATCCATCCATCAAAACAATTCTCCACCACCCTCATCCCTATTCTATCCTTCCCCTTTTTCTTCATTAATTCATTGTTGACATTATTTTTCATATATTCGACTTTTAATTTTTACAACAAGAGAAAAGCTATTTGCAAGGAATTCACGTGAGATTTTTATGATGATAATGTCTATTGTGTTTTCCGTTGCACTCATGCGTAGCTAAACTTCTCTGTTGGGGTTATGGAAGCCTTATGAGATACTATCTATTGCTATGAGTTTGTGAATTCGTGACACGTATGCTGCTTATATCATTATTCTCTTCATCTTAATGCAAATTCTTATGGTTGCAAACACATAGAATACGCCAGTATAGCATTAACTTGTTCGAAAGAAAAGTTATATGTCTGGAAAAGAGATAATGTCAAGGTAATAGGGCACCAACCCCTGTTAAAAAGTTAGTGCCGTAACTGGATTAACCTCTTGGAGAATTTGTACCGTTAGACACGCTTTATGCTCGAAAGAGTTAAAGTGAAATAATCCTTGATGGTCGAAAGACGCCTGGATTTACCATAGAATACAATTCTCTATAAGCACATGCATGTCTGAATTCCACATAACTCATAGCCAATAGAGACGTATAACTCATACGGTGGACATAACCCCAACTCTCAATTCTCATTGGTTAAACATCTTACTAAACATTCTTTCTTTTTACTTTGCTATTTTCCGTTTTCACTTTGTTACATTATTGCACGTTACAATCCCCCTTTTTACGAAACTTTCACCAAAAGTCTATTAATCTTTGCTTACTTAGTGACCAAGTATTCTCTGTGGGATTCGACACCCAACTCAGTTGGGTTCTATATTTGACAACGACCGCTTACACTCTTACGAGAGCTGTAGTTTGAGCGCTATCATCCCCTGTATATTTTTGGCCCACAGTACGCCTGGATCGCGGGCCCACACCAAAAACCATGGTCTATAGCACACCAATTTGTCCCGAAAATGCCCTGTTTGCGCCGTTTTGCCCGTTTGTCCACCCAAATGGCCATGAAATATTAAAAAGACCACAATGGGACGATCCCTAATCTCCTTGGCTTGCCCCAGTCAATTTTCGGCCCACAGTACGCTCGAAGCCCGGGCCCACCCCCAAAACCGTGGGCTATAGCACACCGATTTAGCTCGAAAATGCCTCGTTTTCACTGTTTCGGCGGTTTGTCCACCCAAATAGCAATGAAAAATTAAACGGACTATACTGGGATGATCCCCAACCTCCCTAGAACTCCACGATCAATTTTTGGCCCACAGTACGCCCGAACCCTAGGCCCACCGTCAAACTGTGGGATATAGCACATCGATTTAACCCAAAAATGCCCCATTTGTGCCGTTTTGCCCATTTTCCCTCCCAAATGGCCACAAAAAATTAAATGGACCACACTGGGATTATCCCCAACCTCCCTGGCATGCCTCGGTCAATTTTAGGCCCACAACCCACCCAAACACCGGCCCACCCCCAAAATTGTGGGCTATAGCATACCGATTTGGCTAGAAAATGCCCCGTTTGTGCCTTTTCTCTCGTTTGTCCACCAAAATGGCCACGAAAAATTAAACGAACCACACTGGGATGATCCCAAACTTCCCTTTCATGCCTCGGTTGAGTTTTGGCATACCGCACGCTTGGACCCATGGCCCACCCCCAAAATCGTGGGCTGTAGCTCACCGATTTAGCTCGAAAATGCACCATTCGCTTCGTTTCGCCCGTTTGTCCACCCAAATATCCACAAAAAATTAAACGGACCACACTGGGATGATCCCCAAATCCTTGGCATGCCGCGGTCAATTTTTGGCTCACAGCACGCCCAGACCCCAGGCCCACGCCAAAAACTGTGGGCTATAGCACACCAATTTGGCCCAAAAATGCCTCATTTGTGCTGTTTCGCCCATTTATCCACCTAAATGGCTATGAAAAATTAAACGGACCATACTGGGACGATCCCCAACCTCCCTTCCATACCTCAGTCAATTTTCAGCATACAGTACGCCCAAACCCAGGGCCCACCCCCAAAACCATGGGTTATAGCATACCGATTTGGACCATAAACGCCATATTCACGCCGTTTCGACTGTTTGTCCATTTAAGTGGCCACAAAAAATTAAACATACCACACTGGGATAATCCCCAACCTCCCTAGTAGACCCCGATCGATTTTCCTCCCTCAGCATGCTCGAACACCGGGCCCACCCTCGAAATCGTGGGCTATAGCACACTGATTTGGCCTAAAAATGTCTCTGTCGCGCTGTTTCTCCCATTAGTCCACCCAAATGGCCCCAAAAAATTAAACAGACCACATTTGGATGATCCCCAACCTCCCTGCTATGACTCAGTCGATTTTTAGCTGACAACACTCCCGTACCTCAGCCCACCCCTCAAATCATTGGTTGTAGCTCACCAATTTGGCACAAAAATGCCCCATTCGCGCCGTTTTGCCCGTTTGTCCACCCACATGGCCAGGAAAAATAAAACGGACCACACTGGGATGATCCCCAACCTCCCTGGCATATCCCAATTGATTTTTGACCCACGGCACTCTCGGACCCCGGGCCACCCCCAAAATCGTGGGCTATAACTCACCAATTTAGCCTAAAAATACCCCGTTCGTACCATTTCGCCGGTTTATCCTTCCAATTAGCCACGAAAAATTAAACGGATCACACTGGGATGATTCTCAAAATACCTGGCATGCCCCGATCGATTTTTGGCCCACAGAACACCCGTACCCCGGGTCCACCCACAGAACCGTGGGCTATAGCACACCGATTTGATCCAAAAATGACCCGTTCGCACTGTTTTGCCCGTTTGTCCACCCAAATGGCCATAAAAAATTAAACGGACAGAACTGGGATGATCCTCAACCTACCTAGCATGCCCCGGTCAATTTTCGACCAACAGCATGTCTGGACCCTGTGCCCATCCCCATAATCGGGGGCTATATAGCACACCAATTTGGCCCCAAAATGCCCCATTCATGCCGTTTTGCCCGTTTGTCAACCCAAATGGCCACAAAAAATTAAACGAACCATACTGGGATGATCCCCAGCCTCCCTGCCATGCCCCGGTCGATTTTTAGCCTACAGTACGCCCGAACCCTGGGATCACCCCTAAAACCGTGGGCTATAGCACACCAATTTGGCCCAAAAATAGCCTGTTCACGCCGTTTCAACCGTTTGTCAACCCAAATGGTCACGAGAAATTAAACGGACCACACTAGGATGATCCCCACCCTTCTTGGCAAGCCCCGGTTGATTTTTAGCCTACAGTACGCTCGGACCCTTGGACCACCCCCGAAATCGTGGGCTATAGCACACTGATTTGGGCCAAAAATGCCCCGTTCACGGCGTTTCACCCGTTTGTCCACCCAAATAGCCACTAAAACTTAATCGGACCACACTGGGACGATCCTCAACCTCACTGGCATGCCCCCATTGATTTTTGGCCCGCAGCACAGTCGAACTCCGGGTCCACCCCCAAAATCGTGGGCTATAGCACATCGAGTTTCCTCAAAAATGTTCTGTTTGCACCATTTCGCCTGTTAGGCCACACAAATAGCCACAAAAAATTAAACTGACCATACTGGGACGATTGCCAACCTCCCTGGCATGCCCCGGTTGATTTTTGACCCACAGCACGCCCAAACCCTGGGCCTTCCCCCAAAATCATGGGCTATAGCACACCGATTTGGCCCGAAAATTCACCGTTCACGTCGTTTCGCCCATTTGTCCACCCAAATTATTACAAAAAATTAAATGGACAATACTGGGATGATCCCCATCCTCCCTGGCACACCCTTGTTGATTTTTCGCCCACAGCAAGACCTGATCCCGGGCACTGTGGGCTATAGCACACCGATTTGACCCAAAAATGCCTCATTCATGCAGTTTCACATATTTGTCCACCCAAATGGTCGCAAACTATTAAACGGACCACACTAGAATAATTCCCAACCTCCGTGGCATATCCCGGTCAATTTTTGACCCACAGCTCGCTCGAACTCCGATCCCACCCCCAAAATCGTGGGCTATAGCACACCGATTTAGCTTGAAAATGCCCCGTTCACGCCGTTTTGCCCGTTTGTCTACCCAAAACGCCACGAAAAATTAAATGGACCCTACTGGGACGATCATAGACCTCCCTGGAATGCCTCAATTGATTTTTGGCCCACAACACGCCCGGACCTCGGGCCCATCCCCAAAACCATGGGCTTTAGCTCTCAGATTTGCCAAAAAAATGCCACGTTTGTGCCGTTTCGACCGTTTATCCACCCAAATAGCCACAAAAAATTAAATGGACCATACTGGGATGATCCCCAACCTCTCTAGCATTCCCCGATTGATGTTTTGCCCATAGCACACCCGGTTCCGGGCCCACCCCAAAAACCATGGGTTATAGCACTCTGATTTAGCTAAAAAATGCCTCGTTCGCACTGTTTCGCCCATTTGTTTACAGAAATAGCCACAAAAAATTAAATGGGCCATACTAGGATGATCCCCAACCTCCCTGGCATGCCCTGGTCAATTTTCAACCCACAGCACGCCTGGACCAGGGTCCACACCTGAAACTGTGGGCTATAGCACACCAATTTGGCCTAAAAATGCCCCGTTCACGCCGTTTCACCCATTTGTCCACCCAAATAGTCACAAAAAATTAAACGGACCACACTGGGATGATCCCCAACCTCCCTGGAAAACCTCAGTCATTTTAGGCCGACAGCACGCACAAACGAACCACACTGAGGATGATCCCCAACCTCAGTCCTATGCCCACTTCCGAAACCATAGGCTACAACACACCGATTTGGTCCAAAAATGCCCCGTTCGCGCCGTTTCGACTGTTTGTCCAGCCAAATGGACACAAAAAATTAAACGGACCACACTGGGATGATCCCCAACCTTCCTGGCATACCCTAGTCAATTTTTTTCTTGCAGTACACCTAGGACTGAGCCCACCCTCAAAACCCTATGGCACACCAATTTGGCTCGAAAATACCTTATTCGCGCCGTTTCGCTTGTTTGACCCTCCAAATAGTCACAAAAAATTAAATTGACCACACTGGGATGATCCCCAACGTCCTTGGCATGTCCTGGTCGATATTCGGCCCAGAGAATGCCCAAACCCTATGCTCACCCCCTAAACCATGGGCTATAGCACATAGATTTGGCCTGAAAATGCCCCGTTAATGCCGTTTCGCCTATTTGTGCACCCAAATACAAAAAATAAAATGGACCTTATGGGGATGATAACCTCCCTGGCATGCCTCGTTTGATTTTTGGCCCAGAGAACACCCAGACCCCGGGCCCCACCCCCAAAACCGTGGGCTATAGCATACCAATTTGGCCCAAAAATGCCCCATTCGCGCCGTTTCGCCCGTTTAACTAGCCAAATGGACACAAAAAATTAAACAGACCACACTGGGATGATCTTTAACTTACCTGGCATGCCCTGGTCAATTTTTGGCCTACAGCACGCCCAGGCCCAGGTCCACCCCCAAAAACGTGGCTATAGCACACCAATTTGGCCCGAAAACACCTCATTTACATTGTTTCTCCCGTTTGACCCCCCAAATGGCCACAAAAAATTAAACAGATCATACTGGGATGATCCTCAATGCTCCTGGCATTCCTCGGTTGATTTTCGGCCCACAACACGCTCGAACCCCAGGCCCACCCTCGAAATCGTGGACTATAGCACATAGATTTGGCCTGAAAATGCCCCGTTCGCGCAGTTTCGCCCATTTGTCCACCCAAATGGCCATAAAAAATAAAATGGACCTCACGGGGATGATCCCCTACCTCCCTGGCATACTCCGGTTAATTTTTGACTCACATAATGCTCGGACTCTAGGCCTCACCCCCAAAACCGTGCGCTATAGTACACCGATTTGGCCCGAAAATGATCCGTTTGAGACTTTTCACCCATTTGTCCACCCAAATGGGCACAAAAAATTAAATGAACCACACAGAAATGATCCCAAACCTCCCTGGCATGCCCCAGTTAATTTTCGACCCACAGCGCGCCTGGACCCTGGGCCCACCACCGAAACTGTGGGCTATAGCACACTGATTTGGCCCAAAAATGCCCCATTCACGCCATTTTGCCCGTTTGTCCACCCGAATGGCTATGAAAAATGAAATTGACCACACTGGGATGATCCCTAACCTCCCTGGCATGCCCCGATTGATTTTTGAACCACAGCACACCCGGACCCCGATCCCACCCCTGAAACCGTGGGCTATAGCACACTGATTTGGCCTAAAAATGCCCCATTCGCGCTATTTTGCTAGTTTGTCCACACAAATGGCCACGGAAAATTAAACGGACCACACCGGGTCAAACCCCAACCTCCCTAGAATGCCTCGGTTGATTTTTGGCCCACAGCACGTTCGAACCCTGGGCCCACCCCTAAAATTGTGGGATATAGCACATCGATTGAAAATGCCTCGTTCGCGCTATTTTTCTCAAATTGTCCACCCAAATGGCCATGAAAAATTAAATGAACCACACTAGGATGATCTCCAACCTCGCTGTCACGCTCCGGTTGATTTTCATTCCACAGCACGCCCGGACCCCGGGCCCACCCCCAAAACTGTCGGCTATAGCACACTGATTTGGCTAAAAAATGACCCGTTCGTGCCATTTCGCCCGTTTGTCTACCCAAATGGCCATGAAAAATTAAATGGACCGCACTGAAATTATCCCCAACCTCCTGGCACGCCCCGATGGATTTTTGGCCCACAGCACGCCCGAACCCCGGGCCCACCCTCGAAACTGTGGGCTATAGCACATCGATTTAGCCTAAAAATGCCCCATCCACGGCGTTTCGCCCGTTTGTCTACTCAATGGCCAGGAAAAATTAAACATACCATACTGGGATAATCCCCAACCTCCCTGGCACGCCCCGGTCAATTTTCGGCCCACATCACACCCGAACCCTGGGTCCACCCCTAAAAATTAAACATGCCACCTTGGGATTTAGCCCCGATTGATTTTTGGGCCACAGCACGGCCGGATCTTGGGCCCAACCCCAAAACCGTGGGCTATATGACACCGATTTGGTCCGAAAATGCCCCATTCACGCCGTTTCGCCCGTTGGTCCACCCAAATACCCACGAAAGATTAAACGGACTACACTGGGATGATCCCCAACCTTCCTGGCACACCTCAGTCGATTTTCGGCCCACAACACGCCCGGATCCCGGTCCTTCCCCTGAAACCATGGGCTATAGCACACTGATTTGGCTCGAAAGTTCCTCGTTCGCGCCGTTTTGCCCGTTTGTCCATCCAAATAGCCTCGAAAAATAAAACGGACCACACTGGGACGATGCTCAACCTCCCTGGCGTGCCTCAGTTAATTTTCGGCCCACAACACACTATGCCTCTGGCCCACAACACTTCCAGCCCCGGGCTCACCCCCAAAATCATTGCTATAGCATAACGATTTGGCCCGAAAATACCCCGTTCGCGCCGTTTCGCCCGTTTGACCACCCAAATGGCCACGAAAAATTAAACGAACCACACAGGGATAATCCCCAATATCCCTGATATGCCCCGATCGATTTTCATCCCACAACATACCCGAACCCCGTGGACACCATCGAAACCGTGGGCTTTAGCACATAGATTTTGCCTAAAAATGCCCGATCGCGCCATTTCACTCGTTTATCCACCCAAATGGCCACAAAAAATAAAAAAAATCTTACTGGGATGATCCCCAACCTCCCTGGAATGCCCCGATTGATTTTTGGTCCACACCACGCTCGGACCCCGAGCCCACCCCCAAAACCGTAGGCTACAACACCCATATTTAGCTTGAAAATGCCTGTTTGCGCCGTTTTACCTGTTTTCCTACCCATTAGCCACAAAAAATTAAAAAGACAACAGTGGGATGATCCCCAACCTCCCTGGCATGCCTCAGTCAATTTTCGACCCACAGCACGCCCGGACCCCGGCCCACCCAAAAAATCATGGGCTATAGCACACCGATTTGGCCTAAAAAATTCCCCATTCGTGCCGTTTAGCCCGTTTGTCGACCCAAATGGCCACAAAAAATAAAATGGACCATATGGGATGATCCCTTACATCACTGGCATGCCCAGGTGGATTTTTAGCCCACAACACCCCAGGACCCCGAGCCCACACCCAAAACCGTGGGCTATAACACATTGATTTGGCCCAAAAATGCCCCTTTAGCGCTGTTTCGCCCGTTTGTCCACCCAAATGGCCATGAAAAATTAAAAGAAACACACTGAGATAATCCTCAACCTCCCTAGCAAACCCTGGTCAATTTTTAGCCCATTTTATCCCCGGACCTGGGCACCCCCAAAACTGTGGGCTATCGCATACCAATTTGGTGCAAAAATGCCCTGCTCGTGTTGTTTCACCCATTTGTCCGTTGAAATGGCCATGAAGAATTAAACGGACCAAACTGGAATGATCTCAACCTCCCTGGCAAACCCCAATCAATTTTTGGCTCAAAGCAATCCCGGACCTAGGGCCCACCCCAAAACAGTAGGCTATAGCACCCCGATTTGGCTCGAAAATGCCTCATTCGCGTCGTTTCGCTCGTTTGTCCACCCAAATGTCCACGAAAAATTATACAAACCACACTAGGACGATAGCCAACCTCCCTGGCACGCCCTGGTCGATTTTTGGCCCACAACACTCCCGAACCCGGAGCCCACCCCTATAACCGTGGGCTATAGCACAACGATTTCGTTCGAAAATTCCCCGTTCACGACGTTTCGCCTGTTCGTCCACCCAAATGGCCACAAAAAATTAAATAGACCATACTAGAATGATCCCTAACCTCCCTGGCACGCCACGGTCAATTTTTAGCCCACAGTGCACCCGTTCCTCGGGACCAACACTAAAACCGAGGGCTATAGCACACCAATTTGGCCCAAAAATGCCCCATTCCCACCGTTTTGCCCGTTTTTCCACCAAAATGGTCATACAAAATTAAACGAACCACAGTGGGATGATCCCCAACCACCCTGACATACCTCGGTCAATTTTTGGCCCACAACATTCTCAGACCCCGGGCCCACCCCTAAAACTGTGGGCTATAGCTCACCGATTTGGCATAAAATTACCTCGTTTGCGTCGTTTCGCCCGTTTGTCCATCCAAATGGCCTCAAAAAATTAAATGGACCATACTGGGATGATCCCCAACGTCCCTGTCATGCCTCTGTCGATTTTCGTCCCATAGAACGCCCGGACCCCAGGCCCACCCCCGAAACCATGGGCTAAAGCACACCGATTTGGCCAGAAAATGCCCCCTTCGCGCCGTTTTGCCCGTTTGTCCACCCAAATGACCATTAAAAAATAATCGGACCACACTAGGATGATCCGCAACCTCCCAGGAATTCCTCGATTAATTTTCAGCACACAGCATGCCCGAACCTGAAGCCACCCCCGAAATCGTGGGCTATAGCGCACCGATTTGGCCAAAAAATGCCCCATTTGCGCCGTTTTGTCCGTTTGTACACCCAAATGGCCACAAAAAATTAAACGGACCATACTGGGATGATCCCCAACCTCCCTGTCATGCCCCAGTCGATTTTTGGCCCATAGCATGCTCGGACCCCGGCCCTACCCCCAAAACCGTGGGATATTGCACACCGATTTGGCCCAAAAATGCCCCGTTCTCACCGTTTTGACCGTTTGTCCATCCAAATGGCCACAAAAAACCCCGATCATTTTTTGGCCTACAACACGCCCGAAAACCGTATCCACCCCAGAAACCGTGGGCTATAACACACCAATTTGGCTTGAAAATGCCCCGTTCACGCCGTTTTACCCGCTTATCCGCCCAAATGGCCATAAAAAGTTAAATGGACCACACTGGGATGATCCCAAACCTCCCTGGCTTGCCACATTTAAATTTCCACCCACAGCACGCCTGGACTCCGGGCCCACCCCCAAAACTGTGGGATATAGCATACTGATTTGGCCCGAAAATGCCCTATTCTCGTCGTTTCGCCCATTTATCCACCCAAATAGTTACAAAAAATTAAACAAACCACACTGGGATGATCCCCAACCTCCCTGGTATGCCCTAATTGATTTTTGACCCACAGCACACCCGAACCCCAATCGCACCCCTGAAATCGTGGGCAGCACATCAATTTGGCTCGAAAATACCCCATTCGCGTCGTTTCGACCGTTTGTCCACCTAAATGGCCACAAAAAATTAAACGGACCATAATGGGATGATCCCCAACCTCCCTGGCATGCCCCGATTGATTTGGCCTACAACACGCCCGGACCCCGAGCCCACCTCTATAATCGTAGGCTATAACACACTGATTTGACCCAAAAATGCCATGTTCGCACCGTTTTGCTCGTTTCTCCATCCAAATGGCCATGATTAAATAAATGAACCACACTGGGATGATCCTCAACCTCACTGGGATACCCCAACGATTTTTGGCCGACAGTACACCCGGACCCTGAGCCCACCCCCGATTTGGACGAAATGCCCCATTCACATCATTTCGCCCGTTTGGCCACCCAAATGGCCACGAAAAATTAAACGTCCCACACTGGGATGATCCACAACCTCATAGGCATACCTCGACAATTTTTGGCCGATATCATGCCCGGACCCCAGTCTGACCCCCACAACCGTGGGCTATAGCACACCGATTTGGGATGAAAATGCCCCATTCGCAACGTTTCGCCCATTTTTCCACCCAAATAGCCACAAAAAATTAAACGCACCACATTGGGATGATCTCCAACCTCCCTGGCATGCCCCGATCGATTTTTGGCCCATAGCACGCCCGAACCTCAGTCCCATCCCCGAGACCGTGGGCTATAGCACACCGATTTGTCCCGAAAATACCCCATTCGCGTCGTTTCGCCAGTTTGTCCACCCAAATGGACACAAAAAATTAAACGGACTACACTGGGACGATCCTCAACCCCTATGGCAGTCCCCGGTTGATTTTTGTCCCACATCACGCCTGGAGCCCGAGCCCACCCTCGAAACCGTGGGCTATAGCTCACTGATTTGACCAAAAAATTTCCCGCTTGCGCCATTTCACCCGTTTGTCCATCCAAATGGCCACAAAAAGTTAAACAGACAAAACTGAGATGATCCCCAACCTCCTTGACATGCCCCGATCGATATTCGGCCCATTGCATGCCCGGACCCCGGGCGCACTCTCAAAACCGTCGGCTATAGCATATTGATTTGGATCGAAAATGCCCCGTTCGCACTATTTCTCCCGTTTGTCCACCCAAATGGCCACAAAAAATTAAACGGACCATACTGGGACGATCCCCAACCTCCCAGGCATGCCTCGCTTAATTTTTGACCCACAGTACACCTGGACATCGGGCCTATCCCTGAAACCGTGGGCTATATAGCTCACCAATTTATCCTAAAAATGCCCCGTTCGCGCCGTATCGCTCATTTGTCCACTTAAACTGCCACGAAATATTAAACGGACCATACTTGGATGATTCCCAACCTCCCTGGCACGCCCCGGTGATTTTGATCCCACCGTATGCTCGAACCCTGGGCCCACCCCCAAAACCGTGAGTTTTAGCACATCGATTTTGCCCAAAAATACTCCGTTTGCGCCGTTTCGCCCGTTTGTCCACCTAAATGGCCACGAAAAATTAAACGGACCATACTGGGATGATCCACAGCCTCCCTGCCATGCCCCGGTTGATATCCGGGCCACAGCACGCCCGGACCCCGAGCCCACCCCAAAAACTGTGGACTATAAAACATCGATTTGTCTTGAAAATGCCCCGTTCGTACTGTTTCAACCGTTTGTCGACGAAAAATTAAACGACCACACTGGGATGATCCCCAATCTCCCTGGCAAGCCCCGGTTGATTTTCGTCCCACAGAACGCCCGGACCCCGGGCCCACCCCCAAAACCTTGGGCTATAACATAGCAGTTTTACCCAAAAATGCATCGTTCGCGCCGTTTCGCCTGTTTGTCCACCCAAATAGCCACAAAAAATAAACGGACCACACTGCGATGATCTCAAACCTCCCTGGCATACCCCGGTCAATTTTTGGACGACAGTAAGCCCGGACCCCGGGCCAACCCCCAAAACCGTGGGCTATAGCTCACCGATTTGGCCCAAAAATGCCCCGTTTACGCCATTTTCCAAGTTTTCCACCCTAATGGCCATGAAATATTAAACGGACCATACTGGATTGATTCCCAACCTCCCTGGAACACCCCGGTTGATTTTCAGCCCACAGCACGCCCAGACCCTGGGCCCACCCTCAAAATCGTGGGATATAGCACACCGATATCGCCCGAAAAATCCCTGTTCGCACCGTTTTGCCTGATTGTTCACCCAAATGGTCACGAAAAATTCAACGGACCACACATATATGAACCCCAACCTCCCTGTCATGGTCCATTAAATATTTGGTCCACAGCACGCCCGGACCCTTGGCCCGCCCCCCGAAACCGTGGGCTATAGCATACCAATTTATCCCGAATATGCCCCGTTCGCGCCGTTTCACCCGTTTGTCCAGCCAAATGGCCACGAAAAATTAAATGAACCATACTGGGACTATCCCCAACCTCTTTGGCATGCCCCGAACATTTTTTGGCCCACAGCAAGCCCGAACCCTGGGCCTACCCCAGAAACCATGGGCTATAGAAAACCAATTTGGCCCAAAAATGCCTCTTTTGCGCCGTTTCACCCGTTTAAACACCCAAATAGCCACAAAAAATTAAACGGACCACACTGAAATGATCCCTAACCTCCTGGGCCCACCCCAACACCGTGGGCTATAACACACCGATTTAGCTCGAAAATGTCCCGTTCGTGCCGTTTCGCTTATTTGTCCACCCAAATGGCCACGAAAATTCAAACGGACCACACTGGGACGATACCCAATCTCCCTGGTATGTCCCAGTCAATTTTTGGCCCACAACACGCCCAGACCCCGAGCCCACCCCCGAAACTGTGGGCTCTAGCTCACCGATTTAGCCCAAAAAAGCCCCGTTCGCACCGTTTAGCTCGTTTGTCCACCCAAATGGCCATGAAAAATTAAACAGACCACATTGGGATGATCCCCAACCTCCATGGCATGCCCCAATCGATTTTTGGCCCACAACACACTGAACCCTAGGCCCAGCCCCAAAACCGTGGGCTATAGCACATCGATTATACCAAAAAATGCCCCGTTCGTGTCGTTTCACCAGTTTGTCTACCCAAATGGCAACAAAAAATTAAAAGAATGAAACTGGGACGATCCCCAACCTCCCTAGCATGCCCCAGTCAATTTTTGGCCTGCCACACACCCGAACCCTAAGCCTAACCCCGAAACCATAGGGTATAGAACATCGATTTGACTCAAAAATACCCCATTCACGTCGTTTAGCCTGTTTGTCCACCCAAATGGCACGAAAAATTAAACGGGCCATACTAAGACGATCCCCAACCAACCTTGCACGCCTCGGTAAATTTTCTGCCCACAACATGCCCGGAACCTAGGCCCACCACAGAAACTGTGAGGTATAACACAACGATTTAGCCCGATAATATCCCATTTGCGGTGTTTTGCCCGTTTGTCCAGCCAAATGGCAACAAAAAGTTAAATGAACCACACTGGAATGATCCACAACCTCTCTGGCATGCCCCAGTCAATTTTTAGCCCAGAGCACGCTCGGACCTCGGGCCCACCCCCAAAACCGTGGGCTATAGCACACCGATTTGGCACAAAAATGCCCCGTTTGCGCTGTTTTGCCAGTTTCTCCACCCAAATGGCCACGAAAAATTAAACGGACCACACTGGAATGAATCCCAACCTCCCTGGCACACCCCGATCGATTTTTAGCCCATAGCACGCCTGGACCACGGGCCCACCCCTGAAACTGTGGGCTATAGAACACCGATTTGGCCCGAAAATGTCTCATTTGCGCCGTTTTTTCCCGTTTGTCCACCCAAATGGACACAAAAAAATAAATGGACCATACTGGGATAATCCCCAACCTCCCTGGCATGCCCCGATTGATTTTTGGCCCAAAGCACGCCCAGACCCCGGTCCCACCCCCAAAACTATAGACTATAGCTCAAAGATTTGGATCGAAACTGCCCCGTTCGCACTGTTTGGCCCGTTTGTCAAGCCAATTAGCCACGAAAAATTAAATGGACGACACTGCTATGATCCCAAACCTTCCCGGTATGCCACGGTCAATTTTCATCCCACAGCACGCCGGACCCCGGGCCCAACCCTTAAACCGTGAGCTATCACCGATATAGACTGAAAATGACCCGTTCACGCCGTTTCGCCCGTTTTCCCACCCAAATGGCACTGAAAAATTACATGAACCATACTGGGATGAATCCCAACCTCCTTGGCATGCCTCAGTCGATTTTTGGCACACAGCACGTCCGAACTCTAGGCCCACCCTCAAAACCGTGGGTTATAGCACACCGATTTGGCCCGAAAATGCCCCATTTTCGCCATTTTCCTCGTTTGTCCACCTAAATGGAAAAGAAAAATTAAATGGACCAGTCGATTTAAATTAAACCGTGGGCTATAGCGCACCAATTTGGCCTGAATATGCCCCATTCGCGCCGTTTCGCTCGTTTGTCCACCCAAATGGCCACAAAAAATTAAACGGACCACACTGGGATAATCCCTAACCTCCTTGGCACACCCCGATCAACTTTTGGCCCACAACACGCCCGGACCCCGTGCCCACCCCAGAAACTGTGCGCTAGCCTACCGATTTAGCCCGAAAATGCCCCATTTGCGTTGTTTCGCCCGTTTGTCCAGGCAAATTGCCATGAAAAATTAAACAAACCATGATGGGATGATCACCAACCTCTCTGTCTTTCCCCAGTTGATTTTTGGACCACAGCATGCCCGGAACCTGAGCCCACCCTCAAAACCGTGGGCTAAAGCACACCGATTTGGTACAAAAATGCTATGTTCGCATCGTTTCTCCTGTTTGCCCACCCAAATGGCAAGGAAAAATTAAACGAACCATACTGGGATGAATTCCAACCTCCATGGCATGCCCCGATCGATTTTTAGCCCACAGCACATTCGGACCCCTGTCCCACCCTCGAAACTGTGGGCTATAGCACACTGATTTAGCCCAAAATGTCCTATTCGCGCTGTTTCGCCCGTTTGTCCATCCAAATGGCCATGAAAAATTAAATGGACTACACTAGGATGATCCCCAACCTCCCTGGCATGCCCCGATCGATTTTCGGGCAATAGCACGCCCGGACCCCGAGCCAACCCCCGAAACTGTGGTCTATTACTTATCGATTTGGCCCAAAGATTCCCCGTTCGCGCCGTTTTTTCTCCTTTGTCCACCCAAATGACCATGAAAAATTAAATGGACCATATTGCGATGATCCCAACCTCCCTAGCATGCCCCAATCAATTTTTAGCCCACAGCACGGCGGACCCCGGGCCCAACCACAAAACCGTAGGCTATTGAACACCGATTTGGCCCAAAAATGCCCTGTTCATATCATTTTGCTCTTTTGTCCACCCAAATGGCCAAAAAAAATTAATCGGACCACAGTGGGATGATCCCTAACCTCCTTTGCAGGCCTCGGTCAACTTTCGACGCATAGCATTCCCGAACCTTGGGCCCACCCCCGAAATCGTGAGCTATAGCACATCGATTTGTCCGATAATTGCCCCGTTAGCGCCATTTGTCCCGTTTTTCCACCTCTATGGCCACGAAAAATTAAATGGACCACACTGGGATGATCCCAAACCTCCCTGGCATGCCCCGGTCGATTTTTGGCATACAACATGCCCGGACCCCAAGCCCACCCCAAAAACCGTGGGCTATAGAACATCGATTTAGTTCGAAAATGCCCCGTTCACGCCGTTTCACCCGTTTGTCCACCCAAATAGCCATTAAAAATTAAACAAACCATACTGGGATGATCCTAAAGCTCCCTGGTAAGCCCCGATTGATTTTCGGCCAACAGCACCTCCGGACCCTGGGCCCACCCTTGAAACCGTGGGCTATAGCACAACAATTTTTCCCGAAAATGATCCGTTCACGCCGTTTCGCCCGTTTGTCCACCTAAATAGCCACGAAAAAATAAACGGACCACACTGTAAAGATCCAAACCTCCCTAGCATACCTCGATCAATTTTGGCTGACAGCACGCCCGGATTCCGGGCCCACCCCCAAAACCGTGGTATATAGCATACTGATTTGGCCCAAAAATGCCCCATTCGCTCCGTTTTGCCCGTTTTCAACCAAATAGCCATGAAAAATTAAGCGGACCATACTGGGATGATTTCCAACCTCCCTGGCATGCCTCGGTCGATTTTCAACCTACAGCACGCTCGGGCCGCTGTGCCCACCCTCAAAACCGTGGTTATAGCACATCGATTTGGCCTGAAAATGCCCCGTTCGCACTGTTTCACCCGTTTGTCCACCCAAATGGCCACCAAAAATTAAACGAACCATACTGGGATGAGCCCCAACCTCCCTGTTATGTCTCGGTTGATTTTTGACCCATAGCATACCCGAACCCCAAGCCCAACCCCAAAACCGTGGGCTATAGCACACCGATTTATCTCACTATGCCCCGTTCATGCCGTTTCGCCCGTTTGTCCACCCAAATGGCCACGAAAAATTAAACGGACCATACTGGGATGATCCTAAACCTCCCTGGCATGCCCCGATTAATTTTTGGCCAACAGCATGCCCGGACCCCGGGCCCTCCCCCGAAATTGTGGACTATAGCGCACCAATTTGGCCCGAAAATAACCCGTTCGTGTCATTTTGCCTATTTGTCCACCCAAATGGCCACGAAAAATGAAATGGACCATACTCGGACGATCCTCAACCTTCCTGGTATGTCCCGGATGATTTTTTGGCCTACAGCAAGCCCAGACCCTGTGCCCACCCCTAAAATCGTGGGCTATAGCACACCGATTTAGCCCAAAAATGCCCCATTCACTCCGTTTCACCCGTTTGTCTACCCAAATGGCCACAAAAAATTAAACGAACCATACTGGGATGAACCTCAACCTCCCTAGCATACCTCAATCAATTTTCGGCCAACATCACACCCGGACCCCAGGCACAACACCAAAAACGTGAGCTATAGCACACCGATTTAGCCTAAAAATTCCCCGTTCTCGTCGTTTTGCCTATTTGTCCACCCAAATGGCCACGAAAAATTAAACGGACCATACTGGGATGATCCCCAACTTCCCTGGCATGCCCCGGTTGATTTTTGGCATACAGCACGCCCAGACCCATGGCCCACCCCCAAAACTGTGGGCTATAGCTCACCGATTTGGCACGAAAATGCCCCGTTCACGCCGTTTTGCCAGTTTGTCCACACAAATAGTCACGAAAAATTAAATGAACCACACTGGGACTATCTCCAACCTCATTGGCATACCTCGATCAATTTTCGGCCCACAGCACGCTCGAACCCCAGGCCCACCACCGAAACCGTAAGCAATAGCACAACGATTTGGCCTAAAAATGCCCCATTTCTGCCGTTTCGCCCGTTTGTCTAACTAAATAGCCACAAAAAAATAAACGGGCCACGCTGGGATGATCCTCAACCCCCCTGGCATGCCCTGGTCGATTTTCGATCCACAACATGCCCGGACCCCATGCCCACCCCCAAAACTGTGGGCTATAGACCATCGATTAGCTCAAAAATGCCCCATTCACACCGTTTTGCCTGTTTGTCAACCGAAATGGCCATGAAAATTTAAATGGACCATACTGGGATGATCCCCAACCTCCCTAGAAAGCCCTGGTCGATTTTTGGCCCATAGTGCGCTCGAACCGCAGTCCCACCCCCGAAACCATAGGCTATAGCACACCGATTTGGTCCGAAAATGCCGCATTCTTGCTGTTTCGCCCGTTTGTCCACTCAAATGGCCATGAAAAAATAAACGGATCACACTGGGGCAAACCTGAACCTCCCTGACATGTCTCCATCGATTTTCGACCTACATTATGCCCGGATCCCGAGCCCACCTCCTAAATTGTGGGCTATAGCACACTATTTTGGCCCGAAAATGCCCCTTTTGCACCGTTTCGCCCGTCTGTCCACCCAAATAGACACAAAAAATTAAATGGACAACACTGGGATGATCTCTAACCTCCCTGGCACGCCCTGGTCAATTTTTTGTCCACATCATGCTCGAAACCAGGGCCCACCCTAAAAACCGTGGGCAATAGCACACCGATTTAGTTTGAAAAAGCCCCGTTCTCGCCGTCTCGCCCATTTGTCCACCCAAATGGCCACGAAAAATTAAACGGACCACACTGGGATGTTCCCCAACCTCCCTGGTATGCCCTGGTAAATATTTGGTCCACAATACACCCGAACCTCGGGCCCACGCTAGAAACTGTGGGCTACATCACATCAATTTAGCCCGAAAATTCACCACTTGCGCTATTTCACTCTTTTTTCCAGCCAAATGGCCACAAAAAATTAAACAAACCATACTGGGACGATCCCCAACCTCTCTGGCATGCCTCTGTCAATTTTTATCCCATATCACGCCTGGACTCTGGGACCACCCTCGAAACCGTGGGCTATAGCACACTGATTTGGCACAAAAATGCCCTGTTTGAGTTGTTTCGCCCGTTTATCCACCCAAATGGCCAAGAAAAATTAAACGGATCACACTAGGATGAATCCTAATCTCCCTAGTATGTCCCGATCGATTTTCATCCTACAGCACGACCGGACCCCGAGACCACCCTCGAAACTGTGGGCTATAACTCACCGATTTGGCTTGAAAATGTACTGTTCATGCTATTTCGCCTGTTTGTCCACCCATATGGCCCCGAAGAATTAAACAGACCACACTGGGATGATCCCCAACTTCCCTGGCATGCCCTGGTTGATTTTTGGCTTACAGCACGCCCAAACCCCGGGCCAACCCCAAAACTATGGGCTATAGCTACCGCTTTGGCCTGAAAATATCTCGTTCGCACTGTTTTTCTCGTTTGTCCACCCAAATAGCCACAAAAAATTAAACGAACCACACTGGGACTATCTCTAACCTCCTTGGCACGCCTCGGTCGATTTTTGGATGACAACACGCTCGAACTACGGGCCCACCCCCGAAACTGTGAGTTATAGCACAATAATTTGGCCTTAAAATGCCCCATTTCTGCCATTTTGCACATTTGTCTAACTAAATGGCCATGAAAAATTAAACGAACCATACTGGGACGATCCTCAATCCCCCTAGCATGCCCTGGTCGATTTTTGGCTCACAACACGCCCGAACCCCAAGCCCACCCCCAAAACTGTGGGCAATAGACCATCGATTTGGCTCAAAAATGCCCCGTTCGTGCCTTTTTGCCTGTTTGTCCACTGAAATATCCATGAGAATTAAAACGGACCTTACTGGGATGATCCTAAACCTCCCTGGCAAGCCCCGGTCGATTTTTGGCCCACAACACGCCTGGACCCTGAGCCCACCCCTGAAATCGTGGGCTATAGCACACCAATTTTGCCTGAAAATGCCCCATTCGAATCATTTTGCCTGTTTGTTCACCCAAATGGCCACGAAAAATTAAACAGACCATACTGGGATGATCCCCAACCTCCTTGGCAGGCTTCGGTTGATTTTCGGCCCATAGCATGCCCAAACCTCGGGCTCACCCCCAATATCGTGAGCTATAGCACACAGATTTGGCTGAAAAATTCCCCGTTCACACTATTTCGACCATTTGTCCACCTAAATGTCCACGAAAAATTAAACGGACTACACTGGGATGATCCTCAATCTCCGTGGCATGCCCCGGTTAATTGTCGGCATACAGCACGCTCGAAACCCGAGCCCACCCCCAAAATCGTGGGCTATAGAACATGGATTTGGCTCAAAAATGCCCCGTTCATGTCGTTTCACCCGTTTATCCACCAAAATGGCCACGAAAAATTAAACGGACCACACTGGGACGATCCTAAACCTCCCTGGCAAGCCCCGATTCATTTTTGGCCCATAGTACGCCCGAACCCCAGGCCCACCCCTAAAACCGTGGGCTTTAGCACACCAATTTTTCCTAAAAATGCTCCGTTCTCACCGTTTCTCCAATTTATCTACCAAAATAGCCACGAAAAAATAAATGGACCACACTGAAAAGATGAAAAACCTTCTTGGCATGCCACAATCAATTTTTGGCTGATAGAACGCCTGGACCCCGGGTCCATCCCCAAAACCGTGGTCTATAGCACACCGATTTGGCCCGAAAATGCCCCGTTGCGCCGTTTTGCCCGTTTTCCACCCAAATGTCTATGAAAAATTAAGCGAACCAAACTGGGAAGATTCCCAACCTCCCTGCCATACCCCGGTCGATTTTCAACCCATAGCAGACCTGGATGCTGGGCTCACCCTAGAAACCATGGGTTATAGCATACCGATTTTTCCCGAAAATGCCCCGATCGCATCGTTTTGCCCCTTTGTCAACCTAAATGGCCACAAAAAATTAAACAGACCATACTGGGATGAACCCCATCTCCCTGTCATGCTCCGATCAATTTTTGACCCACTGCACGCCTGAACCCCAGGCCCACCCCCAAAACCGTAGGCTATAGCATACCGATTTAGCCTCAATATGCCCTGTTCGTGTCCTTTTGCTCGTTTGTCCATCCAAATGGCCACATAAAATTAAACTAACCATACTGGGATGATCTCCAACCTTTCTGTCATGCCCCGGTTGATTTTTGGCAGACAGCACACCTGGACCCTGGTCCCACCCCCAAAACCGTGGGCTATAGCACACCGATATGGCCTGAAAATGCCCCGTTCGCACCGTTCCGCCCGTTTGTCCACCCAAATGGCCACAAAAACTTAAATGGAACACACTGGGATGATCCACAACCTCCCTGACACGTCTCAATCGAATTTTGTCCCACAGCACGCCCGGTCCCCGGGCCCTCCCCCGAAACTATGGGCAATAACACATCGATTTGGCCCTAAAATATCCCGTTCGCGTTGTTTCGCCCATTTTTCCAAATAAATGGCCACGAAAAATTAAACCGACCATACTGGGATGATCCCCAACCTCCCTGGCATGCCCCAGATGATTTTGTCCAACAGCACGCCCAGACCCTGGGCCAACCGCCAAAACTGTAGGCTATAGCACACCGATTTAGCCAAAACATGCCCCGTTCGCGCTGTTTCGCCCGTTTGTCCACTCAAATGGCCACAAAAAATTAAACAGACCTTACTGGGATGAACCTCAACCCCCTTGCATGCCTCGATCTATTTTCATCCCATAGCACGCCCGGACCCCAGGCCCAATACTGAAATCGTGGGCTATAGCACACCGATTTGGCCCAAAAATACTCGTTCGCGTCGTTTTGCCTGTTTGTCCACCCAAATGGCCATAAAAAATTAAACAGACCACACTAGGATAAGCCTCAACCTCCATGGCACACCTCGATCAATTTTTAACCCACGACACGCCCGGACCCTTGGTCCACACCAAAAATTGTTTGCTACAGCACATCGATTTATCCCGAAAATGTCCCATTCGCGCCGTTAAGCCCATTTGTCCACCCAAATGGCCACCAAAAATTAAACTGACCACATTGGAACGATCCCCAACCTCCGTGGCATGGCTCGATTGATTTTTGGCTCACAACACTCCCGAAATTCGGGCCCACCCCCAAAACCGTGGGCTATATTACACCGATTTAGCCCAAAAATGCCCCGTTCTCCCCGTTTTGCCCTTTTGTCCATGAAAATGCCATAAAAAATTAAACGGACCATACTGGGATGATTCCCAACCTCCCTGGCATGCCTCAGTCGATTTTTAACCCACAGCACGCCCGGACCCTAGGCCCACCTCGAAACCGTGGGTTATAGCTCACCAATCCGTTCGCGCCGTTTCGCTAATTTGTCCACCCAATTCCCCAAAAAAAATTAAACGGATCATACTGGGATGATCCCCAACCTCCCTGGCATGCCCTGATTGATTTTTCGCCCATAGAACACCCGAACCCCGGGCCCAACCCCAAAACTGTGGGTTATAGCACACCAATTTGGCTCAAAAATGTCCCGCTTGCGCCATTTCGCTCGTTTGTCCACCCAAATGGCCACAAAAATTTAAACGGACCACACTGGGACGATCCACAACCTCCGTAGCATACCCCGACCGATTTTTGGCCCACACCACACCCTAACCAAGGGCCCAACCCCAAAACCGTAGGATATAGCACACCGATTTGGCCCAAAAATGCACCGTTCGCGCCGTTCTGCCCGTTTGTCCATACAAATAATCTCAAAAAATTAAACGGACCACACTGGACGATACCCAACCTCCGTGGCACGCCCCTATCAATTTTTGGCCAACAACACGCCCGGACCTCAAGGCCACCCCCAAAATCGTGGGCTATAGCACATCGATTTGGCCCAAAAATGCCCCATTCGTGCCGTTTTGCCCGTCTGTCCACCCAAATAGCCATGAAAAATTAAACGGACCTCACTAGAACGATCCCAAACCTCCCTAGCATAACCCGATCGATTGTTGGCCTACAGTATGCCCGGACCCTGGGCCTACCCCAAAAACCGTGGGCTATAGCACACTAATTTAGCTCGAAAATGCCACGTTCCCTCCATTTCGCCCGTTTGTCCGCCCAAATAGCCACAAAAAATTAAACGGACCACACTAGGATGATCCTCAACCTCTTCGGCACGCCTCGGTCGATTTTTGATCCACAACACGCCCGGACCCTGAGGCCACCCCCAAAACTGAGGGCTATAGCACACCGATTTAGCCCAAAAATGCCACGTTCGTGCCGTTTTACTCGTTTGTCCACCCAAATGGCCACAAAAAATTAAACGGACCACACTGAAATGATCCCCAACCTCCCTGGCATGCCCGGTCTATTTTTTTCCCATAGTACGCTCGGACCCCAGGCCCACCCCTGAAACCGTGGGCTATAGCACACCGATTTTGTTCGAATATGGCCCATTCACGCCGTTTCTCCCGTTTGTCTACCCAAATGGCCACGAAAAATTAAACGGACCACACTGGGGTGATCCCAAACCTCCCTGGCATGCCTCAGTTGATTTTAGGCCTACAGTACGCCCGTACCCCGGGCCCACCACCTAAATCGTGGGCTATAGCCCACTAATTTAGCTCGAAAATGCCCCCTTCGCACCGTTTTGCCCGTCTGTCCACCCAAATGGTCAAGAAAAATTAAAAAGACAACACTGGGATGATCTTTACCCTCACTGGCATACCCTGATTGATTTTTGGTCTCCATCAGGCTCGGAACCAGGGCCCACCCCAAAAACCGTGGGCAATAGCACATCGATTTGGCCCAAAAAATCCCCATTCGCGCCGTTTCGCCCATTTGTCCACCCAAATGGCTACAAAAAATTAAACGGACCACACTGGAATAATCCCCAACCTCCGTAGCAGGTCCTGGTCAATTTTTGGACAATAACACACCCGAATCTCGGGCCCACGCTAGAAACTGTGGGCTATAGCACACCGATTTAGCCCGAAAAATGCCCCGTTCACGCCATTTCGCTCTTTTATCTAGCCAAATAGCAACGAAAAATTAAATGAGCCATACTAGGATGATCCCTAACCTCTCTTGCATGACCTGGTCGATTTTTAGCCCACAACATTCCTGAATCCTGGGCCCACCCCAAAACCGTAGGGTATAGCACACTTATTTGGCACAAAAATGCCCTGTTCGTACCGTTTTTCCCTTTGTCCACCCAAATGGCCACAAAAAATTAAATGGACCATACTTGGATGATACCCAGCCTCCTTGGCATGGCTCGGTCGATTTTCGGCCAACACCACGCCTAAACCCCAGGCCCACCCCCAAAACCGTGAGCTATAGCACACCAATTTGGCCTAAAAATGCCCCGTTTCCTCCATTTTACCCATTTGTCCACATAAATGGCCACGAAAAATTAAACGGACCACAGTGGGACGATCCCCAACCTCCATGGCATGCCTCAATCGATTTTTGGCCCAAAGCACGCTCGGACCCCCAGCCCACCCCCGAAATTGTGGGCTATAGAACATCGATTTGGCTCGAAAATGCCCCGTTCGCGCCATTTAGCCTGTTTGTCTGCCCAAATGGCCACGAAAAATTAAACAGACCATACTGGGACGATCCGCAACCTCCCTGGCAAGCCCCGGTCGATTTTTGGCCCACAGTACGCTCGGACCCCAGGCCCACCCCCAAAATCGTGGGCTATAGCACACGCATTTTGCCTGAAAATGCCCCGTTCGCGCCGTTTCTCCGTTTGTCCACCCAAATAGCCACGAAAAATAAATGGACCACACTGCAATGATCTCAAACATACCTAGCACGCCCCGATTGATTTTTAGCTGATAGTTCGCCTGAATCCCAGGCCCACACCCAAAACCATGGGCTAGTACACCGATTTGACCCGAAAATGCCCCGTTCGCGCTGTTTTACCCATTTTCCACCCAAATGGACAAGAAAAATTAAACGAACAATATTGGGATGATTCCTAACCTCCCTGGCATACCCCGATCAATTTTACACCCACAGCACAGTGGACCCCGATCCCACACCCGAAACCATGGGCTATGCAAGCCAATTTTGCCCGAAAATGCCCCGTTCGGGCCGTTTTGCCCATTTGTCCACCCAAATAGACACGAAAAAATTAACGGACAACACTGCAATGATCCCAAACCTTCCTGGGATGCCCCGGTCAATTTTTTACCAACAACACACCCGGACCCTGGGCCTACCCCTAAAACCGTGGGCTACAACACACCGATTTGGCCCAAAAATGCCCTGTTCGCGCCGTTTTGCCCGTTTTCCACCTAAATGTCCATGAAAAATTAACGGAACATACTGGGTTGATTCGAAATATCCCTGGCACGCCCCAGTCGATTTGAAGCCCACAGCACGCCCGGACTCTAGGCCCACCCTCAAAACCGTGCGTTATATCACAATGATTTGGCCTAAAAATTCCCCATTTGCGCTGTTTTACCCGTTTGTCCACCCAAATGGCCACGAAATATTCATAGGTCCTCACAGGGACAAACCCCAACCTCCCTATCATGCCCGAACCCCAGGGCCACCATTCGTGCTGTTTCACCCGTTTGTCCAGTCAAATGGCCACGAAAAATTAAACAAACCATACTGAGACGATCCCAAACCTCTCTGGCATGCCTCGGTCGATTTTTGTCCCACAGCACTCCCGAACCCTGGGCCCACCCCAGAAACCGTGGGCTATAGCAAACCGATTTAGCCGGAAAATGTCCACACTTGAACCACACTGGGACGATCCCCAACCTCCCGGTCCCATCCCCAAAACCATGGGCTATAGCACACTTATTTAGCTTGAAAATGTCCCGTTCGTGCCGTTTTGCCCGTTTGTCCACCCAAATGGCCATGAAAATTTAAACAGACGATACTAGGATGATCCCCAACCTCCCTGGCATGTCCCGACCAATTTTTGGCCCATAGAACGCCTGGGATTGGGCCCACCCCCAAAACTGTGGGCTAAAGCACAGCGATTTAGCCTGAAAATGCCCCGTTCGCGCTGTTTTGCCCGTTTGTCCACCCAAATGGCCACAAAAAATTAAACAGACCATACTAGGACGATCCCCAACAACCATAGCACACCGGACCATGGGCCCAACCCTAAAATCGTGGGCTATAGCATACCGATTTGGCACAAAAATGCCCCGTTCACATTATTTCGTCCGTTTGTCTACCCAAATGGCCACGAAAAATTAAACGTACCACACTGGGATGATCCCCAGCCTCCTTGGCACGATTCAGTCTATTTTTGACCCATAGCATGCCCGGACCTTGGGTCGACCCCCAAAATCGTGAGCTATAGCACACCGATTTGGCCCAAAAATGCCCCATTCGTGCCGCTTCACCCGTTTGTCCACCCAAATGGCCACAAAAAATTAAACGGACTACACTGGGATGATAACTAACCTCCCTGGCATGCCTCGGGAGATATTCGTCTCACAGCACGCTCGGACCCTGAGCCCACTCCCGAAATTGTGGGCTATAGAACATCGATTTGGCTCGAAAATGCCTCGTTGGAGTCGTTTGTCCCGTTTGTCCACCCAAATAGCCATAAAAATTTAAACCACACTGGGATGATCCCCAACATCCTCGGTCCCACCCCCGAAATCATGGTCTATAGCACACCGATTTAGCCCAAAAATGCCCCATTCGCGCCGTTTCGCCCGTTTGTTAAGCCAAATGGCCACGAAAAATTAAACGAACCACACTGAGGAGATACCCAACCTCTATGGTATGCCCCAGTTGATTTTTCTCCCACAGCATGCCCGAACCCCGGGCGCACCCCCAAAATTGTGGGCTATAACACATCGATTTGGCACAAAAATGCCCCATTCGCGCCGTTTTGCCCGTTTGTCGACCCAAATGGCCCCGAATAATTAAACGGACCACACTGGGATGAATCCCAACCTCCCTGTCATGCCTCGATCAATTTTTGGCACACAACATGCTCGGACCCCGGGCCCACCCCCAAAATAGTGGGCTATAGCACACCGATTTGGCCCATAAATTTCCCGTTCGCGCTGTTTCGCCCGTTTGTCCACCCAAATGGCCACGAAAAATTAAACGGACCATACTGCGATGATCCCAACCTCCCTGGTATACCCCAACCAATTTTCAACCCACAACACGCCCAGACACCGGGCCCACCCCCAAAAGTATGGACTATAGCTCACTAATTTCGCCCGAAAATGCCCCGTTCGCGCTGTTTCGCCCGTTTGTCCACCCAAATGCCTACAAAAAATTAAATGGACCACACTGCGATGATCCCAAACCAACCTGGAATGCTCTGGTCAATTTTCGGCCCGCAGCACGCCGGACCCCTGGCCCAACCCCAAAGCCGTGAGCTATAACTCACCGATTTGGCCCCAAAATGTTCCGTTCACGCCGTTTCACCCGTTTGTCCACCCAAATGACCATAAAAAATTAAACGGACCATACAGGATGATTTTTAGCCTCCTTGGCATGCCTCAGTCAATTTTCGACCCACAGCACGCCCGAACCTTTGACCCACCCTTAAAACCATTGGTTATAGCATATCGATTTAGCCCAAAAATGTCTCATTTCTGCCGTTTCGCCCACTTTTCTACCCAAATAAGCACAAAATATTAAATGGACCGGTCAATTTTCGGCCCGCAGCATGCTCGGACCCTAGGACCACCCCTGAAACCATGGGCTATAGCACATCGATTTGGCCTGAATGTACCCCATTCGCGTTGTTTCACTCGTTTGTCCAGCCAAATGGCCACAAAAAATTAAACGAACCACACTGGGATGATCCCCAACCTCTCTGGCATGCCCCGATCAATTTTTAACCCGCAGCACATCCGGACCCTGAGTCCACCCCCAAAACCGTGGGCTATAGCACACCGATTCAGCCAAATAATGCCCCGTTCGCACCGTTTTGCCCGTTTGTCCACCCAAATGGCGATGAAAAATTAAACGGAACATACTAGGATGATCCCCAACCTCCTTGGCATGCTCCGATTGATTTTTGGCCTACAACATGCCCTAACCTCGGGCCCACCCCCAAAACTGTGGGCTATAGCACACCGATTTGGCCTAAAAATATCTCATTCGCACCGTTTTGCCCGTTTGTCCAACCAAATGGCCAAAAAATTAAACGGAATACACTGGGATGATCCCCAACCTCCCTGGCATACCCATGTAGATTTTTGGCCTACAGCACACCCGGATCCTGAGCCGACCCCCGAAACCGTAGTCTATAGCACACCGACTTGTCCCAAAAATGCCTCGTTCGTGCTATTTCGTTCGTTTGTTCACCCAAATGGCCACAAAAAATTAAATGCACCACACTGGGATGATCCCCAACCTCCCTAGCATGCCTCAGTTAATCTTTGGCCTTCAACACTCCTGGACCTCAGGCCCAACCCCAAAACCGTGGGCTATAGCACAACGACTTATCCCGAAAATGCCCCGTTTGCATCGTTTTGCCTGTTTATCCATCCAAATGGCCACAAAAATTAAATGAACCCCACTGGACGATTCCCAACCTCCCTGGCACCCCTCGATCAATTTTCAACCCACAACACGCTCGAACCTCGGGCCCACACCCAAAATCGTAAGTTGTAACACATCAATTTTGCCCGAAAATTCACCGTTTGCGCCGTTATGCCCGGTTGTCTATCCAAATAGCCACAAAAAATTAAATGGACCACATTGGGATGATCCTAACCTCCCTGGCATGCCCCAGTCAATTTTTGGGTCACAACATGCTCGGACCATACTGGGACGATTCCTAACCTCTCTAGCATGCCCCGGTCAATTTTTAGCCTACAGCAAGCCCGAAACCTGGGCCCACCCTTCAAACTGTGGGTTATAGCACGCCGATTTGACCCAAAAATGCCTCGTTTGCGCTGTTTCACATGTTTGTCCACCCAAATGGCCACGAAAAATTAAATGGACCATACTGGGACGTTCCCCAATCTCCCTGTCATGCCCCAGTCAATTTTCGGCCTACAGCACACCCGGACCCCAGGCCCACCCCTTAAATCGAGGGCTATAGCACACTAATTTAGAATGAATATGCCCCATTCGCACCGTTTTGCCCGTTTATCCAGCTAAATGGCCAGGAAAAATTAAATGAACCATATTGGGACGATCCCCAACCTCTCTGGCATACCCTGGTCAATTTTTTGCCCACAACACGCCCGAACCCGGGGCCCAACCCCAAAATCGTGCGCTATAGCACATCGATTTGGCTTAAAAATTACCCGCTCATGCCCTTTTGCCCGTTTGTCCACCTAAATGGCCACAAAAAATTAAACGAACCATACTGGGATGAACCTCAACCTCTATGGCACGCTTTGGTCAATTTTCGGGCCATAACACGCCTGGACCCTGGGCCCACCCCCTAAACCGTGGGATATAACACACTAATTTTATCCCAAAAATGCCCCGTTTGCGCCGTTTCGCCCATTTGTCCATCCAAATGGCCACAAAAATTGAACGAACCACACTGGGATGATCACCAACCTCCCTGGCATGTCCTAATCGATTTTCTTCCCACAGCACGCCCGAACTCTGGGCCCACCCTCAAAACTGTGGGCTATAACACACCGATTAGTCGGAAAATATCCTGTTCGCGCCATTTCGCCCGTTTGTCCACCCAAATACCACGAAAAATTAAACGGACCACACTGGGACAATCCCCAACCTTCCTGGCATGCCCAAACTATTTTTGGCCCACAACACACTTGGACCCCAGGCCCACCCCAAAAACCGTGGGCTATAGCACACTGATTTGGTCCAAAAATACCCCATTCGCGTCGTTTCGTCTGTTTGTCCTCCAAAATGGCCACGAAAAATTAAACGGACCATGCTAGGGCATTCACGAACCTCCCTGGCATGCCTCGGTCGATTTTTAACCCATAGCACGCTCGGACCCCGAGCCCACCCCCTAAATCGTGGGCTATAGCATACCGATTTATCCTGTAAATGCCCCATTCACGCCATTTCGCCAATCTGTCCACCCAAATGGCCGAAAAAAATTAAATGGACGACACTAGGATGGCCCGCAACCTCCTTGGCATGCCCTGGTCAATTTTTGGTCCACAACACACTCAGAACCACGGCCCACCCCCAAAATCGAGGGCAATAGAGCCCAAATTTAGCCTGAAAAAGCCTCGTTCTTGCCGTTTTTCCCGTTTGTCCACCAAAAAGGCCACGAAAAATTAAACAAGCCACACTGGGACGATCCCTAACCTCCTTGGCAAGCCTCGGTCAATTATCAGCCCACACCACGCCCGAACCCCGAGCTCACCCTAGAAACTGTGGGCTATAGCATGTCGATTTAGCCCGAAAATGCCCCATTCGCGCAGTTTTGCAATGGCCATGAAAAGTTAAACGAACCACACTGGGATGATCCCAAAACTCTCTGGCATGGCCCGGTCTATTTTTAGCCTACAGTATACCCGAACCCCGGGCCTACCCCCAAAACTGTGGCCTATAGCACACCGATTTGGCATAAAAATGCCCCGTTCGTATCGTTTCGCCCGTTTGTATAGAGAAATGGCTAGGAAAAATTAAACGGACCACACAGGGATGAATCCCAACCTCCCTGGCACGCCTCGATCTATTTTTGGCCCACAGCACGCCCGGACCTGGGGCCCACACCCGAAAATGTGGGATATAGAACACCGATTTGGCTTTTAAATGTCCCGTTCACGCTATTTCACCCGTTTATCCACCCAAATAGCCATAAAAAATAAAACGGACCATACTGGGATGATTCCCATCCTCCCTGGCATGCCCCGATCAATTTTTGACCCACAGCACGCCCGGACCCCAGGCCCATCCCCGAAACTGTGGGCTATAGCTCATCGATTTGGCCCAAAAATGTCCCGTTCACGCCGTTTGGCCCGTTTGTCCACCTAAATAGCCACAAAAAATTAAACGGACCATACTAGGATGATCCCCAACCTCCCTGGCATGCCCCGGTCAATTATCGGCCCACAGCACGCTGGACGCCGGGCCCAACCCCAAAATCGTAGGCTCTAGCATACCAATTTGGCCTGAAAATGCTCCATTCGCGTTGTTTCGCCCGTTTGTCCATCCAAATGGCCACAAAAAATTAAACGAACTACACTGGGTCAATCCCCAATCTCCTTGTCATGCCTCGGTCAATTTTTGGGCCACAACACGCCCGGACCCCGGGCCCACCCCCGAACCGTGAGCTATAGCACCCCGATTTGGCTCGAAAATGCCCCGTTCACGTCGTTTCACCAGTTTGTCCACCTAAATGGATAAGAAAAAGTAAACGGACCATACTGGGATGATCCCAACCTCCCTGGCATTCCCCGGTCGATTTTTGGCCCGCAGCACACCCAGACCCCAAGCCTACCCCATAAATCGTTGGCTATAGAACATCGATTTGGCTAAAAAATGCCCCATGCTCACCGTTTCGCCTGTTTGTCCATCCAAATGTCCACAAAAAATTAAATGGACCATACTGGGGTGATCCTCAACCTCCCTGGCAAACCCCGTTCAATTTTCGTCCCACAGCATGCCCGGACCCCGGGCCCATGATGTTGGGTGTATTTACGCATTCTAGCATCATTATTTTAGCCTTTTTAGCCTTGTTTTGAGGATGAATATTATGCTATATGTTCTTATAATGGAATAAATGAGCATTCATGTGTCCAAGTATGTGCTTACAATGTTTAATGGTGTTTTCATATGAGTTTTGATTCAATTTGAGCATTTAGAGTTCAACCGAGAAAACTTGTGTGACTAGCTTGAGCTAGGTGTTTGTCTAGTCTATTGTGTTGGGTTATAATGTGTGTTAATGAGTTACTAAGGTTGTAATTATGTATTTATATGTGAAATAACTTATTTATAATGTTCAAGGGTCAATTGGATCAGGAAAACATTCAAAACAAAGAGCTAAAACTCAAAGTGAAATTAACCTATGCTTAGCTCATGTTTTGAGTTCATTGTCTTGAATGTTGTGTTGTTTTGAGCCCTATTTGTGGTGTTTTATTCTTTAGGATGATTTTGGAATGGATAATGATGATATATGAAGGATATACAAGCTTCAAATCAAGTGGAATCAACTAAATAAGGCTCGGAACGACTCAACGAAACCAATGTTCAGAATTTGAGTCCATTTGGAGTCCTGATATATATTGGACCATTGAGGGCGTGTGAACAGTGATATGGTCTATTTAGAAATACCATTGCATTCAAAAAATAATTATGTTTAAGAAACCCTGGCGTGTGTAGCAATATATGGTGTGTAAAGAGGCGCCATGATGCTGTTAAATCGGAGTAAAATTCTGGAAATTGACTCACTGGTGGTCAAAATGGTGGACCACCAGTCTTGTGACTGACCACCAGTTCGACCTTTAGGCTAAAACAGAATGCAGGATTTCAGCACACTCAGTGAAGGTCGAAATGGTGGACCACCAGCTTTGCGACTGACCACTAGACTGACCACCAGAATCAAGATTTCAGAAAATTCACTGAAGGCCCGGATGGTGGACCACCATCTTTGTGACTGACCACCAAACAGACCACCAGACTACCAAAACAGAATCCAGGATTTTAGAGGAGCCAGTGAAGGTCGAAGTGGTGGACCACCAGTTTTGTGGTGAACCACCAACTTTGACAAAAAATTTCTGAATTTTAATTTTAATTCCTCTCTACTTGGGAACATATAAATACTAGTTTTGGGGTTTCTTATTGGGTTCTCATCATTAATTTTCTCTTTTTTTTCATAGCCTCCATTCTTGAAACTCTTTGTAAGAGTATTTTTAGGGAAATTAAGCAAACCTTGTGGATTTAATTATTTCATCTCCATTGAAGATTCAAGAGCAAATTCTTGTAACCTTTGTAAGTAAATCTTGAATTTATTTATGAATTACACAAATATGCTTCCTATTTCTTCCATGGAAATGTATGATTAAGCTCCCATAACTAGGGTTTTGGGAGCCTTGATGTGAAAAATGAAATATAGAGTGTGAATCCAATTGAACTTTATGAGGAATTGACATTGTATAAATCTTTCTTCATTTTCACGATTCTTCTTGGTTGCAAACTTGAAGAGTGAGCCCTTATACAATCACTTGTTCGAATAGAAAAGTGTTTATTGGGAAAAGAAAGGGTTTACACAAATCTAAAGGCTTTAACCTTTAGATTGAGGGTAGATGCCTTAATCGAATCAACCCATGTGAGAATAAAATTGAATTATTAATCCATTCCTTAAGTTTGTGAAAATTAAGGGATGAGCTACTCATTTAGGTTGAGAAACTAATGGGTAAACCATATATATATCAATTACTCTTACAATGGAAATCGTTAACTAGAGCTCATAAGTGATTCACAACCCTAATTGTTCAAGCATCTTGGTAACCATAACTCTGGTTTGTTTAACATCTCTGAATTACTACTTACAAAAAGAATCATTAGATGGGTTAACTCTGTTACAATTAATGAGGACATAATTCATAAATTAAAAACCCCCATTTTATCTTTTCGTATAATTTGATTGAATTCAACTTGTAGCTATAGTTTCAAATTAGTTTAATCGCCACTCACATTGTTCCCTGTGGATTCGACCCCGACTCCAAAGTTGGATAAATATATTAACGACGACCGTCTTGCACTAAATTGACATGTAAGTTGAGCGTTATCAAAAATGGCACCGTTACTGGGGAATAATTTAGCGTATTGAGTTGGTTTGGAATTTTAGTTTACTTTCTTGAATTCAAATTTTTAAATATTTATTTAGATTTTTTTTTATTTTCTTTTATTTTTATTATTCTCATACCTTTTTGAGATGTCAACCTGGATAGATGGTTTTTAGAGTGATGACGATTCTTGTGATGATTCGTGTGATTATTGTGTGAGACCACATTATGAGGCTTACTGTCCATATTTAGATGGAACTGTAACTTGGTGTTTAAATTATGGTCAAAGTGATCATTCTAAAGATATGTGTATTGCCACGATTCAAGTGAAAAAATTGATGAAACGAATTTTAGAGAATCAAGAACAGTTGTGGGAATAGCTAAAGGAGTTACCACTCACACCATGTTTACAGTGGCTAAACAAAGAAGAATATGAGGAGGACATTAGACAATTTAAGGAGAAAACTCAAGAATCACAGTCACTCGATTGCCATCTTCATCTTAAGACTGACATTAAGAAGGTGAATAAAAGTGAGTGTGTAGTAGATAGTGTAAATTTTGAAGTAGAATTAGTTGGGCCTCACTCGAAGCATTTTTCCACATTATGTATAGATGATATATTATCTATGGAATCATCTAAATTAGTGGAATAATGTGAAGATGAGGAACAAGAATCTTATATTCTTTATTTTACACTTGATAAGCAACATAAAAATGCACCTCACTTTAAGACCGAGTTGTTTACCATGCATCATCCATTACTCGACTTCTTAATCTTTGTACCACCCCCTTATGAGAGAGGTAAAAAGATGGATGATAAGTTGGAGGCAAAATTTATATCCTCACGGTTGAGGAAAAAGTTAATTTGGGTCGAGCCACGACACTAAATTAGGCGCTTCTTGTGAGGAAACCCAAGATAAGGTATGTGTTCTTTTCAGTTTTGTGTTAGTTTTTATTTCACGTAGTTTTTGTTTTTGGTTGAGTCACAGGTTAATGGGAAGTCTGAGTACCATAAACTTGATCTAAGGAGCATAGCATAAAATAAGTGTGGAGTCCCAAGGATCTCCTCGATGTGAAAATGCATCTAGATAGGCCTAGAGGCCTCAGGGAGTATTCCTATCACTTCAGTTAACAATTCACTTTGGGGACAAAGTAGGTTTTTAAGTGTGGGGTGGGGAAATTCCCAAATTTTGGCTCAACTTAAAAATTTTAGGTTGGGAACAAGTGAGATATTCTTGTTAGTGCTATTTTTTATTACATGATGCAAGTGAGTTTGTTTGTCAAAGCATGTGACTTTGGAGAATTACTACTTTTTAGACTCTTAGGCTCATGTTTTGTGACTCTAGTATTTGTTGGCTTAATTTTGAATTCACGCTATTATTTGGTTGGGAGTCTATGATGATCCTATTAAGTTGAGCATGTGCCATATGCGTGTGAGATTTTTGTATATTCCTTATTGCATGTGATGTCTAGAACTTGCCTGGTGTGTGTGTGAAGTGAAATAAAGAATGTGGGTTTAGGAGATGATATAGGCATTTCTTTGATAGCCTTATTTTATACCTTATGTTTTACCTACCCTTGTGCATTATCTTAATTAAACCCCATTGAGCCTTTAGCTATTTATTTGGTAGCCTCATAAGTAGCCTAATCCCTTCTTTGATACACCATAATTTGATCCAAAAGGCTTCTAAGTGCTTTAATTAAAAAAAAAGAATTTGAGAAAGGAGTTGGAGAAATTGAAGAAGAAAAAGGTGAAATTGAAGCCCCAAGGTAATAGTTATTGGTGTATAATTGATGTGTGGTGGATGGTTGTGATATAATTTATGCTAAAAATATTGCCATGATTGTAAAAAAGAGAAAATTGATTCTTGTGGTAGTAAACTATGTGTCCACCAAGTGTTTGTGAAAATGCTTAAAAGAGATGGGGCAAAAATAAAAGAGATGGGTAGACAAAAGTGGTGTAATTTGGTTGTTGGAGATTGGTTTTAAATTTATAATGTAGTGTATTAAAGCGCTTAGATAGGTTAGTCACTATTCTTGGCCAAAATAGTTCCTACCCGTCCCTTAGCCTACATTACAACCCGAAAAAGTCTTAATTGATCCTAAGCTTTACATTCGGCTATTAGTGGAACACTACACTAAGGGAAAGCCTATGGTTCATTATGTGTAAGTTGTGAATTCTATGTGAGAGTGAGTGTAATTTGATTCTTATACCCATTACATTAAATTGCATTATTTTGAGTGATTGTGGGTAACTTTCTTGTTGAGACGGGCACATGTTTGATAAATGTGGGTGATTTGTATGATGTCCTTGATTGCGTATAAGCATGAGTTTTCCAACTAGGTGAGCCAATTCTTGAGGCTGGGAAGTTTGAAGTAGTGTTCATGAGCTTTTAATTGTGTATAACATACTTAATATTGTAAACTAGCATTCGTGTAGTCATTGTAGTGCTAGCTTGAGTGTCTTGAATATAGTATAAGAGTAGATTTCCCAGATCATGATACTTAGAGTGAAGATTTGTTCGAGAACAAACAAGGTTTTAAGTGTGGGGTGTTGATTTTGGGTGTATTTACGCATTCTAGCATAACTATTTTAGCCTTTTTAGCCTTGTTTTGAGGATGACTCTTATGCTATATGTGCTTATAATGACATAAATGAGTATTCATGTGTCCAAGTATGTGCTTACAATGTTTAACGGTATTTTCATATGAGTTTTGATTCAATTTGAGCATTTAGAGTTCAACAGAGAAAACTAGTGTGACTAGCTTGAGCTAGGTGTTTGTCTTGTCTATTGTGTTGGGTTCTAATGTGTGTTAATGAGTTAATAAGGCTGTAATTATGTATTTATATGTGAAATAACTTAGTTATAATGTTCAAGGGTCAATTGGATCAGGAAAACATTCAAAACAAAGAGCTAAAACTCAAAGTGAAATTAACCTATGCTTAGCTCGTGTTTTGAGTTCATTGTCTTGAATGTTGTGTTGTTTTGAGCCCTATTTTGTGGTGTTTGATTCTTTAGGATGATTTTGGAATGGATAATGATGATATATGAAGGATATACAAGCTTCAAATCAAGTGGAATCAACTCAATAAGTCTCGGAACGACTCAACGAAACCAAAGTGCAGAATTTGACTCCATTTGGAGTCCTGATATGTATTGGACCATTGAGGGCGAGCGAACCGTGATATGGACTCATTAGACACACCATTGGATTCAGAAAAGGATTAATTTTAAGACACCCTAGCGCGTGTAGTAATATATGGAGTGTAAAGAGGCACCATGATGCGGTGAAATCGGAGTAAAATTCTGGAAATTGACTCACCGGTGGTCAAAATGGTGGACCACCAGCCTTGTGACTGACCACCAGTTCGACATTCAGCCTAAAATAGAATGCAGGATTTCAGCACATTCAGTGAAGGTCGAAATGGTGGACCACCAGCTTTGCGACTGACCACTAGAATCAAGATTTCAGAAAATTCACTGAGGGCCAGGATGGTGGACCACCAGCTTTGTGACTGACCACCAAACTGACCACCAGACCACAAAAACAGAATCCAGGATTTCAGAGGAGCCAGTGAAGGTCGAAGTGGTGGACCCCCAGTTTTGTGGTGACCAACCAACTTGACCACCAACTTTGACAAAAAATTTCTGAATTTTAATTTTAATTCCTCTCTACTTGGGAACATATAAATACTAGTTTTAGGGTTTCTTATTGGGTTCTCAGCATTAATTTTTTCTCTCTTTTTCATAGCCTCCATTCTTGAAACTCTTTGTAAGAGTATTTTTGGGAAAATTAAGCAAACCTTGTGGATTTAATTATTTCATCTCCATAGCAAATTCTTGTAACCTTTGTAAGTAAATCTTGAATTTATTTATGAATTGCACAAATATGCTTCCTATTTCTTCCATGGAAATGTATGATTAAGCTCCCATAACTATGGTTATGGGAGCCTTGATGTGAAAAATGAAATTTAGAATGTGAATCCAATTGAACTTTATGAGGAATTGACATTGTATAAATCTTTCTTCATTTTCATGATTCTTCTTGGTTGCAAACTTGAAGAGTGAGCCCTTATACAATCACTTGTTCGAATAGAAAAGTGTTTATTGGGAAAAGAAAGGGTTTACACAAATCTAAAGGCTTTAACCTTTGGATTTAGGGTAGATACCTTAATCGGATCAACCCATATAAGAATACAATTGAATTATTAATCCATTCTTTAAGTTTGTGCAAATTAAGGGATGAGCTACTCATTTAGGTTGATAAACTAATGGGTAAACCATAGATATCAATTACTCTTACAATGGAAATCGTTAACTAGAGCTCATAAGTGATTCACCACCCTAATTGTTCAAGCATCTTGGTAACCAAAACTCTGGTTTGTTTAACATCTCTGAATTACTACTTACAAAAAGAATCATTAGATGGGTTAACTCTGTTACAATTAATTAGGACATAATTCACTAATTAAAAACCCCCATTTTATCTTTTCGTATAATTTGATTGAATTCAACTTGTAGCATCTGGAATGATCCCCAACCTTCCTGGCATGCCATGGTCAATTTTTAGCCCACAGTATGCCCGAACCCCGGGCCCACCTCCTAAATCGTGGGTTATAGCACACCGATTTTGCCCTATAATGCCCCGTTCGTGCCGTTTTGCCCGTTTGTCCTCCCAAATGACCATTAAAAATTAAACAAACCACACTGGTATGATCCTTAACCTCCCTAGCACACCTCGATTGATTTTCGTCCCACAACATACCCAAACATTGGGCCAAACCCCAAAACCGTGGGCTATCGCACACCGATTTGGCCGAAAAACACCTTGTTCGTGCCGTTTTACCTATTTGTCCACCCAGATGGCCATGAAATATTAAACGAACCATACTGGGATGATCCCCAACCTCCTCTAGCATGCCCCTATTGATTTTCAACCCACAGTACGTTCGACCCCAGTCCACCCCCAAAGCCGTGGGCTATAAAACACCATTTGGCCCGAAAACAACCCATTCGCCCTGTTTTGCCCGTTTATCCACCCAAATTTCCACAAAAAATTAAACGGACCACACTGGGATGATCCCCAACCTCCCTGGAATGCCCCGATCAATTTTTCACCCACAGCATGCCCAAACATCGGGTCCACCCCCAAAACCATAGGCTATAGCACACCGATTTGCCTTGAAAATGCCCCGTTCGCATGTTTTCACCCGTTTATCCACCCAAATGGCCACAAAAAATTAAACGGACCACACTGGGATGATCCCCAACCTCCCTGACATGCCCCGGTTGATATTTGGTCCACAACACGCCCGGACCACGGGCCCACCCCCAAAACCGTGGGCTATTGCACTCCAATTTGGCCTGAAGATGCCTCATTTACGCCGTTTCGCCTGTTTATCCTCCCAAATGGCCAGAAAAAATTAAACGACCACACGGGGATGATCCCCAACCTCCCTAGAACGCCCTAGTCATTTTTTGGCCCACAGTACGCCCAGACCCCTGGCCCACCCCCAAAACCGTGGCCCGAAAATGCCCCGTTCGCACCGTTTCAACCCTTTCTCCACCCAATTGGCCATGAAAAATTAAACAAACCACACTAGGATGACCTCCAACCTCCCTAGCATACCCCAATCAATTTTTTTCCCACAGCACGCCCGAACCCGGGCCACCCCTAAAACCGTGGGCTATAGCACACTGATTTGGCCCGAAAATGCCCCGTTTGAGCTGTTTTGCCTATTCGTCACCACAAATAGCCACAAAAAATTAAACTGACCACACTAGGACAATCACTAACCACCCTGCCATGCCTCGGTGGATTTTTGGCCCACAACACGCCCGAAACCCAGGCCCACCCCCAAAACTGTGGGCTAAGCACATCGATTTGGCCCGAAAATGCCCCGTTCGCACTGTTTCTCCCGTTTATCAACCCAAATGGAGACAAATAATTAAATGGACCACACTGGGATGATCCCTAACCTACCTGGCATGCCCCGATCAATTATCAGCCCACAGCACGCCCAAACCTTGAGCCCACCCCCAAAACCGAGGGCTATAGCACACCGATTTAGCCCGAAAATGCCCCATTCATGCCGTTTCATCCGTTTGCCCTCCCAAATGGACACAAAAAATTTAACGGACTATACTGAGGTGATCGCCAACCTCCCTGGCACACTTCGGTTGATTTTTGGCTGATTGCACACCCGGACCATGGGCCCACCCCCAAAACCGTGGGATACCATTTTGCCCGTTTGTCCACCCAAATGTCCATGAAAAGTTAAACGGACCATACTTGGACAATTCCCAACCTCCCTGGTACACCTCGGGCAAATTTCAGCCCACAGAACGCCTGGACCCTGGGCCCACCCTCGAAACCGTGGGTTATAGAACACCGATTTGGCCCAAAAAAGCGCGGTTTATGCGGTTCGCCCGTTTATCCACTCAAATGGCCACAAAAAATTAAACGAACCACACTGGGATGAACCCAACCCTCCCTGTCATGCCCAGGTCAATTTTTGGCCCACAACACGCCCGGACCCTAGGCCCACCCCCAAAAATGTAGGAAATAGCACACCGATTTGGCCTGAATATGCCCCGTTCGTGCCGTTTTGCCCATTTATCCAGCCAAATGTCCATGAAAAATTAAATGAACCACACTGGGATGATCCCCAACCTCTCTGGGATGCCTTAATTGATTTTTGGACCACAACACACCTGGACCCTTGGCCCACCACCGAAACCGTGGGCTATAGCACACCGATTTGGCCCGAAAAATTCCCCGTTCGCGCCGTTTTGCCCGTTTGTCCACTCATAAGGCCACAAAAAATTAAATGGACCGCACTGGGGCGATCCCTAACCTCCGTGGCATGCCACAATCATTTGTTGGCCTACAGCACGCCCGAACCCCGGGTTCACCCCCAAAACTGTGGGCTATTGCACACCGATTTATCCTGAAAATGCCCCGTTCGCATCGTTTTACCTATTTGTCCATCCAAATGGCCACAAAAAATTTAAAAAACCGCACTGGGATGATCTCCAACCTCCCTGGCATGCCTCGGTCAATATTCAAAACACAACACGCTTGGACCCCGGGCCCACCCTTAAAACCGTGAGCTATAGTACATTGATTTAGCCCGAAAATGCCCCGTTCGCGCCGTTTTGCCCGTTTGTCCAACCAAATGGCCACAAAAAATTAAATGGACCACACTGGGATGATCCTAACCTCCCTGGCATGCCACGGTTGATTTTTAGCCCACAATACGCCCGGACCCTGGGCCCACTCCTAAAACCGTGGGATATAGCACATCGATTTGGCCTAAAAATGCCCCATTTGCGCCGTTTCACCCATTTGTCCACCCAAATAGCCACAAAAAATTAAACAGACTACATTGGGATGATCTAATACGTCCCTGGCATGCCTCGATCAATTTTTAGCCCACAGCACGCCCGAACTCCACGCCCAACTTCAAACCCGTGAGCTATAGAACACCGATTTGGCCCAAAAATGTCCCATTTACGCCGTTTCTCCCGTTTGTCCACCCAACTGGCCCCAAAAACTTAAACGGAGCACACTGGGATGATCCCCAACCTCCCTGGCATACCCCAGTCGATTTTTGGCACACAACACGCCCGCACCCACCCCTGAAACCGTGGGATATAGAAGATCGATTTGGCCTGAAAATGCCCCGTTCGCGCCGTTTCGGGACCACCCCTAAAATCGTTAGCTATAGCACACCGATTTGGCCCAAAAATACCCCATTCTTGCCATTTGCCGGTTTGTCCCCACAAATGGCCACGAAAAATTAAACAAACACACTGGGACGATCCCCAACCACCCTGGCATACCACGATCGATTTTTTGCCCACAGCACACCCGAACCTTGGGCCCACCCTCAAAACCATGGGCTATAGCACATCAATTTTGCCCAAAACGGCCCCATTCTCGCCGTTTTGCCCGTTTGTCCACATAAATAGTCATGAAAAATTAAACGAACCACACTGTGACGATCCCCAAACTCCTTGGCCCTCCCCGGTCAATTTTTATCCCACATCACGATCATACCCCGGGACCACCTCCAAAACCGTGGGCTATAGAACACCGGTTTGACCCATAATTTCCCCGTTCGCATCGTTTCGCTCGTTTGTCCACCTAATTAGCCACGAAAAATTAAACGAACCATACTGGGACGATTTCCAATCTCCCTGGCAAGCCCCGATCAATTTTTCTCCCACATCATTCCTAGACCCCGGGCCCACCCCCGAATCCGTGGGCTATAGCACACCGATTTTGACAAAAAATGCCCAGTTCACGCCGTTTTGCCCGTTTGTCCATCTAAATGGCCACGAAATATTAAACAGACCACACTGGGATGATCCCCAACTACCCTGGCACGACCCGGTCGATTTTTAACCCACTGCACGCCTGGACCTCGAGCCCACCCCCAAAATCATGAGCTATAGCATACCGATTTGGCCTAAAAATGTCCCATTCGAGCCGTTTTGCCCATTTGTCCCCACAAATGGCCACGAAAAATTAAACGGAACACACTGGGATGATGACCAATCTCCCAGGCAACCCCAGTTGATTTTTGGGCCACAACACGCTCGTACACCGAGCCCACCCCTAAAACCGTGGGATATAGCACACCAATTTAGTCCTAAAATGCCCCGTTCGCGTCGTTTTGCTCGTTTCTCCACCTAAATGGCCACGAAAAAATAAACGAACCACACTGGGATGATCCCCAACCTCCCTGGCATGCCTTGATCGATTTTTGGCAAAATCATGCCCGGACCCCAGACCCACCCTCAAAACCGTGAGCTATAGCTACCGATTTGACCCGAAAATGCCCTATTGGCACCGTTTCACCCATTTGTCAACCAAAATGACCACAAAAAATTAAGTGGATCACACTGGGATGATCCCCAACCTCCCAGGCATGCCCCGGTCGATTTTCGGACCACAGCACACCCGGACCCCGGGCCTTCCCCCAAAACCGTGGGCTATAGCACACCGATTTAGCCCAAAAATGCCTCGTTCGTGCTGTTTTACCCGTTTCTTTGCCCAAATAGCCACGAAAAATTAAACGGACCATACTAGGACGATCCCCAACCTTCCTGCAACGTCCTGGTTGATTTTTGGCCCACAGCACGCCTGGATCCGAGGTCCACCCACAAAACCGTGGGCTATAGCTCATCGATTTGGCCCGAAAATGCCCCATTCCCTCCGTTTTGCCCGTTTGTCCATCCAAATGGCCTTGAAAAATTAAACGGACCACACTAGAACAATCCTCTACCTTCTTGGCATGCCCCAATCAATTTTTTCCCATAGAACGCTCGAACCTCGAGCCCACCCCCAAAACCATAGGCTACACACCGATTTGGCCCGAAAATGCCCCGTTCACGTCATTTCATCCGTTTGTCCAACCTAATGGCCACAAAAATTTAAACAGACTATAATGGGATAATCCCTAACTTCCCTGGCACGTCCCGAATGATTTTTGATCGACAGCATGCCCGAACCCCGGGCCTACCCCTAAAATCGTAGGCTATAGCACACTAATTTGGCCCGAAAATGCCCTATTTGCTACGTTTTGCCTGTTCGTCCACCCAAATAGCCACAAAAAATTAAATAGACCACACTGGAGTGATCCCCAACCAACCTGGCATGCCCTGATAAATTTTTGGCCCACAACACGCCAGGACCTCGATCCCACCCCCAAAACCGTGGGATATAGAACACCGATTTGGCCCGAAAATGCTCCGTTCATGGCGTTTCACCCGTTTGTCCACTCAATTGGCCACGAAAAATTAAACGAACCATACTGGGATGATCTCCAACCTCCTTGGCATGCTTCGATCGATTTTTGGCCCATAGCACGCTCAAACCCGGGCCCACCACCAAAACCATGGGTTCGCCGATTTGTCCACCTAAATGACCACAAAAAATTAAGCGGACCATACTGGGACGATCCCTAACCTCCCTGGCACGCCCCGATAAATTTTCTACCCACAGAATGCCCGGACCCCGGGCCCACCCCCAAAACCGTGGGCTATAATAGCACACCAATCTGGCTAAAAAATGCCCTGTTCACGTTGTTTCGCCCGTTTGTCTACCCAAATGGCCACGAGAAGTTAAATGGACCACACTGAGAGGATTGCCAACTTCCCTGGCATGCCATGGTCGATTTTTGGCCCACAGCATTTCCGAATCCTGGGGCTACCCTAAAAATTGTTGGCTATAGCAAACTAATTTGTCCTGATATTGCCCGTTCGCGTCGTTTCGCCCGTTTGTCCACCCAAATAACCATGAAAAATTAAACGGAACATACAGGGACGATCCCCAACCTTCCTGGCACGTCCCGATTGATTTTTGGCCTACCGAACGCCCGTGCCCCGGACTCCAAACCCACCCCTGAAACTATGGGCTATAGCACATCGATTTGGCCCGAAAATGCCCTGTTCCTTCCGTTTAGCCTCTTTGTCCACGAAAATAGCCGCAAAAAATGAAACGGACCACACTGAGACGATCCCCAACCTCCTTGAATTTCCCCGGTCAATTTTTGGCCACATCATGCTCGAACCTCGGACCCACCCCTAAAATTGTGGGCTATAGCACATCGATTTAGGTCAAAAATGCCTCGTTCGCACCGTTTTGCCCATTTGTCGAGGTGGCAGCGCCTGTGAACAGGAGAGATCGTCAAGCTAGGATGAGGCTTGAACGCCGAGCTGTGCAGGCTCCTTTTGATGATGATGATGACGATCTGGATGGAGCTGGTGCCACAGGGGCTATTATTCCTCCGCCCTTGGCACCTGGAGCTAAGTTCAATATCACTAGCACCATGATTCAATTATTGCAGCTCAAGGGTTTATTTGGTGGACTCGTAGGCGATGATCCAAATATGCATCTGATCAACTTTATTTCAACATGCAAGTCGTTTGACAATCCAGGAGTTGGGCAGAATACAATTCAGCTGCGCTTATTTCCATTGTCTCTGTCTGGGGAGGCAACTCTATGGCTGAACGGGCTAACTCCTGATTCTATTACTAATTGGAGGCAACTAAAAGACACTTTCCTAGAAAGATTCTTTCCGCCATCCAAGAGAGCACAGTTAAGAGATGAGATCAGTAATTTCCGACAGCTTCCAACTGAAGCTCTCCATGAAACATGGGAGAGGTTCAAGAAGCTGCTTATGCGGTGCCCAAACCATCAGATGACGAATATCCACTTGATGGAAATATTATATAGGGCTTTGAACTCGGTGACAAAGCCAGTGGTTGATAATGCTGCAGGAGGGTCATTCATGGACCTTACTTTTATTGAGGCGAGTGATATGCTGGATCGTATGACAAAGCAGAGTAGAGCTTGGCATACCAGGGATTCTGAGGTAGCGAGCTATGAGCTGGCAGATAATGTTCATCATTGCAGTGCAATCTCTACAAGATCGCTAGTTCAGAAGAAGGCAGATCCTGGTGCTTTCACTATTCTGTGCACGGCTGGATCTTTGGATTTTTCTAAGGCATTGTGCGATTTGGGAGCTAGCATTAATTTGATGCCACTATCCATTTACAAAAAGTTGGGTTTGGGTGATCCTACACCAACCAATATGCAGCTCGTGATGGCAGATAGGTCGGTAAAATGACCTGTTGGTATCTTATATGATGTATTGGTGAAGGTTTCCACCTTCATCTTTCCTGCAGACTTTGTTATTCTGGATTACGAGGTGGATTCTGAAGTTCCCATAATCTTGGGGCGTCCTTTCCTTGCAACAGGAAGTGTGCTTATTGATCTAAGAGCTAATGAGCTTTTATTTCGGATGAATGACGAAGTGGTTTATTTTGATGTATGCAAATCAATGAAGCATCCCAAAGATATGAATGTGTTCTCTGTAGCTGATGTTTATTATGATGATGAGAAAGAATTATCTGTAGAGAAGCAGCTTAATGTTGATCCATTGGCTGCTGTGCTTATGAATTTTGAGTGTGAGGATGTTGAAGAGTATGAAGAAACTATTTGTGCTCTAACAGGAATTGGCTCCTATTCTCATGCTCCTAAGAAGCTGGATATGGATCTTAAAAATCACCCTTCACCACTAGCAAAGCCATCCATTGAAGAACCACCAGTGCTAGAATGGAAGGAGCTGCCCAGTCACCTGAAATATGCGTTTTTGGGAATTGGTGATACACTTCCAGTTATTGTTGCAGCTGATTTAGGTGAGCAGCAGGTTGCGACTCTTATTTTTGTTCTGAGGAGATACAAGAGAGCCATCGGTTGGACTATTGCTGATATTATTGGTATCCCTCCTGAGATATGTATGCACAAGATTCAGCTCGAGGAAAATTGTGTGCCTACCATTGAGCATCAACGACGTTTGAATCCACCCATGCAAGAGGTGGTGAAGAAAGAAATTATTAAGTGGTTAGATGCTGGGGTAGTATATCCAATCTCCGACAGTAAGTGGGTAAGTCCGGTACAGTGTATGCCCAAGAAAGGGGGCATGACGGTAGTTGCGAATGAAAAGAATGAGCTGATTCCACTCAGACCTATCACAGGGTGGAGAGTGTGTATGGACTACTGAAAGTTGAATTCGTGGACGCTTAAGGATCACTTCCCAATGTCATTCATGGACCAAATGCTTGATCGATTGGCAGGGAAGGGATGGTTTTGTTTCTTAGATGGTTATTCCGGTTATAATCAGATTTGTATTGCTCCTGAGGATCCAGAGAAGACCACTTTTACATACCCATATGGTACGTTTGCCTTTAAACGTATGCCATTTGGGTTATGTAACGCACCTGCCTCTTTTCAGCGTTGTATGATGTCTATTTTTCGGATATGGTTGAAGACACCTTGGAGGTGTTCATGGACGATTTTTCAGTTGTGGGTGAATCGTTTGAATCGTGCTTGGCGAATCTGAGTATGGCGTTACAGAGATGTGTTGAGTTCAACATGGTGCTAAACTGGGAGAATTGCCATTTTATGGTTAAGGAAGGCATTGTTCTTGGACACAAAGTCTCCGAAAGAGGAATTGAGGTTGATCGAGCCAAAATTGAAGTTATCGAGAAACCACCACCTCCAATTTCTGTAAAGGGAGTTCATAGTTTCCTCGGTCATGCAGGTTTTTATCGAAGGTTTATCAAAGACTTCTCCAATATTGCTAGTCTATTATGCAAACTCTTGGAGAAGGATGCAAAGTTCGACTTCAGTGAAGATTGCTTGAAGGCATTTGAATGCCTAAAAGGGAAGCTAGTTGAAGCTCCTATTATTGTAGCACCCGATTGGTCTCTACCGTTTGAAGTGATGTGTGATACAAGTGGGGTAGCTTTGGGTGCTGTACTTGTTCAGAAAAGAGAAAGGCTATTTCATCCAATATACTATGCGAGCAAGGCCTTGAATGGAGCCCAGAAGAACTATACCATCACGGAACAAGAGCTTCTAACAGTTGTTTATGCTTTTGAAAAGTTCCGTGCTTACTTGTTGGGAACCAAAGTGGTGGTTCATACAGATCATGCGGCTCTGAGATATTTAATGGCAAAGAAGGATGCTAAGCCAAGACTAATTCGGTGGGTGTTATTGCTTCAAGAATTTGATTTCGAGGTAAAGGATAGAAAAGGTTGCAAAAACCAAGTAGCTGATCATCTATCTAGACTTGAGAGTGCGCACATAGCGCAACCTGACCTTGAGATTGATAATGCATTTCCCTATGAAGAGATCATAGCCGCTATGGTGGAAGACTTACCGTGGTATGCAGACTTTGCGAACTACGTGGTAGTAAAGTGATGCATGAGAATCTCTTCTTTCATCAAAAGAGAAAATTCATGCATGATGTGAAACACTACTTCTGGGATGAACCGTATCTTTTTCGATGATGTGCTGATGGTGTTATTAGGCGATGCATCTATGATGTGGAGGTGCGTAGCATCTTGGAAGCAAGTCATGCTTCCCAAGTTTGGGGTCACCATGCAGGTGATCGGACAGCCAGGAAGCTATTGCAAAGCGTCTATTATTGTCCTTCATTATTCAAGGATGCTTACGATTTTGTGAGAAGATGTGATCAGTGTCAGAGGCAAGGCTCTATCTCGAAGCACCATGAGATGCCTATGTCTAAAATTCTCGAAGTGGAGCTATTTGATGTATGGGGTATTGATTTCATGGGCCCATTTGTGAGTTCATTTGGGATGAAATATATTCTAGTTGCTGTGGATTATGTATCCAAATGGGTCGAAGCGGTAGCGCTGGCTGATAATGAAGGTAAGCGTGTTGTAGCATTCTTAAAGAGAAATATCTTCTCTCGTTTTGGGGTACCACGTACCATCATAAGCGATGGAGGATCACACTTTTGTAACAAGCTGTTCAGAGCCGTATTGGTGAAATATGGGGTCAAGCAACATAAGGTAGCTACACTTTACCACCCACAAACTAGTGGGCAGGTAGAGGTTTCTAATCGGGAGATCAAGCTGATCCTTGCTAAGACTGTAAATGCTAGTAGGAAGGATTGGTCCCGAAAGCTGGATGATGCCTTATGGGCTTATAGGACTGCATTCAAGACACCAGTTGGCATGTCCCCGTACCAACTAGTTTATGGGAAGGCTTGTCAATTGTCGATTGAGCTCGAACATAAAGCATTGTCGGCGTTGAAGAGGCTTAACCTGAATTGGGATGATGCTATTAATCTGAGATTGGAACAGCTGAATGAGATGGATGAATTCCGTCTACATGCGTATGAAAGGGCAGACCTCTATAAGGAACGGATGAAAAAGTACCATGATCGGCGGATTATCCAAAGAAACTTTCAGAAGGGTGATATGGTACTTCTTTTCAACTCCAGACTGAAGCTATTTCCAGGTAAGTTGAAGTCTAAATGGTTTGGTCCGTTCAGAATTAGCCAAGTCTACTCGTCTGGAGTAGTAGAGTTAGAAGAAAAAAATGGTGGTGTCTTCAAGGTGAATGGCCAACGTGTGAATCCATATATTGGTCCTCTTGACTCGATAAAATGCATGGCCACCATCTATCTCGATGAAGTCTAAGTAATCGAGGTAACTATGTCGTGACGCGACAATAAATCAAGCGCTACATGGGAGGCAACCCATCATTTTTAGTCATTTTATTTTCTAGGAGTTTGTTTTGTTTAATAAAAAATCCAAGAAGAAGAGTCGAGCCACGACTAAAACTAAGGCGCTTGGTGGGAGCCAACCCATCTTTCTAATCGTTTTTGTTATTTTTGATTAAGTGTAGGGGAAGACGTATAAATGAGGCGCTTGGTCTCAAATTTTGATTTGAAAGTGAGCAATGTGAAAGGTAGTAAGTGAGTAATGAAGGAGCAAAAGTCTTTCGGTTAGGCATTGCCTATACAAATCTAGGCAATGGACAAGGCAAAGCCTATGTAAATCTAGGAAACAGACAAGGCAAGGCCTATGCTATTGCCTTTGCTCTCTGAATCTACAATGCCATAGCATAGGCGCCGCCTATACCCAACTAGGCCATAGCATAGGCGCCGCCTATGTTCAACTAGGCAAAGCTAAAGGCGCCGCCTATGCCATTGCCTTTGCTCTCTAAATCTACAATGCCATAGCATAGGCACCGCCTATGCTCAACTAGGCTTTGCTAAAGGCGCCGCCTATGCTAAGCATAGGCAAAGTATTAGGCGCCGCCTACTTATGCTTTTTGGTCTCCTAACCCGATTTTTCATGGGTCAAACCTGACCCAAGCCTTGGTCTATAAATAGAACTTCAGCCTTGAGACAAAATCACATTGTTTGCTCAACCTAGGCGCCGCCTAACCTTCCCAAATCTCTTAAAACTTTTCTTTTTGCTCATCTAACCTTGCAAGATCATCTTCCAAGTCCATCACCAAGTAAGTTCTTCTTTTATATTCTGTAGTTATTACAATACTACGCCTATAATGATTTGTTAAAGCTTGAAGTGGTGTTGGTGATTTGAATGAGGTTGGTTTGCTATGATACATCTAGTTGAGTGAAAGAATACGTATGGGTATTCTTGACTTTGTTCCGATTTGTATTTGATTGTTATACACTGTCATCTTTTTGTGGAATCAAAATGGTAAAGTTAATTACATAATCTTGTAAGTCGAAAGTTGGAATGTTTGAATGACTCGTTCATCGAGATAAAGATCATGACTGAATACAAGCATGAGATGTTGTGATTATTTCTATGCCACAACTTGATTCGATCTCTATGTAGTAGTCTTGTTCAAAAAGTGCATTAATCCAAACCATAAAGTATGGTCAAGATTACATGACATAAAGCTGAAAAGGATAGTTAAGGTTCCATGAAAGTATGACTGTGCTGAACATATTGTTGGAACATATCACCTACATGTATGTCGATGAAGTCTGAGTAATCTATATCATCCACTTAATTAGTTGGTGCCAACAAATTAAGTGTGGGGTAGTGCCATTATTGTTTGTTTGTCGATCAAATCTTCCGAGATAAGCTAACATGACTTTATTTTAATCCCAGGTAAAATGGCACCAAAAGGTCGACCAGGAAAACAAAAAGCGTCCACCTCACAGAAAGGTCAGAAAAGGGGAAGAAAAGAGCAAGTTGAATCCTCCTTGCTGCAAATACCTCGCCGCATGTTCGGGATAAAATGGGTCCTAGAGGAGGAAGGAAAGGAGTGGTACAAGAACAACAAAGTAAAAAAATATGTTCACATGGAGTTGATACAAAAAGAGAGTCTAGCGAAGAGAGAACCTCGCATTTTGGCTAAAATCATGGCGCTACATCTTGATTTCATTTTCCAAGATATGGGAGAATGCAATCTTGATCTAACGCGAGAATTCTATGCCAATTGGTCCCCAAAGACTACCGGAAGTGAAGTGAAGATTCGGGGACAAGTCTTGCAACTGAATGCGGAGTTCTTCAACTCTTTTCATGGTCTTCCATCTGTGGATCCATCACCGCTCAAGGAGCTTTATCATAGACCTCCATACAGGGAAATCAGACACACACTGTGCGGAACAAGATCAATGGCACGTTGGAGTCGTCACAAGGATATCGGTCGGCATAATACCTTCCCCTATACTTCCTTGAACAGAAAAGCTCGGATATGGTTACAGATAGTCAACTCTTGCCTGATTCCAGGGTCACATTGCACAAATATCACACGTGATAGAGTATGCTTGGTGTATGCTCTGATGACTAATATTCCCATCCACGTTGGTGCGGTTATACGGTCGTCAATGCGTAAGGCTAGGCTGCACAAGAGGTCCCACTTCAGCTTTGGCAATTTTTTGACCGCAATATTGAGAAAGGAGGACATTGAAGAGGAACCTGCAGATCATAAGCTTCCATACAACCCGAAGAAGGTTGATCTTACGAAGGTTAAAGATCCTGAAACTATGCATGGCGTCAACCTGACCACTGCAGAAAGCCATGTTCGTGACGAAAGCTTCTTCCTCCATTTATATGGCATGACGAGGTTTACCATGATGAGTGGGGGACGTGTTCCAACTGATGCAAAGCTCCAGCAGTTGGATTATGACTACCCGATGAATGAGCATGCGCGGGCTATGTGTGAAGTAGGTGTAAATTTTGGGGAATCTCTCGATGATGACGTACCGACTGACGATGATCACCGATAGCCAGACTCGGACGTGGAGGATAACTCTGATGACGACGACTCTGATGATGATTCCGATGCAGGGGCCATGACCCCAGACATAGAGGAAGAGTCCGACTAATCAGGTTTTCCTTATTTATTTTCCACTGAGGACAGTGTGTCCCGTCTAAGTGTGGGGTGCTGGTATTTGTATGCTTCTTGTACTTCTTTGCCTACATTTATTCTAGTTCTTGTTTGTTTTAATTAGTCGTAATTAGATAGTTTAATTTTAGATTTTTTTAGATTTTGCATGAAATTATTTTGATAGGCGATATGGTATTATGACAAGAGTTTGTGCCAAAATCATTACTAATGAGACATGGTAGGCTCTAAGTGTGACTCACTGTGTGATAATTGTATGGTTTAATTCATTCACCTGCTGGGTCAAAGAGTCTATACTGCTCCCAATAAAGTTGACCATGTGCCTTGTGTGTGTGAGGTTATAGTATATTCTGTGTTGTGACTGATGCTAGAACTTGCCTGGTGTGTGTGTAAAGCGAAATAAAGAGTGTGAGTTTAGGAGATGATTTAGGCATTTCTTTGGCAGCCTGTGATTGTTTACCTTCTTTTTATCTACCCGTGGACATTATCCTAGTTAACCCCCTTTGAGCCTTTAGCTATTTTCTTTGACAGCCTCATATGTAGCCTAATCCATTTTTTTCAAGACCATAATTTGATCCAAATTCCTAAGTGCTTTAAATTGTAGAGTCATGTGACAAAATAAGAGGAAAGTGGGTGAGAGTGATGCCTCAGAGTGTATTGATACTTGAAATTGTTATGAATAAGAGTGGCTGACATAGAAGTGTTTTATAAAAAAAAAATAGAAATAGAAAAATAAAAAAATAAGTTGTATATTCTCATCTTTGTGTTTATAATTGAATAAAAAAATAGGTGAAAAGGGGTGTTAGATGAAAAGAAAGGTAGAAGGGTTGTTTAAAAGAGAGTGTTAATGGCTTAATGTGATGTATTAAAGCGCTTAGGGAAAATAGTCACTATTTCTGGCCAAAATAGTCCTACCTGTCCCTTAGCCTACATTACAACCTGTAAAGACCCATTTGATCCTAAGCTTAGCATTCTGATATTAGTGGAGCATTACACTAAGGGCAAGCCTATGGTCATCAGTTGCAACATATGAATTCTTTGTGAGAGTAAGAGCAAGGAGAATCTTATACCCATGTTCCGAAAAATGCAAAACTTGTGAGTGATTATGGGTGATATCTTGTGTGAGACACACATGGTTGATGAGTTTTGTATGATTCTTGGTGCCTTAACTTGTGGATACGAATTAGCCATCATCACGAGTCTATGTTGGAGGTTGAATGGTTTCTAGTAGTGATCCAGAAAACTACTCTTTGTTAATAGTTGTCGTGCATGTCTTGTTGAACATTTTGTGTTACTGCTGTGAAATCCTAGTTAGATGTTTGCATGGACGTAATATTTTGTTCGAGGACGAACAAGGCTTTAAGTGTGGGGTGTTGATGTTGGGTGTATTTACACGCCTAAACACCATAATTTACCCATGTTATAGCTAAGTTTTGAGGATAAAATATATAATTCCTGCACTTTTAGTCCATTTTCCTGTAAGTGAGCTAACCTACGTGATTAGCATGTTTTCAGGTATTAATGATGAAGATTTCAGCACTTTGAGGACCTTTGGGCAGCAAAGGAAAACTTCACAGAAGAGGAAAGGCAGCTTTTGGAAGCTTATGGACTGAATGTGACGCATGGAGAAATTGTCCCGGGCAAAAACAGTATTTTTAAATACTTAGGGGTGCAACAGTAACTTAATAGGACTAGGACAAGGATGTTATAAAAACCCTATTTTGCTTAATTTTTCAGCATGCATTGATCCATTCACGATTGCTTTCAGAATTCGGTTGACACTTTTAGTATTTTTATTCACGTTACAATTTCTGTAACTGGAACACAGAGAAACACGCTACATATTTGGGGAAGTCGGCTAAGAGGAAAAACGTCATCCCTCTTTGACGATTAAAAGCATCCTCTCGCGAAGATTGTTCTAGTTTTGGTATGATGATGATGATGTCTTCGTTGTTTTCCTTTACAATCATGTGTAGCTAAACTTCTCTGTTAGGGTTATGAAAGCCTTTTGATATACTATCTATTACTATGAGTTTGTGAATTCTTGATGCGTATGCTACTTATATCATTACTCTCTTCATTTTAATTAAATTCTTGTGGTTGCAAACATATAGAATACGCCATTATAGCATTAACTTGTTCGAGAGAAAAGTTACATGTTTGGAAAAGAGAGTGTGACAAGGAAATAGGGCTACCAACCCCAATTTACACATTAATGCCTTAACCAGATTAATCTCTTGGAGAGTTCGTACCATTAGTTATACGCTTTAAGCTCGAGAGAGTTAAAGTGAAATAATCCTTGATGGTTGAGAAACACTAGGATTTACCATTAGAATACGAATCTCTATAAGTGCATGCATGTCTGAATTCCGCATAACTCATAGTTAATAGATACGTAGAACTCATAAGGTGGACATAACCCTAACTTATTTTTCTCTGTGAACAAATCTTACTAAACAAAGCATTCTGTTGTTACTTTGATAGTATTAATTCACGCCACAATCCAATCCCCCCTTTTCCGTGGAATTTTCGATCAACAGTCTAATAATAGATGCAACACATAGTGACCAAGTATTCCCTGTGGGATTCGACACCCAACCCAGTTGGGTTCTATATTTGACAGCAACCGCTTACACTCTTATGAGAACTGTAGTTTGGGCGTTATCAAGCACGCCTGGACCCGAGGTCGACCCACAAAACTGTTGGCTATAGCACATCGATTTGGCCCAAAAATGTCCCGTTCACGTTGTTTCGCCCGTTTGTCCACCCAAATGGCCACGAGAAATTAAACGGACCATACTGAGATGATCGCCAACTTCCATGGCATGCCATCATGATTTTTGGCCCACAACACGCCCGGACCCCAGGCCCAGCCTCAAAATTGTCGGCTATATTGGCCCGATACTGACCATTCGCATCGTTTCGCCCGTTTGTCCACCCAAATGACCACGAAAAATTAAACGGACCACACTGGGACGATCCCCAACCTTCCAGGCATGCCCCGGTTGATATTTGGCCCTCCGAATGCCCGTACCCCAGACTCCGGACCCACCCCAAAACCATGGGATATAGCACACCGATTTGGCATCAAAATGCCCCATTCCCGCCGCTTGGCCTGTTTGTCCACCAAAATAGCCGCAAAAAATGAATCGGACCACACTGGGATGATCCCTAACCTCCCTGAAATGCCCCGGACAATTTTTGGCCAACATCATGCCCGAACCCCAAGCCCTCCCCAAAAACCGTGGGCTATTGCATATCGATTTGGCCCAAAAATGCCTCATTCACGCCGTTTCGCCCATTTGTCCACCTAAATGGCCACGAAAAATTAAATAAACCACACTGGGATGATCCCTAACCACCCTGGCAATCCCCGATCAATTTTCGGCACACACCACGCCCAGACACCGAGACCACCCCTGAAACTGTGGGCTATAGCACACCGATTTGGCCTAAAAATTCCCATTCACGCCATTTCACCCATTTGTCACCCAAATGGCCATGAAAAATTAAACAGACTACACTGGGACGATCCCCAAACTTGCTGGCATGCCCCAATAAATTTTTAGCCTACAACACGCCCGAACTCTGGGCCCACCCTCTAAACTATGGGCTATAGCACACCGATTTGGCCTGAAAACTCCCCATTCGTGCCATTTTGCCCGTTTGTCCACCTAAATGGTCACAAAAATTTCAACGGAGCACACTGGGACGATCCCCAACCTCCCTACCATGCCTTAGTCAATTTTTTGCCCACAGCATGCCCGTTCCCATCCCTAAAACCGTGGGCTATAGTACACCGATTTGGCCCGAAAAAGCCCCGTCCAGGCCGATTCGCCCGTTTGTCCACCTAAATGGCCATGAAAAAATAAATGAACCATATTGGGATGATATCAAAACTCCCTGGCATGCCTCGGTTGATTTTCGTCCGACAGCATGCCCGAACCCCGGGGCCACCCCCAAAACCTTGGGCTATAGCACATTGATTGTGCTCTAAAATGCCCCGTTTGCGCCATTTTAACCGTTTGTCTACCCAAATGGACACGAAAAATTAAACGAAATACACTGGGACGATCCCAAACCTCCCTGGCACATCCCGATCAAGTTTTCGCCCATAACACGCTCGGACCTCGAGTCCACCCGCAATACCGTGGGCTATAGCGCACCGATTTGGCCCAAAAATGTCCCATTCGCGCTATTTCACCCGTTTGTCCCCCAAAATGGTGATGAAAAATTAAATGGACCACACTGGGATGATCCTCAACCTCCCTGGCATGCCCCGATCGACTGCCAACCTACAGTATGCTCAGACCCTGGGCCCACCCCTAAAATAATGGGCTATAGCACACCAATTTGGCCTGTAAATGCCCCGTTCATGCCGTTTAGCCCATTTGTCCACCCAAATGGCCACGAAAAATTAGAAGAACTACACTGGGACGATCTCCAATATTCCTGGTACGCCCCGATAGATTTTTTGCCCATAGCACGCCCGGATCCCAGGTTCACCCCCAAAACCGTAGGCTAAAGCACACTGATTTGGCCCAAAAATATCTCATTCGTGCTGTTTCGCTCGTTTGTCAACCCAAATGGGCACGAAAAATTAAACGAACCACACTGGGATGATCCCCAACCTCCCTGGCACGCCTCAATCTATTTTCGGCCTACAACATGCCTAGATCCTGGGCCCATCCCCAAAACCGTGGGCTATAGCACATCGATTTGCCCTAAAAATACCCCATTTCCGCCGTTTTGCCTGTTTGTCCACCCAAATAGCCACAAAAAATTAAATGGACCACACTGGGATGATCCCCAACCTCCCTAGCACGCCCCGATTGATTTTAAGACCTCAGCACGCCCGGACCTCCATCCCACCCTCAAAACCGTGGGTTATAGAACACCAATTTGGCCCAAAAATGCCCCGTCCGCGTCCCTTTCACCCGTTTGTCTACCCAAATAGCCATAAAAATTTAAACAAACTACACTGGGATAATACCCAACCTACCTGGCATGCCCTGGTTGATTTTTCTCTCATAGCACGCCTGGACCCCAGGCCGACCTCTGAACCGTGTGCTATGCACACCGATTTAGCCTAAAAATGCCTCGTTAACGCTATTTCGCCCATTTGTCCACCCAAACGGCCATGAAAAATTAGACGAACCACACTGGGATGATCCCCAACTTCCCTGGCATGGATTGATCTATTTTTGGACAACAGCACGCCAGATCCTGGGTACACCCCCGACACCGTGGGCTATAGCACACCGATTTGCATCAAAAATACCCCGTTCGCGCTGCTTCACCCATTTGTCCACCCAAATAGCCACAAAAAATTAAATGGACCATACTGGGATGAACCCCAACCTCCCTAGAATGCCCTGATTGATTTTTAGCCCTCAGCACGCCCGAACCTCTAGGCCACCCTATAAACCGTGGGTTATAGCACACCAATTTGGCCCAAAAATGCCCCATTCGCGTCGTTTCACTCATTTGTCCACCCAAATAGCCACGACAAATTAAACGAACCACAGTGGGATGATCCCCAACCTACATGGCATGCCCTGGTTGATTTTTGGCTCACAGCACGCCTGGATCCCAGGCCGACCCCCGAACCGTGGGCTATAGCACACCGATTTGGCCCGAAAATGCCCTGTTAGCGCCATTTCGCCCGTTTGTCCACCCAAATGACCATGAAAAATTAAACGGACCATACTGGGATGATCCCCAAGCTCCCTGGCATGCCTCGATCAATATTTGGTCTACAACACGCCAGATCCTGGGTTCAACCCCGACACCGTGGGTTATAGCACACCGATTTGCATCAAAAACACCTTGTTCGCACCATTTCGCCCATTTGTCCACCCAAATAGCCACAAAAAATTAAATGGACCATACTGGGATGATCCCCAACCTCCCTAGCATGCCCTGGTTGATTTTTAGCCATCAGCACGCCCGGACCTCTAGTCCACCCTCAAAATCGTGGGTTATAGCACACCAATTTGGCCCAAAAATGCCCCATTCGCGTCGTTTTGCCCGTTTGTCCACCCAAATAGCCACGAAAAATTAAATGAACCACACTGGGATGATCTTCAACCTACCTGGCATGCCCTGGTTGATTTTTGTCTCATAGCACGCCTGGATCCCAGGCCGACCCCTGAACCGTGGGCTATAGCACACCGATTTATCCCTAAAATGCCCCGTTCGCGCCATTTCGCCTATTTGTCCACCCAAATAACCATGAAAAATTAAATGGACCACAATAGGATGATCCCCAACCTCCCTGGTATGCCACGATCAGCTTTTGGTCTACAGCACGCCAGATCTTTGGTCCACCCCTGACACCGTGGGCTATAGCACACCGATTTGCATCAAAAATACCCCGTTCGCGTTGTTTCGCCGATTTGTCCACCCAAATAGCCACAAAAAATTAAATGGACCATACTGGGATGATCCCCAGCCTCCCTAGCATGCCCCGATTGATGTTTTAGCCCTCAGTACGCCCGGACCTCTTGGCCACCCTCAAAATCGTGGGTTATAGCACACCAATTTAGCCCAAAAATGCCCCGTTCGCGTCGTTTCGCCCGTTTGTCCAGCCAAATAGCCACGAAAAATTAAACGAACCACACTGGGATTATCCCCAACCTACCAGGCATGCCCTGGTTGATTTTTGGCTCACAGCACACCTAGATCCCAGGCCGACCCCCGAACCGTGGGCTATAGCACACATATTTAGCCCGAAAAGGCCGCGTTCGCGCCATTTCTCCTGTTTGTCCACCCAAATAACCATGAAAAATTAAACGGACCATACTGGGATGATACCCAGCCTCCCTAACATGCCTCAGTCAATTCTTAGCCCACAGCGCGCCCGAACCCCGGGCCCACCCCCAAAACTGTGGGCTATATCACACCGTTTTGGCCCTAAAACATCCCATTCGGGTCGTTTTGCCCATTTGTCCACCTAAATGGCCACAAAAAATTAAAAAGACCTCGTTGGGATGATCCCCAACCTCCCTGGCATACCTCGACCTATTTTTGTCCCACAGCACGCCCGCACCCCAAGCCCACCTCTAAAACCGTGGGATATAGCACACCAATTTTTCCCAAAAATGCCCCATTTGCTTCAATTGCACGTTTTTTCACCCAAATGGCCACGAACACGGAACAAACTAGGATGATCCTCAACCTCCCTAGTATACTCCGGTCGATTTTCGGCCGATAACATGCTCGAACCCTGGGCCCACCACCAAAACCGTGGGCTATAGCACACCGATTTTGCCCAAAAATTCCTCGTTCTCGCTGTTTAACCCGTTTGTACACCCAAATGGCCTCAAAAAACTAAACGAACCACACTGGAACGATCCCCAATCTCCCTGGCACGCCCCGATTTATTTTCAGCCCTCAACACGCCCGGACATCCAGCCCACCCTCAAAACCGTGGGTTATAGCACACCAATTTGGCCCAAAAATGCCCCGTGTGCGTCCCTTTCGCCCGTTTGTCTACCAAAATAGCCACAAAAATTTAAACAAACCACACTTGTATAATACCCAACCTACCAGGCACGCCCTGGTTGATTTTTCGCTTATCGCCTGGACCCCAGGCCGACCCCCGAACCGTGTGCTATAGCACACCGATTTAGCCTGAAAATGCCCCGTTCACGTTATTTCGCCCATTTGTACAACAAAAAGGCCATGAAAAATTAAACGAACCACACTGGGATGATCCCCAACCTCCCTGGCATGCCTCGATCTATTTTCGGCCAACAACACGCCAGATCCTGGGTCCACCCCCGACACCGTGGGCTATAGCACACTGATTTGCATCAAAAATACCCCGTTCGCGCTGTTTCACCCATTTGTCCACCCAAATAGCCACGAAAAATTAAATGGACCATACTGGGATGAACCCCAACCTCCCTAGCATGCCCTCATTGATTTTCAGCCCTCAGCACGCTCGGACCTCTAGGCCACCCTATAAACCGTGGGTTATAGCACACTAATTTGGCCCAAAAATGCACCATTCACGTCGTTTCACCCATTTGTCCACCCAAATAGCCACGAAAAATTAAACGAACCACACTGGGATGATCCCCAACCTACCTGGCATGCCCTGGTTGATTTTTGGCCCACAGTACGCCTAGATCCCAGGCCGACCCCCAAACCGTGGGCTATAGCACACCGATTTAGCCCTAAATTGCCCTATTAGCACCATTTCGCTCGTTTGTCCACCCAAATGACCATGAAAAATTAAACGGACCACACTGGGATGATCCCCAACCTCCCTGGCATGCCTCAATCAATTTTCGGTCTACAACACACCAGATCCTGGGTTCACCCCCGACACCGTGGGTTATAGCACACCGATTTGCATTAAAAATACCTCGTTCGCACCGTTTCGACCATTTGTCCACCCAAATAGCCACAAAAAATTAAATGGACCATACTGGGATGATTCCCAACCTCCCTAGTAGGCCTCGATTGATGTTTTAGCCCTTAGTACACCCGGACCTCTTGCCCACCCTCAAAACCGTGGGTTATAGCACACCAATTTAGCCCAAAAATTCCCCGTTTGCATCGTTTCGCCCGTTTGTCCACCCAAATAGCCATGAAAAATTAAACGAACCACACTGGGATGATCCCCAACCTACCAGGCATGCCCTGGTTGATTTTTGGCTCAGAGCACGCCTGGATCCCAGGCCGACCCCTGAACCGTGGGCTATAGCACACCGATTTAGCCCGAAAATGCCGCGTTCGCGCCATTTCTCCCGTTTGTCCACCCAAATGACCATGAAAAATTAAGCGGACCACACTGGGATGATCCCCAACCTCCCTAACATGCCTCAGTCAATTGTTAGCCCACAGAGCGCCCGAACCCCGGGCCCACCCCAAAAACTGTGGGCTATAGCACACCGCTTTGGCCCTAAAACGTCCCATTCGCGTCGTTTTGCCCATTTGTGCACCCAAATGGCCAAAAAAAATTAAAAAGACCACATTGGGATGATCCCCAACCTCTCTGGCATACCCCAGCCGATTTTTGGCCCACAACACGCCCGCACCTTGAGCCCACCTCCAAAACCGTGGGCTATAGCACAGCAATTTGTCCCAAAAATGCCCCATTTGCTTCGATTGCATGTTTTTTCACCCAATTGGCCACGAACACGGACCAAACTGGGATGATCCTCAACCTCCCTGGCATACTTCGATCGATTTTCGGCCGATAACATGCTCGAACCCCGGGACCACCACCAAAATCGTGGGCTATAGCGCACCGATTTTACCCGAAAATTCCTAATTCTCGCCGTTTTACCCGTTTGTACACCCAAATGGCCTCGAAAAACTAAACGGACCGCACTTGAACGATCCCCAATCTTCCTGGCACGCCCCGATTGATTTTCATCCCTCTGCACGCCCGGACCTCCAGCCCACCCTCAAAACCGTGGGTTATAGCACACTAATTTGGCCCAAAAATGCCTCGTTCGCGTCCCTTTCGCCAGTTTGTCTACCCAAATAGCCATAAAAATTTAAACAAACCACACTTGGATAATACTCAACCTACCTGGCATACCCTGGTTGATTTTTCGCTCATAGCACGCCTGAACCCCAGGCCGACCCCCGAACTGTGTGCTATAGCACACTGATTTAGCCTGAAAATGCCCCGTTCATGCTATTTCGCCCATTTGTCCACCTAAACGGCCATGAAAAATTAAACAAACCACACTGGGATGATCCCCAACCTCCCTGCCATGCCTCGATCTATTTTCGGCCAACATCACACCAAATCCTGGGTCCATCCCCGACACCGTGGGCTATAGCACACCAATTTGCATCAAAAATACCCCGTTCGTGCTGTTTCGCCCATTTGTCCACCTAAATAGCCACAAAAAATTAAATGGACCATACTGGGATGAACCCCAACCTCCCTAGCACGCCCTAATTGATTTTCAGCCCCCCAACCTACCTGGCATGCCCTGGTTAATTTTTGGCTCACAGTACACCTGGATCCCAGGCCGACCCCCTAACCGTGGGCTATAGCACACTGATTTAGCCCGAAAATGCCCTATTAGTGCCATTTCGCCCGTTTGTCCACCCAAATAACCATGAAAAATTAAACGGACCACACTGGGATGATCCCCAACCTCCCTGGCATGCCTCGATTAATTTTTGGTCTACAACACGCCAGATCCTGGGTTCACCCCCGACACAGTGGGTTATAGCACACCTATTTGCATCAAAAATACCTCATTCGCGCCGTTTCGCCCATTTGTCCACCCAAATAGCCACAAAAAAATAAATGGACCATACTGGGATGATCCCCAACCTCCCTAGCATGCCCTGATTGATTTTTAGCCATCAGTACGCCTGGACCTCTAGTCCACCCTCAAAACCGTGGGTTATAGCACACCAATTTGGCCCAAAAATGCCCCATTCGCGTCGTTTCGCCCGTTTGTCCACCCAAATAGCCACGAAAAATTAAACGAACCACACTGGGATGATCTTCAACCTACCTGGAATGCCCTGGTTGATTTTTGGCTCATAGCACGCCTGGATCCCAGGCCGACCCCTGAACCATGGGCTATAGCACACCGATTTAGCCCGAAAATGCCCCGTTCGCGCCATTTCGCCTATTTGTCCACCCAAATATCCATGAAAAATTAAATGGATCACACTGGGATGATCCCCAACCTCCCTGGTATGCCACGATCAATTTTTGGTCTACAGCACGCCAGATCCTTGTTCCACCTCCGACACCTTGGGCTATAGCACACCGATTTGCATCAAAAATACCCCATTTGCGCTGTTTGGCCCATTTGTCCACCCAAATAGCCACGAAAAATTAAATGGGCCATACTGGGATGATCCCCAACCTCCCTAGCATGCCCTGATTGATGTTTTAGCCCTCAGTAAGCCTGGACCTCTTGCCCACCCTCAAAACCGTGGGTTATAGCACACTGATTTGGTACGAAAATGCCCCGTTCGCACCGTCTCGCCTGTTTGTCCACCCAAATGACCAAGAAAAATTAAATGGACCACACTAGGACGATTTTAAACCTCCCTGATATGCCCCGATTGATTTTCGACCCACAGCATGCCTGGACCCTAAGCCGACCCCCGAACCGTGGGCTATAGCACATCGATTTAGCTCGAAAATTCCCCGTTCGCATCATTTTTCCCATTTATCCACCCAAATGGCCATGTAAAATTAAACGGACCACACTGGGATGATCTCCAACCTTCCTAGTACGCCTCGGTAGATTTTTGGCCCATAGCAAGTCTGGAACCCGCGCACACCCCGAAAACCATTGGCTATAACACACTAATTTGGTCCAAAAATGCCACGTTCACGCGATTTCGCTCGTTTGTCCACCCAAATGTCCTTGAAAAATTAAACGAACCACACTGGAGTGATTCAAAACCTCCCTGCATGCCTCAGTAAATTTTCAGTCGACAGCACGCTCGAACCTCAGGCCCAACCCAAAACCGTGGGCTATAACACACCGATTTGGCCCGAAAAATGCCCAGGTCGCGCCGTTTCACCCGTTTGTCCATCCAAATGGACACGAAAAATTAAATAAACCACACTGGGATGATCCCCAACCTTCCTTCCATGCCCCAATTTATTTTTGGCCAACAGCATGATCGAACCCCGGGCTAACGCCCAAAACCGTGGGTTATAGCACACCGATTTGGCCTAAAAATGCGTCGTTCGTGCCATTTTTCCCGTTTATCTCCCCAAATGGCCATAAAAAATTAAATGGACCACACTGGGTCGATCCCCAACCATCTTGGCACACCTCAATCGACATTCGACCTAAAACACGCTCGAACCCCGGACCCACCCCCAAAATTGGGGGCTATAGCACACCGATTTAGCCTGAAAATTCCCCGTTTGCGTCGTTTATCCTATTTGTCAACCCAAATGGTCACAAAAAATTAAACAGACCACGCTGGGACGATCTCCAACCTTCCTGGTACACCCCGGTAGATTTTTAGCCCATAGTACACCCGAAGCCCGGGCCCACCCCCAAAATCGTGGGCTATAGCACATCGATTTGGACCAAAAATGCCCCATTCGCGTCGTTTCACCTGTTTGTCCACCCAAATGGCCACGAAAAATTAAACGAACCACACTGGGATGGTCCCAACCTCCCTGGCATGGCCCAGTCAATTTTCGGCCTACAGCACGCCCAAATACCTTTCTCACCCCCAAAATCGTGGGCTATAGCACACCAATTTGGCCTAAAAATGCCCCGTTCGCACCGTTTTGCCCATTTTTCCACCCAAATATGAAAAATTAAACAGAATAAACCGGGACTATCCCCAACCTTCCTAGCACGCCCCGATCGATTTTTAGCCCACAGCACGCCCAGACCCAGGGCCCACCCTCAAAACTGTGGGTTATAGCACACCAATTTATCCCAAAAATGCCCCATTTGCGCCGTCTCGCCTATTTGTCCACCCAAATAGCCAGATAAAATTAAACGGACTACACTGGGATGATCACCAACCTCCCTGGCTTGCCCCGATTGATTTTTTGCCCTCTACACACCCGGACCCCGGGCCCACCCTCAAAACTATGGATATAGCACACCTATTTGGCCAAAAAATGCCCCCCTCGTGTCGTCTCACCCATTTTTCCACCCAAATAGCCAAAAAAACTTAAACGGAGCACACTGGGATGATCCCCGACCTCCCTGGCATGCCCCAGTCAATTTTTAGCCCACAGCATGCCTGTGCCTACACCTAAAACCGTGGGCTATAGCACATCGATTTGGCTTGAAAATGCCTAGTTCGTACCATTTTGCCCGTTTGTCCAACCAAGTGGTCATGAAAGTTAAACGGATAACATTGGGACGATCCCCAACCTACATGGCACGCCTCAGTTGATACTCGTCCCACCGCACGCCCATGCCCACCCTTGAAATCATGGGTTATAGCACACCAATTTGGCCTAAAAATGCCCCGTTCACGCCGTTTCGCCCGTTTGTTTACCCAAATGGCCACGAAAATTAAAAGGACCACATTGGGATGAACCCCAACCTCTCTGGCATACCCCGGTCGATTTTTGGCGCACAGCACGCAGGGACCCCCGGGCCCACCCCCAAAACCATGGGCTATAGTACACTAATTTGGCCCGAAAATGCCCCATTCGTACCATTTCGCCCATTTGTCCACCCAAATGGCCATGAAAAATTAAACGAACCACAATAAAATAATCCCTAACCTCCCTGGCATGCCCCGGTTGATTTTCGGCCGACAGTTGGCCAAAAGCCCAGGACCACCCCCAAAACCATGGGCTATAGCACACCGATTTGGCCTGAAAATGCCCCGTTTAGGCCGTTTAGACCATTTGTCCACCCAAATGGCAACGAAAAATTAAACGGACCACACTGGGATGATACCTAACCTCCCTACCATACCCCGATTGATTTTCAGCCCACAGCACACCGGGACCCCGGGCCCAACCTCAAAACCATGGGTTATAGCACACCGATTTGGCCCTAAAATGCCCCATTTGCACCGTCTTGCCCATTTGTCCACCCAAATAGCTACAAAAAATTAAACGGACCACACTGGGATGATCCCCAACCTCCCTGGCACGCCCCGGTTGATTTTTGGCCCACAGTAAGCCTGGACCCCAGGCCGACTCCCGAACCGTGGGCTATAGCACACCGATTTGGCCCAAAAATGCCCCATTCGTGCCATTTCGCCAGTTTGTCCACACAAATGGCCATGAAAAATTAAACAGACCACACTGGGACGATCTCCAACCTTCCTGGTATGCCCCGGTTGATTTTTGGCCCATAGAACGCCCGGACCCCAGGCCCACCCCCAAAACCGTGGGCAATAGCACACCGATTTAGCCCGAAAATGCCCCATTTCGCCCCGTTTTGCCTGTTTGTCCACCTAAATGGCCACGAAAAATTAAACGAACCACACTGGGATGATCCCCAACCTCTCTGGCATGCCCCGTTCAATTCTTGGCCGACAACACACTCGGACCCGGGCCTACCCCCGAAACCGTGGGGCAATAGCACACCGATTTGCCCCAAAAAATTCCCCGTTCGCCACCGTTTCACCCGTTTGTCCACTCAAATAGCCACAAAAAATTAAATGGACCATACTGGAATGATCCCAAACCTCCCAGGGCCCACTCCCAAAACTGTGGCCTATAGCACACCAATTGCTCAAAAATGCCCCGTTCACTCCGTTTCGCCGTTTGCCCCCTAAATAGCCACGAAAACTTAAGCAGACCACATTGGGATGATCCCCCAACCTCCCTGGCTTGACCTAATCGACATTCAACCTACAGCACGCTCAGACACCCGGGACCACCCCTGAAATTGTAGGCTATAACACAAATTTAGACTATTTCACCCCATTTGTCCAACCAAATGACCACAAAAAATTAAACGAACTACACTGGGATGAACCCCAACCTCCCTGGTATGCCTCAGTCAATTTTTCACCCACAGCATACCCGGAACCCAGGCCCACCCCTGAAACGTGGGCTATAGCACACCAATTTGGCCTTAAAATGCCCCGTTTGCGTCGTTTCGCCAGTTTGTCCACCCAAATGTCTATGAAAAATTAAATGAACTATACTAGGATGATCCCAAACCTCCCTGGCATGCACCGGTCGATTTTCATCCCACAACATGCCCGAACCCCGGGTCCACCCCCGAAACTATGGGCTATAGCACACCGATTTTACCCAAAAATGCCCCATTCGCGTCGTTTCACCCCATTTAGCCACCCAAATGGACACAAAAAATTAGACGGACTATACTGGGATGATCCCCAACCTTCCTGGCATGCCCCGATCAATTTTCAGTCTACAACATGCCCTTACTCTGGGCCCACCATCAAAATTGTGGGTTATAGCACACCGATTTAACTTGAAAACTCCTCGTTTACGACGTTACGCACGTTTGTCCACCAAAATAGAAACAAAAACTTATAACAGAGCGTTCTAGGATGATTCCCAACCTCTCTAGCATGCCTAGTCTATTTTCAACCCACAGCACACCCGTGTCCACCCCTAAAACCGTGGGCTATAACACACCGAATTGGCCAAAAAATGCCCCGTTCACGCCGTTTCGCCCGTTTGTCCACCCAACAACCACAAAAATTAAACGGACCACACTAGGATAATCTCCAACCTTTCTGGCATGCCCCAATTGATTTTTGGGACATAGAACGTAGGGACCCCAGTCCCACCTCCAAACCCGTGGGCTCACACCGATTTGGCTCGAAAATGCCCTGTTTGTGCTATTTTGCCCGTTTGTCGACCCAAATGGCCATGAAAAATTAAACGGAACACACTGGGCTGATGTCGAACCACCCTGGCACACCCTAATTGATTTTTGGCCCACAACACTGCCGAACCTCGGGCCCACCCCCAAAACCGTAGGCCATAACACACCAATTATGCCCAAAAATGTCCCATTCCTGTTGTTTTGCCCGTTTGTCCACCCAAATGGACACGAAAAATCAAACAAACCTCATTGAGATGATCCCCAACCTCCCTGCCACGCCCCAATCAATTTTTGGCCCACAGCACGCTCGAACCTCGGTCCCACCCCCAAAATCGTGGGCTATAGCACACCGATTTAGCCTGAAAATGGACCGTTCGCACTGTTTTGCCCGTTTGTCCCCCCAAATAACCACAAAAAAACAAACCGACCACACTGGGATGATTCCTAACCTCCCTAGCACTCCCCGATCGACTTTTGACCTACAACACGTCGAAACCCTGGGCCCACCCCGAAAATCATAGGCTATAGCAAACTGATTTGGCCCGAAAATGCCCCGTTCGCACCGTTTTGCCCGTTTTTCCACCAAAATCGCCATGAAAAATTAAATAAACTAAATTGGGATGATCCCCAACTTCCCTGGCACGCCCCGATCATTTTTTCGGCCTATAGCATGCCCAGATCCCGGGCCCACCCCTAAAATCGTGGGCTATAACACACCGATTTATCCCAAAAATGCCCCGTTCGTGCTGTTTTGACCATTTATCCAACCAAATAGCCATGAAAAATTAAACGGACCATATTGGGACGATCCGCAACCTGCCTAGCATGCCCCAATTGATTTTTAGCCCTCAGCAGGCCTGGACCCCGATCCCACCCGCGAAACAGTGGGTTATAGCACACCAATTTGGCTCGAAAATGCCCCTTTAGCACCGCCTCGCCCGTTTGTCCACCCAAATAGCCACGAAAAATTAAACGAACCACATAGGGTGATCCCAACCTCCCTGGCATACCCCGGTTGATTTTTGGCCCACAACACATCTAGACCCAGGCCGACCCCCAAATCGATAACCAGGGGCTATAGCACACTGATTTGGCCAGAAAATGACCCGTTCCCACTGTTTTGCCCATTTTTCCACCCAAATGGCAACAAAAAGTTAAACCGACCACACTGGGATGATCCTCAACCTCCCTGGCACGCCCCAGTTGATTTTTGTCCCACAGCAAGCCCGGACACCGGGTCCACCCCCGAAACCATAGGCTATAACACACGAATTTGGCCCGAATAAGCCCTTTCATGCTGTTTCGCCTGTTTGTCCACCCAAATGAACCCAAAAAATTAAACGGACCACACTGAGATGATCCCCAACCTCCCTGGCACGCCCTGGTCAATTTTTGCCCCACAACACACCCAGACCCCGGGCCTACTCCTAAAACCGTGGGCTATAGTGATACCAAACGGTATCTACAACACCAAAATAGTCCGCAAACAACCAATCACAAGCCTTTACCCTCAACAACAAGACAACAACATGATACGAGATGCAAACATAAACTTAAAAAGAGTAAAAGATAGCTAACTTGACACAAAGAGAACCCATTAGGTAGCAACTAAAGAGTGTATCAAAACTCTAAAACCTCTACAAAAAATGTTAACTAGTACCAAGTTCTTACAGTGACCGCCGAGGGAATCAACTCACCTCAAGATCCACCATTTCCAAGCAAAGAACAATATTGGCTTTTCCAAGCCCTACACTAATTGTTTATCCAAGCACTACACTAAGGGTGTTACACTCTCAAAGAGAGAAGAAGTCATTCACATATTTATCCCTCTAAAACTAAAGAGAAAATGACTTAATAGAAGCCTATATAGAGGCTAGCTTATTACATAACAAAAATGACCACAATACCCTTAATGAAAGGTGTGGCCATGAAGTGTCTTTCGAACAAAGTGTGATCCCCAAAACATCCTTATTCTTCTTCAATGCTACACAACCGTAGGTCATTCTTCAACACTTGTAGTATCGGGTTGGCATCAAAGGTAAGCCCCCACGCAATCTACCACACACGGGTTTGCCTTATGTCATGCTTAAAATGGGTCTTCCATGCATGTTCTTATGTCCTCGAGGTGACCAAGTCTTGATACTTTATGCGTTGGCATCCAATGACATCTTCAAAATCATAGATGGCCATTTGGATCGTATCATCCTCCCCTTCTTGAAAAGAATTCGACCTCGAATCCATACCTTGCAAAACTAAAAAAAGGACAAACACGCACAACTTCCTCATGGCATAAGAGTCAGGGTTAGTACACAAATAACATCATCATGCCAAGGTGGTACATACTTGAGATATAAACATGAATCCTTTGTATTAGTCATGAAAAGTTTAGTAAGAATATTACAAAGGAAATGGCTATGACAAGTATCAAGGGATAAAGAAACTACAAAGGTCGTAATGGTATCACTAAGTCCAAAAAGTAAGCCTACCCTTGTCTTAGGAACCATAAAGCACAATTGTTTCATTACCTCTTCAAGTGGCCTCATCAAACGTGGTGCCACTATTGGTATCAAAGTCCACCAATCCCACATAACTTTGTCATTCAAATAAGTGGACCAACCAACAAGACCTATACCTCTACTTAATACAAACCCAAAACTAGCATGGATGTCATCATAGGCATAGAGGTAGTATAGGAAAGAATCAAGTGTAAAGACATGCACGGGTGAAGACAAAGAATTTAAGCAAATGCACTCTCTTTTCTTCAAACAAATAGACAACTTGGCATCCATAAGTTGGGATTTATGATATTTAAGTAGAAGTGTGTCAAGCAAGGATGCACATTTAGAAACATTACCCCAAGGAATCAATGACACCTTTACCCTCGGGTTGTCAAGAAGGACTATACATTCCTTACCCTTAAGAGTACTCTCATCTTGCAAAAAGAGATTTCCATCTTTAGGAGTAATGTTGTCACACCATAGTGGGTTAGCATATAGGCTATAGCCTTCAAGACAAGTTGTACCATCATTCTCACCACTAGGTTCATTGGGAGTGATTATACCATCTTCAAACAAGACATTATACCTAAAGAGAGCATGGTCTATCCCGTGGGAAGATTTGGAACAAGTAAGTTCACTCTCTAAAACTTAATTATCAAGTTTGAATCAATGGGCAAACTCACGGGTTCACTCCTATTCCTTTGATCAATATTTTCAGCATCATCACAATCTTAAGATTCATTAATCATATCACTCACATCCTCGAGTGGTGGGAAATTTTCACACAAAAGTTGATCGACATAAATTTCACAATACGATGTACTTTCATTCAACACAATAGTTTCTACACTAGGTGGACATAAATCGATCTTACAAGAAGGGTCGATTCGATCATCAATAGGATCAACTAGTGAATCCACACTGACAACATGTACATTATCATCAAGTGGGAAAGAAACAATAGACTCGCATATAGGCAAGCTACAACTCAGACTCAATGGGCTACTAACAACACAATTATCATTTGCATGTACAAAAATGCAAGAGTTAGCTATTTTAACTTGACGTTCATGAGTATGTTCGTCTTTGCCTCGGTATGAAAGTCCATCACAAGCTTGGGCAGCAAATTCCTTCGAGAAGCTCTCATCGTAAGTTGTTTGGATAATTGGATTTTGAGGGAAGAGTTTGGGTACCAATTGACGTATAATTTCAATGTGCCGTTGCATATCTTCAAGATCGTTATGGATGAGATTACACGTGGCCTTAAAATTATGGGCAGCCATGGTACCTAAACAACAATAAAAAAAGACAAAAACAAAAAAGATTAGTATTAAAAGCTCCTTACCAAAACTCGATACACTCACCTTTGTGATTCTCACAATTGGAGAGGCGAATATTGAAAGTTGCTTATACTCCGGTAGTCAATAAGATGCCAATCCTACTTGGCGGATGGAATGGATTCTTATTTTGATTGACTCAAGACGCAAAACAAAATTCACTTACGAACTTGAAACAAAGAAGTTACTAAGAGTTACAAACGAGAAAAGCACACAAATAACGAAGACACAAAAGAAACGTATTCAAAAACTAATTAACAACCTAGTAGGTGATTACTAGTTTGTCTATTAGTACTAGGATCAAGAAAATTGAAACTAAAGAAACAAGAAATGAAACTTAGAAATCTGAAATTTTGAGCCTAAGGGTCGTTTTTTAGGGTGATGATGTGGCAACCTCCTATTGGACGTTAAAATTGTTGAAAGTTTGAGAAATTTTCTTGTCTTCAAATTGTATTGATCAAATTCCAAGTGGGGAATGGTGGAATTTTGGATATGGAAGGGTAACAACAAGACTTTGGAGACCTTTTTCTTAAGTTCAAAAGTGTTTGACTTTTTTGCACTTTTTTGGCTAAACACCTTTTTGAAAGACTTTTGGCTCTTTCATTTTTTGTAAGTCTTGGTAGGTGGACTTTCTCCCTTTTGGCAAGACAACTTTTGAAACCCTTTCGTCCCCTTTCCCCTTTGGATGTCTTAGAGTTGTCTATTTCAAGACTAATAACAAGACACACTCTCTTTCTTCAATTTCTATGATCAAACAACCATTTTCTCTTCAACAAAATATGAAGATGGTAAAGAACACCAAGAACACAACTTTTGAATCTTGGAGTTCTATCGTTCAAGTTGGATCCCACACATCAACAACACATTTTTCAAGATCCAAACCTCAACAACAACATCAACAAAACGTTTTTAAGACACAATCTCAACAACAAACTTCAACAACACTCTTTCAAGCCACCAATCCTCAAAAAACAGCAACCTTCAAAGTTCCAAAACAACTCGAAAATGACTCAAAATTTAGATCTAGACTCTATAAGTGTTAGTGAAGAACGGACTAACACTAGAAATAAAAAAACACACAAAAATACAAGAAAACTAGGCTTCAAATCGTCCAAAACACAAAAACGTGGACAAATTACTATTTTTGAGTTTTTCAGTTTTTCAACACCTTTTTTTTTTTTCAAGTGAGCTAGCCCAAGATTTAATCTTGTAGGAACAATATCAATCTATGCTTTGAAAACAAATGATACCAAACAGTATCTACAACACCAAAACAGTCCGCAAACAACCCACAATCCCAAGCCTTTACCCTCAACAAGAAGACAACAACACGCTACAAGAGGCAAACATAAACTTAAAAAGAGTAAAAGATAGATAACTTGCCACAAAGAGAACCCATTAGGTAGCAACTAAAGAGTGTATCAAAACTCTAAAACCTCTACAAAACAAGTTAACAAGTACCAAGTTCTTATGGTGACCGCCAAGGGAATCAACTCACCTCAAGATCCATCGTTTCCAAGAAAGAACAATATTGGCTTTTTTCAAGCCCTACACTAATGGCTTATCCAAGCCCTACACTAAGGGTGTTACACTCTCAAAGAGAGAAGAAGTCTTTCACATATTTATCCCTCTAAAACAAAAGATCAAATGACTTAATAAAAGCCTATATAGAGGCTAGCTTATTACAGAACAAAAATGACCACAATACCCTTAATGAAAGGGGAGGCCATGAAGTGTCTTTCGAACAAAGTTTGATCCCCAAAACACCCTTAATGAAGGGTTCCTATTCAATTCTCCACAACCGTGGGGTCATTCTTCAATACTTTTAGTCTCGGGTTGGCATCAAAGGTAAGCCCCCACTCAATCTACCACACACGGTTTGCCTTATGTCATGCTTAAAACGGGTCTTCCATGTATGTTCTTGTGTCCTCGAGGTGACCAATTCTTGAGTCTTTATGTGTTGGAATCCAATGATGTCTTCAAAATCATAGATGTCCATTTGGTTCGTATCATATAGCACACTAATTTGGCCCAAAAACATCCCGTTTGCACTGTTTTGCCCGTTTGTCCACCAAAATAGCCACAAAAAATTAAACGGGCCACACTGGGACAATCCCCAACCTCCTTGGCATACCCCGGCCAATTTTTGGACCCAAGAACACTCGTACCCTGAGCCTACCTCTAAGACCGTGGCCTATAGCACACCAATTTAGCCCGAAAATGCCCCGTCTACTTTGATTCGCATGTTTGTTCATCCAAATGGCCACGATTAATTAAACGGACCACACTGGGATGATCCCCAACCTCCGTGGAATGGCCCGACCAATTTTTAACATACAGCACGCCCGAACCACAGGACCACCCTCGAAACTGTGCGCTATAGCACACCGAATTGGCCCAAAAATTCCTTTCTCACCGTTTTACCCGTTTGTCCACGAAAAATTAAACGGACCAAACTGAGAAGATCCCTAATCTCCCTGGTATGCCCCGGTCTATTTTAGGTCGACATCACGCCCGGACCCCAGGTCCAACCCCAAAACTGTGGGCTATAGCACACCAATTTCGATAAAAAATGCTTTGTTCGCACCATTTTGCCCGTTTATCCACCCAAATGGTCATGAAAAATTAAACAGACCATACTTGGACGATTTCCAACCTCCCTGGCATGCCCTGGTTGAATTTCAGCACACAACACTCCCGGAAGCTGGGCCCATACTAAAAAACGTGGGTTATAGCACATCGATTTTGTCCGAAAATGCCCCGTTCATGCCGTTTCGCCCGTTTGTCCACCCAATGGCTAGAAAAAATTAAATGGACCCCACTGGGATGATACCCAAACTCCCTAGCATGCCTCGATCGATTTTTATCCCACAGCACGCCTGGACCCCGGGCCCACCCTCAAAAGCGTGGGTTATAGCAACTGATTTGGCTAAAAAATGCCCCGTTCACGCCGTCTCAACCGTTTTTCTACCCAAATGGCCATAAAAACTTAAACGGAGCACACTGGGATGATCCCCAACCTCCCTGGCACGCCCCAATCGATTTATGGCCCACAGTACGCCTGTTTCCATCCTTAAAACTGTGGGCTATAGCACACCAATTTGGCCCAAAAATGCCCCGTTCGCTCCATTTCTCCCGTTTGTCCACTCAAATGGCCACGAAAATTAAATGGACCACACTGGGATGATCCTCAACCTCCATGGAACACCCCAGTTAATTTTCGGCCCATAGTACGACCATGCCCACCCCTGAACCATGGGATATAGCATACCAATTTGGCCTAAAAATGCCCCGTTCATGCCGTTTCGCCCGTTTGTCTATCCAAATGGCCACAAAAATTAAACGGACCATATTGGGACAATCCTCAACCTCCCTGGCACGCCCTGGTCAATTTTTTGGCATACAGAACGCAGGTACCCCTGGCCCACTCCTGAAACCGTTGGCTATAGCACACTGATTTGGCCCGAAAATGCCCCATTCGCGCCATTTTGCCAGTTTGTCCACCCAAATGGCGATGAAAATTAAACGGACCGAACTGGGACATTCCTCAACCTCCCTGGCATGCCCCGATTGATTTTCGGCTGACAGCACGCCTGGACCCTGGGCCCACCCCCAAAATCGTGGGCTATAGCACACTGATTTAGCCCAAAAATGCCCAGTTTGCGTCGTTTCACCTTATTCTCCCCCGAAATGGCTACAAAAACTTAAATGGACCACACTAGGATGATCCCCAACCTCCCTAGCATACCTCGATCGACATTAAACCTACAACACACCCAGACCTCGGGCCCATCCCTAAAATCGTGGGCTATAGCACACCAATTTGGCCTGAAAATGCCCCGTTTGCACCGTTTAGCCTATTTGTCCACCCAAATGACCACGAAAAATTAAACGAACCATACTGGAAGGATATCCAACCTTCCCGATATTCCCCGGTAGAGTTTTGACCTATAGCACGCCTGGACCCTTGGCCCACCCCCAAAACCGTGGGCTATAGCACACCAATTTGGCCCAAAAATACCCCGTTTGCGTCGTTTCAAACATTTGTCAACCCAAGTTGCCACAAAAAATTAAATGAACCATACTAGAATGATACCCATCTTCCCTGGCATGCCCCAGTCTATTATCAGCCTACAGCACGCCCAGATCCTGGGCCCACCCCCAAAATCGTGGGGTATAGCACACGGATTTGGCCTAAAAAGGCCCCATTCATGCCGTTTTGCCCGTTTGTCCACCCAAAAGGCCATGAAAAATTAAACGGACCGCACTGAGACAATACCCAACCACCTTAGCACGCCTCAATCAATTTTCAGCCCAAAAGACATTCGGACCCGAAGCCCACCCTCGAAACCGTGGGTTATAGCACACCGATTTGTCCCGAAAATGCCCTGTTCGCGTCGTCTCGCTCGTTTGTCCACCCAAATGGCCACAAAAATTAACAAACCACACTGGGATGATCCCAAACCTCCCTGGCATACCCGATTGATTTTTGGCCCACAGCACGCTCGAACCCCAAGCCCATCCCCAAAATTGTGGGCTATAGCACGAAAATTCCCCGTTCACACCGTTTCACCCGTTTGTCCGCCCAAATGGCAATGAAAAATTAAATGGCCCCCATTGGGATGATATCAAACCATCCTGGTATGCCCCGATAGATTTTTGGCCAATAGCACGCCCGAACCCCGAGCCCACCCCCAAAACCGTGGGCTATAGCACACCAATTTATCCTGAAAACACCCCATTCATGCCGTTTTGCCCGTTTGTTCACCCAAATAAGCACTAAATATTAAACGAACAACACTAGGATGATCCCCAACCTCCCTGGCATGCCCCGGTTGATTTTTAGCCCACAGCACGCTCGAACCCCAAGCCCACCCCCAAAACTGTGGGCTATAGCACACCAATTTGGCACGAAAATTCCCCGTTCGCACCGTTTCACCCGATCGTCCATTCAAATGGACACGAAAAATTAAACGAACCACACTGGGATGATCACCAACCTCCCTGGCCTGAAAAATTAAACGAACCCCGGCCAACCCCGGAAACCATAGGCTATAGCACACCAATTTGTCCCGAAAATGCCCCATTCACACTGTTTTGTCTGTTTGTTCACCCAAATGGCCATGAAAAAATAAACGAACCATACTGGGATGGTTCCCAACCTCCCTGGCACTCCCGATTGTTGTTTGTCCACCCAAATGGCCATGAAATATTATATGAACCATACTGGGATGATTCCCAACCTCCCTGTGACTCCCGGTTAGTTTTTAGCCCACCACACGCTCGGACCCTGGGATCACCCCCGAAACCATGGGACATAGCACTCTGATTTCGCCCGAAAATGCCCTATTTGTCCCGTTTCGCTCGTTTGTCCAACCAAATGTCCTCGAAAAATTGAACGAACAATACTGAGATGAACCCAACCTCCCTGGCATGCCCCGGGACATTTTCGGCCCACAGCATGCCCCGACCCCAGGTACACCCCCAAAACCAATTTGGCCCAAAAATGCCCCATTCGCGTCGTTTCGCTCGTTTGTCCACCTAAATTGCCACGAAAAATTAAACGAACCACACTAGGATGATCTTCAACCTACCTGGCATGTCCTGGTTGATTTTTGGCTCACAGCACGCCTGGATCCCAGGCCGACCCCCGAACCTTGGGCTATAGCACACCGATTTAGCCCGAAAATGCCCCGTTCGCGCCATTTCGCCTATTTGTCCACCCAAATAACCATGAAAAATTAAACGGACCACACTGGGATGATCCCCAACCTCCCTGGTATGCCACGATCAATTATTGGTCTACATCACGCCAGATCCTTGGTCCACCCCCGACACCGTGGGCTATAGCACACCGATTTGCATAAAAAATATCATGTTCGCGCTGTTTCGCCCATTTGTCCACCCAAATAGCCACGGAAAATTAAATGTACTATACTGGGATGATCCCCAACCTCCCTAGCATGACTCGATTGATGTTTTAGCCCTCAGTACGCCCGTACCTCTTCCCCTCCCTCAAAACCGTGGGTTATAGCACACCAATTTAGCCCAAAAATGCCCCATTCACGTCGTTTCGTCGTTTGTCCACTCAAATAGCCACAAAAAATTAAACGAACCACACTAGGATGATCCCCAACCTACCAGGCATGCCCTGGATGATTTTTGGCTCACATCACGCCTGGATCCCAGGCCGACCCCCGAACCGTGGGCTATAGCACACCGATTTAGCCCGAAAATGCCGCGTTCACGCCATTTCTCCCGTTTGTCCACCCAAATGACCATGAAAAATTAAATGGACCACACTGGGATGATCCCCAACCTCCCTAACATGCCTCAGTCAATTCTTAGCTCACAGCGCGCCCGAACCCCGGGCCCACCCCCAAAACTATGGGCTATAGCACACCGCTTTGGCCCTAAAACATCCCATTCGCGTCGTTTTTCCCATTTGTCCACCGAAATGGCCTCAAAAAATTAAAAAGACCACATTGGGATGATCCCAACATCCCTGGCATACCCCGGCCGATTTTTGGCCCACAGCACGCCCGTACCCCAAGCCCACCTCCAAAACCGTGGGCTATAGCACACCAATTTTTCCCAAAAATGCCCCATTTGCTTCGATTGCACGTTTTTTCACCCAAATGGCCATGAACACGGTCCAGACTGGGATGATCCTCAACCTCCCTGGCATACCCCGGTCAATTTTCGGCCGATAACATGCTCGAACCCCGGGCCCACCACCAAAACCGTGGGCTATAGCACATCGATTTTGCTAAAACATTCCTCGTTCTCGCCGTTTTACCCGTTTGTACAACCAAATGGCCTCGAAAATCTAAACGGACCGCACTGGAACGATCCCCATTCTCCCTGGCATGCCCTGATTGATTTTTGGCCGACAGCACGCCCGTGCCCACCCCCAAAACCGTGGGCTATAGCACACTGATTTTGCCCGACAATGCCCCGTTCGCACCGTTTTGCCCGTTTGTCCACCGAAATGGCCATGAAAAATTAAACAGACCATACTGGGATGATCTCCAGCCTCTCTGGCACGTCCCGGTCAATTTTTGGCACTCAGCACACAGGGACCCCTAGCCCACCCCCAAAACTGTGGGCTATAGCACACTGATTTGGCTCGAAAATGCCCCATTCACTCCATTTCATTCGTTTATCCCCCTAAATGGCTAAAAAAATTTAAATGAACCATAATGGGAAGATTCCAAACCTCCCTGGCACACCTCGATCGATATTCAACAGACAGCATGCCCGAACCACGGGCCCACCCCCAAAATCGTGATCTATAGCACACCGATTTGTCCTAAAAAAGCCTCGTTTGCGCTGATTAGCCTATTTGTCCACCCAAATGGACACAAAAGATTAAACAAACCACTCTAGGACGATCTCTAACCTTCCTAGTATGCTCCGATAGATTTTGGGCCCATCGCACGCCCCAACCCTGGGGCCACCCCAAAAACCGTGGGCTATGGCACACCGATTTGGCCCGAAAATGCATCGTTCACACCGTTTCGCTTGATTGTCCACCAAAATAGCCATGAATAATTAAACGAAGAACACTGGGATGATCCCCAACCTCCCTGACACTCCCTTGTCAATTTTAGGCCTACATCACGCCCAGATCCCAGGCCCACCCCAAAAACTGTGGGATATAGCACACCGATTTGGCCCAAAAATGCCTCATTCACGCCGTTTCACCCGTTTGTCAACCCAAATGGACACAAAAAATTAATCAGACCATACTGGGACGATCCCCAACCTCCCTAGCACACGTCGATCGATTTTCAGCCCATAACACACCTGGACCCCAGGGCCACCCTCAAAACCGTGGTTTATAGCACACTGATTTGGTACGAAAATGCCCCGTTCGCGCCGTCTCGCCCGTTTTTCCACCCAAATGACCAAGAAAAATAAAACGGACCACACTAGGATGATTTTCAACCTCCCTGGCATGCCCCGATTGATTTTCGACCCATAGCATGCCTGGACCCTAAGCCGACCCCTGAACCGTGGGCTATAGCACATCGATTTAGCTCGAAAATTCCCCGTTCGCGTCATTTTGCCCGTTTATCCACCCAAATGGCCATGTAAAATTAAACGGACCACACTGGGATGATCTCCAACCTTCCTAGTACGCCTCGGTAGATTTTTGGCCCATAGCACGCCTGGAACCCGTGCACACCCCCAAAACCATAGGCTATAACACACTAATTTGGTCCAAAAATGCGACGTTCACGCCGTTTCGCTCGTTTGTCCACCCAAATATCCTTGAAAAATTAAATGAACCACACCGGAGTGATCCGAAACCTCCCTGGCATGCCTCAGTAAATTTTCAGCCGACAGCACGCTCGAACCTCGGGCCCACCCCAAAACCGTGGGCTATAACACACCGATTTGGCCCGAAAAATGCCCCGGTCGCGCCGTTTCACCCGTTTGTCCGTCCAAATGGACACGAAAAATTAAATAAACCACACTGGGACGATCTTCAACTTTCCTTCCATGCCCCAATCTATTTTTGGCCAACAGCACGCTCGAACCCCGGGTTAACGCCCAAAACCGTGGGTTGTAGCACACCGATTTGGCCTAAAAATGCCCCGTTCGTGCCGTTTTGCCCGTTTATCCCCCCCAAATGGCCATAAAAAATTAAACGGACCACACTGGAATGATCCCCAACCACCTTGGCACACCTCAATTGACATTCGACCTAAAACACGCCCGAACCCCGGGCCCACCCCCAAAATTCTGGGCTATAGTACACCGATTTAGCCTGAAAATGCCCCGTTTGTGTCGTTTAGCCCATTTGTCCACCCAAATAGTCACAAAAAATTAAACAGACCACGCTGGGACGATCTCCAACCTTCCTGGTATGCCCCGGTAGATTTTTAGCCCATAGTACACCCGGAGCCCGGGCTCACCCCCAAAATCGTGGGCTATAGCACACCGATTTGGCCCAAGAATGCCCCATTCGCGTCGTTTCGTCTGTTTGTCCACCCAAATGGCCACGAAAAATTAAACAAACCACACTGGGATGGTCCCAACCTCCCTGGCACGCCCCAATCAATTTTCGGCCTTTAGCACGCCCAGATACCTGTCTTACCCCAAAAACCGTGGGCTATAGCACACCAATTTGGCCTAAAAATGCCCCGTTTGCTCCGTTTTGCCCATTTTTCCACCCAAATACGAAAAATTAAACAGAACAAACCGGGACTATCCCCAACCTTCCTAGCACGACCCGATCGATTTTCAGCCTATAGCACGCCCGGACCCAGGTCTCACCCTCAAAACCGTGGGTTATAGCACACCAACTTAGCCCAAAAATGCCCCATTTGTGCTGTCTCGCCTATTTGTCCACCCAAATAGCCACAAAAATTTAAACGGACCATACTGGGATGATCACCAACCTCCCTGGCTTGCCCCGATCAATTTTTTGCCCTCTGCACACCCGGACCCCGGGTCCACCCTCAAAACTGTGGATATAGCACACCAATTTGGCCAAAAAATGCCCCGTTCGTGTCGTCTCACTCGTTTTTCCACCCAAATAGCCAAAAAACTTAAACGGAGCACACTGGGATGATCCCCGACCTCCCTGGCATTCCCCAGTTGATTTTTGGCCCACAGCATGCCTGTGCCTACACCTAAAACCGTGGGCTATAGCACATCGATTTGGCTTGAAAATGCCTAGTTCGTACCGTTTTGCCCGTTTGTCCAACCAAGTGGTCATGAAAGTTAAACGGATACCATTGGGACGATCCCCAACCTCTATGGCACGCCTCAGTTGATATTCGTCCCACCGCACGCCCGTGCCCACCTTTGAAATCGTGGGTTATAGCACACCAATTTGGCCTAAAAATGCCCGTTCACGCCGTTTCGCCCGTTTGTTTACCCAAATGGCCACGAAAATTAAAAGGATCACACTGGGATGAACCCCAACCTCTCTGGCATACCCCGGTCGATATTTGGCACACAGCACGCAGGGACCCCGGGCCCACCCCCGAAACCATGGGCTATAGTACACTGATTTGGCCCGAAAATGCTCCATTCGTACTATTTCGCCCATTTGTCCACCCAAATGGCCATGAAAAAATAAACGAACCACACTGAAACGATCCCTAACCTCCCTGGCATGCCCCGATTGATTTTCGGCCGACAGTACGTCAAAACCCAAGCACCACCCACAAAACCATGGGCTATAGCACACCGATTTGGCCTGAAAATGCCCCGTTTAGGCCGTTTAGACCATTTGTCCACCCAAATGGCAACGAAAAATTAAACGGACCACACTGGGAAGATACCTAACCTCCCTACCATAGCTCGATCGATTTTCAACCCACAGCACACCGGGACCCCGGACCCAACCTCGAAACCAAGGGTTATATAGCACACCGATTTGGCCCTAAAATGCCCCATTTGCACCGTATTGCCCGTTTGTCCACCCAAATAGCTACAAAAAATTAAACGGACCATACTGGGATGATCCCCAACATCCCTAGCATGCCCCGGTTGATTTTTGACCCACAGTACGCCTGGACCCCAGGCCGACTCCCGAACCGTGGGCTATAGCACACCGATTTGGCCCAAAAATGCCCCATTCGCGCCATTTCGCCAGTTTGTCCACACAAATGGCCACGAAAGATTAAACAGACCACACTGGGACGATCTCCAACCTTCCTGGTATGCCCCGGTTGATTTTTGGCCCATAGAACGCCCGGACCCCAGGCCCACCCCCAAAACCGTGGGCAATAGCACACCGATTTAGCCCAAAAATGCCCCGTTCGCCCCGTTTCGCCTGTTTGTCCACCCAAATGGCCACGAAAAATTAAACAAACCACACTGGGATGATCCCCAACCTCTCTGGCATGCCCCGTTCAATTCTTGGCCGACAACACGCCCGGACCTCGGGCCTACCCCCAAAATCGTGGGCAATAGCACACTGATTTGCCCCAAAAATTCCCCGTTCGCGCCGTTTCACCCGTTTGTCCACTCAAATAGCCACAAAAAATTAAACGGACCATACTGGAATGATTCCAAACCACCCTGGGACCACCCCCAAAACCGTGGCCTATAGCATACCAATTTGCTCAAAAATGCCCCGTTCACTCCGTTTCGCCCGTTTGCCCCCCTAAATAGCCACAAAAACTTAAGCAGACCACATTGGGATGATCCCCAACCTCCCTGGCATAACCTAATCGACATTCAACCTACAGCACGCCCAGACACCGGGCCCACCCCCAAAATTGTAGGCTATAGGACACAAATTTAGCCTGATAATGTCCCGTTCGCACCATTTCACCCATTTGTCCAACCAAATGGCCACAAAAAATTAAACGAACCACACTGTGATGAACCCCGACCTCCCTGTCATGCCTCGGTCAATTTTTCACCCACAGCATGCCCGGACCCCAGGCCCACCCCTGAAACGTGGGCTATAGCACACCAATTTGGACTTAAAATGCCCCGTTTGCGCCATTTCGCCAGTTTGTCCACCCAAATGTCTATGAAAAATTAAACGAACTAAACTAGGATGATCCCAAACCTCCCTGGCATGCACCAGTCGATTTTCGGCCCACAACACGCCCGAACCCTGGGTCCACCCCCGAAACCATGGGCTATAGCACACGGTTTTACCCAAAAATGCCCCATTCGCGCCGTTTCACCCATTTAGCCACCCAAATGGCCACAAAAAATTAGACGGACTATACTGGGATGATCCCCAACCTCCCTGGCACACCCCGATCATTTTTCAGTCTACAACATGCCCGTACTCTGGGCCTACCATCAAAATTGTGGGTTATTGCACACTGATTTAACTTGAAAACTCCCCGTTTACGACGTTACGAACGTTTGTCCACCAAAATAGAAACAAAAACTTAAACAGAGCATTCTAGGACGATCCCCAACCTCTCTAGCATGCCCAGTCGATTTTCAGCCCACAGCACACCCGTGTCCACCCCTAAAACCATGGGCTATAGCACACCGATTTGGCCCAAAAATGCCCCGTTCACGCCGTTTTGCCCGTTTGTCCACCCAAACCGCCACAAAAATTAAACAGACCACACTAGGATGATCCCCAACCTTCCTGGCATGCCCCAATCGATTTTTGGGACATAGAACGCAGGGACCTCAGGCCCACCTCCAAAATCGTGGGCTATAGCACACCGATTTGGCTCGAAATTGCCCTGTTCGTGCTATTTTGCCTGATTGTCGACCCAAATGGCCATGAAAAATTAAACGAACCACACTGGGCTGATATCGAACATCCCTGGCACACCCTAATTGATTTTTGGCCCACAGCACGCCCGAACCCCGGGCCCACCCCCAAAACCGTAGGCCGTAACACACCAATTATGCCCAAAAATTCCCCATTCCTGTTGTTTTGCCCGTTTGTCCACCCAAATAGACACGAAAAATCAAACAAACTTTATTGAGATGATCCCCAACCTCCCTGACATGCCCCAATCAATTTTTGGCCCACAGCACGCTCGAACCTCGGTCCCACCCCCAAAATCATGGGCTATAGCACATTGATTTGGCCTGAAAATGGACCGTTCGCACTGTTTTGCCTGTTTGTCCCCCCAAATAACCACAAAAAAACAAACCGACCCCACTGGGATGATTCCTAACCTCCCTAGCACTCCCCGATTGACTTTTGACCTACAACACGTCCAAAACCTAGGCCCACCCCTAAAATCATGTGCTATAGCACACCGATTTGGCTCGAAAATGCCCCGTTCGCACCGTTTTGCCCGTTTTTCCACCAAAATCGCCATGAAAAATTAAATGAACTAAATTGGGATAATCCCCAACCTCCTTGGCATGCCCCGGTCGATTTTCGGCCTACAGCACGCCCAGATCCCGGGCCCACCCCCAAAATCGTGGGCTATAGCACACCAATTTATCCTAAAAATGCCCCGTTCGTGCTGTTTTGACAATTTATCCAACCAAATGGCCATGAAAAATTAAACAGACCATATTGGGATGATCCACAACCTGCCTAGCATGCCCCAATTGATTTTCAGCCCTCAGCATGCCTGGACCCCGATCCCACCCTCGAAACAGTGGGTTATAGCACACCGATTTGGCTCGAAAATGCCCCTTTCGCGCCGCCTCACCCGTTTGTCCACCCAAATAGCCACGAAAAATTAAACAGACCACACAGGATGATCCCAACCTCCCTGGCATACCCCGGTTGATTTTTGGTCAACAACATGTCCAGACACAGGCCGACCCCCAAATCGGTAACCGTGGGCTATAGCACACCGATTTGGCTTGAAAATGACCCGTTCCCACTGTTTTGCCCATTTTTCCACCCTAATGGCAACAAAAAATTAAACCGACCACACTGGGATGATCCTCAACCTCCCTGGCACGCCCCAGTTGATTTTTTTCCCACAGCATGCCCGGACCCCGGGTCCACCCCCAAAACCATAGGCTATAGCACACGAATTTGGACTGAATAAGCCCTTTCATGCTGTTTCGCCTGTTTGTCCACCCAAATGAACACAAAAAATTAAACTGACCACACTGAGATGATCCCCAACCTCCCTGGCACGCCCTGGTCAATTTTTGCCCCACAGCACACCCAGACCCCGGGCCCACCCATAAAACCGTGGGCTATAGTGATACCAAACGGTATCTACAACACCAAAATAGTCCGTACATAACCCACAATCACAAGCCTTTACCCTCAACAACAAGACAACAACACGATACGAGATGCAAACATAAACTTAAAAAGAGTAAAAGATAGCTAACTTGACACAAAGAGAACCCATTAGGTAGCAACTAAAGAGTGAATCAAAACTCTAAAACCTCTACAAAAAATGTTAACTAGTACCAAGTTCTTACGGTGACCGCTAAGGGAATCAACTCACCTCAAGATCCACCATTTCCAAGCAAAGAACAATATTGGCTTTTCCAAGCCCTACACTAATTGCTTATCCAAGCACTACACTAAGGGTGTTACACTCTCAAAGAGAGAAGAACTCTTTCACATATTTATACCTCCAAAACTAAAGAGTAAATGACTTAATAGAAGCCTATATAGAGGCTAGCTTATTACATAACAAAAATGACCACAATACCCTTAGTGAAAGGTGTGGCCATGAAGTGTCTTTCGAACAAAGTGTGATCCCTAAAACACCCTTATTCTTCTTCAATGCTACACAACCGTGGGGTCATTCTTCAACACTTGTAGTCTTGGGTTGGCATCAAAGGTAAGCCCCCACGCAATCTACCTCACACGGGTTTGCCTTATTTTATGCTTAAAATGGGTCTTCCATGCATGTTCTTATGTCCTCGAGGTGACCAAGTCTTGAGACTTTATGCGTTGGCATCCAATGACATCTTTAAAATCACAGATGGCCATTTGGATCGTATCATCCTCCCCTTCTTGAAAAGAATTCGACCTCGAATCCATACCTTGCAAAACTAAAGAAAGGACAAACAAGCACAACTTCCTCATGGCATAAGAGTCAGGGTTAGTACAATAAATAACATCATCATGCCAAGGTGGTACATACTTGAGATATAACCATGAATCCTTTGTATTAGTCATGAAAAGTTTAGTAAGAATATTACAAAGAAAATGGCTATGATAAGTATCAAGGGATAATGAAACTACAAAGGTCGTAATGGTATCACTAAGTCCAAAAAGTAAGCCTACCCTTGTCATAGGAACCATAAAGCACAATTGTTTCATTACCTCTTTAAGTGGCTTCATCAAACGTGGTGCCACTATTGGTATCAAAGTCCACCAATCCCACATAACTTTGTCATTCAAATAAATGGACAAACCAACAAGACCTATACCTCTACTTAATGCAAACCCAAAACTAGCATGGATGTCATCATAGGCATAGAGGTAGTAAAGGAAAGAATCAAGTGTAAAGACATGCACGGCTGAAGACAGAGCATTTAAGCAAATGCACTCTCTTTTCTTCAAACAAATAGACAACTTGGCATCCACAAGTTGGGATTTATGATATTTAAGTAGAAGTGTGTCAAGCAAGGATGCACATTTAGAAACATTACCCCAAGGAATCAATGACACCTTTACCCTCGGGTTGTCAAGAAGGACTATACATTTCTTACCCTTAAGAGTACTCTCATCTTGCAAAAAGAGATTTCCATCTTTAGGAGGAATGTTGTCACACCATAGTGGGTTAGCATATAGGCTATAGCCTTCAAAACAAGTTGTACCATCATTCTCACCACTAGGTTCATTGGGAGTGATTATACCATCTTCAAACAAGACATTATACCTAAAGAGAGCATGGTCTATCCCGTGGGAAGATTTGGAACAAGTAAGTTCAATCTCTAAAAGTTCATTATCAAGTTTTAAAGATGTTTCAAGCACATGATTATCCCTATGAGCCAAGAAAATATTAGAATCAATGGGCAAGCTCACGGGTTCACTCCTATTCCTTTGATCAATATTTTCAACATCATCACAAACTTGAGATTCAATAATCATATCACACACATCCTCAAGTGGTGGGAAATTTTCACACAAAAGTTGATCGACATAAATTTCACAAGACGATGTACTTTCATTCAACACAATGGTTTCTACACTAGGTGGACATAAATCGATCTTACAAGAAGGGTCGATTCGATCATCAATAGGATCAACTAGTATATCCACACTGACAACATGTATATTATCATCAAGTGGGAAAGAAACAATAGACTCGCATATAGGCAAGCTACAACTCAGACTCAATGGGCTACTAGCAACACAATTATCATTCGCATGTACAAAAATGCAAGAGTTAGCTATTTTAACTTGACGTTCATGAGTATGTTCGTCTTTACCTCGGTGTGAAATTCCATCACAAACTTGGGCAGAAAATTCCTTCGAGAAGCTTTCATCGTAAGTTGTTTGGATAATTGGATTTTGAGGGAAGAGTTTGGGTAACAATTGACGTATAATTACAATGTGCCGTTGCATATCTTCAAGATCGTTATGGATGAGATTACACGTGGCCTTAAAATTATGGGAAGCCATGGTACCTAAACAACAACAAAAAAAGACAACAACAAAAAAGATTAGTATTAAAAGCTCCTTACCAACACTCGATACACTCACCTTTGTGATTCTCACAATTGGAGAGGCAAATATTGAAAGTTGCTTATACTCCGGTAGTCAATAAGATGTCAATCCTACTTGGCGGCCGGAATGGATTCTTATTTTGATTGACTCAAGACGCAAAACAAAATTCACTTACGAACTTGAAACAAAGAAGTTACTACGAGTTACAAACGAGAAAAGCATACAAATAACGAAGACACGAAAGAAACGTATTCAAAAACTAATTAACAACCTAGTAGATGATTACTAGTTTTTCTATTAGTACTAGGATCAATAAAATTGAAACTAAAGAAACAAGAAATGAAACTTAGAAATCTGAAATTTTGAGCCTAAGGGTCGTTTTTTAGGGTGATGATGTGGCAACCTCCTATTGGACGTTAAAATTGTTGAAAGTTTGAGAAATTTTCTTGTCTTCAAATTGTATTGATAAAATTCCAAGTGGGGAATGGTGGAATTTCGGATATGGGAGGGTAACAACAAGACTTTGGAGACCTTTTTTTTAAGTTCAAAAGTGTTTGACTTTTTTGGCTAAACACCTTTTTGAAAGACTTTTGGCTCTTTAATTTTTTGTAAGTCTTGGTAGGTGGACTTTCTCCCTTTTGGCAAGACAACTTTTGAAACCCTTTTGTCCCCTTTCCCCTTTGGATGTCTTAGAGTTGTGTCTTTCAAGACTAATAACAAGACACACTCTCTTTCTTCAATTTCTATGATCAAACAACCATTTTCTCTTCAACAAAATATGAAGATGGTAAAGAACACCAAGAACACAACTTTTGAATCTCGGAGTTCTATCGTTCAAGTTGGATCCCACACATCAACAACACATTTTTCAAGATCCAAACCTCAACAACAACATCAACAAAAAGTTTTTAGGACACAATCTCAACAACAAACTTCAACAACACTCTTTCAAGCCACCAATCCTCAAAAAACAGCAACCTTCAAAGTTCCAAAACAACTCGAAAATGACTCAAAATTTAGATCTAGACTCTATGAGTGTTAGTGCAGAAGGGAATAACACTAGAAACAAAAAAAACACACAAAAATACAAGAAAACTAGGCTTCAAATCCTCCTAAACACAAAAACGTGGACAGATTACTATTTTTGAGTTTTTCAGATTTTCAACACCTTTTTTTTTTTCAAGTGAGCTAGCCCAAGATTTGATCTTGTAGGAACAATATCAATCTATGCTTTGATACCAAATGATACCAAACAGTATCTACAACACCAAAATAGTCCGCAAACAACCCACAATCACAAGCCTTTATCCTCAACAACAAGACAACAACACGATACAAGATGCAAACATAAACTTAAAAAGAGTAAAAGATAGATAACTTGACACAAAGAGAACCCATTAGGTAGCAACTAAAGAGTGTATCAAAACTCTAAAACCTCTACAAAACAAGTTAACAAGTACCAAGTTCTTATGGTGACCTCCAAGGGAATCAACTCACCTCAAGATCCACCGTTTCCAAGCAAAGAACAATATTGGCTTTTTCCAAGCCCTACACTAATGGCTTATCCAAGCCCTACACTAAGGGTGTTACACTCTCAAAGAGAGAAGAAGTCTTTCACATATTTATCCCTCTAAAACTAAAGAGAAAATGACTTAATAGAAGCCTATATAGAGGCTAGCTTATTACAGAACAAAAATGACTACAATACCCTTAATGAAAGGGGTGGCCATGAAGTGTCTTTCGAACAAAGTTTGATCCCCAAAACACCCTTAATGAAGGGTTCATATTCAATGCTCCACAACCGTGGGGTCATTCTCCAATACTTTTAGTCTCGGGTTGGCATCAAAGGTAAGCCCCCACTCAATCTTCCACACACGGGTTTGCCTGATGTCATGCTTAAAACGGGTCTTCCATGTATGTTCTTGTGTCCTCGAGGTGACCAAGTCTTGAGTATTTATGTGTTGGAATCTAATGACGTCTTCAAAATCATAGATGGCCATTTGGCTCGTATCATATAGCACACTAATTTGGCCCAAAAACTTCCCGTTTGCACTGTTTTGCCCGTTTGTCCACCCAAATGGCCACAAAAAATTAAACGGGCCACACTGGGACAATCCCCAACCTCCCTGGCATACCCCGGCCAATTTTTGGACCAAAGCATGCTCGTACCCTGAGCCTACCTCCAAGACCGTGGCCTATAGCACACCAATTTAGCCCAAAAATGCCCCGTCTACTTCGATTCGCATGTTTGTTCATCCAAATGGCCACAAACAATTAAACGGACCACACTGGGATAATCCCCAACCTCCGTGGCATGCCCCGACCAATTTTTAACATACAGCACGCCCGAACCACAGGCCCACCCTCGAAACTGTGCGCTATAGCACATCGATTTGGCCCAAATATTCCTCGTTCTCACCGTTTTACCCGTTTGTACACCCAAATGGCCACGAAAAATTAAACGGACCAAACTGAGAAGATCCTTAATCTCCCTGATAAGCCCCGGTCGATTTTAGGTCGACATCACGCCCGGACCCCAGGTCCAACCCCAAAACTGTGGGCTATAGCACACCGATTTAGACAAAAAATGCTCCGTTCGCACCGTTTTGGCCATTTGCCCACCCAAATAGTCATGAAAAATTAAACAGACCATACTTGGACGATTTCCAACCTCTCTAGCATGCCCTGGTTGAATTTCAGCACACAGCACTCCCGAAACCTAGGCCCACACTCGAAACCGTGGGTTATAGCACACCGATTTTGTCCGAAAATACCCCATTCACGCCGTTTCACCCGTTTGTCCACCCAATGGCTAGAAAAAATTAAATGGACCCCACTGGGACGATCCCCAACCTCCCTAGCATGCCTCAATCGATATTTATCCCACAGCACGCCTGGACCTCAGGCCCACCCTCAAAAGCGTGGGTTATAGCAACTGATTTGGCTAAAAAATGTCGCGTTCACGCCGTCTCAACCGTTTTTCTACCTAAATGGCCATAAAAACTTAAACGGAGCACACTGGGATGATCCCCAAACTCCCTGGCATACCCCAATCGATTTATGGCCCACAGCACGCCTGTTTACATCCTTGAAACTGTGGGCTATAACACACCGATTTGGCCCAAAAATGCCCCATTCGCTCCATTTCTCCCGTTTGTCCACTCAAATGGCCACAAAAATTAAATGGACCACACTGGGATGATCCCCAACCTCCCTAGAACACCCCAGTTAATTTTTGGCCCATAGTACGACCGTGCCCACCCCTGTAACCGTGGGCTATAGCATACCGATTTGGCCTGAAAATGCCCCGTTCATGACATTTCGCCCATTTGTCTATCCAAATGGCCACAAAAATTAAACGGATCATATTGGGACAATCCTCAACCTCCCTGGCACGCCCCGGTCAATTTTTTGGCACAAAGCACGCAGGTACCCCTGGCCCACTCCTGAAACCGTGGGCTATAGCACACTGATTTGGCCTGAAAATGCCCCATTCACGCCATTTTGCCCGTTTGTCCACCCAAATGGCCATGAAAATTAAACGGACCACACTAGGACGTTCCTCAACTTCCCTGGCATGCCCCGGTTGATTTTCGGCTGACAGCACGCCTGGACCCCGGGCCCACCCAAAAATCATGGGCTATAGCACACTGATTTAGCCCAAAAATGCCCCGTTCGCGCCGTTTCGCCTTTTTGTCCCCCGAAATGGCTACAAAAACTTAAATGGACCACACTAGGATGATCCCCAAACTCCCTGGCACACCTCGATCGATATTAAACCTACAGCACGCCCAGACCTCAGGCCCATCCCTGAAATCGTGGGCTATAGCACACCAATTTGGCCTGAAAATGCCCCGTTTGCACAGTTTAGCCTATTTGTCCACCCAAATGACCACGAAAAATTAAACGAACCACACTGGAAGGATCTCCAACCTTCTCGATATGCCCCGGTAGAGTTTTGACCTATATCACACCCGGACCCTAGGCCCACCCCCAAAACCGTGGGCTATAGCACACCAATTTGGCCCAAAAACACCCCGTTTGCGCCGTTTCAACCATTTGCCCACCCAAATTGCCGCAAAAAATTAAATGAGCCATACTGGAATGATACCCATCTTCCCTGGCATGCCCCAGTCTATTATCAGCCTACAGCACGCCCAGATCCCGGGCCCACCCCCAAAATTGTGGGGTATAGCACACGGATTTGGCTTTAAAAGGCCCCGTTCGTGCCGTTTTTCCTGTTTGTCCACCCAAAAGGCCATGACAAATTAAACGGACCGTACTGGGACAATCCCCAACCACCTTATCACGCCTCAATCGATTTTCATCCCAAAACACATTCGGACCCCAAGCCCACCCTGGAAACCGTGGGTTATAGCACACCGATTTGTCCCGAAAATGCCCTATTCGCGCCGTCTCGCCCGTTTGTCCACCCAAATGGCCACAAAAAATTAACAAACCACACTGGGATGATCCACAACCTCCCTGGCATGCCTCGGTTGATTTTTGGCCCACAGCACGCTCGAACCCCAAGCCCACCCCCAAAACTGTGGGCTATAGCACACCAATTTGGCATGAAAATTCCCCGTTCACACCGTTTCACCCGTTTGTCCGCCCAAATAGCCATGAAAAATTAAATGAACCCCACTGGGATGATATCAAACCTTCCTGGTATGCCCCGATAGATTTTTTGCCAATAGCACACCCGAACCCCGAGCCCACCCCCAAAACCATGGGCTATAGCACACCAATTTATCCTGAAAACACCCCGTTCATGTCGTTTCGCTCGTTTGTTCACCCAAATAGGCACTAAATATTAAACGAACAAAACTGGGATGATCCCCAACCTCCTTGGCATGCCCCGGTTGATTTTTGGCCCACAGCACGCTCGAACCTCAAGCCCACCCCCAAAACTGTGGGCTATGGCACGCCGATTTGGCACGAAAATTCCCCGTTCTCACCTTTTCACCCGTTCGTCCATTCAAATGGACACGAAAAATTAAACGAACCACACTGGGATGATCACCAACCTCCCTGGCATGCCCCAATCAATTTTTGACCCACAACACGCTCGAACCCCGGCCAACCCCGGAAACCATGGGCTATAGCACACCAATTTAGTTCGGAAATGCCCCATTCACACTGTGTTGCCTGTTTTTCCACCCAAATGGCCATGAAATATTAAACGAACCATACTGGGATGATTCCCAACCTCCCTGGCACTCCCGGGTGCTGTTTGTCCACCCAAATGGCCATGAAATATTATACGAACCATACTGGGATGATTCCCAACCTCCCTGGCACTCCCGGTCAGTTTTCAGCCCACCGCACGCTCGGACCCTGGGCTAAACCCCGAAACCATGGGACATAGCACTCTGATTTCGCCCAAAAATGCCCTGTTCGCGCCGTTTCGCCCGTTTGTCCAACCAAATGGCCACGAAAAATTAAACGAACCATACTGAGATGAACCCAACCTCCCTGGCATGCCCCGGTCAATTTTCGGCACACAGCATGCCCAGTCAATTTTTGGCCCACAACATGCCCCGACCCTAGGTCCACCCCCAAAACCGTAGGTTATAGCACACTGATTTGTCCTGAAAATGCCCCGTTCGCGCTGTTTGGTCTGTTTGTCTGCCCAAATGGCCATGAAAAAATAAACGGACCACACTAGGTCGATCCCCAACCTCCCTGGCATGCCCCGGTCAATTTTTGGCCTACAGCACACCCGGACTTTGGCCCACCCCCAAAACTATGGGCTATAGCACACCGACTTGGCCTAAAAATCCCCATTCACGCTGTTTCACCCATTTGTCACCCAAATGGCCACGAAAAATTAAACAGACTACACTGGGACGATCCCCAAACTCCCTGGCATGCCCCGATTAATTTTTAGCCTACAGCACGCCTGGACTTTGGGCCCACCCTCAAAACTATGGGCTATAGCACACCGATTTGGCCTGAAAACTCCCCATTCGTGCTGTTTTGCCCGTTTGTCCATCAAAATGGTCACAAAAATTTAAACGGAGCACACTGGGACGATCCCCAACCTCCCTGCCACACCTCAGTCAATTTTTGGCCCACAGCACGCCCGTGCCCATCCCTAAAATCGTGGGCTATAGTACATCGATTTGGCCCGAAAAAGCCCCGTTCACGCCGATTCGCCCGTTTGTCCACCTAAATGGCCATGAAAAATTAAACGAACCATATTGGGATGATCTCAAAACTCCCTGGCATGCCTCGGTTGATTTTCAGCCTACAACACGCCCGAACCCCGGGGCCACCCCCAAAACCTTGGGCTATAGCACATTGATTGTGCTCTAAAATGCCCCATTCGCGCCGTTTTGCCCGTTTGTCCACCCAAATAGACACGAAAAATTAAACAAAATGCACTGGGACGATCCCAAACCTCCCTGGCACATCTCGATCAAGTTTTCGCCCAAAACACGCCCGGACCTCGAGTCCACCCCCAATACCGTGGGCTATAGCGCACCGATTTGGCCCAAAAATATCCCATTCGCGCTATTTCACCCGTTTGTCCCCCCAAATGGCGATGAAAAATTAAATGGACCACACTGGAATGATCACCAACCTCCCTGGAATGCCTCGATCGACTTTCAACCTTCAGTATGCTCAGACCCTGAGTCCACCCCCAAAATAATGGGCTTTAGCACACCAATTTGGCCTTTAAATGCCCCGTTCATGTCGTTTAGCCTATTTGTCCACCCAAATGGACACAAAAAATTAGACGAACTACACTGGGATGATGTCCAACATTCCTGGTACGCCCCGCTAGATTTTTTGCCCATAGCACGCCCGGATCCTAGGTCCACCCCCAAAACCGTAGGCTAAAGCACAATGATTAGGCCCAAAAATTCCTCATTCGTGTTGTTTCGCTCGTTTGTCAACCCAAATGGGCACGAAAAATTAAATGAACCACACTGGGATGATCCCCAACCTCCCTGGCACGCCTCAGTCTATTTTCGGCCTACAGCATGCCTAGATCCTGGGCCCATCCCCAAAACCGTGGGCTACAGCACAAAGATTTTCCCCAAAAATACCCCGTTTGCGCTGTTTCGCCCGTTTTTCCACCCAAATAGCCACAAAAAATTAAATGGACCACACTGGGACGATCCCCAACCTCCCTAGCACGCCCCGGTTGATTTTCAGCCCTCAGCACGCCCGGACCTCCATCCCACCCTCAAAACCGTGGGTTATAGCACACCAATTTGGCCCGAAAATGCTCTGTTCGCGTCCCTTTCGCCCGTTTTTCTACCCAAATAGCCACAAAAATTTAAACAAACCACACTGGGATAATACCCAACCTACCTGGCACGCCCTGGTTGATTTTTCGCTCATAGCACGCCTGGACCCCAGGCCGACCCCCGAACTGTGTGCTATAGCACACCGATTTAGCCTGAAAATGGCCCGTTCAAGCTATTTCGCCCATTTGTCCACCCAAACGGCCAAGAAATATTAAACGAACCACACTGGGATGATACCCAACCTCCCTGGCATGCCTTGATCTATTTTCGGCCAACAGCAAGCCAGATCCTAGGTCCACCCCCAACACCGTGGGCTATAGCACACCGATTTGCATCAAAAATACCTCGTTCGCGCTGTTTCGCCCCTTTGTCCACTCAAATAGCCACGAAAAACTAAATGGACCATACTGGGATGAAACCCAACCTCCCTAGCATGCCCTGATTGATTTTTAGCCCTCAGCACGCTCAGACCGCTAGGCCACCCTATAAACCGTGGGTTATAGCACACTAATTTGGCCCAAAAATGCCCCATTCGCATCGTTTCACCCATTTGTCCACCTAAATAGCCGTGAAAAATTAAACGAACCATACTGGGATGATCCCCAACCTACCTGGCATGCCCTGGTTGATTTTTGTCTCACAACACGCCTAGATCCCAGGCCGACCCCCGAACCATGGGCTATAGCACACCGATTTAGCCCGAAAATGCCCTATTAGCGCCATTTCGCCCGTTTGTCCACCCAAATGACCATGAAAAATTAAACGGACCACACTGGGATTATCCCCAACCTCCCTGGCATACCTCGATCAATTTTTAGTCTAAAACACGCCAGATCCTGGGTTCACCCCCGACACCGTGGGTTATAGCACACCGATTTGCATTAAAAATACCTCGTTCGCGTCGTTTCGCCTATTTGTCCACCCAAATAGACACAAAAAATTAAATGAACCATACTGGGATGATCCCCAACCTCCCTAGCATGCCTTGATTGATTTTTAGCCATCAGCACGCCCGTACCTCTAGTCCCCCCTCAAAACCGTGGGTTATAGCACACCAATTTGGCCCAAAAATGCCCCATTCGCGTCGTTTCGCCCGTTTGTCCATCCAAATAGCCACGAAAAATTAAACGAACCACAGTGGGATTATCTTCAACCTACCTGGCATGCCCTGGTTGATTTTTGGTTCACTGCACGCCTGGATCCCAGGCCGACCACCAAACCGTGGGCTATAGCACACCGATTTAGCCCGAAAATGCCTCGTTCGCGCCATTTCGCCTATTTGTCCACCCAAATAACCATGAAAAATTAAACGGACCTTACTAGGATGATCCCCAACCTCCCTGGTATGCCACGATCAATTTTTGGTCTACAGCACGCCAGATCCTTGGTCCACCCCCAACACCGTGGGCTAAAGCACACCGATTTGCATTAAAAATACCCCGTTCGCGCTGTTTCGCCCATTTGTCCACCCAAATAGCCATGAAAAATTAAATGGACCATACTGGGATGATCCCCAACCTCCTTAGCATGCCCCGGTTGATATTTTAGCCCTCAGTACGCCCGGACCTCTTGCCCACCCTCAAAACCGTGGGTTATAGCACACCAATTTAGCCCAAAACTGCCCCGTTCGCATCGTTTCGCCCGTTTGTCCACCCAAATAGCCACGAAAAATTAAATGAACCACACTGGGATGATCCCCAACCTACCAGGAATGCCCTGGTTGATTTTTGGCTTACAGAACGCCTGGATCCCAGGCCGACCCCCGAACCGTGGGCTATAGCACAGCGATTTAGCCCAAAAATGTCGCGTTCGCGCCATTTCTCCCGTTTGTCCACCCAAATGACCATGAAAAATAAACGGACAACACTGGGATGATCCCCAACCTCCCTAACATGCCTCAGTCAATTCTTAGCCACAGCGCGCCCGAACCCCGGGCCTACTACCAAAACTGTGGGCTATAGCACACCGCTTTGGCCCTAAAATATCCCATTCGCGCCTTTTTTCCCATTTGTCCACCCAAATGGCCACAAAAATTTAAAAAGACCACATTGGGATGATCCCCAATCTCCCTGGCATACCCCGGCCGATTTTTGGCCCACAACACGCCCGCAGCCCGAGCCCACCTCCAAAACCATGGGCTATAGCACACCAATTTGTCTCAAAAATGCCCCATTTGCTTCGATTGGACATTTGTTCACCCAAATGGCCACGAACACGGACCAAACTGGGATGATCCTCAACCTCCCTGGCATACCCCGATTGATTTTCGGCCGATAACATGCTCGAACCCCGGGCCCACCACCAAAACCGTGGGCTATAGCATACCGATTTTGCCCGAAAATTCCTCGTTCTCGATGTTTTACCCGTTTCTACACCCAAATGGCCTCAAAAAACTAAACGGACCGCACTAGAACGATACCCAATCTCCCTGGCACGCCCCGATTGATTTTTGGCCGACAGCACGCCCGGGCCCACCCCCAAAACCATGCGCTATAGCACACTGATTTTGCACGAAAATGCCCCGTTCGCCCCGTTTTGCCCGGTTGTCCACCCAAATGGCCATGAAAAATTAAACGGACCATACTTGGACGATTTCCAACCTCCCTGGCACGCCCTGGTCAAATTTCAGCCCATAACATTCCCGGACTCTGGGCCAACCCTCGAAACCGTAGGTTATAGCACACCGATTTGGCCTGAAAATGCCCTGTTAACACCGTTTCGTCCGTTTGTCCACCCAAATGGCCTCGAAAAATTAAACAAACCACACTGGGATGATCCCCAACCTCCCTAGCATGCCTCGATCGATTTTCAACCCACAACACGCTCGAACCTCGGGCCCACCCTCAAAATTGTGGGTTATAGCACACCAATTTAGGCCAAAAATGCCCCGTTCGCGCTGTCTCACCCATTTTTTCACCCAAATGGCCATAAAAATATGAACGGAGCATACTGGGATGATCCCCAACCTCCCTGGCACGCTCCAGAAAATTTTTGTCCTACAGCACGCCCGTGCCTGCCCCTGAAACCGTGAGCTATAGCACATCGATTTGGCCCGAAAATGCCCCGTTCGCGTCGTTTTGCCTGTTTGTCTACCCAAATGGCCATGAAAATTAAACAGACCACACTGAGAGGATCCCCAACCTCCCTGGCATGCGCCAGTTGATATTCAGCCCACAGCACGGCCGTGCCTACCCCTGAAACCGTGGGCTATATCAAATTGATTTGGCCTAAAAATGCCCCGTTAGTGCCGTTTCGCCCGTTTGACTACCCAAATGGCCACAAAAATTTAATAGACCATACTGGGATGATCTCCAACCTCTCTGGAACGTCCCGATCAATTTTTAGCACTCATCACACAGGGACCCCTAGCCCACCCCCAAAACCGTGGGCTATAGCACACTGATTTGGCTCGAAAATGCCCTATTCACTCCATTTCGTTCGTTTATCCCCCTCAATGGCTAAAAAACTTAATTGAAACATAATGGGAAGATTCCAAACCTCCCTGGCATACCTCGATCGATATTCAACAGACAGCATGCCCGGACCACGGGCCCACCCCTAAAATCGTGATATATAGCACACCGATTTGGCCTAAAAAAGCCTCATTTGCGCTGTTTAGCCTATTTGTCCACCCAAATGGCCACAAAAGATTAAACAGACCACTCTAGGACGATCTCTAACCTTCCTAGTATGCACCGATAGATTTTGGGCCCATCGCACGCCCCGACCCTGGAGCCACCCCCAAAACCGTGGGCTATGGCACACCGATTTGGCCCGAAAATGCGCCGTTCACGCCATTTCGCTCATTTGTCCACCAAAATAGCCATGAAAAATTAAACAAAAAACACTGGGATGATCCCCGACCTCCCTGGGACTCCCTTGTCAATTTTAGGCCTACATCACGCCCAGATCCCAGGCCCACCCCAAAATCTGTGGGATATAGCACACCGATTTGGCCCAAAAATGCCTCATTCACGCCGTTTCACCCGTTTGTCAACCCAAATGGACATAAAAAATTAATTAGACCATACTGGGACGATCCCCAACCTCCCTAGCACACCTCGATCGATTTTCAGCCCATAACACGTCTGGACCCCGGGGCCACCCTCAAAACCGTGGGTTATAGCACACTGATTTAGTATGAAAATGCCCCGTTCGCGCCGTCTCACCCGTTTGTCCACCTAAATGACCAAGAAAAATTAAACGGACCACACTAGGACGATTTTCAACTTCCCTGGCATGCCCCAATAGATTTTCGACCCACAGCATGCCTGGACCCTAAGCCGACCCCCAAACCGTGGGCTATAGCATATCGATTTAGCTCGAAAATTCCCCGTTTGCGTCATTTTGCCCGTTTATCCACCCAAATGGCCATGTAAAATTAAACGGACCACACTGGGATGATCTCCAACCTTCCTAGTACGCCTCGGTAGATTTTTTGCCCATAGCACGCGTGGAACCCGCGCACACCCCCAAAACCATAGGCTATAACACACTAATTTGATCTAAAAATGCCACGTTCACGCCGTTTCGCTCGTTTGTCCACCCAAATGTCCTTGAAAAATTATATGAACCACACTTAAGTGATCCGAAACGTCCCTGGCATGCCTCGGTAAATTTTCAGCCGACAGCACGCTCGAACCTCGGGCCCACCCCAAAACCGTGGGCTATAACATACCGATTTGGCCCGAAAAATGCCCCGGTCGCGCCTTTTCACCCGTTTGTCCATCCAAATGGACACAAAAAATTAAATAAACCACACTGGGACGATCCCCAACCTTTATTCCATGCCTCGATCTATTTTTGGCCAACAGCACGCTCGAACCCCAGGCTAACGCCCAAAACCGTGGGTTATAGCACACCGATTTGGCCTAAAAATACCCCGTTCGTACCGTTTTTCCCGTTCATCCCCCCAAATGGCCATAAAAAATTAAACGGACCACACTGGGATGATCTCCAACTACCTTGGCATACCTCAATCGACATTCGACCTAACACACGCCCGAACCCCGAGCCCACCCCTAAAATTGTGGGCTATAGCACACTGATTTAGCCTGAAAATGCCCCGTTTGTATCGTTAGGCCATTTGTCCACCCAAATGATCAAAAAAATTAAATAGACCACGCTGGGATGATCTCCAACCTTCCTGGTATGCCCCGGTAGATTTTTAGCCCATAGTACACCCGGAGCCCGGGCCCACCCCCAAAATCATGGGCTATAGCACACCAATTTGGCCCAAAAATTCCCAATTCACGTCGTTTCACTTGTTTGTCCACCCAAATGGCCACGAAAAATTAAACAAACCACACTGGGATGGTCCCCAACCTCCCTGGCACGCCCCAGTCAATTTTCGGCCTACAACACGCCCAGATACCTGTCTCACCCCCAAAAACCGTGGGCTATAGCACACCAATTTGGCCTAAAAATGCCCCATTCGTACCGTTTTGACCATTTTCCCCACCCAAATACGAAAAATTAAATAGAACAAACCGGGACTATCCCCAACCTTCCTGGCACGCCCCGATCGATTTTCAGCCCACAGCACGCCCAGACCCAGGGCCCACCCTCAAAACCGTAGGTTATAGCACACCAATTTAGCCCAAAAATTCCCCATTTGTGCCTTCTCGCCTATTATTCTACCGAAATATCCACAAAAAATTAAATGGACCACACTGGGATGATCGCCAACCTCCCTGGCTTACCCCGATTGATTTTTTGCCCTCCGCACGCCTGGACCCTGGGAAACCCCCAAACCGTGGGCTATAGCACACCAATTTTGCCCAAAATTCCCCGTTCCAACTGTTTTGCCTGTTTTTCCATCGAAATAGCAATGAAAAATTAGACGCATCACACTGGGATGATCCCCAACTTCCCTGGCATACCCCGGTCAATTTTTGGCCCACAGCACATCTGTACCCTAGGTCGACCCCTAAAATCGTAGGCTATAGCACACCGATTTGGCCTGAATAAGCCCTGTTCGCATCGTTTCACCCATTTGTCCACCCAAATGGACACGAAAAATTAAACGGACCATATTGGGATGATCCCCAACCTCCCTGGCATGCCACGATCGATTTTGGGCCTGCATAACGATCGGACCTCGGGCCAACCCTATAAATCGTGGGCTATAGCACACCAATTTGGCCCGAAAATAGCCTATTCACACCGTTTCGCCTGTTTGTCCCCCCACATGCCCATGAAAAATTAAACGGACCACACTGGGATGATCCCCAAACTCCCTGGAGTACCCCGATGGACATTCAACTTACATCATGCTTGGACCTCGGGCCCACCCCCAAAATCGTAGGCTATAGAAAACTGATTTAGCCTAAAAGTGCCCCATTTTTGCCGTTTAGCCCATTTGTCCACCCAAATGGCCACGAAAAATTAAACGGACCATACTAGGACGATCTCCAGCCTTTCTGGTACACCCCAGTAGATTTTTTTACCATAACACACTCGAAACTTGGGCCCACCCCAACAACCGTGGGCTATAGCACACCGATTTGGCCCAAAAATAGCCCCGTTTGCGTTGTTTCACCAGTTTGTCCACCCAAATGGCCACGAAAAATTAAATAAACCACACTGGGATGATCCCCAACCTCCCTGGCATGCCCCGATCAATTTTTGGTCAACAGCACGCATAGATCCCGATCCCACCCCTAAAACCGTGGGCTATCGTACACCGATTTGGCCCAAAAATGGCCCGTTCGCCCCCGTTTTGCCTTTTGGTCCACCCAAATGGTGACGAAAAATTAAACAAACCATACTGGGATAATCCCCAACCTCTCTAGCATACCCCGATCAATTTTTAGCCCATAGCACGCCCGGTACCACCCTCAAAACTGTGGGTTATAGCATACCGATTTGGCTCGAAAATGTCTCATTCGTGCCGTCTCGCCTATTTGTCCACCCAAATGTCCATGAAAAATTAAATGGACTACACTAGGATGATCCCCAACCTTCCTGGCACACCCCCGGTTAATTTTCAGCCCAGAGCACGCCTGGAACCCAGGCCGACCCCCAAACCGTGGGCTATAGCACACCCATTTGGCCCGAAAATGCCCCGTTCCCACCGTTTTGCCCATTTATCCATCCAAATAGAAACATTAAATTTAACGAACCACAATGGAATGATCCCCAACCTCCCTGGTACTCCCCAGTAAATTTTCGGACTATAGAACACCCAGACCCTGGGTCCACCCCCAAAACCGTAGGCTATAGCTCACCGATTTGGCCCGAATAAGCCTCATTTGCTCCGTTTTGCCCGTTTGTTCACCCAAATGGCCATAAAATTAAACGGACCATACTGGGATGATCCCCAACCTCTTTGGAATGCCCCGATTGATTTTGTCCCACAGCAAGCCTGAACCTCGAGCCTC